>CM055117.1:996202080-996891919 GCA_029206835.1 Rana muscosa | reverse complement strand
ACCTAGTATACACCTACCACTATACACCTAGTATACACCTAGTATACACCTACCGCTATACACCTAGTATACACCTACCGCTATACACCTAGTATACACCTAGTATACACCTAGTATACACCTACCGCTATACACCTAGTATACACCTACCGCTATACACCTAGTATACACCTACCGCTATACACCTAGTATACACCTACCGCTATACACCTAGTATACACCTACCGCTATACACCTAGTATACACCTAGTATACACCTAGTATACACCAACCGCTATACACCTAGTATACACCTACCGCTATACACCTAGTATACACCAACCGCTATACACCTAGTATACACCTACCGCTATACACCTAGTATACACCTACCGCTATACACCTAGTATACACCTAGTATACACCTACCGCTATACACCTAGTATACACCTACCACTATACACCTACCGCTATACACCTAGTATACACCTACCACTATACACCTACCGCTATACACCTAGTATACACCTACCACTATACACCTACCGCTATACACCTACCACTATACACCTACCACTATACACCTAGTATACACCTAGTATACACCTACTGCTATACACCTAGTATACACCTACCACTATACACCTAGTATACACCTACCGCTATACACCTAGTATACACCTACCGCTATACACCTAGTATACACCTAGTATACACCTACCGCTATACACCTAGTATACACCTACCACTATACACCTAGTATACACCTAGTATACACCTACTGCTATACACCTAGTATACACCTACCACTATACACCTAGTATACACCTACCGCTATACACCTAGTATACACCTAGTATACACCTACCGCTATACACCTAGTATACACCTACCACTATACACCTACCGCTATACACCTAGTATACACCTACCACTATACACCTACCGCTATACACCTAGTATACACCTACCACTATACACCTAGTATACACCTAGTATACACCTAGTATACACCTACCACTATACACCTAGTATACACCTAGTATACACCTAGTATACACCTACCGCTATACACCTAGTATACACCTACCACTATACACCTACTGCTATACACCTAGTATACACCTACCACTATACACCTAGTATACACCTAGTATACACCTACCGCTATACACCTAGTATACACCTACCGCTATACACCTAGTAAACACCTACCGCTATACACCTAGTATACACCTAGTATACACCTACCGCTATACACCTAGTATACACCTAGTATACACCTACCGCTATACACCTAGTATACACCTACCACTATACACCTACTGCTATACACCTAGTATACACCTACCGCTATACACCTAGTATACACCTAGTATACACCTAGTATACACCTACCACTATACACCTAGTATACACCTACCGCTATACACCTAGTATACACCTACCGCTATACACCTAGTATACACCTACCACTATACACCTAGTATACACCTACCGCAATAAACCTAGTATACACCAACCGCTATACACCTAGTATACACCTAGTATACACCTACCGCTATACACCTAGTATACACCTACCGCTATACACCTAGTATACACCTACCGCTATACACCTAGTATACACCTACCGCTATACACCTAGTATACACCTACCGCTATACACCTAGTATACACCTACCACTATACACCTACTGCTATACACCTAGTATACACCTACCGCTATACACCTAGTATACACCTAGTATACACCTACCACTATACACCTACTGCTATACACCTAGTATACACCTACCGCTATACACCTAGTATACACCTAGTATACACCTACCACTATACACCTAGTATACACCTACCACTATACACCTACCACTATACACCTAGTATACACCTACCGCTATACACCTAGTATACACCTACCGCTATACACCTAGTATACACCTACCACTATACACCTAGTATACACCTAGTATACACCTACCGCTATACACCTAGTATACACCTACCGCTATACACCTAGTATACACCTACCACTATACACCTAGTATACACCTACCGCTATACACCTAGTATACACCTACCACTATACACCTAGTATACACCTACCGCTATACACCTAGTATACACCTACCGCTATACACCAACCGCTATACACCTAGTATACACCAACCGCTATACACCTAGTATACACCTACCGCTATACACCTAGTATACACCTACCGCTATACACCTAGTATACACCTACCGCTATACACCTAGTATACACCTACCGCTATACACCTAGTATACACCTAGTATACACCTACCGCTATACACCTAGTATACACCTAGTATACACCTACCGCTATACACCTAGTATACACCTACCGCTATACACCTAGTATACACCTAGTATACACCTACCGCTATACACCTAGTATACACCTACCGCTATACACCTAGTATACACCTAGTATACACCTACCGCTATACACCTAGTATACACCTAGTATACACCTACTGCTATACACCTAGTATACACCTAGTATACACCTACCACTATACACCTAGTATACACCTACCGCTATACACCTAGTATACACCTACCACTATACACCTACTGCTATACACCTAGTATACACCTACCGCTATACACCTAGTATACACCTAGTATACACCTACCGCTATACACCTAGTATACACCTAGTATACACCTACCACTATACACCTAGTATACACCTAGTATACACCTACCGCTATACACCTACTGCTATACACCTAGTATACACCTACCGCTATACACCTAGTATACACCTAGTATACACCTACCGCTATACACCTAGTATACACCTAGTATACACCTACCGCTATACACCTAGTATACACCTAGTATACACCTACCACTATACACCTAGTATACACCTAGTATACACGTACCGCTATACACCTAGTATACACCTACCACTATACACCTACCGCTATACACCTAGTATACACCTACCATTATACACCTACCGCTATACACCTAGTATACACCTACCACTATACACCTACCGCTATACACCTAGTATACACCTACCACTATACACCTAGTATACACCTACCGCTATACACCTAGTATACACCTACCGCTATACACCAACCGCTATACACCTAGTATACACCTACCGCTATACACCTAGTATACACCTAGTATACACCTACCACTATACACCTAGTATACACCTAGTATACACCTACCACTATACACCTAGTATACACCTACCGCTATACACCTAGTATACACCAACCGCTATACACCTAGTATACACCTAGTATACACCTACCGCTATACACCTAGTATACACCTACCGCTATACACCTAGTATACACCTACCGCTATACACCTAGTATACACCTACCACTATACACCTAGTATACACCTACCGCTATACACCTAGTATACACCTAGTATACACCTACCGCTATACACCTAGTATACACCTACCACTATACACCTACTGCTATACACCTAGTATACACCTACCGCTATACACCTAGTATACACCTAGTATACACCTACCACTATACACCTAGTATACACCTAGTATACACCTACCGCTATACACCTAGTATACACCTACCGCTATACACCTAGTATACACCTACCGCTATACACCTAGTATACACCTAGTATACACCTACCACTATACACCTAGTATACACCTAGTATACACCTACCACTATACACCTAGTATACACCTACCGCTATACACCTAGTATACACCTACCGCTATACACCTAGTATACACCTACCGCTATACACCTAGTATACACCTACCACTATACACCTAGTATACACCTACCGCTATACACCTACCGCTATACACCTAGTATACACCTACCGCTATACACCTAGTATACACCTACCGCTATACACCTAGTATACACCTAGTATACACCTACCGCTATACACCTAGTATACACCAACCGCTATACACCTAGTATACACCTAGTATACACCTACCGCTATACACCTAGTATACACCTACCGCTATACACCTAGTATACACCTACCGCTATACACCTAGTATACACCTACCGCTATACACCTAGTATACACCAACCGCTATACACCTAGTATACACCTAGTATACACCTACCGCTATACACCTAGTATACACCTACCGCTATACACCTAGTATACACCTACCGCTATACACCTAGTATACACCTACCGCTATACACCTAGTATACACCTACCGCTATACACCTAGTATACACCAACCGCTATACACCTAGTATACACCTAGTATACACCTACCGCTATACACCTAGTATACACCTACCGCTATACACCTAGTATACACCTACCGCTATACACCTAGTATACACCTACCGCTATACACCTAGTATACACCTACTGCTATACACCTACCGCTATACACCTAGTATACACCTAGTATACACCTACCGCTATACACCTAGTATACACCTACCGCTATACACCACCTAGTATACACCTACCGCTATACACCTAGTATACACCTACTGCTATACACCTAGTATACACCTACCGCTATACACCTAGTATACACCTAGTATACACCTACCGCTATACACCTAGTATACACCTACCGCTATACACCTAGTATACACCTAGTATACACCTACCACTATACACCTAGTATACACCTACCGCTATACACCTAGTATACACCTAGTATACACCTACCGCTATACACCTAGTATACACCTAGTATACACCTACCACTATACACCTAGTATACACCTAGTATACACCTACCGCTATACACCTAGTATACACCTACCGCTATACACCTAGTATACACCTACCGCTATACACCTAGTATACACCTACCGCTATACACCTAGTATACACCTAGTATACACCTACCGCTATACACCTAGTATACACCTACCACTATACACCTAGTATACACCTAATGCTATACACCTAGTATACACCTAGTATACACCTACCGCTATACACCTAGTATACACCTACCGCTATACACCTAGTATACACCTAGTATACACCTACCACTATACACCTAGTATACACCTAGTATACACCTACCGCTATACACCTAGTATACACCTACCGCTATACACCTAGTATACACCTAGTATACACCTACCACTATACACCTAGTATACACCTACCGCTATACACCTAGTATACACCTAGTATACACCTACCACTATACACCTAGTATACACCTACCGCTATACACCTAGTATACACCTACCACTATACACCTAGTATACACCTACCGCTATACACCTAGTATACACCTACCGCTATACACCTAGTATACACCTAGTATACACCTACCGCTATACACCTAGTATACACCTACCACTATACACCTAGTATACACCTAATGCTATACACCTAGTATACACCTAGTATACACCTACCGCTATACACCTAGTATACACCTACCGCTATACACCTAGTATACACCTACCACTATACACCTAGTATACACCAACCACTATACACCTAGTATACACCTAGTATACACCTACCGCTATACACGTAGTATACACCTAGTATACACCTACCACTATACACCTAGTATACACCTACCGCTATACACCTAGTATACACCTAGTATACACCTACCACTATACACCTAGTATACACCTACCGCTATACACCTAGTATACACCTAGTATACACCTACCACTATACACCTAGTATACACCTAGTATACACCTACCGCTATACACCTAGTATACACCTAGTATACACCTACCACTATACACCTAGTATACACCTAGTATACACCTACCGCTATACACCTACCGCTATACACCTAGTATACACCTAGTATACACCTACCGCTATACACCTAGTATACACCTACCGCTATACACCTAGTATACACCTAGTATACACCTACCGCTATACACCTAGTATACACCTAGTATACACCTACCGCTATACACCTAGTATACACCTAGTATACACCTACCGCTATACACCTAGTATACACCTAGTATACACCTACCGCTATACACCTAGTATACACCTAGTATACACCTAGTATACACCTACCACTATACACCTAGTATACACCTACCGCTATACACCTAGTATACACCTAGTATACACCTACCACTATACACCTAGTATACACCTACTGCTATACACCTAGTATACACCTACCACTATACACCAATATACACTTACCGCTATACACCTAGTATACACCTAGTATACACCTACCGCTATACACCTAGTATACACTTACCGCTATACACCTAGTATACACCTAGTATACACCTACCACTATACACCTAGTATACACCTACTGCTATACACCTAGTATACACCTAGTATACACCTACCGCTATACACCTAGTATACACCTACCACTATACACCTAGTATACACCTACCGCTATACACCTAGTATACACCTAGTATACACCTACCGCTATACACCTACCGCTATACACCTAGTATACACCTAGTATACACCTACTGCTATACACCTAGTATACACCTAGTATACACCTACCGCTATACACCTAGTATACACCTAGTATACACCTACCGCTATACACCTAGTATACACCTACCGCTATACACCTAGTATACACCTAGTATACACCTACCGCTATACACCTAGTATACACCTAGTATACACCTACCGCTATACACCTAGTATACACCTACCGCTATACACCTAGTATACACCTACCGCTATACACCTATTATACACCTAGTATACACCTACCGCTATACACCTAGTATACACCTACCACTATACACCTACTGCTATACACCTAGTATACACCTACCACTATACACCTAGTATACACCTACCGCTATACACCTAGTATACACCTACCGCTATACACCTAGTATACACCTACCGCTATACACCTAGTATACACCTACCACTATACACCTAGTATACACCTACCGCTATACACCTAGTATACACCTACCGCTATACACCTAGTATACACCTAGTATACACCTACCGCTATACACCTAGTATACACCTACCACTATACACCTACTGCTATACACCTAGTATACACCTACCACTATACACCTACCGCTATACACCTAGTATACACCTAGTATACACCTACCACTATACACCTAGTATACACCTACCGCTATACACCTAGTATACACCTACCGCTATACACCTAGTATACACCTACCGCTATACACCTAGTATACACCTACCACTATACACCTAGTATAAACCTACCGCTATACACCTAGTATACACCTACCGCTATACACCTAGTATACACCTACCGCTATACACCTAGTATACACCTACCGCTATACACCTAGTATACACCTACCGCTATACACCTAGTATACACCTACCGCTATACACCTAGTATACACCTACCGCTATACACCTAGTATACACCTAGTATACACCTACCGCTATACACCTAGTATACACCTAGTATACACCTACCGCTATACACCTAGTATACACCTACCGCTATACACCTAGTATACACCTACCGCTATACACCTAGTATACACCTAGTATACACCTACCGCTATACACCTAGTATACACCTACCACTATACACCTACTGCTATACACCTAGTATACACCTACCGCTATACACCTAGTATACACCTAGTATACACCTACCACTATACACCTAGTATACACCTACCGCTATACACCTAGTATACACCTACCGCTATACACCTAGTATACACCTACCGCTATACACCTAGTATACACCTACCACTATACACCTACCGCTATACACCTAGTATACACCTACCACTATACACCTAGTATACACCTACCGCTATACACCTAGTATACACCTACCGCTATACACCTAGTATACACCTACCGCTATACACCTACCGCTATACACCTAGTATACACCTACCGCTATACACCTAGTATACACCTACCGCTATACACCTAGTATACACCTACTGCTATACACCTAGTATACACCTACCACTATACACCTAGTATACACCTACCGCTATACACCTAGTATACACCTACCGCTATACACCTACCGCTATACACCTAGTATACACCTACCGCTATACACCTAGTATACACCTACCGCTATACACCTAGTATACACCTACTGCTATACACCTAGTATACACCTACCGCTATACACCTAGTATACACCTAGTATACACCTACCGCTATACACCTAGTATACACCTACCGCTATACACCTAGTATACACCTAGTATACACCTACTGCTATACACCTAGTATACACCTAGTATACACCTACCGCTATACACCTAGTATACACCTAGTATACACCTACTGCTATACACCTAGTATACACCTAGTATACACCTACCACTATACACCTAGTATACACCTACCGCTATACACCTAGTATACACCTAGTATACACCTACCGCTATACACCTAGTATACACCTAGTATACACCTAGTATACACCTACCGCTATACACCTAGTATACACCTACCACTATACACCTACCGCTATACACCTAGTATACACCTACCACTATACACCTAGTATACACCTACCACTATACACCTAGTATACACCTACCACTATACACCTAGTATACACCTAGTATACACCTACCACTATACACCTAGTATACACCTACCGCTATACACCTAGTATACACCTACCACTATACACCTAGTATACACCTACCACTATACACCTACCGCTATACACCTAGTATACACCTAGTATACACCTACCGCTATACACCTAGTATACACCTACCGCTATACACCTAGTATACACCTACCACTATACACCTACCGCTATACACCTAGTATACACCTAGTATACACCTACCGCTATACACCTAGTATACACCTAGTATACACCTACTGCTATACACCTAGTATACACCTAGTATACACCTACCGCTATACACCTAGTATACACCTAGTATACACCTACTGCTATACACCTAGTATACACCTACCGCTATACACCTAGTATACACCTAGTATACACCTACCGCTATACACCTAGTATACACCTACCACTATACACCTACCGCTATACACCTAGTATACACCTACTGCTATACACCTAGTATACACCTAGTATACACCTACCGCTATACACCTAGTATACACCTACCACTATACACCTACCGCTATACACCTAGTATACACCTACCACTATACACCTAGTATACACCTACCGCTATACACCTAGTATACACCTACCACTATACACCTACCACTATACACCTAGTATACACCTAGTATACACCTACTGCTATACACCTAGTATACACCTAGTATACACCTACCACTATACACCTAGTATACACCTACCGCTATACACCTAGTATACACCTACCGCTATACACCTAGTATACACCTAGTATACACCTACCGCTATACACCTAGTATACACCTAGTATACACCTACCGCTATACACCTAGTATACACCTACCACTATACACCTAGTATACACCTACCACTATACACCTAGTATACACCTACCGCTATACACCTAGTATACACCTACCGCTATACACCTAGTATACACCTACTGCTATACACCTAGTATACACCTACCGCTATACACCTAGTATACACCTAGTATACACCTACCACTATACACCTAGTATACACCTAGTATACACCTACCGCTATACACCTAGTATACACCTACCGCTATATACCTAGTATACACCTAGTATACACCTAGTATACACCTACCGCTATACACCTAGTATACACCTACCGCTATACACCTAGTATACACCTAGTATACACCTACCACTATACACCTAGTATACACCTACCGCTATACACCTAGTATACACCTACCGCTATACACCTAGTATACACCAACCGCTATACACCTAGTATACACCTAGTATACACCTACCGCTATACACCTAGTATACACCTACCGCTATACACCTAGTATACACCTAGTATACACCTACCGCTATACACCTAGTATACACCAACCGCTATACACCTAGTATACACCTAGTATACACCAACCGCTATACACCTAGTATACACCTACCGCTATACACCTAGTATACACCTACCGCTATACACCTAGTATACACCTAGTATACACCTACCGCTATACACCTAGTATACACCTACCGCTATACACCTAGTATACACCTACCACTATACACCTACCGCTATACACCTAGTATACACCTACCGCTATACACCTAGTATACACCTAGTATACACCTACCACTATACACCTAGTATACACCTACCACTATACACCTACCGCTATACACCTACCGCTATACACCTACCACTATACACCTACCGCTATACACCTAGTATACACCTACCACTATACACCTAGTATACACCTAGTATACACCTACCACTATACACCTAGTATACACCTAGTATACACCTACTGCTATACACCTAGTATACACCTAGTATACACCTACCACTATACACCTAGTATACACCTACCGCTATACACCTAGTATACACCTACCGCTATACACCTAGTATACACCTACCGCTATACACCTAGTATACACCTAGTATACACCTACCGCTATACACCTAGTATACACCTAGTATACACCTACCGCTATACACCTAGTATACACCTACCGCTATACACCTAGTATACACCAACCGCTATACACCTAGTATACACCTAGTATACACCTACCGCTATACACCTAGTATACACCTAGTATACACCTACCGCTATACACCTAGTATGCACCTACCGCTATACACCTAGTATACACCTACCACTATACACCTACTGCTATACACCTAGTATACACCTAGTATACACCTACCACTATACACCTAGTATACACCTACCACTATACACCTAGTATACACCTACCACTATACACCTACCGCTATACACCTACCGCTATACACCTACCACTATACACCTACCGCTATACACCTAGTATACACCTACCACTATACACCTAGTATACACCTAGTATACACCTACCACTATACACCTAGTATACACCTAGTATACACCTACTGCTATACACCTAGTATACACCTAGTATACACCTACCACTATACACCTAGTATACACCTACCGCTATACACCTAGTATACACCTACCGCTATACACCTAGTATACACCTACCGCTATACACCTAGTATACACCTAGTATACACCTACCGCTATACACCTAGTATACACCTACCGCTATACACCTAGTATACACCTACCGCTATACACCTAGTATACACCAACCGCTATACACCTAGTATACACCTAGTATACACCTACCGCTATACACCTAGTATACACCTAGTATACACCTACCGCTATACACCTAGTATGCACCTACCGCTATACACCTAGTATACACCTACCACTATACACCTACCGCTATACACCTAGTATACACCTACCACTATACACCTACCGCTATACACCTAGTATACACCTACCGCTATACACCTAGTATACACCTAGTATACACCTACCACTATACACCTAGTATACACCTACCGCTATACACCTAGTATACACCTACCGCTATACACCTAGTATACACCTAGTATACACCTACCGCTATACACCTACCGCTATACACCTAGTATACACCTAGTATACACCTACCGCTATACACCTAGTATACACCTACCGCTATACACCTAGTATACACCTACCACTATACACCTACCGCTATACACCTAGTATACACCTACCACTATACACCTACCGCTATACACCTAGTATACACCTACCACTATACACCTAGTATACACCTAGTATACACCTACCACTATATACCTAGTATACACCTAGTATACACCTACCACTATACACCTAGTATACACCTACCGCTATACACCTAGTATACACCTACCGCTATACACCTAGTATACACCTAGTATACACCTACCGCTATACACCTAGTATACACCTAGTATACACCTACCGCTATACACCTAGTATACACCTACCGCTATACACCTAGTATACACCTACCGCTATACACCTACCGCTATACACCTAGTATACACCTACCGCTATACACCTAGTATACACCTACCACTATACACCTACCGCTATACACCTAGTATACACCTACCGCTATACACCTACCGCTATACACCTAGTATACACCTACCACTATACACCTACCGCTATACACCTAGTATACACCTACCACTATACACCTAGTATACACCTAGTATACACCTACCACTATACACCTAGTATACACCTAGTATACACCTACTGCTATACACCTAGTATACACCTACCACTATACACCTAGTATACACCTACCGCTATACACCTAGTATACACCTACCGCTATACACCTAGTATACACCTAGTATACACCTACCGCTATACACCTAGTATACACCTACCGCTATACACCTAGTATACACCTACCACTATACACCTACCGCTATACACCTAGTATACACCTACCGCTATACACCTAGTATACACCTAGTATACACCTACCGCTATACACCTAGTATACACCTACCACTATACACCTACTGCTATACACCTAGTATACACCTACCGCTATACACCTAGTATACACCTAGTATACACCTACCACTATACACCTAGTATACACCTAGTATACACCTACCGCTATACACCTAGTATACACCTACCGCTATACACCTAGTATACACCTACCACTATACACCTAGTATACACCTACCACTATACACCTAGTATACACCAACCGCT
Source organism: Rana muscosa (assembly GCA_029206835.1). Classification (NCBI taxonomy): domain Eukaryota; kingdom Metazoa; phylum Chordata; class Amphibia; order Anura; family Ranidae; genus Rana; species Rana muscosa. Next base: position 996,879,259 of record CM055117.1, on the reverse strand, counting down.
ATACACCTAGTATACACCTACCGCTATACACCTAGTATACACCTACCGCTATACACCTAGTATACACCTAGTATACACCTACCGCTATACACCTAGTATACACCTACCGCTATACACCTAGTATACACCTACCACTATACACCTACCGCTATACACCTAGTATACACCTACCGCTATACACCTAGTATACACCTAGTATACACCTACCGCTATACACCTAGTATACACCTACCACTATACACCTACCGCTATACACCTAGTATACACCTACCACTATACACCTACCGCTATACACCTAGTATACACCTACCACTATACACCTACCGCTATACACCTAGTATACACCTACCACTATACACCTAGTATACACCTACTGCTATACACCTAGTATACACCTAGTATACACCTACCGCTATACACCTAGTATACACCTACCGCTATACACCTAGTATACACCTAGTATACACCTACCGCTATACACCTAGTATACACCTAGTATACACCTACCGCTATACACCTAGTATACACCTACCACTATACACCTACCGCTATACACCTAGTATACACCTACCGCTATACACCTAGTATACACCTAGTATACACCTACCACTATACACCTAGTATACACCTACCACTATACACCTACCGCTATACACCTAGTATACACCTACCACTATACACCTACCGCTATACACCTAGTATACACCTACCACTATACACCTACCGCTATACACCTAGTATACACCTACCACTATACACCTACCGCTATACACCTAGTATACACCTACCACTATACACCTAGTATACACCTAGTATACACCTACTGCTATACACCTAGTATACACCTACCGCTATACACCTAGTATACACCTACCGCTATACACCTAGTATACACCTAGTATACACCTACCGCTATACACCTAGTATACACCTACCACTATACACCTACCGCTATACACCTAGTATACACTTACCGCTATACACCTACCGCTATACACCTAGTATACACCTACCACTATACACCTACCGCTATACACCTAGTATACACCTACCACTATACACCTACCGCTATACACCTAGTATACACCTACCACTATACACCTAGTATACACCTAGTATACACCTACTGCTATACACCTAGTATACACCTAGTATACACCTACCACTATACACCTAGTATACACCTACCGCTATACACCTAGTAAACACCTACCGCTATACACCTAGTATACACCTAGTATACACCTACCGCTATACACCTAGTATACACCTACCGCTATACACCAACCGCTATACACCTAGTATACACCTACCGCTATACACCTAGTATGCACCTACCGCTATACACCTAGTATACACCTACCACTATACACCTACTGCTATACACCTAGTATACACCTAGTATACACCTACCACTATACACCTAGTATACACCTACCACTATACACCTAGTATACACCTACCACTATACACCTACCGCTATACACCTACCGCTATACACCTACCACTATACACCTACCGCTATACACCTAGTATACACCTACCACTATACACCTAGTATACACCTAGTATACACCTACCACTATACACCTAGTATACACCTAGTATACACCTACTGCTATACACCTAGTATACACCTAGTATACACCTACCACTATACACCTAGTATACACCTACCGCTATACACCTAGTATACACCTACCGCTATACACCTAGTATACACCTACCGCTATACACCTAGTATACACCTAGTATACACCTACCGCTATACACCTAGTATACACCTACCGCTATACACCTAGTATACACCTACCGCTATACACCTAGTATACACCAACCGCTATACACCTAGTATACACCTAGTATACACCTACCGCTATACACCTAGTATACACCTAGTATACACCTACCGCTATACACCTAGTATGCACCTACCGCTATACACCTAGTATACACCTACCACTATACACCTACCGCTATACACCTAGTATACACCTACCACTATACACCTACCGCTATACACCTAGTATACACCTACCGCTATACACCTAGTATACACCTAGTATACACCTACCACTATACACCTAGTATACACCTACCGCTATACACCTAGTATACACCTACCGCTATACACCTAGTATACACCTAGTATACACCTACCGCTATACACCTACCGCTATACACCTAGTATACACCTAGTATACACCTACCGCTATACACCTAGTATACACCTACCGCTATACACCTAGTATACACCTACCACTATACACCTACCGCTATACACCTAGTATACACCTACCACTATACACCTACCGCTATACACCTAGTATACACCTACCACTATACACCTAGTATACACCTAGTATACACCTACCACTATATACCTAGTATACACCTAGTATACACCTACCACTATACACCTAGTATACACCTACCGCTATACACCTAGTATACACCTACCGCTATACACCTAGTATACACCTAGTATACACCTACCGCTATACACCTAGTATACACCTAGTATACACCTACCGCTATACACCTAGTATACACCTACCGCTATACACCTAGTATACACCTACCGCTATACACCTACCGCTATACACCTAGTATACACCTACCGCTATACACCTAGTATACACCTACCACTATACACCTACCGCTATACACCTAGTATACACCTACCGCTATACACCTACCGCTATACACCTAGTATACACCTACCACTATACACCTACCGCTATACACCTAGTATACACCTACCACTATACACCTAGTATACACCTAGTATACACCTACCACTATACACCTAGTATACACCTAGTATACACCTACTGCTATACACCTAGTATACACCTACCACTATACACCTAGTATACACCTACCGCTATACACCTAGTATACACCTACCGCTATACACCTAGTATACACCTAGTATACACCTACCGCTATACACCTAGTATACACCTACCGCTATACACCTAGTATACACCTACCACTATACACCTACCGCTATACACCTAGTATACACCTACCGCTATACACCTAGTATACACCTAGTATACACCTACCGCTATACACCTAGTATACACCTACCACTATACACCTACTGCTATACACCTAGTATACACCTACCGCTATACACCTAGTATACACCTAGTATACACCTACCACTATACACCTAGTATACACCTAGTATACACCTACCGCTATACACCTAGTATACACCTACCGCTATACACCTAGTATACACCTACCACTATACACCTAGTATACACCTACCACTATACACCTAGTATACACCAACCGCTATACACCTAGTATACACCTACCGCTATACACCTAGTATACACCTACCGCTATACACCTAGTATACACCTAGTATACACCTACCGCTATACACCTAGTATACACCTACCGCTATACACCTAGTATACACCTACCACTATACACCTACCGCTATACACCTAGTATACACCTACCGCTATACACCTAGTATACACCTAGTATACACCTACCGCTATACACCTAGTATACACCTACCACTATACACCTACCGCTATACACCTAGTATACACCTACCACTATACACCTACCGCTATACACCTAGTATACACCTACCACTATACACCTACCGCTATACACCTAGTATACACCTACCACTATACACCTAGTATACACCTACTGCTATACACCTAGTATACACCTAGTATACACCTACCGCTATACACCTAGTATACACCTACCGCTATACACCTAGTATACACCTAGTATACACCTACCGCTATACACCTAGTATACACCTAGTATACACCTACCGCTATACACCTAGTATACACCTACCACTATACACCTACCGCTATACACCTAGTATACACCTACCGCTATACACCTAGTATACACCTAGTATACACCTACCACTATACACCTAGTATACACCTACCACTATACACCTACCGCTATACACCTAGTATACACCTACCACTATACACCTACCGCTATACACCTAGTATACACCTACCACTATACACCTACCGCTATACACCTAGTATACACCTACCACTATACACCTACCGCTATACACCTAGTATACACCTACCACTATACACCTAGTATACACCTAGTATACACCTACTGCTATACACCTAGTATACACCTACCGCTATACACCTAGTATACACCTACCGCTATACACCTAGTATACACCTAGTATACACCTACCGCTATACACCTAGTATACACCTACCACTATACACCTACCGCTATACACCTAGTATACACTTACCGCTATACACCTACCGCTATACACCTAGTATACACCTACCACTATACACCTACCGCTATACACCTAGTATACACCTACCACTATACACCTACCGCTATACACCTAGTATACACCTACCACTATACACCTAGTATACACCTAGTATACACCTACTGCTATACACCTAGTATACACCTAGTATACACCTACCACTATACACCTAGTATACACCTACCGCTATACACCTAGTAAACACCTACCGCTATACACCTAGTATACACCTAGTATACACCTACCGCTATACACCTAGTATACACCTACCGCTATACACCAACCGCTATACACCTAGTATACACCTACCGCTATACACCTAGTATACACCTACCGCTATACACCTAGTATACACTGTGACAGCAGGAAGGTAAAGTCACCTGGTTGCATCCAGGGGGGTAGATATATTTCGCCCAGATTCAGGCTTTACGCCGACTTATACAACTAGGTGGAGAGTTGTATAAGGCTAGTGGGCTCATGGATGACTCATACCTCTAGGGAGAGGGCTGGGCGTCGTGCAGACAGGGAGTTGATGAGACCAGCTGAAGCTTGTCAGCTCATTTAGGCCTCTATAAGAACTCCCAGCTTCATTAGATGTTAGCTCATGCCTGGAACCAGACCTGTGTGGACTGTCTAGGGAGAGTGAACCCCTGTGCGGTGAGACAAAGCCTGTGTGGCTATTTGCTTGGACATTTAAAACCAGGGACTTAGGGACTAGGACAGCACTAGGCTGATCCCAGTTGTTAGTTAGGAAACCTGTATGTTTAGTCAGAGGTCAACTTGACCAGGATTTATTTTGGTTATGTTTCTTTTGCTTTGCTGTGTTTTGTCACTGTAAATAGAAAATAAACCGCACCTTTTTTTGATTTTGAAAACCACAACCTCCGTTTGCTGGGCCTGTTTTGTGTGGGGAGCCCATCCCGGGGGTCACACACACCCGCTGCCGAGCTAACCCCCTCACAGTTGGTGGAGAACCAGTGGCAGTTTTTTTTAAGCCAGCATGGAGGAGATACTGAAGCAGCTGGCTCTAGCAAATGCCAATCAACAGCAGACAAATGCAGGTTTGCAAAGGAGCCTTGCAGCCCAGCAGCAGACAAACGCAACTTTGCAACAGAGTCTGGAGGCTCAGCAACGAGCCCAGCAGCAATCTGAGGCCCGCTTCATAGACCTGTTGCAGAAGCAAGAGCAGAGACTACAACAACAGATGGAAGCAGTAATGCAGCAACGTCCGCAGACCAGTGAGGAAAGCCGTCCCACTAATACCGCGTCCTTTGGGGTGAGTCGTTTATTGACAAAAATGACTGGAGAGGATGATCCAGAGGTATTTTTGACCACATTTGAAAGGACCGCTGAAAGAGAAAAGTGGCCTGAGGAGCAGTGGGCTGGACTGGTGGCTCCTCTGTTAACTGGTGAATCGCAGAAAGCTTACTATGACCTAGAGCCTAACCAAGCAAAAGACTATGTGATGCTAAAAGCTGAAATATTGGCAAGGCTGGGTGTCACCCAGGCTGTCCGGGCTCAGCGTGTGCATAACTGGACTTTCCAGCTTGGAAAACCCCCCAGGTCTCAAATGTATGATCTCATTCACCTGAGCAGAAAGTGGCTACAGCCAGAGACTTTGTCCGCACCAAAGATTGTGGAACGTGTTGTAATGGATCGGTTTTTGAGAGCTCTTCCTACTGCCATCCAAAAGTGGGTAAGCCATGGAGACCCAGAGACGGCCGATGGTCTTGTGGATCGTGTGGAGAAATACTTGGCTACAGAGAACCTGACGGCCTCTTCCAGAGACACTCGGACTTTCCACCCTAAGACCAGACCATCCCCAGGGGCGGATAAGAGGATTCCAAGGGGTGAGGGTGGAGAGAGTGAGAGGGTGGGAGCTCTACCCCAAGTTTGGCGAGAACAGCCTGGGAAATCAGCGGCTCAAGAGGCGGCAAGAAGGATCGTTTGCTACCGCTGCCGGCAAGCGGGACATATTGCAGCCAATTGCCCGGTTGTGGAGGAACCCATGCAGTGTGACTTTCTGACGGGCAGACGTCAGTCGCTGTGTGCGACAGTCGCATGCACTGCCATTCGAGGAACTGAGAAACATTTATGCAAAATGTGTGTTAATGGTAGAAATGTTGTGGTATTGCTGGATTCAGGTAGCCTTGTGACCCTGATAAAGGCTGAGTTAGTTAAAACAGAGGTCTCTGGGAATAGCAAGGTAGCTGTTATTTGTGTGCATGGGGACACCCGAGAGTATCCAGTGACTACAGTGTGTTTCGAGACCCCCAAAGGTACCCTCTCTCATCCAGTGGGCTTAGTATCTCAGTTACCGCATGACGCCATTGTGGGAAGGGATTTTCCGAAGTTCTGGGAACTGTGGGATGATCCTGAGCCCCTCACTGGTGCCCCTATGTACCAGGAATGTGATAGCCAGAACTCCCCTGAGAGTGGTGAGGACTCTCCGGAATTTCCCTTATCAGTATTGGCAGGGGAGACTCAAGAAACTGGAGAGGAGCCCACCTCCTCAGACGAAAACCTACCGTCTGTGGAGTTTTCTGATCTTGAGGTTCACAGGGAAAACTTTGCCACAGAACAGTTGAAAGACCCCGCCCTAATAAAGGCACGGGAAAACGTAGTGAAAATAGATGGCGAGTTAGTGAACCCAGATAATACCTGCACTTACCCATACTTCAGCGTAGAGAAGGACCTACTGTATCGGGTGGCAAAAAGGGCAGAAGAAACCGTTGAGCAGCTTGTGGTGCCCAAACCTTACAGGAAGTTGGTGTTGGAGTTGGCCCATGGGCACATTCTTGAAGGTCATCTGGGGACAGAGAAAACCCGAGAGAGGGTATTACAGAGATTCTATTGGCCGGGGGTGATGAAGGACGTAGAAAATTATTGTTCCTCCTGCCCTGTGTGTCAGAGGTTGGCCCCGATGCCACATTTCCGTAGCCCGCTGGTCCCTCTACCCATCATTGAGGTCCCGTTTGAGAGGATCGCCATGGATTTGGTAGGTCCTATAATCAAGTCCGCTAGGGGGCACCAGTACATATTAGTTATAATGGACTATGCCACCCGTTATCCAGAAGCGATCCCTCTCCGAAATACCTCGGCCAAAACCATAGCCAAAGAGCTATCTCTTGTTTTTAGCCGGGTGGGTATTTGTAAAGAACTGCTTACGGACCAAGGTACACCCTTTATGTCCCGGGTTATGAAAGAGCTGTGTAAATTGTTCAAAGTGACGCAATTGCGTACGTCTGTGTATCACCCCCAAACCGATGGGCTGGTTGAAAGATTCAACAAAACCCTAAAACAAATGTTGAAGAAAGTGGTGGATAGAGATGGAAAGGATTGGGACTGTTTACTTCCTTATTTGATGTTTGCTATTAGGGAGGTGCCCCAATCCTCTACGGGATTCTCCCCCTTTGAGTTACTGTATGGGAGACACCCAAGAGGGCTGTTGGATATTGCCAAGGAAACTTGGGAAAGTGAGAGTTCTCCCCACAGGAGTGTGATTGAGCATGTCGCCCTGATGCAAGATCGAATTGCACAGGTAATGCCCATCGTGAAGGAACATTTGGCCCAAGCGCAGTTGGCACAGCAGAGAGTGTACAACCGTGGAGCAAAGACCCGTACCTTTTCCCCGGGGGATAGGATATTGGTACTTGTCCCTACGGTTGAAAGTAAATTCCTTGCCAAATGGCAAGGCCCCTACGAGATAATGGAAAAAGTGAGCGAAGTGAATTACAAGGTCAGACAACCAGGAAGGCGAAAGCCCGAACAGATCTATCACGTTAATCTGTTGAAAGCCTGGAGGGATAGAGAGTCCCTAGTCGCAGACACTTGGTCACCAGCTCAAACTGGTTGCGTGATTCCTGAGGTTGGAATAGCAGCCACCTTGTCACAACCCCAACAACAGGAGGTTAAGGAGTTTGTGCTTCGCAACAAGGAGGTATTCTCTGAGCTGCCGGGACAAACATCTGGGGTAGAGCATGACATCATTACCCCGCCCGGTGAAAGGGTGAAGTTAAAACCCTATCGGATCCCAGAGGCTCGACGGGAGGCAATACGGGAGGAAGTACAGAAAATGCTGAACTTAGGGGTGATAGAGGAGTCCCAAAGTGATTGGTCTAGTCCCATCGTGTTGGTGCCTAAACCGGATGGGAGCTGGCGATTTTGTAACGATTTTCGTCAGTTGAACAAAGTTACAAAATTTGACACCTACCCCATGCCACGTATAGATGAGTTGATCGACCGGCTGGGAACAGCCCGATACATGACGACTCTTGACCTCACAAAAGGGTATTGGCAAATCCCCCTGGCCAAGTCGGCCAAAGAGAAAACCGCATTTGTAACCCCAGACGGGGCGTTCCAATATAAAAGAATGCCGTTCGGGTTACAGAATGCGCCGGCCACATTCCAGCGGAAAATGGACCAGATGCTGAGGCCCCATCGGAAGTATGCTGCGGCTTACCTGGATGACGTAATTGTCCATAGCACAGATTGGGCCTCACATCTGCCAAAAGTGCAAGCAGTCCTGGACTCTGTTCGGGAAGCAGGGTTTACGGCTAACCCCAAGAAGTGTACCATTGGGCAGGAGGAGGCCAAATATCTTGGGTACACCATTGGGAGGGGAGTAATAAAACCCCAACTCAACAAAGTCGAGGCCATCCAGAGTTGGCCACGTCCCAACAGCAAGAAGCAGGTACGAGCCTTTCTGGGAATCGCTGGGTATTATCGGCGATTCATTCCCCACTTTGCTTCTAAGGCTGTGCCCCTAACCAACCTGACGAAGGGGAAAGGGTCGGTCATGATTAAATGGACCCCCGAGGCTGAGGCAGCATTCCAATTCTTGAAACAAGCCTTATGTAGCCAGCCAGTGTTGTACTCACCCGACTTCTCTAAAGACTTTGTCGTACAAAGTGATGCGTCAGATGTGGGGTTAGGAGCAGTATTGTCCCAGGTCTGGAACGGGGAAGAGCACCCAGTCATTTACCTCAGCAGGAAGTTGAAGTCCCATGAGGTAAATTACGCCACCGTTGAAAAGGAGTGTTTAGCGGTGAAGTGGGCTCTAGATTCCCTTCGGTACTACCTGCTAGGTAGGCACTTTGACATGGTTACGGATCACGCTCCGTTAAAGTGGATGGCTCAAAACAAGGAAACAAATAGAAGAGTGAATAGGTGGTTCCTGGCCCTCCAGGAATTCAACTTCACAGTAAAGCATCGCCCTGGCGTTCAAATGGGGAATGTGGATGCTTTGTCTCGAGTACATGAATGCCTGATTGCTGGTGTTCCAACCCCGAGGTTAAAACAAGAGGGGGGGTATGTGACAGCAGGAAGGTAAAGTCACCTGGTTGCATCCAGGGGGGTAGATATATTTCGCCCAGATTCAGGCTTTACGCCGACTTATACAACTAGGTGGAGAGTTGTATAAGGCTAGTGGGCTCATGGATGACTCATACCTCTAGGGAGAGGGCTGGGCGTCGTGCAGACAGGGAGTTGATGAGACCAGCTGAAGCTTGTCAGCTCATTTAGGCCTCTATAAGAACTCCCAGCTTCATTAGATGTTAGCTCATGCCTGGAACCAGACCTGTGTGGACTGTCTAGGGAGAGTGAACCCCTGTGCGGTGAGACAAAGCCTGTGTGGCTATTTGCTTGGACATTTAAAACCAGGGACTTAGGGACTAGGACAGCACTAGGCTGATCCCAGTTGTTAGTTAGGAAACCTGTATGTTTAGTCAGAGGTCAACTTGACCAGGATTTATTTTGGTTATGTTTCTTTTGCTTTGCTGTGTTTTGTCACTGTAAATAGAAAATAAACCGCACCTTTTTTTGATTTTGAAAACCACAACCTCCGTTTGCTGGGCCTGTTTTGTGTGGGGAGCCCATCCCGGGGGTCACACACACCCGCTGCCGAGCTAACCCCCTCACAACACCTACCGCTATACACCTAGTATACACCTACTGCTATACACCTACCGCTATACACCTAGTATACACCTAGTATACACCTACCGCTATACACCTAGTATACACCTACCGCTATACACCACCTAGTATACACCTACCGCTATACACCTACCGCTATACACCTAGTATACACCTAGTATACACCTACCGCTATACACCTAGTATACACCTACCGCTATACACCTAGTATACACCTACCGCTATACACCTAGTATACACCTAGTATACACCTAGTATACACCTACCGCTATACACCTAGTATACACCTAGTATACACCTACTGCTATACACCTAGTATACACCTAGTATACACCTACCACTATACACCTAGTATACACCTACCGCTATACACCTAGTATACACCTACCACTATACACCTACTGCTATACACCTAGTATACACCTACCGCTATACACCTAGTATACACCTAGTATACACCTACCGCTATACACCTAGTATACACCTAGTATACACCTACCACTATACACCTAGTATACACCTACCGCTATACACCTAGTATACACCTACCACTATACACCTAGTATACACCTAGTATACACCTACCGCTATACACCTAGTATACACCTACCACTATACACCTACTGCTATACACCTAGTATACACCTACCGCTATACACCTAGTATACACCTAGTATACACCTACCACTATACACCTAGTATACACCTACCACTATACACCTAGTATACACCTACCGCTATACACCTAGTATACACCAACCGCTATACACCTAGTATACACCAACCGCTATACACCTAGTATACACCTACCGCTATACACCTAGTATACACCTACCGCTATACACCTAGTATACACCTACCGCTATACACCTAGTATACACCTACCACTATACACCTAGTATACACCTACCGCTATACACCTACCACTATACACCTACTGCTATACACCTAGTATACACCTACCGCTATACACCTAGTATACACCTAGTATACACCTACCGCTATACACCTAGTATACACCTACCGCTATACACCTAGTATACACCTACCGCTATACACCTAGTATACACCTACCGCTATACACCTAGTATACACCTACCGCTATACACCTAGTATACACCTACCACTATACACCTACCACTATACACCTAGTATACACCTACCGCTATACACCTAGTATACACCTAGTATACACCTACCGCTATACACCTACCACTATACACCTACCGCTATACACCTAGTATACACCTACCGCTATACACCTAGTATACACCTACCGCTATACACCTAGTATACACCTACCGCTATACACCTAGTATACACCTACCGCTATACACCTAGTATACACCTACCGCTATACACCTAGTATACACCTACCGCTATACACCTAGTATACACCTACCGCTATACACCTAGTATACACCTACCGCTATACACCTAGTATACACCTACCACTATACACCTACCACTATACACCTAGTATACACCTACCGCTATACACCTAGTATACACCTAGTATACACCTACCGCTATACACCTACCACTATACACCTAGTATACACCTACCGCTATACACCTACCGCTATACACCTAGTATACACCTACCGCTATACACCTAGTATACACCTACCGCTATACACCTAGTATACACCTACCGCTATACACCTAGTATACACATAGTATACACCTACCGCTATACACCTAGTATACACCTACCGCTATACACCTAGTATACACCTACCGCTATACACCAACCGCTATACACCTAGTATACACCTACCGCTATACACCTAGTATACACCTACCGCTATACACCTAGTATACACCTACCGCTATACACCTAGTATACACCTACCGCTATACACCTAGTATACACCTACTGCTATACACCTACCGCTATACACCTAGTATACACCTAGTATACACCTACCGCTATACACCTAGTATACACCTACCGCTATACACCACGTAGTATACACCTACCGCTATACACTTACCATACACCTACCGCTATACACCTAGTATACACCTACCGCTATACACCTAGTATACACCTACCGCTATACACCTAGTATACACCTACTGCTATACACCTAGTATACACCTACCACTATACACCTAGTATACACCTACCGCTATACACCTAGTATACACCTACCGCTATACACCTAGTATACACCTAGTATACACCTACCGCAATACACCTAGCATACACCTAGTATACACCTACCACTATACACCTAGTATACACCTAGTATACACCTACCACTATACACCTACCGCTATACACCTAGTATACACCTACCACTATACACCTAGTATACACCTAGTATACACCTACCGCTATACACCTAGTATACACCTAGTATACACCTACCACTATACACCTAGTATACACCTACCGCTATACACCTAGTATACAACCAACCACTATACACCTAGTATACACCTACCACTATACACCTACTGCTATACACCTAGTATACACCTACCGCTATACACCTAGTATACACCTAGTATACACCTACCACTATACACCTAGTATACACCTAGTATACACCTACCACTATACACCTAGTATACACCTAGTATACACCTACCGCTATACACCTAGTATACACCTACCGCTATACACCTAGTATACACCTACCACTATACACCTAGTATACACCTACCGCTATACACCTAGTATACACCAACCGCTATACACCTAGTATACACCTAGTATACACCTACCGCTATACACCTAGTATACACCTACCGCTATACACCTAGTATACACCTACCGCTATACACCTAGTATACACCTACCGCTATACACCTAGTATACACCTAGTATACACCTACCGCTATACACCTAGTATACACCTACCACTATACACCTACTGCTATACACCTAGTATACACCTACCGCTATACACCTAGTATACACCTACCACTATACACCTAGTATACACCTAGTATACACCTACCGCTATACACCTAGTATACACCTACCGCTATACACCTAGTATACACCTACCGCTATACACCTACCGCTATACACCTAGTATACACCTACCGCTATACACCTAGTATACACCTACCGCTATACACCTAGTATACACCTAGTATACACCTACCGCTATACACCTAGTATACACCTACCGCTATACACCTAGTATACACCAACCGCTATACACCTAGTATACACCTACCGCTATACACCTAGTATACACCTACCGCTATACACCTAGTATACACCTACCGCTATACACCTAGTATACACCAACCGCTATACACCTAGTATACACCTACCGCTATACACCTAGTATACACCTACCGCTATACACCTACTGCTATACACCTACCGCTATACACCTAGTATACACCTACCGCTATACACCACCTAGTATACACCTACCGCTATACACCTAGTATACACCTACCGCTATACACCACCTAGTATACACCTACCGCTATACACCTAGTATACACCTACTGCTATACACCTAGTATACACCTACCGCTATACACCTAGTATACACCTACCGCTATACACCTAGTATACACCTAGTATACACCTACCGCTATACACCTAGTATACACCTAGTATACACCTACCACTATACACCTAGTATACACCTACCGCTATACACCTAGTATACACCTACCACTATACACCTACCGCTATACACCTAGTATACACCTAGTATACACCTAGTATACACCTACCGCTATACACCTAGTATACACCTAGTATACACCTACCGCTATACACCTAGTATACACCTACCGCTATACACCTAGTATACACCTAGTATACACCTACCGCTATACACCTAGTATACACCTACCACTATACACCTAGTATACACCTAATGCTATACACCTAGTATACACCTACCGCTATACACCTAGTATACACCTACCGCTATACACCTAGTATACACCTACCGCTATACACCTAGTATACACCAACCGCTATACACCTAGTATACACCTAGTATACACCTACCGCTATACACCTAGTATACACCAACCGCTATACACCTAGTATACACCTACCGCTATACACCTAGTATACACCTACCGCTATACACCTAGTATACACCTAGTATACACCTACCGCTATACACCTAGTATACACCTACCACTATACACCTACCGCTATACACCTAGTATACACCTACCGCTATACACCTAGTATACACCTAGTATACACCTACCACTATACACCTACTGCTATATACCTAGTATACACCTACCGCTATACACCTAGTATACACCTAGTATACACCTACCACTATACACCTAGTATACACCTAGTATACACCTACCGCTATACACCTAGTATACACCTACCGCTATACACCTAGTATACACCTAGTATACACCTACCGCTATACACCTAGTATACACCTAGTATACACCTAGTATACACCTACCGCTATACACCTAGTATACACCTACCGCTATACACCTAGTATACACCTACCGCTATACACCTAGTATACACCTAGTATACACCTACCGCTATACACCTAGTATACACCTACCGCTATACACCTAGTATACACCTAGTATACACCTACCGCTATACACCTAGTATACACCTAGTATACACCTACCGCTATACACCTAGTATACACCTACCACTATACACCTACCGCTATACACCTAGTATACACCTACCGCTATACACCTAGTATACACCTAGTATACACCTACCGCTATACACCTAGTATACACCTAGTATACACCTACCGCTATACACCTAGTATACACCTACCACTATACACCTACTGCTATACACCTAGTATACACCTACCGCTATACACCTAGTATACACCTAGTATACACCTACCACTATACACCTAGTATACACCTAGTATACACCTACCGCTATACACCTAGTATACACCTACCGCTATACACCTAGTATACACCTACCACTATACACCTAGTATACACCTAGTATACACCTACCGCTATACACCTAGTATACACCTACCGCTACACACCTAGTATACACCTACCGCTATACACCTAGTATACACCAACCGCTATACACCTAGTATACACCTAGTATACACCTACCGCTATACACCTAGTATACACCAACCGCTATACACCTAGTATACACCTACCACTATACACCTAGTATACACCTACCGCTATACACCTAGTATACACCAACCGCTATACACCTAGTATACACCTACCGCTATACACCTAGTATACACCTAGTATACACCAACCGCTATACACCTAGTATACACCTACCACTATACACCTAGTATACACCTACCGCTATACACCTAGTATACACCAACCGCTATACACCTAGTATACACCTACCGCTATACACCTAGTATACACCTAGTATACACCTACCGCTATACACCTAGTATACACCTACCGCTATACACCTAGTATACACCTACCACTATACACCTACCGCTATACACCTAGTATACACCTACCACTATACACCTACCGCTATACACCTAGTATACACCTACCACTATACACCTACCGCTATACACCTAGTATACACCTACCACTATACACCTAGTATACACCTAGTATACACCTACCACAATACACCTAGTATACACCTACCGCTATACACCTAGTATACACCTACCGCTATACACCTAGTATACACCTAGTATACACCTACCACAATACACCTAGTATACACCTACCGCTATACACCTAGTATACACCTACCGCTATACACCTAGTATACACCTACCACTATACACCTAGTATACACCTAGTATACACCTACCGCTATACATCTAGTATACACCTACCGCTATACACCTAGTATACACCTACCACTAAACACCTAGTATACACCTACCGCTATACACCTAGTATACACCAACCGCTATACACCTAGTATACACCTAGTATACACCTACCGCTATACACCTAGTATACACCTACCGCTATACACCTAGTATACACCTACCGCTATACACCTAGTATACACCTACCGCTATACACCTAGTATACACCTACCACTATACACCTACTGCTATACACCTAGTATACACCTACCGCTATACACCTAGTATACACCTACCACTATACACCTACTGCTATACACCTAGTATACACCTACCACTATACACCTACCACTATACACCTAGTATACACCTACCACTATACACCTACCACTATACACCTAGTATACACCTACCACTATACACCTAGTATACACCTACCACTATACACCTACCACTATACACCTAGTATACACCTAGTATACACCTACCGCTATACACCTAGTATACACCTACCACTATACACCTAGTATACACCTAGTATACACCTACCGCTATACACCTAGTATACACCTACCGCTGTACACCTAGTATACACCTACCGCTATACACCTAGTATACACCTACCGCTATACACCTAGTATACACCTACCACTATACACCTAGTATACACCTACCGCTATACACCTAGTATACACCTACCACTATACACCTAGTATACACCTACCGCTATACACCTAGTATACACCTACCACTATACACCTAGTATACACCTACCGCTATACACCAACCACTATACACCTAGTATACACCTACCGCTATACACCTAGTATACACCTACCGCTATACACCAACCGCTATACACCTAGTATACACCTACCGCTATACACCTAGTATACACCTACCGCTATACACCTAGTATACACCTACCGCTATACACCTAGTATACACCTACCGCTATACACCTAGTATACACCTACCGCTATACACCTAGTATACACCTAGTATACACCTACCGCTATACACCTAGTATACACCTAGTATACACCTACTGCTATACACCTAGTATACACCTACCGCTATACACCTAGTATACACCTAGTATACACCTACTGCTATACACCTAGTATACACCTAGTATACACCTACCACTATACACCTAGTATACACCTACCGCTATACACCTAGTATACACCTACCACTATACACCTAGTATACACCTAGTATACACCAACCGCTATACACCTAGTATACACCTAGTATACACCTACCGCTATACACCTAGTATACACCTAGTATACACCTACCGCTATACACCTAGTATACACCTAGTATACACCTACCACTATACACCTAGTATACACCTAGTATACACCTACCACTATACACCTACCGCTATACACCTAGTATACACCTACCGCTATACACCTAGTATACACCTACCACTATACACCTAGTATACACCTACCGCTATACACCTAGTATACACCTACCACTATACACCTAGTATACACCTAGTATACACCTACCGCTATACACCTAGTATACACCTACCGCTATACACCTAGTATACACCTATACGGGCAGAAGAAACCGTTGAGCAGCTTGTGGTGCCCAAACCTTACAGGAAGTTGGTGTTGGAGTTGGCCCATGGGCACATTCTTGAAGGTCATCTGGGGACAGAGAAAACCCGAGAGAGGGTATTACAGAGATTCTATTGGCCGGGGGTGATGAAGGACGTAGAAAATTATTGTTCCTCCTGCCCTGTGTGTCAGAGGTTGGCCCCGATGCCACATTTCCGTAGCCCGCTGGTCCCTCTACCCATCATTGAGGTCCCGTTTGAGAGGATCGCCATGGATTTGGTAGGTCCTATAATCAAGTCCGCTAGGGGGCACCAGTACATATTAGTTATAATGGACTATGCCACCCGTTATCCAGAAGCGATCCCTCTCCGAAATACCTCGGCCAAAACCATAGCCAAAGAGCTATCTCTTGTTTTTAGCCGGGTGGGTATTTGTAAAGAACTGCTTACGGACCAAGGTACACCCTTTATGTCCCGGGTTATGAAAGAGCTGTGTAAATTGTTCAAAGTGACGCAATTGCGTACGTCTGTGTATCACCCCCAAACCGATGGGCTGGTTGAAAGATTCAACAAAACCCTAAAACAAATGTTGAAGAAAGTGGTGGATAGAGATGGAAAGGATTGGGACTGTTTACTTCCTTATTTGATGTTTGCTATTAGGGAGGTGCCCCAATCCTCTACGGGATTCTCCCCCTTTGAGTTACTGTATGGGAGACACCCAAGAGGGCTGTTGGATATTGCCAAGGAAACTTGGGAAAGTGAGAGTTCTCCCCACAGGAGTGTGATTGAGCATGTCGCCCTGATGCAAGATCGAATTGCACAGGTAATGCCCATCGTGAAGGAACATTTGGCCCAAGCGCAGTTGGCACAGCAGAGAGTGTACAACCGTGGAGCAAAGACCCGTACCTTTTCCCCGGGGGATAGGATATTGGTACTTGTCCCTACGGTTGAAAGTAAATTCCTTGCCAAATGGCAAGGCCCCTACGAGATAATGGAAAAAGTGAGCGAAGTGAATTACAAGGTCAGACAACCAGGAAGGCGAAAGCCCGAACAGATCTATCACGTTAATCTGTTGAAAGCCTGGAGGGATAGAGAGTCCCTAGTCGCAGACACTTGGTCACCAGCTCAAACTGGTTGCGTGATTCCTGAGGTTGGAATAGCAGCCACCTTGTCACAACCCCAACAACAGGAGGTTAAGGAGTTTGTGCTTCGCAACAAGGAGGTATTCTCTGAGCTGCCGGGACAAACATCTGGGGTAGAGCATGACATCATTACCCCGCCCGGTGAAAGGGTGAAGTTAAAACCCTATCGGATCCCAGAGGCTCGACGGGAGGCAATACGGGAGGAAGTACAGAAAATGCTGAACTTAGGGGTGATAGAGGAGTCCCAAAGTGATTGGTCTAGTCCCATCGTGTTGGTGCCTAAACCGGATGGGAGCTGGCGATTTTGTAACGATTTTCGTCAGTTGAACAAAGTTACAAAATTTGACACCTACCCCATGCCACGTATAGATGAGTTGATCGACCGGCTGGGAACAGCCCGATACATGACGACTCTTGACCTCACAAAAGGGTATTGGCAAATCCCCCTGGCCAAGTCGGCCAAAGAGAAAACCGCATTTGTAACCCCAGACGGGGCGTTCCAATATAAAAGAATGCCGTTCGGGTTACAGAATGCGCCGGCCACATTCCAGCGGAAAATGGACCAGATGCTGAGGCCCCATCGGAAGTATGCTGCGGCTTACCTGGATGACGTAATTGTCCATAGCACAGATTGGGCCTCACATCTGCCAAAAGTGCAAGCAGTCCTGGACTCTGTTCGGGAAGCAGGGTTTACGGCTAACCCCAAGAAGTGTACCATTGGGCAGGAGGAGGCCAAATATCTTGGGTACACCATTGGGAGGGGAGTAATAAAACCCCAACTCAACAAAGTCGAGGCCATCCAGAGTTGGCCACGTCCCAACAGCAAGAAGCAGGTACGAGCCTTTCTGGGAATCGCTGGGTATTATCGGCGATTCATTCCCCACTTTGCTTCTAAGGCTGTGCCCCTAACCAACCTGACGAAGGGGAAAGGGTCGGTCATGATTAAATGGACCCCCGAGGCTGAGGCAGCATTCCAATTCTTGAAACAAGCCTTATGTAGCCAGCCAGTGTTGTACTCACCCGACTTCTCTAAAGACTTTGTCGTACAAAGTGATGCGTCAGATGTGGGGTTAGGAGCAGTATTGTCCCAGGTCTGGAACGGGGAAGAGCACCCAGTCATTTACCTCAGCAGGAAGTTGAAGTCCCATGAGGTAAATTACGCCACCGTTGAAAAGGAGTGTTTAGCGGTGAAGTGGGCTCTAGATTCCCTTCGGTACTACCTGCTAGGTAGGCACTTTGACATGGTTACGGATCACGCTCCGTTAAAGTGGATGGCTCAAAACAAGGAAACAAATAGAAGAGTGAATAGGTGGTTCCTGGCCCTCCAGGAATTCAACTTCACAGTAAAGCATCGCCCTGGCGTTCAAATGGGGAATGTGGATGCTTTGTCTCGAGTACATGAATGCCTGATTGCTGGTGTTCCAACCCCGAGGTTAAAACAAGAGGGGGGGTATGTGACAGCAGGAAGGTAAAGTCACCTGGTTGCATCCAGGGGGGTAGATATATTTCGCCCAGATTCAGGCTTTACGCCGACTTATACAACTAGGTGGAGAGTTGTATAAGGCTAGTGGGCTCATGGATGACTCATACCTCTAGGGAGAGGGCTGGGCGTCGTGCAGACAGGGAGTTGATGAGACCAGCTGAAGCTTGTCAGCTCATTTAGGCCTCTATAAGAACTCCCAGCTTCATTAGATGTTAGCTCATGCCTGGAACCAGACCTGTGTGGACTGTCTAGGGAGAGTGAACCCCTGTGCGGTGAGACAAAGCCTGTGTGGCTATTTGCTTGGACATTTAAAACCAGGGACTTAGGGACTAGGACAGCACTAGGCTGATCCCAGTTGTTAGTTAGGAAACCTGTATGTTTAGTCAGAGGTCAACTTGACCAGGATTTATTTTGGTTATGTTTCTTTTGCTTTGCTGTGTTTTGTCACTGTAAATAGAAAATAAACCGCACCTTTTTTTGATTTTGAAAACCACAACCTCCGTTTGCTGGGCCTGTTTTGTGTGGGGAGCCCATCCCGGGGGTCACACACACCCGCTGCCGAGCTAACCCCCTCACAACACCTACCGCTATACACCTAGTATACACCTACTGCTATACACCTACCGCTATACACCTAGTATACACCTACCGCTATACACCTAGTATACACCTACCGCTATACACCACCTAGTATACACCTACCGCTATACACCTACCGCTATACACCTAGTATACACCTAGTATACACCTACCGCTATACACCTAGTATACACCTACCGCTATACACCTAGTATACACCTACCGCTATACACCTAGTATACACCTAGTATACACCTAGTATACACCTACCGCTATACACCTAGTATACACCTAGTATACACCTACTGCTATACACCTAGTATACACCTAGTATACACCTACCACTATACACCTAGTATACACCTACCGCTATACACCTAGTATACACCTACCACTATACACCTACTGCTATACACCTAGTATACACCTACCGCTATACACCTAGTATACACCTAGTATACACCTACCGCTATACACCTAGTATACACCTAGTATACACCTACCACTATACACCTAGTATACACCTACCGCTATACACCTAGTATACACCTACCACTATACACCTAGTATACACCTAGTATACACCTACCGCTATACACCTAGTATACACCTACCACTATACACCTACTGCTATACACCTAGTATACACCTACCGCTATACACCTAGTATACACCTAGTATACACCTACCACTATACACCTAGTATACACCTACCACTATACACCTAGTATACACCTACCGCTATACACCTAGTATACACCAACCGCTATACACCTAGTATACACCAACCGCTATACACCTAGTATACACCTACCGCTATACACCTAGTATACACCTACCGCTATACACCTAGTATACACCTACCGCTATACACCTAGTATACACCTACCACTATACACCTAGTATACACCTACCGCTATACACCTACCACTATACACCTACTGCTATACACCTAGTATACACCTACCGCTATACACCTAGTATACACCTAGTATACACCTAGTATACACCTAGTATACACCTACCGCTATACACCTAGTATACACCTACCGCTATACACCTAGTATACACCTACCGCTATACACCTAGTATACACCTACCGCTATACACCTAGTATACACCTACCACTATACACCTACTGCTATACACCTAGTATACACCTACCGCTATACACCTAGTATACACCTACCACTATACACCTACTGCTATACACCTAGTATACACCTACCACTATACACCTACCACTATACACCTAGTATACACCTACCACTATACACCTACCACTATACACCTAGTATACACCTACCACTATACACCTAGTATACACCTACCACTATACACCTACCACTATACACCTAGTATACACCTAGTATACACCTACCGCTATACACCTAGTATACACCTACCACTATACACCTAGTATACACCTAGTATACACCTACCGCTATACACCTAGTATACACCTACCGCTGTACACCTAGTATACACCTACCGCTATACACCTAGTATACACCTACCGCTATACACCTAGTATACACCTACCACTATACACCTAGTATACACCTACCGCTATACACCTAGTATACACCTACCACTATACACCTAGTATACACCTACCGCTATACACCTAGTATACACCTACCACTATACACCTAGTATACACCTACCGCTATACACCAACCGCTATACACCTAGTATACACCTACCGCTATACACCTAGTATACACCTACCGCTATACACCAACCGCTATACACCTAGTATACACCTACCGCTATACACCTAGTATACACCTACCGCTATACACCTAGTATACACCTACCGCTATACACCTAGTATACACCTACCGCTATACACCTAGTATACACCTACCGCTATACACCTAGTATACACCTAGTATACACCTACCGCTATACACCTAGTATACACCTAGTATACACCTACTGCTATACACCTAGTATACACCTACCGCTATACACCTAGTATACACCTAGTATACACCTACTGCTATACACCTAGTATACACCTAGTATACACCTACCACTATACACCTAGTATACACCTACCGCTATACACCTAGTATACACCTACCACTATACACCTAGTATACACCTAGTATACACCAACCGCTATACACCTAGTATACACCTAGTATACACCTACCGCTATACACCTAGTATACACCTAGTATACACCTACCGCTATACACCTAGTATACACCTAGTATACACCTACCACTATACACCTAGTATACACCTAGTATACACCTACCACTATACACCTACCGCTATACACCTAGTATACACCTACCGCTATACACCTAGTATACACCTACCACTATACACCTAGTATACACCTACCGCTATACACCTAGTATACACCTACCACTATACACCTAGTATACACCTACCACTATACACCTAGTATACACCTAGTATACACCTACCGCTATACACCTAGTATACACCTACCGCTATACACCTAGTATACACCTACCACTATACACCTAGTATACACCTACCGCTATACACCTAGTATACACCAACCGCTATACACCTAGTATACACCTAGTATACACCTAGTATACACCTACCGCTATACACCTAGTATACACCTACTGCTATACACCTAGTATACACCTACTGCTATACACCTAGTATACACCTACCGCTATACACCTAGTATACACCTAGTATACACCTACCACTATACACCTAGTATACACCTACCGCTATACACCTAGTATACACCTACCGCTATACACCTAGTATACACCTACCGCTATACACCTAGTATACACCTAGTATACACCTACCGCTATACACCTAGTATACACCTAGTATACACCTACTGCTATACACCTAGTATACACCTACCGCTATACACCTAGTATACACCTACCACTATACACCTAGTATACACCTACTGCTATACACCTAGTATACACCTACCGCTATACACCTAGTATACACCTAGTATACACCTACCACTATACACCTAGTATACACCTAGTATACACCTACCGCTATACACCTAGTATACACCTAGTATACACCTAGTATACACCTACCGCTATACACCTAGTATACACCTACTGCTATACACCTAGTATACACCTAGTATACACCTACTGCTATACACCTAGTATACACCTAGTATACACCTACCGCTATACACCTAGTATACACCTACTGCTATACACCTAGTATACACCTACCGCTATACACCTAGTATACACCTACCACTATGCACCTAGTATACACCTACTGCTATACACCTAGTATACACCTAGTATACACCTAGTATACACCTACCACTATACACCTAGTATACACCTAGTATACACCTACCGCTATACACCTAGTATACACCTAGTATACACCTACTGCTATACACCTAGTATACACCTAGTATACACCTACCGCTATACACCTAGTATACACCTAGTATACACCTACCGCTATACACCTAGTATACACCTACTGCTATACACCTAGTATACACCTAGTATACACCTACCGCTATACACCTAGTATACACCTAGTATACACCTACCGCTATACACCTAGTATACACCTAGTATACACCTACCGCTATACACCTAGTATACACCTAGTATACACCTACTGCTATACACCTAGTATACACCTAGTATACACCTACCGCTATACACCTAGTATACACCTAGTATACACCTACCGCTATACACCTAGTATACACCTAGTATACACCTACCGCTATACACCTAGTATACACCTACCGCTATACACCTAGTATACACCTAGTATACACCTACCGCTATACACCTAGTATACACCTACTGCTATACACCTACCGCTATACACCTAGTATACACCTACTGCTATACACCTAGTATACACCTACCGCTATACACCTAGTATACACCTAGTATACACCTACCACTATACACCTAGTATACACCTAGTATACACCTACCGCTATACACCTAGTATACACCTAGTATACACCTACCGCTATACACCTAGTATACACCTACCGCTATACACCTAGTATACACCTACTGCTATACACCTAGTATACACCTAGTATACACCTACCGCTATACACCTAGTATACACCTAGTATACACCTACCGCTATACACCTAGTATACACCTACCGCTATACACCTAGTATACACCTACCGCTATACACCTAGTATACACCTAGTATACACCTACCGCTATACACCTAGTATACACCTACCGCTATACACCTAGTATACACCTACCGCTATACACCTAGTATACACCTACCACTATACACCTAGTATACACCTACCACTATACACCTAGTATACACCTACCGCTATACATCTAGTATACACCTACCGCTATACACCTAGTATACACCTAGTATACACCTACCACTATACACCTAGTATACACCTGCTATACACCTAGTATACACCTACCACTATACACCTAGTATACACCTAGTATACACCTACTGCTATACACCTAGTATACACCTACCGCTATACACCTAGTATACACCTACCGCTATACACCTAGTATACACCTACCGCTATACACCTACCGCTATACACCTACCGCTATACACCTAGTATACACCTACCGCTATACACCTAGTATACACCTACCGCTATACACCTAGTATACACCTACCGCTATACACCTAGTATACACCTACCGCTATACACCTAGTATACACCTACCGCTATACACCTACCGCTATACACCTAGTATACACCTACCGCTATACACCTAGTATACACCTACCGCTATACACCTACCGGTATACACCTAGTATACACCTACTGCTATACACCTAGTATACACCTAGTATACACCTACCGCTATACACCTAGTATACACCTAGTATACACCTACCGCTATACACCTAGTATACACCTAGTATACACCTACCGCTATACACCTAGTATACACCTACCGCTGCATCAGTGCAGAGCCAGCACCTGTGTGAGTGACCGGGCAGAAGCAGCTATTTGGTGAATTCTTAAGCTTTTGAGCGGTACGTTTTTCCTTTCCTCTAGTATACACCTACCGCTATCAACCTAGTATACACCTACCGCTATCCACCTAGTATACACCTACCGCTATCAACCTAGTATACACCTACCGCTATACACCTAGTATACACCTACCGCTATACACCTAGTATACACCTAGTATACACCTACCGCTATACACCTAGTATACACCTAGTATACACCTACCGCTATACACCTAGTATACACCTACCGCTATACACCTAGTATACACCTACCGCTATACACCTAGTATACACCTAGTATACACCTACCGCTATACACCTAGTATACACCTACCGCTATACACCTAGTATACACCTACCGCTATACACCTAGTATACACCTAGTATACACCTACCGCTATACACCTAGTATACACCTACCGCTATACACCTAGTATTCACATACCGCTATACACCTAGTATACACCTACTGCTATACACCTAGTATACACCTACCACTATACACCTAGTCTACACCTAGTATACACCTACCTCTATACACCTAGTATTCACATACCGCTATACACCTAGTATACACCTACTGCTATACACCTAGTATACACCTACCACTATACACCTAGTATACACCTAGTATACACCTACCGCTATACACCTAGTATACACCTACCGCTATACACCTAGTATACACCTACCGCTATACACCTAGTATACACCTAGTATACACCTAGTATACACCTAGTATACACCTACTGCTATACACCTAGTATACACCTACCACTATACACCTAGTATACACCTAGTATACACCTACCACTATACACCTAGTATACACCTACCGCTATACACCTAGTATACACCTACTGCTATACACCTAGTATACACCTACCACTATACACCTAGTATACACCTAGTATACACCTACCACTATACACCTAGTATACACCTACCGCTATACACCTAGTATACACCTAGTATACACCTACCGCTATACACCTACTGCTATACACCTAGTATACACCTACCGCTATACACCTAGTATACACCTAGTATACACCTACCGCTATACACCTAGTATACACCTACCGCTATACACCTAGTATACACCTACCGCTATACACCTAGTATACACCTACCGCTATACACCTAGTATACACCTAGTATACACCTACCGCTATACACCTAGTATACACCTAGTATACACCTACCGCTATACACCTAGTATACACCTACCGCTATACACCTAGTATACACCTACCGCTATACACCTAGTATACACCTACCGCTATACACCTAGTATACACCTACCACTATACACCTAGTATACACCTACTGCTATACACCTAGTATACACCTACTGCTATACACCTAGTATACACCTAGTATACACCTACCGCTATACACCTAGTATACACCTACCGCTATACACCTAGTATACACCTAGTATACACCTACCACTATACACCTAGTATACACCTACTGCTATACACCTAGTATACACCTACTGCTATACACCTAGTATACACCAAGTATACACCTACCACTATACACCTACTGCTATACACCTAGTATACACCTAGTATACACCTAGTATACACCTAGTATACACCTACTGCTATACACCTAGTATACACCTACCGCTATACACCTAGTATACACCTACCGCTATACACCTAGTATACACCTACCGCTATACACCTAGTATACACCTACCGCTATACACCTAGTATACACCTACCGCTATACACCTAGTATACACCTACCGCTATACACCTAGTATACACCTACCGCTATACACCTAGTATACACCTAGTATACACCTACCGCTATACACCTAGTATACACCTACCGCTATACACCTAGTATACACCTACCGCTATACACCTAGTATACACCTACCGCTATACACCTAGTATACACCTAGTATACACCTACTGCTATACACCTAGTATACACCTAGTATACACCTACTGCTATACACCTACCGCTATACACCTACCGCTATACACCTAGTATACACCTACCGCTATACACCTACCGCTATACACCTAGTATACACCTACCGCTATACACCTAGTATACACCTAGTATACACCTACCGCTATACACCTAGTATACACCTACCGCTATACACCTAGTATACACCTAGTATACACCTACCGCTATACACCTAGTATACACCTACCGCTATACACCTAGTATACACCTACCACTATACACCTAGTATACACCTACTGCTATACACCTAGTATACACCAACCGCTATACACCTAGTATACACCTACCGCTATACACCTAGTATACACCTACCGCTATACACCTAGTATACATCTACCACTATACACCTAGTATACACCTACTGCTATACACCTAGTATACACCTAGTATACACCTACCGCTATACACCTAGTATACACCTAGTATACACCTACCACTATACACCTAGTATACACCTAGTATACACCTACCACTATACACCTAGTATACACCTAGTATACACCTACCGCTATACACCTAGTATACACCTAGTATACACCTACCGCTATACACCTAGTATACACCTACCGCTATACACCTAGTATACACCTACCGCTATACACCTAGTATACACCTAGTATACACCTAGTATACACCTACCGCTATACACCTAGTATACACCTACCGCTATACACCTAGTATACACCTACTGCTATACACCTAGTATACACCTAGTATACACCTACCACTATACACCTAGTATACACCTAGTATACACTTACCGCTATACACCTAGTATACACCTACCGCTATACACCTACCGCTATACACCTAGTATACACCTAGTATACACCTACCGCTATACACCTAGTATACACCTACCACTATACACCTAGTATACACCTACTGCTATACACCTAGTATACACCTAGTATACACCTACCGCTATATACCTAGTATACACCTAGTATACACCTACCGCTATACACCTAGTATACACCTACCACTATACACCTACCGCTATACACCTAGTATACACCTACCACTATACACCTAGTATACACCTAGTATACACCTAGTATACACCTACCGCTATACACCTAGTATACACCTACCACTATACACCTAGTATACACCTACTGCTATACACCTAGTATACACCTAGTATACACCTAGTATACACCTACCGCTATACACCTAGTATACACCTACCGCTATACACCTAGTATACACCTAGTATACACCTACCGCTATACACCTAGTATACACCTACCGCTATACACCTAGTATACACCTACCGCTATACACCTAGTATACACCTAGTATACACCTACCGCTATACACCTAGTATACACCTAGTATACACCTACCACTATACACCTAGTATACACCTAGTATACACCTACCGCTATACACCTAGTATACACCTAGTATACACCTACCGCTATACACCTAGTATACACCTACCGCTATACACCTAGTATACACCTAGTATACACCTACCGCTATACACCTAGTATACACCTAGTATACACCTACCGCTATACACCTAGTATACACCTACCGCTATACACCTAGTATACACCTACCGCTATACGCCTAGTATACACCTAGTATACACCTACCGCTATACACCTAGTATACACCTACCGCTATACACCTAGTATACACCTAGTATACACCTACCGCTATACACCTAGTATACACCTACTGCTATACACCTAGTATACACCTAGTATACACCTACTGCTATACACCTAGTATACACCTACCACTATACACCTAGTATACACCTAGTATACACCTAGTATACACCTACCGCTATACACCTAGTATACACCTAGTATACACCTACCGCTATACACCTAGTATACACCTAGTATACACCTACCGCTATACACCTAGTATACACCTACCGCTATACACCTAGTATACACCTAGTATACACCTAGTATACACCTACCGCTATACACCTAGTATACAACTACCGCTATACACCTAGTATACACCTACCGCTATACACCTAGTATACACCTACCGCTATACACCTAGTATACACCTAGTATACACCTACCACTATACACCTAGTATACACCTACCACTATACACCTACTGCTATACACCTAGTATACACCTAGTATACACCTACCGCTATACACCTAGTATACACCTAGTATACACCTACCGCTATACACCTAGTATACACCTAGTATACACCTACCGCTATACACCTAGTATACACCTACCGCTATACACCTAGTATACACCTACCGCTATACACCTAGTATACACCTAGTATAACACCTACCGCTATACACCTAGTATACACCTAGTATACACCTACCGCTATACACCTAGTATACACCTACCGCTATACACCTAGTATACACCTACCGCTATACACCTAGTATACACCTAGTATACACCTACCGCTATACACCTAGTATACACCTACCGCTATACACCTAGTATACACCTACCGCTATACACCTAGTATACACCTACTGCTATACATCTAGTATACACCTACCGCTATACACCTAGTATACACCTAGTATACACCTACCACTATACACCTAGTATACACCTAGTATACACCTACTGCTATACACCTAGTATACACCTAGTATACACCTACCACTATACACCTAGTATACACCTAGTATACACCTACTGCTATACACCTAGTATACACCTACCGCTATACACCTAGTATACACCTACCGCTATACACCTAGTATACACCTAGTATACACCTACCGCTATACACCTAGTATACACCTACCGCTATACACCTAGTATACACCTACCGCTATACGCCTAGTATACACCTAGTATACACCTACCGCTATACACCTAGTATACACCTACCGCTATACACCTACCGCTATACACCTAGTATACACCTAGTATACACCTACCGCTATACACCTAGTATACACCTAGTATACACCTACCGCTATACACCTAGTATACACCTACCGCTATACACCTAGTATACACCTAGTATACACCTACCGCTATACACCTAGTATACACCTAGTATACACCTACCGCTATACACCTAGTATACACCTACCGCTATACACCTAGTATACACCTACCGCTATACACCTAGTATACACCTACTGCTATACATCTAGTATACACCTACCGCTATACACCTAGTATACACCTAGTATACACCTACCGCTATACACCTAGTATACACCTACCGCTATACACCTAGTATACACCTAGTATACACCTACCGCTATACACCTAGTATACACCTACTGCTATACACCTAGTATACACCTAGTATACACCTACCACTATACACCTAGTATACACCTACTGCTATACACCTAGTATACACCTACCGCTATACACCTAGTATACACCTAGTATACACCT
Organism: Rana muscosa; assembly: GCA_029206835.1. Classification (NCBI taxonomy): domain Eukaryota; kingdom Metazoa; phylum Chordata; class Amphibia; order Anura; family Ranidae; genus Rana; species Rana muscosa. The sequence goes on along the minus strand of CM055117.1, from coordinate 996,848,079 downwards.
ACCGCTATACACCTAGTATACACCTACCGCTATACACCTAGTATACACCTACCGCTATACACCTACCGCTATACACCTAGTATACACCTACCGCTATACACCTAGTATACACCTACCGCTATACACCTAGTATACACCTACCGCTATACACCTAGTATACATCTACCGCTATACACCTAGTATACACCTACCGCTATACACCTAGTATACACCTACCGCTATACACCTAGTATACACCTACCGCTATACACCTAGTATACACCTACCGCTATACACCTAGTATACACCTACTGCTATACACCTAGTATACACCTAGTATACACCTACCGCTATACACCTAGTATACACCTAGTATACACCTACCGCTATACACCTAGTATACACCTAGTATACACCTACCGCTATACACCTAGTATACACCTACCGCTATACACCTAGTATACACCTAGTATACACCTAGTATACACCTACCGCTATACACCTAGTATACACCTACCGCTATACACCTAGTATACACCTAGTATACACCTACTGCTATACACCTACTGCTATACACCTAGTATACACCTACCGCTATACACCTAGTATACACCTACCACTATACACCTAGTATACACCTACCGCTATACACCTAGTATACACCTACCGCTATACACCTAGTATACACCTAGTATACACCTACTGCTATACACCTAGTATACACCTACCGCTATACACCTAGTATACACCTAGTATACACCTAGTATACACCTACCGCTATACACCTAGTATACACCTAGTATACACCTACCGCTATACACCTAGTATACACCTAGTATACACCTACCGCTATACACCTAGTATACACCTAGTATACACCTACCACTATACACCTAGTATACACCTACCGCTATACACCTAGTATACACCTAGTATACACCTACCGCTATACACCTAGTATACACCTACCGCTATACACCTAGTATACACCTAGTATACACCTACCGCTATACACCTAGTATACACCTAGTATACACCTACCGCTATACACCTAGTATACACCTACCGCTATACACCTAGTATACACCTACCGCTATACGCCTAGTATACACCTAGTATACACCTACCGCTATACACCTAGTATACACCTACCGCTATACACCTAGTATACACCTAGTATACACCTACCGCTATACACCTAGTATACACCTACTGCTATACACCTAGTATACACCTAGTATACACCTACTGCTATACACCTAGTATACACCTACCACTATACACCTAGTATACACCTAGTATACACCTAGTATACACCTACCGCTATACACCTAGTATACACCTAGTATACACCTACCGCTATACACCTAGTATACACCTAGTATACACCTACCGCTATACACCTAGTATACACCTACCGCTATACACCTAGTATACACCTAGTATACACCTAGTATACACCTACCGCTATACACCTAGTATACACCTACCGCTATACACCTAGTATACACCTACCGCTATACACCTAGTATACACCTACCGCTATACACCTAGTATACACCTAGTATACACCTACCACTATACACCTAGTATACACCTACCACTATACACCTACTGCTATACACCTAGTATACACCTAGTATACACCTACCGCTATACACCTAGTATACACCTAGTATACACCTACCGCTATACACCTAGTATACACCTAGTATACACCTACCGCTATACACCTAGTATACACCTAGTATACACCTACCGCTATACACCTAGTATACACCTACCGCTATACACCTAGTATACACCTACCGCTATACACCTAGTATACACCTAGTATACACCTACTGCTATACACCTAGTATACCACCTAGTATACACCTACCGCTATACACCTAGTATACACCTAGTATACACCTACCGCTATACACCTAGTATACACCTACCGCTATACACCTAGTATACACCTACCGCTATACACCTAGTATACACCTAGTATACACCTACCGCTATACACCTAGTATACACCTACCGCTATACACCTAGTATACACCTACCGCTATACACCTAGTATACACCTACTGCTATACATCTAGTATACACCTACCGCTATACACCTAGTATACACCTAGTATACACCTACCACTATACACCTAGTATACACCTAGTATACACCTACTGCTATACACCTAGTATACACCTAGTATACACCTACCACTATACACCTAGTATACACCTAGTATACACCTACTGCTATACACCTAGTATACACCTACCGCTATACACCTAGTATACACCTACCGCTATACACCTAGTATACACCTAGTATACACCTACCGCTATACACCTAGTATACACCTACCGCTATACACCTAGTATACACCTAGTATACACCTACCGCTATACACCTAGTATACACCTAGTATACACCTACCGCTATACACCTAGTATACACCTAGTATACACCTACCGCTATACACCTAGTATACACCTACCGCTATACACCTAGTATACACCTACCGCTATACGCCTAGTATACACCTAGTATACACCTACCGCTATACACCTAGTATACACCTACCGCTATACACCTAGTATACACCTAGTATACACCTACCGCTATACACCTAGTATACACCTACTGCTATACACCTAGTATACACCTAGTATACACCTACTGCTATACACCTAGTATACACCTACCACTATACACCTAGTATACACCTAGTATACACCTAGTATACACCTACCGCTATACACCTAGTATACACCTAGTATACACCTACCGCTATACACCTAGTATACACCTAGTATACACCTACCGCTATACACCTAGTATACACCTACCGCTATACACCTAGTATACACCTAGTATACACCTAGTATACACCTACCGCTATACACCTAGTATACACCTACCGCTATACACCTAGTATACACCTACCGCTATACACCTAGTATACACCTACCGCTATACACCTAGTATACACCTAGTATACACCTACCACTATACACCTAGTATACACCTACCACTATACACCTACTGCTATACACCTAGTATACACCTAGTATACACCTACCGCTATACACCTAGTATACACCTAGTATACACCTACCGCTATACACCTAGTATACACCTAGTATACACCTACCGCTATACACCTAGTATACACCTAGTATACACCTACCGCTATACACCTAGTATACACCTACCGCTATACACCTAGTATACACCTACCGCTATACACCTAGTATACACCTAGTATACACCTACTGCTATACACCTAGTATACCACCTAGTATACACCTACCGCTATACACCTAGTATACACCTAGTATACACCTACCGCTATACACCTAGTATACACCTACCGCTATACACCTAGTATACACCTACCGCTATACACCTAGTATACACCTAGTATACACCTACCGCTATACACCTAGTATACACCTACCGCTATACACCTAGTATACACCTACCGCTATACACCTAGTATACACCTACTGCTATACATCTAGTATACACCTACCGCTATACACCTAGTATACACCTAGTATACACCTACCACTATACACCTAGTATACACCTAGTATACACCTACTGCTATACACCTAGTATACACCTAGTATACACCTACCACTATACACCTAGTATACACCTAGTATACACCTACTGCTATACACCTAGTATACACCTACCGCTATACACCTAGTATACACCTACCGCTATACACCTAGTATACACCTACCGCTATACACCTAGTATACACCTACCGCTATACACCTACCGCTATACACCTAGTATACACCTACCGCTATACACCTAGTATACACCTAGTATACACCTACCGCTATACACCTAGTATACACCTACCGCTATACACCTAGTATACACCTAGTATACACCTACCGCTATACACCTAGTATACACCTAGTATACACCTACCGCTATACACCTAGTATACACCTACCGCTATACACCTAGTATACACCTACCGCTATACACCTAGTATACACCTACTGCTATACATCTAGTATACACCTACCGCTATACACCTAGTATACACCTAGTATACACCTACCGCTATACACCTAGTATACACCTACCGCTATACACCTAGTATACACCTAGTATACACCTACCGCTATACACCTAGTATACACCTACTGCTATACACCTAGTATACACCTAGTATACACCTACCACTATACACCTAGTATACACCTACTGCTATACACCTAGTATACACCTACCGCTATACACCTAGTATACACCTAGTATACACCTACCGCTATACACCTAGTATACACCTACCGCTATACACCTAGTATACACCTACCGCTATACACCTACCGCTATACACCTAGTATACACCTACCGCTATACACCTAGTATACACCTACCGCTATACACCTAGTATACACCTACCGCTATACACCTAGTATACATCTACCGCTATACACCTAGTATACACCTACCGCTATACACCTAGTATACACCTACCGCTATACACCTAGTATACACCTACCGCTATACACCTAGTATACACCTACCGCTATACACCTAGTATACACCTACTGCTATACACCTAGTATACACCTAGTATACACCTACCGCTATACACCTAGTATACACCTAGTATACACCTACCGCTATACACCTAGTATACACCTAGTATACACCGACCGCTATACACCTAGTATACACCTACCGCTATACACCTAGTATACACCTAGTATACACCTAGTATACACCTACCGCTATACACCTAGTATACACCTACCGCTATACACCTAGTATACACCTAGTATACACCTACTGCTATACACCTACTGCTATACACCTAGTATACACCTACCGCTATACACCTAGTATACACCTACCACTATACACCTAGTATACACCTACCGCTATACACCTAGTATACACCTACCGCTATACACCTAGTATACACCTAGTATACACCTACTGCTATACACCTAGTATACACCTACCGCTATACACCTAGTATACACCTAGTATACACCTACCGCTATACACCTAGTATACACCTAGTATACACCTACCACTATACACCTAGTATACACCTAGTATACACCTACCGCTATACACCTAGTATACACCTACCACTATACACCTACCGCTATACACCTAGTATACACCTAGTATACACCTACCGCTATACACCTAGTATACACCTACCGCTATACACCTAGTATACACCTACCGCTATACACCTAGTATACACCTACCGCTATACACCTAGTATACACCTAGTATACACCTAGTATACACCTACCGCTATACACCTAGTATACACCTAGTATACACCTACCGCTATACACCTAGTATACACCTACCGCTATACACCTAGTATACACCTACCGCTATACACCTAGTATACACCTACTGCTATAAACCTAGTATACACCTACCGCTATACACCTAGTATACACCTAGTATACACCTACCACTATACACCTACCACTATACACCTACCACTATACACCTAGAATACACCTAGTATACACCTACCGCTATACACCTAGTATACACCTACCGCTATACACCTAGTATACACCTAGTATACACCTACCGCTATACACCTAGTATACACCTACTGCTATACACCTAGTATACACCTAGTATACACCTACCGCTATACACCTAGTATACACCTACCGCTATACACCTAGTATACACCTACCGCTATACACCTAGTATACACCTAGTATACACCTACCGCTATACACCTAGTATACACCTACCACTATACACCTAGTATACACCTAGTATACACCTACTGCTATACACCTAGTATACACCTAGTATACACCTACCACTATACACCTAGTATACACCTAGTATACACCTACCGCTATACACCTAGTATACACCTACCGCTATACACCTAGTATACACCTAGTATACACCTACTGCTATACACCTAGTATACACCTAGTATACACCTACCACTATACACCTAGTATACACCTAGTATACACCTACTGCTATACACCTACCGCTATACACCTAGTATACACCTACCGCTATACACCTAGTATACACCTACCGCTATACACCTAGTATACACCTACCGCTATACACCTACCGCTATACACCTAGTATACACCTAGTATACACCTACCGCTATACACCTAGTATACACCTAGTATACACCTACCGCTATACACCTAGTATACACCTACCGCTATACACCTAGTATACACCTAGTATACACCTAGTATACACCTACCGCTATACACCTAGTATACACCTACCGCTATACACCTAGTATACACCTAGTATACACCTACTGCTATACACCTACTGCTATACACCTAGTATACACCTACCGCTATACACCTAGTATACACCTACCACTATACACCTAGTATACACCTACCGCTATACACCTAGTATACACCTACCGCTATACACCTAGTATACACCTAGTATACACCTACTGCTATACACCTAGTATACACCTACCGCTATACACCTAGTATACACCTAGTATACACCTACCGCTATACACCTAGTATACACCTAGTATACACCTACCACTATACACCTAGTATACACCTAGTATACACCTACCACTATACACCTAGTATACACCTACCACTATACACCTACCGCTATACACCTAGTATACACCTAGTATACACCTACCGCTATACACCTAGTATACACCTACCGCTATACACCTAGTATACACCTACCGCTATACACCTAGTATACACCTACCGCTATACACCTAGTATACACCTAGTATACACCTAGTATACACCTACCGCTATACACCTAGTATACACCTAGTATACACCTACCGCTATACACCTAGTATACACCTACCGCTATACACCTAGTATACACCTACCGCTATACACCTAGTATACACCTACTGCTATAAACCTAGTATACACCTACCGCTATACACCTAGTATACACCTAGTATACACCTACCACTATACACCTACCACTATACACCTACCACTATACACCTAGAATACACCTAGTATACACCTACCGCTATACACCTAGTATACACCTACCGCTATACACCTAGTATACACCTAGTATACACCTACCGCTATACACCTAGTATACACCTACTGCTATACACCTAGTATACACCTAGTATACACCTACCGCTATACACCTAGTATACACCTACCGCTATACACCTAGTATACACCTACCGCTATACACCTAGTATACACCTAGTATACACCTACCGCTATACACCTAGTATACACCTACCACTATACACCTAGTATACACCTAGTATACACCTACTGCTATACACCTAGTATACACCTAGTATACACCTACCACTATACACCTAGTATACACCTAGTATACACCTACCGCTATACACCTAGTATACACCTACCGCTATACACCTAGTATACACCTAGTATACACCTACTGCTATACACCTAGTATACACCTAGTATACACCTACCACTATACACCTAGTATACACCTAGTATACACCTACTGCTATACACCTACCGCTATACACCTAGTATACACCTACCGCTATACACCTAGTATACACCTACCGCTATACACCTAGTATACACCTACCGCTATACACCTACCGCTATACACCTAGTATACACCTAGTATACACCTACCGCTATACACCTAGTATACACCTAGTATACACCTACCGCTATACACCTAGTATACACCTACCGCTATACACCTAGTATACACCTAGTATACACCTACCGCTATACACCTAGTATACACCTACCGCTATACACCTAGTATACACCTACCACTATACACCTAGTATACACCTACTGCTATACACCTAGTATACACCTAGTATACACCTACCGCTATACACCTAGTATACACCTACCGCTATACACCTAGTATACACCTACCACTATACACCTAGTATACACCTAGTATACACCTACCACTATACACCTAGTATACACCTACCGCTATACACCTAGTATACACCTACCGCTATACACCTAGTATACACCTACCGCTATACACCTAGTATACACCTACCGCTATACACCTACCGCTATACACCTAGTATACACCTATTATACACCTACCGCTATACACCTAGTATACACCTAGTATACACCTACCGCTATACACCTAGTATACACCTACCGCTATACACCTAGTATACACCTAGTATACACCTACCGCTATACACCTAGTATACACCTAGTATACACCTACCGCTATACACCTAGTATACACCTAGTATACACCTACCGCTATACACCTAGTATACACCTAGTATACACCTAGTATACACCTACCGCTATACACCTAGTATACACCTACCGCTATACACCTAGTATACACCTAGTATACACCTACTGCTATACACCTAGTATACACCTACCGCTATACACCTAGTATACACCTACCACTATACACCTAGTATACACTTACCGCTATACACCTAGTATACACCTACCGCTATACACCTAGTATACACCTAGTATACACCTACCGCTATACACCTAGTATACACCTAGTATACACCTACCGCTATACACCTAGTATACACCTAGTATACACCTACCACTATACACCTAGTATACACCTACTGCTATACACCTAGTATACACCTAGTATACACCTACCGCTATACACCTAGTATACACCTAGTATACACCTACCACTATACACCTAGTATACACCTACCGCTATACACCTAGTATACACCTACCGCTATACACCTAGTATACACCTACCACTATACACCTAGTATACACCTAGTATACACCTACTGCTATACACCTAGTATACACCTACCACTATACACCTAGTATACACCTAGTATACACCTACCGCTATACACCTAGTATACACCTACCGCTATACACCTAGTATACACCTACTGCTATACACCTAGTATACACCTACCGCTATACACCTAGTATACACCTACCACTATACACCTAGTATACACCTAGTATACACCTACTGCTATACACCTAGTATACACCTACTGCTATACACCTAGTATACACCTAGTATACACCTACCACTATACACCTAGTATACACCTACCACTATACACCTACCGCTATACACCTAGTATACACCTAGTATACACCTACTGCTATACACCTAGTATACACCTACCGCTATACACCTAGTATACACCTAGTATACACCTACCACTATACACCTAGTATACACCTAGTATACACCTACCGCTATACACCTAGTATACCCCTACTGCTATACACCTAGTATACACCTACTGCTATACACCTAGTATACACCTAGTATACACCTACCGCTATACACCTAGTATACACCTAGTATACACCTACCGCTATACACCTAGTATACACCTACCGCTATACACCTAGTATACACCTACCGCTATACACCTACCGCTATACACCTAGTATACACCTAGTATACACCTACCGCTATACACCTAGTATACACCTACCGCTATACACCTAGTATACACCTAGTATACACCTACCGCTATACACCTAGTATACACCTAGTATACACCTACCGCTATACACCTAGTATACACCTACCGCTATACACCTAGTATACACCTACCGCTATACACCTAGTATACACCTACCGCTATACACCTAGTATACACCTACTGCTATACATCTAGTATACACCTACCGCTATACACCTAGTATACACCTAGTATACACCTACCACTATACACCTAGTATACACCTAGTATACACCTACTGCTATACACCTAGTATACACCTAGTATACACCTACCGCTATACACCTAGTATACACCTAGTATACACCTACTGCTATACACCTAGTATACACCTACCGCTATACACCTAGTATACACCTAGTATACACCTACCGCTATACACCTAGTATACACCTACCGCTATACACCTAGTATACACCTACCGCTATACACCTAGTATACACCTACCGCTATACACCTAGTATACACCTACCGCTATACACCTACCGCTATACACCTAGTATACACCTACCGCTATACACCTAGTATACACCTACCGCTATACACCTAGTATACACCTACCGCTATACACCTACCGCTATACACCTAGTATACACCTAGTATACACCTACTGCTATACACCTAGTATACACCTACCGCTATACACCTAGTATACACCTACCGCTATACACCTAGTATACACCTACCGCTGCATCAGTGCAGAGCCAGCACCTGTGTGATTGACCGGGCAGAAGCAGCTATTTGGTGAATTTTTAAGCTTTTGAGCGGTACGTTTTTCCTTTCCTCTAGTATACACCTACCGCTATCAACCTAGTATACACCTACCGCTATCCACCTAGTATACACCTAGTATACACCTACCGCTATACACCTAGTATACACCTACCGCTATCCACCTAGTATACACCTACCGCTATCCACCTAGTATACACCTAGTATACACCTACCGCTATACACCTAGTATACACCTACCGCTATCCACCTAGTATACACCTACCACTATACACCTAGTATACACCTGACCTACGTAGTATACATCTACCGCTTTACACCTACTGCTATACACTTAGTATACACCTACTGCTATACACCTAGTATACACCTACCTAGTATACACCTACCGCTATATACCTAGTATACACCTACCGCCAGTAGTGTATTTAGGTTTTGTGCTGCCCTAGGCCTGACTAAAATCGTGCACCCCTAATTTAAATATGACCCACCCCTTCCTGTTAAGGCCACACCCCTTTCTATTTAAGACCTGCCCTGAAATTTTCCAATGGGGACACTAGTTCTGAGGGCCTGGGGGGGGGGGGGGAATGGATTCCCTTAATTTGCATAGATTTCCTCTCACTTCCTGTTTGGCTATGGGGCAGGAAGTGAAGGGAAATCTCTGCAATTGGACAGGGAGGGTAAAAAATAAACTGACAGGAAGTTTTGTGATCCAGGATGATAGGACAGTCAAAATTATAAGCAGCGCCCCCCCCCCCCCCCCCCCCACACACACACAGTTGCGGAATGCTGGCCGCCCGCATACTAGAAGCAGTGCGGCCGCTTTATGGGGGTGCTAGACTAATTTGCCTCTCAGCCCAGTCCGCCCCAAATGACTGGCGCTACACTAACAGTGTAGCACAAGCTGGCGGGGACTCTTTCTGTGCTGCCCCCCTGCAAAGTGCTGCCCTAAGCCTGAGCCTTGTTGGCCTAGGCCAGGATACCGCGTTTGTTAGTGTAATGTTTACTATCTTTACTCACTCCAAACACTCCACACAGTTACTCTGCCCACTCCATAAAGTTACTCTGCCCAGTCCAAACTTTCCACAGTTACTCAAGCCACTCCACCCAGTTGCTCCGCCCACTCCAGTTGTAGACTACTGGTAGAGGCAAGAACACTTCACACAATTTCCCCAGAAATTGTAGCTTTTCTAGTAATTAAGTGTTCTTGCAAAGCTTATTATAGCCAAATTTACCACCCTAACTCCTCCCACAGCTTTTACACTACATAGACAAGTAATATACCGAAACGTGCGGATTGTTCCCGATTGGTGTGCTATTACTTTGTGGAACGTTTCGCCGAATGGTTCACGAAATATCGTCGTTTTTGCAGCGAAATTTGTCCCATAGGAATGAATGGCGAAATGTTACAAAACTAGAGTGGGAGCTGACAAAAGCTGACAACCCCACGATCAGCCAAAACATTATGACCCCCCATGATCAGCATAAACATTATGACCCCCCATGATCAGCCAAAACATTATTACCCCCCATGATCAGCATAGACATTATGACCCCCCATGATCAGCATAGACATTATGACCCCCCATGATCAGCATAAACATTATTACCCCCCATGATCAGCATAGACATTATGACCCCCATGATCAGCATAGACATTATGACCCCCCATGATCAGCCAAAACATTATGACCACGCCATACTCAGCCAAAACATTATGTCCACAACATGATCAGCCAAAACAGTATGACCACCTCATGATCAGCCAAATAAATTATGACCACCCCATGATCAGCCAAAACATTATGACCACCCCATGATCAGCCAAAACACTATGACCACCCCATGATCAGCCAAATACTCCAGTTGTAGACTACTGGTGGAGGCGAGAACACTTAACACAATTTCCCCAGAAATTGCAGCTTTTCTAGTTCTATGTTATTCTATTGCGCTTGTTATATATATATATATATATAATAGACATGACTGCCGACCTTTTTCAAAAATGATTTTTTTTTCAAAAAATAATTTTTTTTAAATGATTTTATTTAATTTATTTCAAAATTGATATTTTTTTTTTAAAAAAACTTTTTTTTAAATGATTTTTTTTATTTTTTTTCACAAATGATTTTTTTTTTCAAAAATGATTTCTTTTTATATACAGGACAGTCAATGGAAGAAAGTGTAGAACTCTTGTCATTTGGAAGCTCAGCCAGCCAAAAGTAAAATGTGTATCCAAAAACTGAGAACATTGCCTGAAACTAGACAAAAATACCTATGTTTTGATGTATGAATTGTGTATGACAAGTAGATCTTGTGGGCGTGAGAGCAATTTATAGAGAAGGAACTAAGATAATTGTTTTAAGGTTCTGTGCTCTAACTGTGACATCATCCACTCTAAGCAGCCCAATAGACACGGTTTAATTGATAACATTTCCTGAAATGATCACTAAACTTAAACAGCTTTTTCACAAAAACTGTAAAAGATATCAAATTGAAAAGATATAGCCAGACATTTTAAAGTTTGTTCGGTGTAGGTGAAATTATGAAGGAGCTGAAACTTTTGGGAGCGGAAGATTTTAAGAATTTGAAGCATGCTCTCATTGACATCAATGTTAAAAAAAAGTGTTAAAAATCTTAATATTTTGGGCAAAAAGTGTGATTTGGGGTATTTTTTGGTCAAAAAGTAAAATTTTGGGTAATTTTGGTCAAAAGGTGAAATATTTGGTTATTTTGGGCAAAAGGTGTGATTTTGGGCAAAAAGTGTGATTTTGGCTAAATTTGGGCAAAAAGTGCAATTTTGGGTAATGTTGGGCAACAAGTGTGGTTTTGGGCAAAAAGTGTGATTTTGGGTAATTTTTGGGGGAAAAGTGCAATTTTGGGTAATTTTGTGCAAAAAGAGTAATTTGGGGTATTTTTTGGGCAGAGTACAATTTGGGGTAATTTTGGGCAAAAAGAGTGATTTTGGGTATTTTTTGGTCAAAAAGTGCAATTTTGGGTAATTTTGGGCAAAAAGTGCAATTTTGGGTAATTATGGGCAAAAAGTGTGATTTTGAGCAAAAAGTGAGATTTCGGGTAATTTTGGGGGAACAGTGCAATTTTGGGTAATTTTGGGCAAAAGAGTGGTTTTGTGGTATTTTTTGGCCAAAAAATTCAATTTTGGGTAATTTTGGGCAAAAATAGCGATTTGGGGTATTTTTGGGCAAAAAGTGCAATTTGGGGTAATTTTGGGTAAGTGTGATTTTGGGCAAAAAGTGCAAATTTTGGATAATTTTGTGCAAAACGTGCAATTTTTGGGTAATTTTGGGCAAAAAGTGCGATTTGGGGTAAATTTGGGCAAAAGGTGCGATTTTGGGTATTTTGGGCAAAAAGAGCAATTTTGGGTAAAAACTGCGGAGATAGATGCCATGGAGCTGCCGCCCAGCACATGTTACAGACGGGGACAATCACAATCAGGGACCTCCCTGGGATTGAACCCGGGATCACACGTATGCCAGGCAGGCTCTCTACCACTTTCTCCTTAAGATGTAGAGCTGCTTTGGTTAAGTGTTCTTTTATAGCTTATTATAGCCAAATTTACCACCCTAACTCCTCCCACAGCTTTTACACTACATAGACAAGTAATATACTGAAACGTGCGGATTGTCCCTGATTGGTGTGCTATTACTTTGTGGAACGTTTCGCCAAATGGTTCTTGAAATATCGTCACTTTTGCGGCAAAATTGGTCCCATAGGAATGAATGGCGAAAATAGAGTGTGAGCTGACAAAAGCTGAAAAATCAGGACATGATTTCTAAACTGCCACCACTACCTCATTTTCAAGCCCACCTACACAAATTTTATATCAAAACGTTCATCTATCCCTGATGCCACTACACATGTCCACGGCTAAGGCATAGCCCTGATAGTTTTCACAATATGACTATTTGTTTGCAACTCATGCCGTCCATTGACATTCATTGAAACTCCCCTCTAGTCACTTCAAATTTGAAGGGCAATATCTAAACTGCGACTGTGCCTTCAATTTTAATATTTCAGAGACATACTATATATCAAAATGTAGGTCTGGATCTTGTGATTCTCACAATATAAAGCTCTTCACTGTAGGATTTAAAATACGACCGTTTGAAGAATAACAAGTATTCAGGAGATGCAAAATACTCTGACCTGTGCTTAGAACCTGCATAAACAAACATTGGTTTCCTGGAAACGCTGAGGGGAATTGTAGCTCCTCCCACACAGCTCTGAGGGGAATTGTAGCTCCTCCCATAAAGCTCTGAGGGGAATTATAGCATTAGTGCTCCTCCCACACAGTTGTAACATGGAGGTTGGTTGTGTTGTCTTTCCCTCAGGACACAGTATGTTCCCAGTTGGGGTGTCTGGGGGGAAAGACAATGCACGTCGCCTCTTATTTCTCTAAGGCATTTCTAATGTTCAACTTTGCTTACTCTTTTGATTCTGTTATCTGTAAATGAATTACTATGATACTGTTTTCCGCTGTTTTGTATTCTATGATAAAATCCAATAAAACTTTGAAAGAAAAAAAAATGTGCTATATAAATAAAAGTTGAGATGCATTTCTCACTCTATCAAGCTTGTCATGTGCACTTTTTACATTTGATCAATCAATTGGTTAGTGTCAGTAGTGTATTTAGGTTTTGTGCTGCCCTAGGCCTGACTAAAATCGTGCACCCCTAATTTAAATATGACCCACCCCTTTCTGTCAAGGCCACACCCCTTTCTATTTAAGACCCGCCCTGAAATTTTCCAGTGGGGACACTAGTCCTGAGGGCCTGGGGGGGATGGATGCCCTTGATTTGCATAGATTTCCTCTCACTTCCTGTTTGGCTATGGGGCAGGAAGCGAAGAGAAATCTCTGCAATGGGACAGGGATGGTAAAAAAATAAACTGACAGGAAGTTTTGTGATCCAGGATGATAGGACAGTCAAAATTATAAGCAGCCCCCCCCCCCCACACACACACACACAGTTGCGGAATGCTGGCCGCCCGCATACTAGAAGCAGTGCGGCCACTTTATGGGGGCGCTAGACTAATTTGCCTCTCAGCCCAGTCCGCCCCATATGACTGGCGCTACACTAACAGTGTAGCACAAGCCGGCGGAGACTCTTTCTGTGCTGCCCCCCTGCAAAGTGCTGCCCTAGGCCTGGGCCTTGTTGGCCTAGGCCAGGATACAGCGTTGGCGGTAGGTGTATACTAGGTGTATAGCAGTAGGTGTATTCTAGGTGTATAGCAGTAGGTGTATACTAGATATATAGCGGTAGGTGTATACTAGGTGTATAGCAGTAGGTGTATACTAGGTATATAGCGGTAGGTGTATACTAGGTGTATAGCAGTAGGTGTATAGAGGTAGATGTATACTAGGTGTATATCGGTAGGTGTATACTAGGTGTATAGCGGTAGGTGTATACTAGGTGTATAGCGGTAGGTGTATACTAGGTGTATAGCGGTAGGTGTATAGCGGTAGGTGTATACTAGGTAGGTATATACTAGGTGTATAGCAGTAGGTGTATAGCAGTAGATGTATACTAGGTAGGTCAGGTGTATACTAGGTGTATAGCGGTAGGTGTATACTAGGTGTATAGCGGTAGGTATGTAGCGGTAGGTGTATACTAGGTGTATAGTGGTAGGTGTGTAGCGGTAGGTGTATACTAGGTATATAGCGGTAGGTGTATAGCGGTAGGTGTATACTAGGTATATAGCGGTAGGTGTATACTAGGTGTATAGCAGTAGGTGTATAGCGGTAGATGTATACTAGGTAGATCAGGTGTATACTAGGTATATAGCGGTAGGTGTATACTAGGTGTATAGCAGTAGGTGTATAGCGGTAGATGTATACTAGGTAGGTCAGGTGTATACTAGGTGTATAGTGGTAGATGTATAGCGGTAGGTGTATATTAGGTATATAGCGGTAGGTGTATACTAGGTGTATAGCAGTAGGTGTATACTAGGTAAATAGCGGTAGGTGTTTACCTAGTATACACCTACTGCTATACACCTAGTATACACCTACCGCTATATACCTAATATACACCTACCGCTATACATCTACCACTATACACCTAGTATACACCTGACCTACCTAGTATACATCTACCGCTATACACCTACTGCTATATACCTAGTATACACCTACCGCTATACACCTAGTATACACCTACCGCTATACACCTAGTATACACCTACCGCTATACACCTAGTATACACCTACCGCTATACACCTAGTATACACCTACCGCTATACACCTAATATACACCTACACGCTATACACCTAGTATACACCTACCGCTATACACCTAGTATACACCTACCGCTATACACCTAATATACACCTACACGCTATACACCTAGTATACACCTACCGCTATACACCTAGTATACACCTACCGCTATACACCTACTTAGTATACACCTACCGCTATACACCTAGTGTAGCACCCTGCTCCCAATGAGTGGGCGCTGTATGTTTGAAATTATAGTTTGGCATTAGTTTGGCCCAGAGAGATTTTATTTAAATTGTGGCGCCGTTCAGTTCAGCTGGTTGCATGATTTCCCCCCCCCCCCCAGCGGTCGGTGTCGCTGTTACCGCTGGTCAGGGTTGGAAAGACAACAGACTGGATGTATTGGTTACCTCTTTCCCAGGGGAAGCCCAGGGGGCGTGGTCAACCAGCTGTGCATGCTGGGAGAGGGTACTTAATGGACAGACGCCATTGTGCGGGGTTCGTTCTCCGATCCTCGCCTGAGGGCCCTCCTGGCCTCAGGGATGTGTTGACAGTTCCCGCCTCGGGGCCATGTTGGCCCGAGGCCTCACAAGTGAGATGAAGGCCCAGGAGTTACTGGGGCCTGCTGATCCAGGGACGATCCTGTGTCGCCTTGCCTGATGGAAGGGACCGAGCAATTGAGGACTCAATTGGAGGATGTACCCGGATCCCAAAAATCTACCTTACAGTGCTGTCGGAGAGGCTGAAAGATTCTGGCACTGAGAGCTGTGTTTTTCTGAGGGAGCTAACCCAGTGAGGGGTTATACGAGTCTGTGGCAGAGACTATTGAACAAATTCCAATACCAAGTCTGTGGCAGAGACTATCTTGATCGAGCTTCGCACCGGTTGCTAGGCCGGTGAGAGTGGGCCTATCCGGTGGTTGCTGAGTCCAGCGTAGAGACAGTTGCTCCTGTGGACCTAGGAAAGTTCCGTGATCGACAAGTAAGATACCTGAGTCCTCCCCATTCCTCTACCCCCTCTGTTGGAAAGTTTATTCAATAAAACCCTTGAAAGAGACTTTGTGTTGGTGCAGACATTTCTTCCGGTTAAACTCTTCAAGGAGAACCCCTGGAGCCGAACATTTGGAACAGTAAGGTAACGTGCAGACCCAAAACTAAACCAGCAGCTCCTACGGGGGTACCGCTACACTAGTATACACCTACCGCTATACACCTATACACCCTGTACACCTACCGCTATACACCTAGAATACACCTACCGCTATACACCTATACACCCTGTACACCTACCGCTGTACACCTAGAATACACCTACCGCTATACACCCTGTACACCTACCGCTATACACCTAGTATACACCTACCGCTATACACCTAGTATACACCTACCGCTATACACCCTGTACACCTACTGCTATACACCTAATACACCCTGTACACCTACCGCTATACACCTAGAATACACCTACCGCTATACACCCTGTACACCTATACACCTACCGCTATACACCTAGTATACACCTACCGCTAAACAACTAGTATACAGCTACCGCTATACACCTAGTATACACCTACCGCTAAACAACTAGTATACAGCTACCGCTATACACCTAGTATACAGCTACCGCTATACACCTAGTATACAGCTACCGCTATATACCTAGTATACACCTACCGCTATACACCCTGTACACCTACTCCTAGACACCCTGTACACCTACCGCTATACACCTAGAATACACCTATACACCTACCGCTTTACACCTAGTATACACCTACAGCTATACACCTAGTATACACCTACCGCTATACACCTATCGCTATACACCCTGTACACCTACCGCTATACACCTAGTATACACCTACCGCTATATACCTAGTTCACACCTACCGCTATACACCTACCGCTATACACCTAGTATACACCTGTACACCTACCACCATACACCTACCGCTATAGACCTAGTATACACCTACTGCTATACACCTGTACACCTACCGCTATACACCTAGTATACACCTGTACACCTACCGCCATACACCTACCGCTATACACCTATACACCTAGTATAAACCTACCACCATACACCTAGTATACACCTACCTAGTATACGCCTACCGCTATACACCTAGTATACACCTGCACACCTACCACCATACACCTGCTATACACCTACCGCTATACACCTAGTATACACCTATACACCTACTGCTATACACCTAGTATACACCTACCGCTATAGACCTAGTATACACCTGTACACCTACCGCTATACACCTAGTATACACCTAGTATACACCTGTACACCTACCGTTATACACCTAGTATACACCTGTACACCTACCACTATACACCTAGTATACACCTACCACCATACACCTACCGCTATACACCTAGTATACACCTGTACACCTACCGCTATACACCTACCACTATACACCTAGTATACACCTACCGCTATACACCTACACCTATACACCCTGCACACCTATACACCCTGTATGGGGGCACCCAAGCCAAGCCGCAGTTTCCTGTATCCATCCAGAGTCGCAGTTTGGCCTCGCCCCCTCTCTCTTCTCATTGGCTAGTTGACTTTGATTAAAAGCAGCTGGAGCCAATGGCTGTGTCTTAGCCAATAAGGCAGAAGAGTCCCAGATGGTCGAGACACTCCTGGACATCGCCGGATAGAGATGGGGCTCAGGTAAGTATAAAGCCCCGTACACACGGTCGGACTTCGATCGGACTTTTCCGTGGTTTTTTGTCCAAACAGAGTTGGCCGGGCACACCCATAGCAAACACACCACAGGACTTTTCTGCAAATTTTCTCAAAACTTTTTGCAACATCACGTGGTTTTTCTGCTCTTTTCTGCTCTTTACCGCCACCCTTTGGTCAACTTCTGCTATTGTTGGTTGATTTTAACATTAGTTGTTTTGTCCATCGGACAAAAGTCCGATGACTTTCTGTACACACGGTCGGACTTTGCTCCATCGGACTTTTGTTGGGCAAAAGTTTGTCCGTTTGCAGACCCAACTTTTGTCCGATGAAAACAAGAAAAAAGCAAAAAAAGTTTGTCCGATGGAGCGTACACACGGTCGGATTGTTGGTCCAACTTGCTCAAAATGAAGTTTGTTGGCCAAAAGTCCGACCGTGTGTATGGGGCTTTAGGGTGGCTGCTGTACACAGAAAACGTTTTTCTTAACCACCTCAGCCCCGGAAGGATTTGCCCCTTTAATAGTGTTGCCACCTCATCCCTTTAAACCCGAACACATATGAATTGCACAGGTTCTGAGGCTAATTTAATGCAGGTAAGGCACCAAGTGCAGAGGGCGCGTGGCAGGGAACAGCTGTGCCCGCCGCATCACGTGATGCCGATGCGCGTGCCTGGCAGCCGCAATGTCCGCCAGGTACACGCGATCGGCTGTTACAGAGGCAGGACGTGGATCTCTGTGTGTAAACACAGAGATCCACGTCCTGTCAGGGAGAGGAGACCGATGCTGTGTCCCTTGTACATAGGGACACAGATCGGTCACCTCCCCCAGTCAGTCCCCTCCCCCACACAGTAAGAATCACTAATAGGGAACATATTTAACCCCTTGATCGCCCCCTAGTGTTAACCCCTTCCCTGCCAGTCACATTTATACAGTAATCAATGCATATTTATAGCACTGTTCGCTGTATAAATGTGAATGGTCCCAAAACAGTGTCAAAAGTGTCCGATATGTCCGCCGCAATATCGCAGGCCTGACAAAAATCGCAGATCGCCGCCATTACTAGTAAAAAAAATATATATATAATAAAAATGTCATAATTCTATCCCCTATTTTGTAGGCACTATAACTTTTGCGCAAACCAATCACTATACGCTTATTGCAATTTTTTTTACCAAAAATATATAAAAGAATACGTATCGGCCTAAACTGAGAAAAAAAAAATTGTTTTTTAAAAAAAAATTGGGATATTATTATAACAAAAAGTAAAAAAATATTGTGTTTTTTTCAACATTTTCTGTCTTTTTTTGTTTATAGCGCAAAAAATAAAAACCGCAGAGGTGATCAAATACCCCCCAAAGAAAGCTCTATTTGTGGGAAAAAAATGATAAAAATATCATTTGGGTACAGCGTTGTATGACCGCGCAATTGTCATTCAAAGTGCGTCAGCGCTGAAAGATGAAAATTGGTCTGGGTACGAAGGGGGTTTAAGTGCCCAGTAAGCAAGTGGTTAACTGCAGACTTTCAGCTTTAATTTGAGGGTATTTACATCCAAATCAGGTGAACGGTGTAGAAATTACAACAGTTTGTATATGTGCCTCACACTTTTTAAGGGACCAAAAGTAATGGGACAGATTAACAATCATAAATCACTTTTTAATACTTGGTTGCAAATCCTTTGCAGTCAATTACAGCCTGAAGTCTGGAACGCATAGACATCACCAGACGCTGGGTTTCATCCCGGGTGATGCTCTGCCAGGACTCTACTGCAACTGTCTTCAGTTCCTGCTTATTCTTGGGGCATTTTCCCATCGGATTTAGGTCAGGTGATTGACTTGGCCATTGCATAACATTCCACTTCTTTCCCTTAAAAAACTCTTTGGTTGCTTTCACAGTATGCTTCAGGTCATTGTCCATCTGCACTGTGAAGCGCCGTCCAATGAGTTCTGAAGCATTTGGCTGAATATGAGCAGATAATATTGCCCGAAACACTTCAGAATTCATCCTGCTGCTTTTGTCAGCAGTCAGATCATCAATAAATACAAGAGAACCAGTTCCATTGGCAGCCATACATGCCCACGTCATGACACTACCACCACCATGCTTCACCGATGAGGTGGTATGCTTTGGATCATGAGCAGTTCCTTTCCTTCTCCATATTCTTCTCTTCCCATCACTCTGGTACAAGTTGATCTTGGTCTCATCTGTCCATAGGATGTTGTTCCAGAACTGTGAAGGCTTTTTTAGATGTTGTTTGGCAAACTCTAGTCTGGCCTTCCTGTTTTTGAGGCTCACCAATGGTTTACATCTTGTGGTGAACCCTCTGTATTCACTCTGGTGAGGTCTTCTCCTGATTGTTGACTTTGACACACATACACCTACCTCCCGGAGAGTGTTCTTGATCTGGCCAACTGTTGTGAAGGGTGTTTTCTTCACCAGGAAAAGAATTCTTCGGTCATCCACCACAGTTGTTTTCCGTGGTCTTCTGGGTCTTTTGGTGTTGCTGAGCTCACCGATGCGTTCTTTCTTTTTAAGGATGTTCCAAACAGTTGATTTGGCCACACCTAATGTTTTTGCTATCTCTGATGGGTTTGTTTTGTTTTTTCAGCCTAATGATGGCTTAGTGACAGCTCTTTGGATCTCATATTGAGAGTTGACAGCAACAGATTCCAAATGCAAATAGCACACTTAAAATGAACTCTGGACCTTTTATCTGCTCCTTGTAAATGGGATAATGAGGGAATAACACACACCTGGCCATGGAACAGCTGAGCAGCCAATTGTCCCATTACATCTTGTTTGTTTCATTTCTAATACATTGTGGTGGTGTATAGAGCCAAAAAGATTAGAATTGTGTCGATGTCCCAATATTTATGAACCTGACTGTATATATATATATATATATATATATATATATATATATATATATATATACACACACACATACACACACGCACTCTTATAAATAAATGTGACCAGACATTTTAAAATGTATAAAAACATTTTTTAACACTCAATGTAATCGATGTTAAAAAAATAAAATAAAACACTTTATATTTTTACCTTATTAAAACATTTAATTGTTTACACTAGTGGTTGAGGGGCAGTAAAACTCTGTGGTTGAACCATTCTTTTACCACCCCTCAACCACTACCACCTTTTAGCTGTAGAGGCAGCGGCTGGGCATGTTCACATGCCGCAGCTGCAATTATATCCCTTTTTGCTTTCAGCAGGTGTCGCACCCCTGACTGTGACTCATTCAAATGAATGATGGCACTCTGCAAGCGCCCCACAACTGTGTGCAGTGTGGAGTTCAAGAGGTTAAAGCAAATGGTGTGGAGGCGATACAACGTCTTCTCACCACCTCTAAAATGCTCTATGAAGAGTGATTTTTGTGTTTTGATGATCACTCTTCAGAAATCAAAGCATTTGTGAATGTGCCCCTACATATGCCACAGTGTCCACAGTGACCCCCTCACATCTGAGTCCTCCTTTACTTCAGAGCAGTGGCGGCTGGTGCTCAAAACATTTGGGGGGGTGCAAACAAACTGAAAAAAAAAACATCAATTGCAGCCACTGGGCCCATCAAACGCAGCCACTGTGCCAATAAAACACAGCCACTGTGCCCATCAATTGCTGCCACTGTGCCCATCAATTGCTGCCAGTGTGCATCCCCCGCCCGCCCGGCACTTACCTTGTCTGTAGCGGGTAACGGCAGCAGTGTTCTTCTCCATGCTGCTCGATGTCTTCTCCCGTCCTCTGCTATGATTGGATGCCTGATAGGCGTCCAATCACAGCACCTGTTGTTTCAGCCAATCAGGTGACAGGTAACAGACCTAAGCACCTGATTGGCTGAGAGGCGGTTCAGTGTTAGGAAAGCGAATATTAATTTGCTTTCCTAACATAACGCTGAGTGAGCAGCGATCGCCCAGCATGGTGCCCGCTGTTCACCTTTTTGGATGCTTCCAAACAATACCCGCCGTTGTAATTCAGGCTCCCGGTGCCCGACAAGGGCCCGGACACCTGAATAGGGGGTGTCAGTGGCGACCATAGATAGATTCATGCAATGTATGAATCCATCTATGGTGATAGAGGGGTGGCAGGAGCGGGGGGAGCGGCGCCTGTGCGCCCCTTATGGACGCACCGCCACTGCTTCAGAGTCCACAGCATTACCCCTTACACCAGAGTAAATAGTGTTACATCTTATATCACAGTTTCTCCCTTAAATCAGGGTTCCCAGAGAGCCTCCCTTACACCAGAATCCCCAGAGTTCCCCTTTAAAACAGTGTGCCAGACAATAAGTATTTCTAGAAGGGGGTCAGGTCATCACAGCACAGAGTATTTTACTTTGTATGACCAGACCCCTTCCCCAGTATGTGTAAGCATTGACCTCCCCTCCATGGGACTACAAATCCCAGCATAGCAGGCTGGACTCTCATTTCAGCTGCTCCTGTGTCCCACACACAGTGTGACTGAGAATGACTGCACTACACCAGAGGCGTTGCTAGGGGGGTGCGGAGGGTGCGGTCCGCACCAGGGTGACACCCACCACAGGAGTGACACCATCCTGAGGGCAGCGAAAGCCCTGGTTCACTTTGACAGTTTTATTTTCAGCAGGAACACCTCTGGCGCCACGGCTGTGCTAGCCTGTGTGTGTGTGTTTTTTCCCCTCTTCCTCTCTCACTGCGCTGCTCAGCCTGGCCCTGTCACTCTTCTCCCGTATGGGCGGCGCGGCTGCCGCTCACTCGCTGCACTGCATGCAGACACTCTCTGGACTCTCAGCTGCTGCCCTGGTGTACCTGAGCCCCCCCCCCTTAAGCTGGTGTGGTAACGAGCGGGAGTGGCGTATTGCGATGGAAAAGCCAGGTATCCTCTGCCGCCTGAGCTGGTGAGTTGTTGTGATAAGAGAGGAGGGGGGGAGGTGCTGGCATGGTGTCCGCCGTCCAGTTACAGGGAGGGATATTTTATGTTTGTGTCTGGCGCCCTGTGTAAATAACTTATTTAGTTATAAGGTATTGCTAAAAACGGTTTTGCTTTTCATGGTTTCTGAAGAAAAGGAATATTTGTATGCCCTTTAACCATAAATGTAGCCCCAACATGCTATTTGGCGGTCATATTTAACTTCTAATGATTTCCCCTTTTGCACACAGCACATGGTTCTTGGTATGAAGCAAGCAATTTTCATTGTTTTGTGTTTCATGCTATCTGTCAGCCTCCTGCTAAGTGCTGCTGAGAGATTGTTGTGGTTTCAGTGGGGTCACACCATGATCACCTCTGACATCTCCCAGGATTGGCTAATGTACCCCGATAGGGCGTGCAGATGACTGAAACAGTATCAGAGAGCGGACTCACTGGGGCAGCAGCTACATCCAGAGACATGATGCCTGCCTCCTCCACTGTCCTCATGCCCGTCTCCTCCACCTCCCCAGCTCTCCTTGTGCCCACCTCCCCAGCTCTCCTTGTGCCCACCTCCCCAGCTCCCCATGTGCCCACCTCCCCATGTGCCCACCTCCCCAAGTGCCCACCTCCCCACGTGCCCACCTCCCCACGTGCCCACCTCCCCAGCTGTCCTTGTGCCCACCTCCCCAGCTGTCCTTGTGCCCACCTCCCCACGTGACCTCCTCTGCAGCAGCTGTGATGGATGTCCTTCACAGCTGCTGCTTTCTCTGGAGAGTTAGTTAGAGCCCCAGCCCTGTGTAGGGCCCCTTATGTTCCCCAGCCAGGCTAATGAGGAAGTCAGTGGCCATAGCTGTGCCCCCTAGGCAGCAGTGTGCCCTAGACAGCTGCCTAGCAGGAGCGCTGGCCCTGCTCACACCCACATCTTGCACCCATTAGATCCATCCAGCAGCATCTTTCCATCTTCCCTGGCTGTGGCCATCGGATACCGTCTACCGTGAAGCAAGCAACACACCTTGTCAGCAGCCTGGTCACAGCATCTTACCATCTTCCCTGCAGCGATCAGATCCCGTACAGCAAGCAACACACAGTTTCAGCAAGTCGGTTCCAAAATCCAAATCAAATCATCAATACCAATGATGCCAATGTCTGCTCTCCCCAGGGACATATCTAATCCAGAGATCACCATAACGGCATTACTTTTGCCAATATATGCACTTTTGTATGGGGAAAAAACAAATATTGGGGGGGGGGTGACACCATGTTTTACCGCACCAGGTGACACCAACCCTAGTGACGCCACTGCACTACACCCACCTCTCTCACTGCCTGCTGCAGTGCCGCGCACACACACACTTTTACTAGAGTCTGTGCCCCCAATTCCCCCCTTACCAGTGACATTTCCTCAGTCCCAAGCCCCAGCACATCCTCCTCACCTCAGGTTCTTGCATTGTCGGCACTGCAGGGCGGAAGCTGGGAGGCGGGGGCACTTGGAGGCGGAGCAGGGAGGAAAAAGTTACCTCCTCCTCTGCCTGGGACAATCCTGGCAATGCTTTTCTCGGACAAAGGACAGTGATGGGCTGCAGAAGCCCCGCGGTGGCAGCGGGCAGGTCTCAATTAAAAACAGTGGGGTTAATCCAGCCCCGATTCTACCTCTATAGTTGTGGCTACTGCACTCCTGACAGCAGGCGGCGGAGTGATATTCAACTGTCAGGGATGCAGTAGCCGGAACTATAGAAGTAGCATCAGAAAATGCGGCCGCTTGCCTGCTCACTCCGTGGTCAGTGGCTGCACTCACAGGAGTTATACAGCCAAATGAAAAAATTTCCTACTCGCATAGTCACAGCGTTCCCATTGTCCATCAGCAGAGGTGCCAGAATGGAGATCCTGCCAGCAAAAAAGCCTGGGGTGTGCCTGGGCATTAGGGTGTGCCCAGGCACATCCGGCACACCCCGTGCGCACGCCTATGTTCAAGAATGACATTTATCCTGCAAGGCTAGTTAAAAACACCTGAACATAGAGGAGTTTGGCTCCCATAGGTTGAGATGCAGGTTCTTTCATTCTATTACTAGGGTAGGACCCACGAAATTCAGGGTACTTTGTCGCAGTTTGTGGGCTTAGCACTATATCACCATATAGTTTGACCAAACCCTGTATATATTTTTATGTATATGTTCAGGTGTTTTTAACTAGCCTTGCAGGATAAATGTCATTCTTGAATGTGTGCGCTGAAATCTGTTTTGTACTGTCTTTTAGCAGCACCATCTTGAATTTAAACGCATTTTAGGGTGTGCCCCCCCCCCAAATATGTTTTTATAAACAAAAAAAAAACAATTTTTAACTTTTTGATAGTGTAGCGGGTATGTACTTTTGTGAGTGTTTAATTCTGGGGGAGACATCAGTGATGCTTAGTTCCCTGCGGCCCAGCAGGTGGCGCTGTCACTTTGGGCCGGGGTTGAACCATCACTGCAGTGCCGTACCCTTTGTGACCTCTCGCAGCAGTTGTACGGCGGGGTGGGGAACCCGCTGTGCTTCCTGGGAGAGGGTATAAAGGGGCGGACATCTTCGACACGAGGTCCGAGTCCCAGGCACCTTCAGCCTGAGGGCTGCTGTCCGCGGTCGGTGTCCAGGCGGCCTAGGCCTGGACACTTGGAGTTTGTGTTTCATCCCAGACACCTTTAGTCTGGGGTGAGGTACTCAGCCGGAGGCCTGGGACCCAGTACCTTCCTTTGGGTCCCGCAAGGGAGGGATTGTCCTAGGGTGCCCCGGGTGTTGGGCACCTGAATCCAGAGGCGTAAGGGACCGGAGGAGGGATTCAACCGAAGATCTGGTGCAGCATATTGCCAGTGCCGGGTGAACCTCTGGAGACCACCCGGATGGATATCTTCCCGAACAGGGGCCAATTCATAGAGGAAGGTGGTTCATGTTCTATGACCGGTGGCAGCGGTCCAACTATTCAACTCAGGTCAGTGGCAGAGACCTGCTATTAGGCCTGTGGCAGGGGTCTCAACGGTTCATCCGGTCGGTGGCAGCGACCAATTCCACGGTCAGTGGCAGAGACCGTGCACCAGGCCTATTCGCTAGCAAAGGAATAGGAGAGTTCATTTGTGCCTGGGCCTACGCGTATCCACACCCCTGTCTGTCTGTTACTAAAGTTCAACTGATTATGTTCACCCTGGCAATGGAGAAATAAAAGAGTGTTGGACTTTTATTGGTGTGGGGCTCTATTACTGGCAAACACATCTCCACGGAACAAGCAGAGGCTTCGTATGCAGTGGACAGACCCGGAGGTAATTCAAGTGACTCTGCTTAACCCTCATACACATACGAGGTGAGAGCTTGGCGTAGTGTTCCTGCACTTTCCTCTCCCAGGTACCCCTAGACACCAGCCAACCAGTGGATAAGCAGAGAGGGAGAGTGAGGCCGCTACAATAGAAATGCAATAATATCCGCGCTTAAATGGACGGTCCCGGCTGCTGCCCCCCTCTCAAGTGTCCTATTCTAGTGTAGCCACCCCCTCACCCCGTCCTCTTTAGCTAGGGGTATGTCACGCGACAGAGTGAGGTGCGCTACGGCCCATGTCCTCCCCATAACGGCGGGTGAGGTGAAGGCCAATACCTGATGTTTCCTCGGGCCGGTGTGTCCTGAGCATGTACCGAGTCTGTCGTGCAGAAACCACCGAACCACCCTTTGCTCCCACTAACAGAGTCCATACACCGATCACAGTCCAACTGTTGGTTTATTTCGTATCTCCACATACAGGCAATGCGATGGCAGGATACGGTGAGATGAGCAGGTCGAGGCACTATACTGATCTGGGTCCCTACACCCCCTATGCTATGACCAAGGGTTGTAGGAGCCTTGACATGAATACCTCTGTTGCGTTGCGGCCTCTATCAGGGGAAGATGTCCTCCAAGAGAGTTACCGAAGGCCCATCCGTCACCGGGTTAACACTACACCGGGTCTTCGAACGAGTGACCTCCCCGGCCTCCTCACCTCAGATGCGGGTCCCCTCGCAAGGGGCGCCCTGGAGCAACTTCACCCTCGCGGGACCCAGTCGGAGTCACCGGGTCCCAGGCCTCCTCAATAGTACCTCACCCCAGGCTGAAGGTGCCTGGGATGGACTCCATCTTCATTCCGGCCAGGCCTAGGGCGCCTAGGCCGGAACCTTGAACCGCCCGCACCCAGGCCTAAGGTGCCTGGGTGCGTGAAGAGATGATCCCCCGAAAAAGACGACCTCGTGGCGAGGGCGTCTCCCCCTTTTATCTCCTCCCGACGATACCACGGCGGGTTCCCCGCCCCGGCCGTACCATCTCCAGGAAGGGACAAAGAAGGGTAGCACTCTGGTAGTGATTCTACCCTGAGCCAGTAGGTACACTGACACCCACTGGTCAAGGAGAATATTACACCACCCAATCCTCCACGAATAACAAAAAGGGGTCTGAACCCTAACACAATTACACACTTGGGTCACACTACCCCCAGGTGTATCCCACTAAATTGAGGACCCCGCTACACTAGGAATTGATAAAAAGTGGAATATAAAAATTAGGGGTGTTGGCGCGGCCTTCTCTATAAACGTTAAACAGCAATCTATAAAAGAGAGTGAGATAACACCTCTGCCGGGTTAGCCCCCCCTTATCAAAATTTTTGAAAAAATCTTATGCAGTTTGTTAGATCTTTGTTAGATCAGGTTAGATCAACCATTGTTTGCGTTAGATCTCACACAGAAGAAGCAATATTAACAGTTATTTGCTGGGGGGGCTAACCCGTCATCAGCCCCCGCTTATCAAAAAACTGACCAAACAGTTAGCTATTTTGGAAGCTATTTGTTAGATCCGGTAAGATCAAGTGGTTTTAACGTTAGATCTCACATAATTAGAGACTTATTAAGTGATTAATGAGGGGGGGCTGGCCCCCCCTTATCAAATTTTCGGGCCAAAAATGATTCAGGCTAATAGATATTCGTTAGATCCGGTAAGATCAAGCGGTTTTAACGTTAGATCTCATATAATTTCAGGGATATTCCACATACAAATACAGATATTAGGTGGTACATAAGGACGGGTTGGCCCCCCCTTATCAAATTTTCGGGCCAAAAATCATTCAGGCTAATAGATATTCGTTGGATCCGGTAAGATCAAGTGGTTTTAACGTTAGATCACACATAATTTCAGAGATATTCCACATACAAATACTGATATTAGGTGGTACATAAGGACGGGTTGGCCCCCCCCTTATCAAATTTTCGGGCCAAAAATGATTCAGGCTAATAGATATTCGTTAGATCCGGTAAGATCAAGTGGTTTTAACGTTTGATTATACATAATTACAGGGATATTATAGATATTTGGTATCGATGCACGGATATCCATACTAGTGTCTATATCAGGTGTAGCAATACCCCCACAGGGGCTGCTGGTTTAAGATTTGGGTCTGCAGTTACCTTACTGTTCACCACGTCCGTCCTAGGGGGTCTTCCTTGAAGAATTTCTCACAAATGTCTGCACCAAACACTTAGTCTCTTTTTCTCAAGGGTTTTATTAACAGATGGACAGAGGGATGGAGGGTTAGGGGGGGATTCAGGTACCTTGCTTGCGGATCACGGGTACTTCTTAATCCAGAGGACAAACAGTCTCCACACTGGATATAGCAACCACCGGATAGGCCTCTCTCACTGACCTAGCAGCCGGTGCGGTGCTCGGCCAAAAGTCTCTGCCACAGACTTGAAGAATACAAATAGTCTCTGCCACAGACTTGGGTAATCACTCACTTGATAAAGTTCTGAAAACATAACACACAGTGCCAGGATCTTTCAGCCAGCCGGCAGCACTGTGAGGCAAATTTTTATCCGGATGCGTCCTCCAATTGAGCCCTCAATTGTTCGGTCCCTTCCCTCAGGCAAGGCGACACAGGACCATCCCCAGATCAGTAGGCCCCCAGAAACTCCTGGGCCTACTCTCAGCAACAGAGCCTCGGGCCTACAGGCCCCGAGGCAGAAAACTACTAACACATCCCTGAGGCCAGGAGGGCCGTCGGGTCAGGATCGGAAGACCCCGGAAAACGGTGTCTGCTCCTTAAGTACCCTCTCCCAGAATGCACAGCGGGGTCACCACTCCCACTGTGCTGTCTCCGGGAAAGGAATACCCAATGCATCCAGCCTACTGCATTTCCAACCTTGACCTGTGGTAACAACGACACCTACAGTCAGGTGGAAAATGTGCAGCCCAGCTAAACTGGAACAGAGACCATAATTTGGTACAATTGTTCTGAGCTAAACGACAGCTCAGATAACTAAATTTACACTAGCACCTACCCAATAGGAGCAGGGCGCTACACATGCTAATAGATATTCGTTAGATCCGGTAAGATCAAGTGGTTTTAACGTTAGATTTCAAATAATTTCAGAGAAATTTCACATAAAAATAGGGATATTAGGTTTTACAGAAGGTACATCCATCTTCAACCGTCTCTGGATGGTCTCTGGAACCGTCTTTGGATGGTCTCTGGAACCGTCTTTGGATGGTTCTTCAGCGGATGCCTGTAGTCTCTTCTCACACCTCCGTTCACCTCCCAGCCTCATGGTGATCTCTTCTCAGACCAACAAGCTTAAGTCTTTAGCTAGCCCCCTTCTTTCAAAGCAGAAGTAGTAGCTCCATCCCCAGTAAAAATCAATGGTGCCATTTTGTGATGAGCCTTTATGTCCTGTGGTCCTCTGCTGCTGCTTTATTGACTTCCTCTCCCTGCCAATAGGAACACAGAGAAGAGAGCGGACTGATGCCTGTGAGTGAGCGCTGCTCGTCACTCAAGGAAGAGTAGAGTTAGGGGGAGAAATCCCCCACAGGTACTGACAGGCGTGCTCTCCCTCAGTAAGTGCCTGTGTCAGTGTCTATTCAGTCCGACGGTTCCTGGCGGGAATGGAGGGAGGTGTGGGACCATGGGTGACAGAGCAGCCCCCGCTACACACTCCCCCCACCAAAAAACCTTAGGTCCGCCAAAGGTGGTAAAGAGTCTATGACCTGTTACATGCTTTTGATAAACACACGTAAAAAAAAGACAGGTTAGTGTGCACAGGAAACCATACAATTTGCATCTGCATAAAACCATGGCAGAGGAATATCCAACCGATTAGCATAGGAGGGGAGGTTGTCCTGCCTCGCGGTTTTCATCTTCAGCAAGGGGTACAGACAGAGTGAGATCTAGTCACTGGCTGGGATCTTTGAGAGGCCGTGGGTGTGGACTGTAAATCTGGCTGTGGTGGCACATGAACTGCTTCTGACAGAGGCAACAGATGATTGCGATGCCAAGTCCTGTGCTTCCCTCTGGCCGGATTTGATATACTGGGAGTCCAGGCAGATGCTTGAAAATGACATAGGGCTGCGACTTCCAGCGGGAAGTTGCTGAGGTATGGTCGAGGGATGTGCCGAAGGCCAAGTCAACTGGCAGCCGGGCCTACCGTCTGAACATCAAACTATAGGGAGCGTAACCTGTGGCATCATTGGCGGTGCTGTTATAAGCATGCACAATAGCCACTATATGCTTGCTCCAGTGCTGTTTTTGTTCTGAATTTAGAGTTCCGAGCATATCCAGGAGGGTTTGATTGAATCTCTCTGGTTGAGGATCTCCTTGAGGATGATACAGGGGGGTTTTAGACTTCCTGATGCCCAACAGGTCTAAAAGTCTCTTGATGAGACTACTCTCAAAATCTCTCCCCTGATCAGAGTGGATGCGTTGGGACAGACCATAGTGCACAAAGAATTTCTCCACAAAGATCTTGGCCACCGTGGATGCTTGTTGGTCCCTCATGGAAAACGCCTGGGTATACCGAGTGAAATGGTCATTCACTACCAGGATATTTTCCTGCCCGCTAAAATCAGGCTCCAAGCACAGAATGTCAATGCACACCAGCTCCATGGGTCCCTGACTCTGAAGATGGCCCATTGGGGCAGCTCGTGAGGCAAAGTCTTCTTTTGGATACACCTGATGCAGGAGTGGCAATAGTCCTCAACTTCAGCCTGCATGCAGGGCCAGAAGAACCCGTCCCTCACCAGGTCAAAAGTCCTTTTGGGCCCTAGGTGGCCATGGTTGTCATGTAGGGCAGTTAATACTGCCTCCCTATGTTTTTCAGGTAGGAATAGCTGCAATTTTTTTTCAGAATCGTCAGAGGGGCCCCTTCGGTAGACCAACCCTTGGTGCACCTGAAACTGATCCCACTCTCGGTGCAGCAGACGGGTTTCCTTTGGGGAGTCAGTGAGGAGCAAGTCAGGGCGTTGGCTCTCCAAGGCCTTCAATGCCAAGCTACAGGGAGGGTCCTCCAACTGGTCCCTCTGCAGGTCATTCTTTGACAGCTTCGGGCAGACCTTTATACCCGACTTGGGTGACATTGCAATAACATCTGGGGACACCAGCGGCTGACACTCCAATGTCTTTGGCCCTGGATCCTTCTCCAGCTTGATGTTCTGCTCCTTGATATAAGGCTCGTACCCCTTCAGGTGTCAGCTGGGGGGTCTCTGGAACAATGGGGCCTTCTTGACAAAGCATCCGCATCTTGTTTCAGGCTGAAAATAAACCCTGATAGAGTAGCCAATCATCTGTGACCCGTGGCATCCAACTTGGTGGTAGTGAGGATGTAGGTGAGAGGATTGTTGTCAGTCTTGATCACGAACTCCGCTCCATATAGATAATCCCTCAGCTTATCCACCACCACCCACTTCAAGGCCAGGAACTCAAGTTTGTGCATGGGATAGTTCTTCTCGGCGGGGGGCCAAGTTCCGACTCATGTAGGCAACAGGCCGTAGATGACCGTCATGCTCTTGATATAGCACCCCACCTAACCCATCTCGACTGGCGTTAACATGTAGCTCATATGGCTTGGTTGGCTCTGCATAGGCCAGAACAGGAGCGGTTGTTAGGCTTCACTTCAGCTGCCTAAAACCTCTTCACACTTCGGAGTCCATTGTTCCTGAATGGACTCTCTGGGTTTTCTGGGCCCTCCAGCTGGTCTGACAGGCTTCGCCAGATCAGGGTCAGCGTCTTAGCGAATCCCTTGACGAATCTTCTGTAATAAGAGCAGAATCCCAGAAATGACCTAAGCTCAGTCACGTTGGTAGACCTCAGCCAGGAGGTGACAGCTTCCAGCTTCTGGGGGACAGTGGCCACTTTGTCGGCAGACACAATATGGCCAAGGTAGTTAACTGAGGGTTGGTAAAACTGGCACTTTTCCAGAGACAGCTTCAACCTCCTCATCATGCAGTCTCTTCAGGACCTTCTCCAGATGCTCTTCGTGCTCTTCCAGGGTCTTGCCGAAAACGATGATGTCGTCTAAGTACACCAACACCTTGATCAGTTTCATGTCACCCACGGTCTTCTCCATTAGCCTTTGGAAGGTGGCTGGGGCACCAGACAGGCCTTGTGTCACTGTCAGGTGTGTACTGTGTAATTTGATAAGGGGGGGCCAACCCGTCCTTATGTACCACCTAATATCAGTATTTTTATGTGGAATATCTCTGAAATTATGTGTGATCTAACGTTAAAACCACTTGATCTTACCGGATCTAACGAATATCTATTAGCCTGAATGATTTTTGGCCCGAAAATTTGATAAGGGGGGGCCAACCCGTCCTTATGTACCACCTAATATCAGTATTTGTATGTGGAATATCTCTGAAATTATGTGTGATCTAACGTTAAAACCACCTGATCTTACCGGATCTAACGAATATCTATAAGCCTGAATGATTTTTGGCCCGAAAATTTGATAAGGGGGGGCCAACCCGTCCTTATGTACCACCTAATATCTGTATTTGTATGTGGAATATCTCTGAAATTATGTGAGATCTAACGTTAAAACCACTTGATCTTACCGGATCTAACGAATATCTATTAGCCTGAATGATTTTTGGCCGAAAATTTGATAAGGGGGGGCCAGCCCGTCCTTATGTACCACCTAATATCAGGATTTGTATGTGGAATATCTCTGAAATTATGTGAGATCTAACGTTAAAACCACTTGATCTTACCGGATCTAACGAATATCTATTAGCCTGAATGATTTTTGGCCGAAAATTTGATAAGGGGGGGCCAGCCCCCCCTCATTAATCACTTAATAAGTCTCTAATTATGTGAGATCTAACGTTAAAACCACTTGATCTTACTGGATCTAACGAATATCTATTAGCCTGAATCCTTTTTGGCCAGAATATTTGATAAGGGGGGGCCAGCCCCCCCTCATTAATCACTTAATAAGTCTCTAATTATGTGAGATCTAACGTTAAAACCACTTGATCTTACCGGATCTAACAAATAGCTTCCAAAATAGCTAACTGTTTGGTCAATATTTTGATAAGGGGGGCTGATGACGGGTTAGCCCCCCCAGCAAATAACTGTTATTATTGCTTCTTCTGTGTGAGATCTAACGCAAACAACGGTTGATCTAACCTGATCTAACAAAGATCTAACAAACTGCATAAGATTTTTTCAAAAATTTTGATAAGGGGGGGGGGCTAACCCGGCAGAGGTTGAGATAACTCCTGAGGTGTAATGTGCTCTCCCACACTAACACAATAAGTAATGAGATGGTGGTAAGTGAAGTAATAAATGTTCCAATAAAAAGTAGGCAAAAACTCAAACAATATGTACCTCCGGCCTCCGAAGAGCGACCAACCAATTGATCGCCTATCACGGGCCGCAGCCATAAGACGCTGTTGAAGGTAACCTCCACTTATCTAATCAAGTGAATCAATGGCTGTTGCCAGACAGCTTAAAGACCTATGTGGTAAAAATTAGGGTTGTCCCGATACCGATACTAGTATCGGTACCGATACCGAGCATTTGCGTGAGTACTTGTACTCGCGCAAATGCTCCCGATGCCTTTGCCGATACCTGGGATGGCAGTGCCAGCTATCAGTGCCACTTGTCAGTGCCACCTGTCAGTGCCAGTCATCAGTGCCCGCCACCTGTCAGTGCCAGTCATCAGTGCTGCATATCCGTGCCACCTAATCATATCAGTGCTCATCAGTGCTGCTTAATCTGTGCCACCTATCAGTGCTGCATATCAGTGCCACCTAATCTGTATTGTGCTTGAAAACAGTCACCTGACATTAAAAAAAAGTATCGGTAATCGGTATCGGCGAGTACTTGAAAAAAAGTATCGGTACTTGTACTCGGTCTTAAAAAAGTGGTATCGGGACAACCCTAGTAAAAATAAATCTTAATCCTAAATAATATAGTCCCTAACCACTGTGTGAACTCCTTAGGAGAAGACAGTGGTGGGAAATGTGTAGAAACAAAGTGATAAACAATAGTGATAAACCACTATAAATAGTCCCCAGTGAGAAATCTAAATGACATAGAATAAGCAAATGGCCCAGGCGGGCAGTGCATAAAAAATATATATTTAAAGTTCTTAGTATCCAAGTTCAAATATATACTTGAAGGACAAAGAACCCCCACTCCACAATAGGGGGCAGTGTGGGCAGCACAGAGTGGCTCCACTCTCCAAGCCACTTATAATGAATATTGGTGGTCTATGCTGTCAGTCCCAATTTTTAATCAGTCAAGCAATAATAGGCGTTAATATCACAGATAGCAGTTCCGACAGAAATTAGGTGACTTTAGTGAGCTTCCTGGCTGGACGATCATCAATTTGAGATAGGTGACAGAGGTGCTCGCCTTTTTGGTAAAAAAAAAAAAAAAAAAAAAAAAATCGCAATACGTGTATATTGATTGGTTTGCGCAAAAGTTATAGTGTCTTCAAAATAGGGAATAGATTTATGGCATTTTTATTATTATTATTTTTTTACTCGTGTAGCGATACCCCCAGTTAAGAGGGCTGCCTGTATGATTTTTTGGCCCTGTAGTGCACCGCTGTCAACCCCTGGCAATCGGCTCTAACCTCCCTTGGCACAGTTAGTGGGGAATGATAGGATTGTAAGGCCTGTAACTCACAGCGCACAATCCTATGACAAGAATACACAGTAATGCCGCGTACACACGATCGATTTTTTCGACGGTGAAAACACCGTCGAAAAAATCGACGTTAAAAACGAGAAACAGCTTGTTCCCCTCACACACGGCCGTTTTAAATGTCTTTTTTTTTTGGTCGAAAAAAACGACCGTGTGTGGGCTCCGCGGCAGTGTTTCCCTATGGGAAACACTGCCACGGAAAACATGTCGAAAAAAACGACGAGAAAAATTAGAACATGTTCTAATTTTTCTCGTCGTTTTTAATGCCGTTTTTCTCGTCTAAAAAAACGACAGAAAGCCCACAGACTATCGTTTTTCTCGTCGAATGGGAAAAATGTCGTTTTTTTCGACGGGAAAAACAGCCGTGTGTACGCGGCATAAGGCTTTAAAACTTCCTTTACCTATTTCTTCTGTAAAGTAAAGAACACAGACACCAATATGCTTAACCCTTGTATGTTTACTTAGATTAGTGGATAAGCAGTAAAACAGGTGAGTACATGTCATAAGCAGAGCCCTGCAATAAACAGTGTTAACAAGCAAACAAGTATTCAATGTTATGCAACTCTAACAGTCCCCTTTGCAGCTACTTCCCCTCGTGGGCAATATGGCGCCCAGGAATGTCTACGCTACCCAGTCAGGCCTGACTGAACTAAAGTGGAAGTCCTGTAGGGAAATCTTCGCTAGCAACGGTGGTGCACTTGAAGAACAGAATTATAATCCACCAAGGCAACAAAAGTACTGTGTCTATTTATGAGCAGGTGCTCTCTCACCCAACCGGACCAGTCCGCGTCCGTTTCTTCCGCTGCGGTGCCTAAACACACCGATCCCTCGACATCCGGGTCTTTGGTCCTCCTGGCAAAGGGGCAGTATCAAGGAGAGACGTCCCTCAGGTTCCTCTGTGCGCGCGGAAGGCTCTTTGGAGAAAACGGCCAGGCTTCTGGCCTAAAGTCACAGGAGCTCAGACAGCAGTTCAGCTTGCTGGGCGGGCAGTGTCCAAAGAGAAAGAACTGGGCCCCGTCTCTCCCTTATAAAGTCCACCCCAGCAGTCCCTGCGCGGGGCAAGGCACCCTGGGTGCCTAAAAGTGTACTGGGTAATGTAGTCTCTGAGGGATTTAAAAGGCAATACCCCGCTACACTAGTAATTTACTAGTTCCCTCGTGAGTGTTTCTAACTGTGTGGGGATGGGACTGACAAAAGGAGGAGCCAGATCGCTGTTCCTATACTTAGTAGGAACACACGATCTGTCTCTCCTCCCCTGTCAGAACAGGGATTTGTGTGTTTACAAACCCTCATTCTGGCTCTCGTGCCCAAGATAGCGTGTGGCCGGTGGCAATCGCGCCCGCCGGCCACGCACATTGGGTCTGCTATGGCTCTTAAAGGAGCTGCCATACGGGTATGGCGATTAACGCAGTGGTGCCACTCTGCCGCCGTATATTGACGTGAGCCGGTTGGCAAGTGGTTAATACACAAAATGCATTAAGATAAAAAAAAGCTTCTACCTTTACAACAGCAACAATGGACTCCTTACAGCCAGCATCAATAGACCCCTCCCGCAACAGTAAATCCCTCCCAGCAACAATTGATCCTACAGCATAAGACCCACCCCCAGCAACAACAGATCCCCCACCAGCAACAATAGACCCCCTGCAAAAATAGATCCCAGGAAAACCTTCCAATCCCCAAGGATGCCAGTTTTGGAGAAATGCATTGGGCGGAGAGAGTGTGTGTGATGTCACCGCGTGTTGGCAGATTGGGAGATACCGCGGTCTGTGTGTTTTTAATGTGAAGCCTGATATACACTGCGTCAATGTAAGTGGATTTAACCGTTTTTAATAATGTAGTTCCTGCTGTATTACACTATGAGTCTTTCCCTGCTTGCTTTCCATATGTGACTGCATTGGTGAGCGATCTAAGGATGTTATGAGAGCGGTTCCTGTATTTTATGATCCGATCTTTTATGGAGCAATTTTCCAAGATGTGGTTCTGATATGGTTATTACCAACCGGTGGATGGATATTATGCCTTTCTGATCCCTGTAAGCACATTTTTGAAAGTGGCTGATTCCTGGAATTCAGCTTTAAACCTAGGTTCACACTGACAGCGGGAATGAAATAGTGCGAGTTCAGCTGAACTCACACCATTTCATTCCCGCATGTCAGTCCCGACTTCGGGTGCGATTTTAGAGACATCTGTGCGGGTTTCTGCACAGATGTCTATTGAAATTGCACCCTGAAGTCGCCGAAAGTAGTACAGAAACTACTATTTGGGAATCAATGCGGCGTTGCACTGATTCGGACAGTGCCATTGCCGGCAATAGCCGCTGATTTGGCATGCGATTTGACATGCGATTTGACATGTCAAATTGCATGCCAAATCGCTGCAATGTGAACCAGGGCTTAATGTTTGTGTAGCGGGGGTTAACATTTAGGGGGAGTATCTGGGTGGTAGCATGGCCCAGATACACTAATTGTTAGTGATCTATGACCAATTTGATTCGTGGAGGATAATGGTGTTCAGTTCCCTACGGCCCCTGGGTGGCGCTGTTGCCTTGGGCTGGGGTTGAACCATCATTGTAGGGCCGTGCCCTTTGTGTCCTCTCGCGGCAGTAGTATGGCGAGGCAGGGAACCCGCTGTGCCTGCTGGGAGAGGGTATAAAGGGGGCGGACATCTTGCACACGAGGTCCGGGCCCCAGGCACCTTCAGCCTGGGGGCTGCTGTTCTGTCGTCCGTGCCCAGGTGCCCTCGGCCTGGGTGCGAGGGAGTTCGAGTTCCATCCCAGGTACCTTAAGCCTGGGGTGAGGTACTATCCAAGGCCTGGGGCCCAGTACCTTCGACTGGGTCCCGCATGGGAGAAGATACCTAGGGGGCCACCGAGTGAGGGGACCCGAGTCTCGGGCGAGGAGAACCAGGGAGGTGACCTGGCCTGAAGACCCAGCGCAGCATTGGCTGGTGACAGTGCAGGCCTCTGGGGACCGTCCGGGATGGATCATCTCCCTAACAGCGGTCGCCATTAGAAGGTAGTTCATGTCCTATGGTCTTTGCAGAGACCCAGCTACATCAGGTCGGTGGCAGAGGCCTATTCTAAGGTCTGTGGCAGAGACCTCATCGTTCACCCAGTCTGTGGCAGGGACCAATCTCACGGTCGGTGGCAGCGACCGTGCGCCAAAAGTTGTTGTGAGCTCCTTACAGCTTCTCTGACCTGAAAGGATTGTGCCTGAACCCTCTCCCCACCAAGTTCGTGTTTGTATCAACCTGTCTGCTTGCAAAGAGGCATATTTATCTCTGCGGAAATAAATATAGATGTTGTACTGTCACCTGGTGTGGGCTTACTTTTCTGGGAGCAAAGTGTTCTACATTCACCTATCTATCTGTGTTCTGTCTCAACTACAAAGCGATAAAGTTCATCTCCAGGTTTAAGTAGGCCTTACTCAAGCTGGTTTGATATTCATCCCTTGCATCGATACAGGCAGTTTAACTCAATGAATAAACTCACAGTTAGGACGACAGACGATGAATCCTTTCAAATGTTCCATTTAATGATGGATATTCATAGGTAGAAAAACGTTGCAGTTGTAAGCCACATGTAAGATGTTTAGCATGGAAGATATACAGGAGTAATGAGACAGAGTCAGGAAGTGGAGGAGAAATATAAAGAACTACGGCGAGAGAGAGAGTTCAGCTAGAAAGAAGGGGACAGATCTTAAAGACACAGAGCAAGAATAATCACATAGTGTAACACAACAATCTGTCATATTTGAAGTGGAAGCTCCGGACAGGGACACAGACCCGAAGGTAAAGAACTTAGCTCAAACCTCTACACACATAAGAGGGGCGAGCTGGTGGCAGCACCTCACCCCTCCCCCTGGTCCCCCTAGACGAGTGAACCAGCCGAGAAGAAGAAGGGAGAGAGTGGGTGGGACCGCTACATTTGTTTTTGGGTTTAGTACCGCTTTGCGAGTAGTAGAGACTGATGCCACACATTGAGAATTGTGCAATTTTTCATGATTAATTGATTCTTCATGCTCTTACATACTACACTCTATTGTTTGATAGTGATCAGTTGTGGGCAGTTTTAGTAGAAAGGTCACTAGCAAAAAACATCCATGTACACCCAAGCCTTAAAGTGCAACTAAAGGCAAAACCTTTTTTTTTTCATTTTGAATGCCCCGTACACACGATCCGAAAATCGGACAAAAAATACAGATTTCGACACGATCATACGATGATCGTTAGTACAGAGCATTCGAGAGCCGATCACGACAATTCATCCGATATTATTCGATCGGACAAGCACAAAAATTTTCTTCGTACGATTTTCGTTTAGTCAGTACAGTTGTCGTCCGAAAATACAATACAAATACATTACAACACATGACATCACTTTGTCGTACGAGAATTTTCATGACTTTAGTAACCTATTCAATTTCTACTTGTGACTAGTAAGCGGAAAAAGTCGGACGATATGTCGTCCGATTTTTGGAACGTGTGTACAGGCCATAAGGCCCTGAGCGATTTTCTGTTTGAAGCTTGTAGCTCTAAAATGCTCAACAAACCAAATCCCATTCATTTCAAAGGCCCCTGTTCACATCCGAGCATTCTGTCCCCATAAAAAAGTACATGAGCTTCTTGGCAGATTACAAGCGTTTTTGGCCCCCTAGACTTCAACAGAAACGCCTTACTTGAGCATTTTACAAGTATTTTAAAAGCATTTTCTGCTCAAATCACAGCTCTCCATCCCAAATT
This sequence comes from Rana muscosa, assembly GCA_029206835.1. Taxonomy (NCBI): domain Eukaryota; kingdom Metazoa; phylum Chordata; class Amphibia; order Anura; family Ranidae; genus Rana; species Rana muscosa. The sequence goes on along the minus strand of CM055117.1, from coordinate 996,807,325 downwards.
TCCTCTCCCCCCCTTAGTGCTTTCTATTGGCTAAACAAAAAAGCCTGAAGCTGTAAAATGCTTGTAATACGGTTCTAAAAAGCTTGTAAAAAGCTACAGAACAGCTTAAAAAAAATGCCTGAAAAACGCCAGTAAATCGATACGCTAAGGTGTGAATGGAGCCTTAGGGAGGGTTATAAAACCCATCAGTTTTTTGCCATCTGTGTCCGATTGGGGAGATTTCCCTTCACTTCTTGTCCCATAGCCAAAACAGGAAGTGAGGGTAAACCCCTCCAAAAGTGAGGGAATCCCAGTATGTCACCAGAACTAATGTCCCCATTGGAAGATTTTTCTCTTTTCTCTCTATAACTTTTCTGATGTCAACTCAAAATTTTGGATTTTCTTGTATTTTTACTTTTGATGATAATGGTAAACAGGACAAATAGGATGAATGTCCCTAATGGGGTCACAGACAGCAACAAAATATATCAGGTGTTCTAGTCCCTCTCCACTCTATCCAAAACTTTAGTTACACACAGGGCAGCCATCAGGAATTTTGGGGCCCCTTACACAGCTTCAGGCATGGGCCCCCTGGAGCCGAGGAGAGCCGGGGGGGTGCTGCCGCCGCGAATTGAGAAGCGGAGGGGGGGCTGCCGCAAATTCAGAAGCGGGGGGGTGTCACAAATTGAGAAGCAGGGGGTTTGGGTGCTGACGAACACAAAAAAAAACAGAAGAACAAAAAAAGGGGGCCATCTAGGGCCCTGGGGACCTCTGGGCCCCTTACAAAAAAAAAAAAATATATAAAAAAAAGGGAGGTTTCCATCCGGGGCCCTGGGGACCTCCAGGCCTCTGGGGACCTCTGGGCCCCTTACAAAAAATAAATAATTAAATAAATAAATAAAAATAAATTAAATAAAAAATTAATAATATTTTTTTTAATAAAAAATAAATAAAAAAAGGGAGGTTTCCATCGTGGGCCCTGGGGACCTCCGGGCCTCTGGGGACCTCTGGGCTCCTTACAAATAAATACATTTAATTAAATAAATAAATAAAAAAAACAAATTAAATAAAAAAATGAATAATAAAAAAAAATTATAAAAAAAATAATTAAAAAAGGGGGGTTGACATTCGGGGCCCTGGGGAACTCCGGGCCCCTGGTGACCTCTGGGCCCCTTACAAAAAAAAAAGGGGGGCCATCCGGGCCCCTGGGGACCTCCGGACCCCTTACAGGTGTACTGCCTGTACCCCCCTGATGGCGGCCCTGGTTACACATTCCAAACACTGTACAAAGCAAAACAAAAGTTTTGACTTTAGATACCTTTCAGCTATTTTGCAAGGTGATAACTATGGTAGTAATTCTGAGTATATTCTGGAAAGTAAAATAAATTGCCCTGCACTCAGCCCTTCATTGTGTCACTCCTAGGCAGGCAACCTTGACATAAGTCACAAGGCAAACAAGCTCAGCAAAGATAACACAAGAGACTTTTGCCCTGTGGGTTATAGGTTATTGGAGGTGCATTCCATGTATCTGTTTATGGCCTTTGAGTACTACTGTGAAAAAAAGAACACTAAATGCAAGACTTAAAATAAAAATCAAGAAAAATAAATAAAAAATGTTCGTCACAGAACCATGTCTTTTTTTTTTAATGCAGTGTCATCGGAAGGCCCTGAGGTTACGGGCATCCAATATTGTGTTTCACCATTGTCCCTGGAGCACAGAGATTTCTCTGAATCTTTTGATATTATGCAGTGGCGTAACTAGAACCTTCATTGCCGGTTCACACAGGGGCGACTTGTCAGGCGACTTAGTCGCCTGACAAGTCGCTCTCCGTTCTGTACTATGGAACTGTTCTAATAGGAGCAACTCAAGTCGCTCCGACTTAGAAAAAGGTTCCTGTACGACTTTGGGACGACTTGCATTGACTTTTGCAAGTGGCCATTGAAGTCATGTGCAAATCGCCTTGCAAAGTCGCGCTGCAAGTCGTGCTGCTCCAGTGTGAACCGGCACTCAGGGCCCCAATGTAAGAAACCAGAAAGGGCCCCTTCCCTCCGATCCCGGTAGCGGAACGCCAGGGCTTAGTCGCAAGTTCGATGTTTGTGTGGTAGTTCTGCCACAGGTGTCAGTATTTTTATTTTTTCTACCATTTGTTTTATTCATTTAAAAAATATATATATGTATTTTCATTTTTATTTTTAGAAGCCCCATTGGGGGCTTTGGTGAAATATCAGGGGTATAAAAAAGACCTCTGAGCTTTCACCTTTGAGACAGAGAAAAGAGACTGAGGACACAGAATGATTGGACAGGAATAGCTCTGTACAGAGCTTCCCGTTCATTCACAAACCGAAGCATAGGAAACAGTTTACTATGTTTCAGTTATGAATAGACAGTCAGTGATCGGTACAGATCACGACTCACCATTCAGAAAAGGCTTCATCCTGAAAGATCCCTTGCAGCAGCCGGCAGGAGAGGGGAGAACCCAGCAGAGCTGTGGGGATGAGGGAGGGGGGCAGGAAAAAGCACTGGGGGGCTGAAGAGCACACATGGGGCAGCAGAAAGAAGCTGGATAGGAGAACCTGTGGAGGTGGCTGCATATAAAGGAACCGGTCTCTCCATTTTCCACTGCGTCTCCTCCTCTCCCTCCCACAGGCATTCAGCGGCTGCAGAAGGAAAATGGAGAGATTGGATCCTCTATGCCAGTGTTTCTCAATCTTTATCCAGTCAGGGCACACTTGAAGTATACCCCTAGGTGAATGGGGCTGCACTGCAATCACTACACAACTATCCAATAGTCCAATATCACATGGAGGGGCACTTACACTGTGCCTAAAGCTCATTTACATTTAGACCAGGAGACTCCTGGCCTGTCAGTCACAGCGAGGTCTTGGGAGACGGAACAGATCAGGATTCTCCTGGCCTGTCAGTTACAAAGAGGTTGTGGAAGACCGGACAGATTGGGAGTCTCCTGGCCTGTCAGGTACAGCGAGATCAAGGGAGATGGGACAGATTGGGAGTCTCCTGGCCTGTCAGTCACAGCGAGGTCAAGGGAGATGGGGCAGATCGGGAGTCTCCTGGCCTGTCATTTACAATGAGGTTGTGGGAGACGGGACAGATTGGGAGTCTCCTGGCCTGTCAGTCACAGCGAGGTCAAGGGAGACGGGATAGATTGGGAATCTCCTGGCCTGTCAGTCACAGCAAGGTCAAGAGAGACGGGACAGACCAGGAGACTCCTGGCCTGTCAGTCACAGTGTGGTCATGGGAGACAGGACAGATTGGGAGTCTCCTGGCCTGTCAGTTACAGCGAGGTCGTGGGAGAAGGGACAGATCGGGAGACTCCTGGCCTGTTTTTTTTTTTTTGGGGGGGGGGGGGATCCGCTCAGTAACAACCAGGTTGTTTACTGGTTGCTGGTAGCAGCTGGTTCCTTAAATATCGCGAAGCGGGACAACTACTTATTTACAGCATGCATTTTTAATCTTTTTGTGAATTGAGTTTCACTCCTGCTTTATATGGTATTTACTGCACATTTTTGCTTTATGCCGTAAATACCGCATAAAGCAGTAGTGATTTGACATTTTCAAAATCACATGCCGTATTTGGAAAAAACACCTTAATAATGCAAGTGATCTAGTTCTGTGAATGGAGCCCAATGTTTGAACAATTTTTAGTTTTGCTAAGCCCCACAGCCACAAGTGATGCCTGTCACAGACCTTGAAACTTGGCCAAGATTTGGATCACAGCTGTTGGTATCTTTTAGGTGTCTACACTTCAAACATTCAGCAGCTTGCCCCTTTACCCTCAGTTTCTTTAAAATGTTAACAGCTTTTTCCACCACCATAAAGCCTCATGCAAACTCTCCTTGATGCCTTTCCGAAATTGCAGCAGCGTTGTGGCAGAAACAAAATCCCGTTGCTTGTAGTTTTCTAAAGCTTTCAGAAGCTTTTAGACGCATTTATAGGCGTTAATTTATTTTATTGGCCAGAATAATAATTTATTCTGGCAATGGAAAATAATTAATGCTCAAGCTCTAATCGCACTTAGCAGCGTCCAGCGGTTTTTCTGCCAAAACTCTGCTGCCCCTGGACGCACTGTTTTTCTTTTGGCCTCTAAAAGCCCCTACATGGACACACATACTAATGTGCAGGGACGTTTAGAGGCAGGAAAAAAAAAAAACAGCCTGTAAGTGACATCTTTGAACTCTGGAAATGACCAATTCTTGCAGTGAACCTGAGAGGGGATTCGAAAAGATAGGTAGTGCCTAATCTTCTGAGAGCGTGGATCGTCAAGAAACATTAGGGACAAACCCTTGTACTGACCGTAGCTCCATTCTATCTGAAAGAAAGATACATGCTCGCCTTCTGCTCTAAGGCTTTTAACTCTGAGGCCCCCTTTCCTGACGTTACTGCAATGAAAAATGCGGTCTTAAGCGTCAGATTACATAGAGAAGAGGATTTAATTGGAGCAAAAGGCTGAGACATCAGACAGTCCAGGACAAAGGACAAACCCCGAGCTGGAAATTAGTGTTTTACCGGTGGCTGGATCTTCTGACTGCTCTGAAGAATTGAATGAAGAGCACGGCCTCTGCCCATTTCTTTGGGGTAGCTGCTGAAATAGCGGCCACTTGAATCTTTAGTGGACTTAGTACCAGACCAGGGTCCAGGTCAGCCTGCAGAAAATTCAAGAGAAGTGCGGAGGAAGGATTTGTAGGAACCGATCACCTATCAGTCGTAAAACGTTTGAACTTATTCCAGACTTTGTGTACACATAATTAGACAAGGATTTTTTGGCTTCTAAAAAAGTTGAAATCATGCTTGAAGAGAAATCTAAGGATTGGAATTTCTCCCTTTCGACATCCAAACATGCAGATTCAGTCTGTGAGGAGTTGGATGCGCAAATTTCCCTTGAGGGAGAAGATGAAGAAAAAAGCGGAATCTTGAGAGGACGACACGTACTGAGGCATATTGCCCCGGGAAACCAAGGTCTCCTCGACCAATATGGCAGAATTACAATCACTCTGATTGGCTCCTTCAAACACCTGAGCAGAAACCTTGAGATTAGGGGTTTGGGGAACCTGCATAAGCTGTCTTGCATTGCCACGGGCTCGAGAAGGCATCTACCGCCTCCGCCTGAGGGTGAGGCAGACGGGAGAGGAAACCTTGGTAATTTGTCATTCAAAAGGATCTATTTCCAGAGGATTCTGGAGTATCATGATCCAGTTGGAAATCGAGGGGTGAAGGGACCCCTTGTTGCTGTCTGGAAAAATTTTGAGATTATCCGTCTCCCTGTTCAGAAGACCCGGGAGGTAGGACATCCACAAGACCAGCAGGTTCTTTCTGCCCTCAGCGTAATGGGCACTACCTCTCTTAGTGAAGAGATGCTGTGAGTTCTCCCCTGACGTTGGATATACGACACTGCATAAAACCGGCTTCCGATGTAGGAGTCTTCCCAGGCTCACTAGGGCTAGATAGGCCGCTCATAACTCAAAGAGATTGGAGACTACTCTGGATGTGGGAAAGTCCCACTCCCCTTGTACTGCAAGGTGATCGCAATGTGTCCCCAACTTCTCAAACTCGCATCGGTGGTAAGGATGGACCAGGAGAGGCACCGAAGGACATGAAGCTTTGAAATCAGACCCTTCTTTGACCACCAAAGGAGACCCCTCTTTATGGAAACTGATATAGAAATTCGTTGACATAGTGCCTGTGTCTTCCATTGCGACAGGAAACCCACATTAAAAAGCCTTCAGGTGCCAATGAGCTCAGGGTAGCATCGGGAATAGGGTGATATGGTCCCGATTAAACTCAGACAGTTTGATGCTGAGAGGTGAGGGGGTGACCTGACGTGAGACATCTTTTGGGCAATAGCCGCTACCTCTTGGGGGAAGACCCCCTGTTCCGGCTAAGGTATTAAAAAGAGAACCAAGGTAGACCGTTGACTGGTTTGGGGTTAGGAGATCCTTCTCCCCATTCACCAGCCACCCAAAATCCTTCAGGGTGGTCAGGAGGACCTCTCAGTGATTGCGCAGCTGATCTGGGCTGGGAGCTAGCAGAAGGATGATGTCCAAATAGTGAAAAACTCGCAGCCCTCTCTCTTGAGGGGTGCCAGAACTGCAAACAGTACCTCCGAAAATATCCTTGGGGATGTGCACAACCAGTTCCCGGCTGGACCATCTGGATGATAGTTTGTAAGGACTCCATCTTGAAGGAGTCTAAATGAATGAAGCGATTTAGATGCTTCCATTCCACCGCTGGCCTTCATCTCCCATTCTTTGGGAACAAGAAACAGGTAAGAATAGAATCCTGAGAATCTCCCAAAGGGAGGCACAGGAAGTACTGCTTGTCCAACTTGCAGCAGAAGGAACTTTGTAGGACCTCTGTTTACTGAGGAGATACTGCAATACTTGATAGGACAAACGAGTCTTGCGGGAAGAACGAAGACCGTCCATAAATGCCCGAAACAGACGGTGGATAGCACCCAGGGATCCTTTCCAACTGGCCCTGACTGGAGGAACTTGGAGTGACCTTGTGTCAAAAGGATTTCACCTCCTCCAGGGGGTTGGGGAAGATTCCCCCATTTGTTTGACTTCAAGAACGTAGCTTGAGAGCTTCTACAATTTTCTTGGGGTCTCTGTTTTGACGCAACTGTGAGAAGTCCCTGTTTCTGGACGATTTAAATTTAGAGGTACAAACCCGAGAGCGTCTAACCCTCCTATGCTGTGGAAGAAACCCCAATCTTCCACCAGATACTCGACAAAGGGGAATCTGACCCCATTCTGCTTTGCGGCCGCACCAGCGGCACATGGCTTTTAGCCACAGAGGCCGTTTGGCCATAATTGTATGCAATATCGCTCTGGCTGAAGACTTAACCGAAACAATTGCTGTTTCCTCCACGAAGTCAGGAGATAACTCAAGCTCTTCCAGCGACATTATGATGTCATCGTTAAGATGTTCCTAACGAATGGCTACCTCAATATTGACAGAACAGCCCCTGATGGCATTAGAAACTGATGCCAATGCAACCGCCGGCCTGTAGGCGCCTCTTTGCCAAATGGTAGGCTTTTTTGAGGCTCGAGTCGATGGCCTCCCTTAAAGACCCCTTGGAGAAGTGCAAGTCGTCCCCTGGCAGGGTGATATCTTTAGCCAGACAAAGCACTGCAGCATCGACAACCAGAGGGGTGCCCAGGAGAGCCGAGTCGGACTCTGCTAAGGGGTACAACCTTTTAAATCGGTTCAAGAAAAAAAACGTTCATCTGTTTTTTCCCCATTCCCCCTCTAAACGATCCATTAAGACCTCTATAAAAGGAAAAGAGTAAAGTTTCTTCTGCAGAAAAGGGAGAAAAAGGTCTTAGATCTCTTAGGAGGCACCTCGGCCTCCTCCCAGCCCATTACTTGCTTAACCGCCGAAACAAAAGGTTGGACTAAAGAAAGAAACTGAACCCTGAGGGATCAGACTCATCCGTGGAGTCATTAGACCCATCCTTATCTCCTATGGTTGGGAGAAGAGACCCTACCGAACCCGTAGTGGACGGGCCTGGAAGGGCTGGATCCGCAACTTGATCCTGCCCATCAGTAGCAACTTGTTAAGAAGGAGATGAGTCCATTGTCTCTGCTAACGAGTCCTTGAAGACTCTCTTGATCACATCCATCATCTGCTGCACCCCAGTTTTTTTTTCCTGTTCAGCATAGCCCCGCAAACAAACAATCCCTTTCAGATTAGATTATTTGTCATAGGGGTGGCTTCACATGCCCGACTGAACTAGATGGGTGGGTGTGACTGGAATTTGGCTGGGAATGACCAATGCGACAGCCAAAAGTCCTGTTAGACAACTCTTGGCGTATAGGGCTGAAACAAAGTAACAGCATAAAGGCACTCTTTTGTTTTCAGAAAAAAAAAGTAATCTCTTTTTTATCCTTTTTTTTTTTTTTCAAATGATCGAATTAGGTGCATGTCCTACCAAGAAAAGACGAGGGTCTTAGTCTGACGGCAGTTGACTCATAACTGTGGGACAGGTAAAGGCAAAAAAAGGCAGAAGAGGAAACACTGAAGAGAAAAATTAAAGAAAACAAACCCAAGGTGAAACAGAAGGACCACCCCCAACCCCCCAAAGGAAGCATTGCCTATGACCTAGAAGGTTATAGCATTTTCCCCATTTAATATATATATATATATATATATATATATATATATATAGCACACAGACCCCCTTTTACCCGCCTTATTCTTCGGCTCTTCGTAGGAAGAAGGGGCACACCATGCCACAAGCCCGTACCCTCCTGTATTAAGAGGTTGAGCGGTGTTGTTGGTGGGTCATTTCACAGTTGAGCCAGAAAATGTTTTCTCACCTCTGTGGATAACAGATTTGAGTACTTGTTTCTCCCAGTGAATAGAATGTCCACACTTGCTGTAACTCCAACCGAGAGTTTATTTCTTCTCTTAGCAAATAACAGTCTCTTTATAGGAACAAAGGTTAGAGCAAGAAAAAGGACAGCACAAGATGTGGGGAGAGGTCCAGGCACAATCTTAGTCACTTCACTGTTCAGCTTCTCGAACAGACTCAAATGGATAGTCTACTTAGGACAAGACTAGCAGCCAAATGACACTCACGCTTTACTCAAGGCCTCTATCACAGACCTGGTGAACTTAGCCTTGGCCTAGGGAGAAGACATCCCTCCGGAGAGCTACCGGGACCCTTTCCTTCACCGCGACTACCGCATCAGTCCTTCGGAACGGTTCTTCACCCGGCCTCCTCTACTCAGATACGGGTCCCCTCGCAAGGCGGCACCCTGAGATTCCTCGATCCCCGATGGGCTCCAGCCAAAGGTGCTGGGCCCAGGCCTTTGCTGCAATTCCCGAGTCCACGCACCCAGGACGGACAGGAACAGCAGAGTAGTACCTCACCCTGGGACTAAAGGTGCCCAGGATGGAACAGGAACAGAGAACACCCGCCCCTGGGCCTAGGGCGCCCAGGGTGGACTGGAACAAGAACCTGGGGTAGGACCCCACCGACTAACCACCACAACCCCGAACAGGCAGCGTCTGCCTCTTTCATCTCCTCCCCCAGCATGCACAGCAGGTTAACCCCGCCCTACCGTACGTTTGCCGAGAGGGGACACAAAAATCACAGCCCTGTATTAGTGGTTCAACCCTAGCCTACTATGGCAGCGTCAGCTGTAGGCCACAGGGAAATGTACACCAATACTCTCCCTGCAGATAAAATGGTTGCAAAACCCTGACAAATTAGGGTGTTTGGGCATAACTACCACCCAAACACTTCCCCTAAATTTAGCACCCCGCTACACATATATATATATATATATATATATATATATATATATATATATATATATATATTATATGTAGCGGGTATATACATTTAGGGGCAGCATCTGGGTGGTAGCATGACCCAGATGCACTGATTGTTAGAGTAATGCTATTTATTTGTGTGAAGACATCAGTGGTGTCAGTTCCCTGCGGCCCAGTGGGTGGCGCTGTCGCCTTGGGCCGGGGTTGAACAACCACTGCAGTGCCGTACCCTTTGTGACCTCTCGCAGCAGTTGTATAGCGGGGCGGGGAACCCGCTGTGCTTGCTGGGAGAGGGTATAAAGGGGGCGGACATCTTGCGCACGAGGTTAGAAGTCCCAGGCACCTTCAGCCTGTGGGCTGCTGTCCGTGGTCGGTGTCCAGGCGCCCTTGGCCTGGACACGTGGAGTTCGAGTTCCATCCCAGACACCTTAAGTCTGGGGTGAGGTACTTTACAGAAGGCCTGGGGCCCAGTAACTTCCACTGGGTCCCGCGAGGGATGGAACATACCTAAGGTGCCCCAGGTACGGGTGCCTGAATCCAGGGCGTAAGGGACCGGAGATGTGTCCCTCCCGAAGACCCGGTGCAGCATATTGCCGGTGACGGGAGGGCCTCTGGAGACCGTCCGGATGGATGTCTTCCCTGACAGGGGCTATTCTCTCAAGGAAGGTAGTTCACGTGCTTATGGTCGGTGGCAGCGACCCAACTAAACCCAGGTCGGTGGCAGAGACCTACACTCAGGTCTGTGGCAGAGGCCTCAACGTTCACCAAGGTTTGTGGCAGGAACCAAATTCACAATCGGTGGCAGCGATTGTGCGCCAAGCCTATTTGCACTGTATGGAATAGGAGAGAGCTTGTGCCTGGACCTACTCGTACCCACACCATGTCTGTTTGTGTCAAATTCAACTGGTACTGTTCATTGCTACAAGATAAATAAATAAGTGTTGGACTGTTCATGGTGTGGAACTCTATTACTGGCAGCAAAGTGCTCCGTCTCTAGCGGTGGCAATCAACCTCCACAGGAGAAGCAGAGGCTCTGTACGGAACGCAGACCCGAAGGTAAACTTGAACTTAGCTCAAACCTCACACACACATGAGGTGAGAGCTGGTATTAGTGTTCCTCACCCTCCTCCCTCAAACCCCTAGACAAGCCAGCCGTATTATATCAAGGGAGTAGGGGGTGAGGCCGATTATATATATATATATATATATATATTGTGAGGGGGTTAGCTCGGCAGCGGGTGTGTGTGACCCCCGGGATGGGCTCCCCACACAAAAACAGGCCCAGCAAACGGAGGTTGTGGTTTTCAAAAAAAAAAGGTGCGGTTTATTTTCTATTTACAGTGACAAAACACAGCAAAGCCAAAAGAAACATAAACAAAATAAATCCTGGTCAACTTGACCTCTGACTAAACATACAGGTTTCCTAACTAACAACTGGGATCAGCCTAGTGCTGTCCTAGTCCCTAAGTCCCTGGTTTTAAATGTCCAAGCAAATAGCCACACAGGCTTTGTCTCACCGCACAGGGGTTCACTCTCCCTAGACAGTCCACACAGGTCTGGGTCCAGGCATGAGCTAACATCTAATGAATCTGGGAGTTTTTATAGAGGCCTAAATGAGCAGACAAGCTTCAGCTGGTCTCATCAACTCCCTGTCTGCACGACGCCCAGCACTCTCCCTAGAGGTATGAGTCATCCATGAGCCCACTAGCCTTAGCTGGGCTTATACAACTCTCCACCTAGTTGTATAAGTCGGCGTAAAGCCTGAATCTGGGCGAAATATATCTACCCCCCTGGATGCAACCAGGTGACTTTACCTTCCGGCTGTCACATACCCCCCCCCCTCTTGTTTTAACCTCGGGGTTGGAACACCAGCAATCAGGCATTCATGTACTCGAGACAAAGCATCCACATTCCCCATTTGAACGCCAGGGCGATGCTTTACTGTGAAGTTGAATTCCTGGAGGGCCAGGAACCACCTATTCACTCTTCTATTTGTTTCCTTGTTTTGAGCCATCCACTTTAACGGAGCGTGATCCGTAACCATGTCAAAGTGCCTACCTAGCAGATAGTACCGAAGGGAATCTAGAGCCCACTTCACCGCTAAACACTCCTTTTCAACGGTGGCGTAATTTACCTCATGGGACTTCAACTTCCTGCTGAGGTAAATGACTGGGTGCTCTTCCCCGTTCCAGACCTGGGACAATACTGCTCCTAACCCCACATCTGACGCATCACTTTGTACGACAAAGTCTTTAGAGAAGTCTGGTGAGTACAACACTGGCTGGCTACATAAGGCTTGTTTCAAGAATTGGAATGCTGCCTCAGCCTCGGGGGTCCATTTAATCATGACCGACCCTTTCCCCTTCGTTAGGTTGGTTAGGGGCACAGCCTTAGAAGCAAAGTGGGGAATGAATCGCCGATAATACCCAGCGATTCCCAGAAAGGCTCGTACCTGCTTCTTGCTGTTGGGACGTGGCCAACTCTGGATGGCCTCGACTTTGTTGAGTTGGGGTTTTATTACTCCCCTCCCAATGGTGTACCCAAGATATTTGGCCTCCTCCTGCCCAATGGTACACTTCTTGAGGTTAGCCGTAAACCCCGCTTCCCGAACAGAGTCCAGGAATGCTTGCACTTTTGGCAGATGTGTGGCCCAATCTGTGCTATGGATAATTACGTCATCCAGGTAAGCCGCAGCATACTTCCGATGGGGCCTCAGCATCTGGTCCATTTTCCGCTGGAATGTGGCCGGCGCATTCTGTAACCCGAACGGCATTCTCTTATATTGGAACGCCCCGTCTGGGGTTACAAATGCGGTTTTCTCTTTGGCCAATTTGGCCAGGGGGATTTGCCAATACCCTTTTGTGAGGTCAAGAGTCGTCATGTATCGGGCTGTTCCCAGCCGGTCGATCAACTCATCTATACGTGGCATGGGGTAGGTGTCAAATTTTGTAACTTTGTTCAACTGACGAAAATCGTTACAAAATCGCCAGCTCCCATCCGGTTTAGGCACCAACACAATGGGACTAGACCAATCACTTTGGGACTCCTCTATCACCCCTAAGTTCAGCATTTTCTGTACTTCCTCCCGTATTGCCTCCCGTCGGGCCTCTGGGATCCGATAGGGTTTTAACTTCACCCTTTCACCGGGCGGGGTAATGATGTCATGCTCTACCCCAGATGTTTGTCCCGGCAGCTCAGAGAATACCTCCTTGTTGCGAAGCACAAACTCCTTAACCTCCTGTTGTTGGGGTTGTGACAAGGTGGCTGCTATTCCAACCTCAGGAATCACGCAACCAGTTTGAGCTGGTGACCAAGTGTCTGCGACTAGGGACTCTCTATCCCTCCAGGCTTTCAACAGATTAACGTGATAGATCTGTTCGGGCTTTCGCCTTCCTGGTTGTCTGACCTTGTAATTCACTTCGCTCACTTTTTCCATTATCTCGTAGGGGCCTTGCCATTTGGCAAGGAATTTACTTTCAACCGTAGGGACAAGTACCAGTATCCTATCCCCCGGGGAAAAGGTACGGGTCTTGGCTCCACAGTTGTACACTCTCTGCTGTGCTAACTGCGCTTGGGCCAAATGTTCCTTCACGATGGGCATTACCTGTGCAATTCGGTCTTGCATCAGGGCGACATGCTCAATCACACTCCTGTGGGGAGAACTCTCACTTTCCCAAGTTTCCTTGGCAATATCCAACAGCCCTCTTGGGTGTCTCCCATACAGTAACTCAAAGGGGGAGAATCCCGTAGAGGATTGGGGCACCTCCCTAATAGCAAACATCAGATAAGGAAGTAGACAGTCCCAATCCTTTCCATCTCTATCCACCACTTTCTTCAACATTTGTTTTAGGGTTTTGTTGAATCTTTCAACCAGCCCATCGGTTTGGGGGTGATACACAGATGTACGTAATTGCGTCACTTTGAACAATTTACACAGCTCCTTCATAACCCGGGACATAAAGGGTGTACCTTGGTCCGTAAGCAGTTCTTTACAAATACCCACCCGGCTAAACACAAGAGATAGCTCTTTGGCTATGGTTTTGGCCGAGGTATTTCGGAGAGGGATCGCTTCTGGATAACGGGTGGCATAGTCCATTATGACTAATATGTACTGGTGCCCCCTAGCGGACTTGATTATAGGACCTACCAAATCCATGGCGATCCTCTCAAACGAGACCTCAATGATGGGTAGAGGGACCAGCGGGCTACGGAAATGTGGCATCGGGGCCGACCTCTGACACACAGGGCAGGAGGAACAATAATTTTCTATGTCCTTCATCACCCCCGGCCAATAGAATCTCTGTAATACCCTCTCTCGGGTTTTCTCTGTCCCCAGATGACCTCCAAGAATGTGCCCATGGGCCAACTCCAACACCAACTTCCTGTAAGGTTTGGGCACCACAAGCTGCTCAACGGTTTCTTCTGCCCTTTTTGCCACCCGATACAGTAGGTCCTTCTCTACGCTGAAGTATGGGTAAGTGCAGGTATTATCTGGGTTCACTAACTCGCCATCTATTTTCACTACGTTTTCCCGTGCCTTTATTAGGGCGGGGTCTTTCAACTGTTCTGTGGCAAAGTTTTCCCTGTGAACCTCAAGATCAGAAAACTCCACAGACGGTAGGTTTTCGTCTGAGGAGGTGGGCTCCTCTCCAGTTTCTTGAGTCTCCCCTGCCAATACTGATAAGGGAAATTCCGGAGAGTCCTCACCACTCTCAGGGGAGTTCTGGCTATCACATTCCTGGTACATAGGGGCACCAGTGGGGGGCTCAGGATCATCCCACAGTTCCCAGAACTTCGGAAAATCCCTTCCCACAATGGCGTCATACGGTAACTGAGATACTAAGCCCACTGGATGAGAGAGGGTACCTTTGGGGGTCTCGAAACACACTGTAGTCACTGGATACTCTCGGGTGTCCCCATGCACACAAATAACAGCTACCTTGCTATTCCCAGAGACCTCTGTTTTAACTAACTCAGCCTTTATCAGGGTCACAAGGCTACCTGAATCCAGCAATACCACAACATTTCTACCATTAACACACATTTTGCATAAATGTTTCTCAGTTCCTCGAATGGCAGTGCATGCGACTGTCGCACACAGCGACTGACGTCTGCCCGTCAGAAAGTCACACTGCATGGGTTCCTCCACAACTGGGCAATTGGCTGCAATATGTCCCGCTTGCCGGCAGCGGTAGCAAACAATCCTTCTTGCCGCCTCTTGAGCCGCTGATTTCCCAGGCTGTTCTCGCCAAACTTGGGGTAGAGCTCCCACCCTCTCACTCTCTCCACCCTTACCCCTTGGAATCCTCTTATCCGCCCCTGGGGATGGTCTGGTCTTAGGGGGGAAAGTCCGAGTGTCTCTGGAAGAGGCCGTCAGGTTCTCTGTAGCCAAGTATTTCTCCACACGATCCACAAGACCATCGGCTGTCTCTGGGTCTCCATGGCTTACCCACTTTTGGATGGCAGTAGGAAGAGCTCTCAAAAACCGATCCATTACAACACGTTCCACAATCTTTGGTGCGGACAAAGTCTCTGGCTGTAGCCACTTTCTGCTCAGGTGAATGAGATCATACATTTGAGACCTGGGGGGTTTTCCAAGCTGGAAAGTCCAGTTATGCACACGCTGAGCCCGGACAGCCTGGGTGACACCCAGCCTTGCCAATATTTCAGCTTTTAGCATCACATAGTCTTTTGCTTGGTCAGGCTCTAGGTCATAGTAAGCCTTCTGAGATTCACCAGTTAACAGAGGAGCCACCAGTCCAGCCCACTGCTCCTCAGGCCACTTTTCTCTTTCAGCAGTCCTTTCAAATGTGGTCAAAAATACCTCTGGATCATCCTCTCCAGTCATTTTTGTCAATAAACGACTCACCCCAAAGGACGCGGTATTAGTGGGACGGCTTTCCTCACTGGTCTGCGGACGTTGCTGCATTACTGCTTCCATTTGTTGTAGTCTCTGCTCTTGCTTCTGTAACAGGTCTATGAAGCGGGCCTCAGATTGCTGCTGGGCTGCAAGGCTCTGTTGATGAGCTTGCTGCTGGGCTGCGAAGCTCTGTTGTTGAGCTGCAAGGCTCTTTTGCAAACCTGCATTTGTCTGCTGTTGATTGGCATTTGCTAGAGCCAGCTGCTTCAGTATCTCCTCCATGCTGGCTTAAAAAAAACTGCCACTGGTTCTCCACCAACTGTGAGGGGGTTAGCTCGGCAGCGGGTGTGTGTGACCCCCGGGATGGGCTCCCCACACAAAAACAGGCCCAGCAAACGGAGGTTGTGGTTTTCAAAAAAAAAAAGGTGCGGTTTATTTTCTATTTACAGTGACAAAACACAGCAAAGCCAAAAGAAACATAAACAAAATAAATCCTGGTCAAGTTGACCTCTGACTAAACATACAGGTTTCCTAACTAACAACTGGGATCAGCCTAGTGCTGTCCTAGTCCCTAAGTCCCTGGTTTTAAATGTCCAAGCAAATAGCCACACAGGCTTTGTCTCACCGCACAGGGGTTCACTCTCCCTAGACAGTCCACACAGGTCTGGGTCCAGGCATGAGCTAACATCTAATGAATCTGGGAGTTTTTATAGAGGCCTAAATGAGCTGACAAGCTTCAGCTGGTCTCATCAACTCCCTGTCTGCACGACGCCCAGCACTCTCCCTAGAGGTATGAGTCATCCATGAGCCCACTAGCCTTAGCTGGGCTTATACAACTCTCCACCTAGTTGTATAAGTCGGCGTAAAGCCTGAATCTGGGCGAAATATATCTACCCCCCTGGATGCAACCAGGTGAGTTTACCTTCCTGCTGTCACAATATGTAGCGGGGTCTCTAAATTGAGGTAGGACACTGAGGTGTTTAAGTATGGGAATAGTGGACCATTTGTGTTCGTGGAGGATTTGGCGGTGTAATAATCTCCTTGGCCGGTGGGTGGTGAGTGCCCGCAGGCTTAAGGTAGATTCACTGCCGTAGTGCTGTCCTTTTTGTCCCTTCTCGGAGATGGTACGGCAAGGGCGGGGAACCTGCCGTGACGTCGATGGAGGGGATAAAAGGGGGAGACGCCCTAGCCACGAGGTCTTCGTCTTCTTGCTCTTCTGGAGGTCGATCATCACGCGCCCAGGCACCTTAGGCCTGGGTGCGGGCGGTTCCGGATTCCGGCCAAGGCGCCCTAGGCCTGACCGGAATGGAGTTGGAGTCCATCCCAGGCACCTTCAGCCTGGGGTGAGGTACTAAACCAGGAGGCCTGGGGCCCAGTGACTTCGACTGGGTCCCGCGAGGGTGGAGAAGTCCGAGGGTCCCTGAGGTGGATGGGGCCCATGTCTGAGGTGAGGAGGCTGGGGAGGTTACCCATTCGGAGAGTCTGGAGCAGCATCAACCCAGTGACGGATGGGCCTCTGGTAACTCCCTTGGAGGGACATCTTCCCCTGACAGGGGCAGCAGCGCAGCAAAGGTACTCCTGTCTATGTTCTCTTGAGTCGCTGGTAGAGACTCTCAAGTTCTAAGTCCTTTCTAGCTAAGGCTATAGTAACCGCTGGCGAGATCGCAGTGGTTTAGCTGAAAACCAGGATAGTTCCTCGACCTGCTCATTCCCCCGTATCGAAATGTTATCAAGTCGCAACCAGTTGGCTACTGAAGCACTGTTTATAATAAAACAAGAGTTGGACTGTGATCGGTGTGTGGAACTCTGGTTAATGGGAGCAAAGGGAAGTGTTGGCACAGCGGGACTGGATTCTAGACAAAAGCACATAGGCCTGAGGAAATATCTGGTACTGGCCTTCACCTCATCCACAGCTATGGGGAGGACATGGGCCGTAGCGCATCTCACCCTGTCGTGTGACATACCCCTAGACAAAGGAGATGGGGTGAGGCCGCTACACGTGGGGGCTCGTGAGTCCGGGATGATATGTGTTTTGACTTTGGAAGAAAGAATGGCTGTGTCTGGACTTAGCTGCCCGGAGGAGTTCCGAGCAGGTCGGCCATGTGATTGGCCAAAGTGCATCCCTGCTCAAAGTCGTGGAAATGACCCTAGGACGGGAAAGGCCCATGCAGAGGAGCGAGAAGAGGGAGGAGTCCAGCCGTGTGAAGTACTACATGTGGGGGCTTTTATTGCACTGCGCCACGAGGCACCCCGTGACTACACAGTTCGTGGATGGAGCTTAAAGGAAGCCCGCGAAAGCGTGCAAGTCATGGGAGGAGTCTGGCCATGTGGAGGAACTCACGTGGAGACTTTGGCGCGTGGTCAGTGCGTGATGGAGCAGCAGACAGTCGGGATGGCCTCAAGCTCCCCGTGGATTCTGGTTCCCTACCCCACGAAGATGAATACGTTCGCTGCTCCCCTTACAGACACGGGGATAAGACTCAGGCCCCGAGGACAGTTGGCTTTGTACTCATGCAGAGACACGGAGGCCCTCGGCGTGATCTGTCCCGGATGCTCGGGACTGGTGGTCCACCTGAAGCCATTCGGGCGTTGCAAGGCATGCAAAGAGTTCTTGTTCGAGGTGGAGCCATCCACAGTAAGGCCCCGGGCCCTCCGCCTCAACAGCCTCACAGGTACCGCTTCTCCGGAAGGGGAGATCCAGGCCTTTGCGGAGGTTCCCGTATGCACTGACCAGGGCGATGTGACTGCCCAATCAGAGACTGAGAGAGAAAAATCCAAGAATGCTGCTTCGGTCACCACAGATTCTCTGCTCCCACCTCCGAAGAGGAAAGTTGGCTTGGTGCAGGCCTCCTGTGGTCGTGGTCGAGCTTCACCCCGTCGCTTGCCTGGCCTGGATGGATCCGGTTGGAAGAGTCCTGGACATCCCAGTTCTACAAGGGGTCAAGGTGAGCCAGGGGCTGGGACTGTGGTGGTGGTTGGAGGTGTCGGGGGTCCACAGTCGGTGGAGCCCGCAAGGGAGGGTAGTACCACGTCTACCAGAGACTACCTTCCCGCCGAGATGTATGACACTTCCGACCTGGAGTCACTGTCGGATTGTGGAGATGACGGTGAGATTGATGAACTGTTTCACCAGAAGGGCTGGGACAAACGCCCGTTACCTATGTTACGTGCACCGCAGGATTCCCCTATGTCAATAGGAGACAGCACGCCCCGGGTACAAGCCCCGGAGTTTACGAGGAAGCCTAGTCCTCAAATTACCTTCCCACAATCTACAACATCGCCCGTCTTGGTGGCGGGGATGCAGCGCGCATCACTACGAGCACCGAGAGAAAAGCCATCAGAGGTAGTAAAAGTACCTCGGCACCCGGAGGCCATCGTTCAACCAGGAGAAGGTGAGCGGGATGCCATGCCTCCTTTGGCCAGATTGCAACGACTTTTCTCACAGAGAGTCGCCCGTGAGTATGGGTGGGAATATCCCTACTTGCCTCGGGACTGAGTTTTTCCCAAACAAATTCGTCATACCATCTCTGGCGTATGACCTCAACTTCAAAAAGTAAAAGTACCCCACGCATGAAGAAATTTGTCCTGTTCGCCATCCGTGTCGAAAAAGTTTAGGGACTGCAGAGCAGACTGGATGTGGGGCCTCCATATCCACGCAGACAAAGTGCGCATCTGCAGGAAAGATGGAGAGGACGCTGACTATTCGATTGAGGTTTTTGATAAACATCTGAAGCCTTTGTTCTTGCCTGACCCGAAGTTCTATTTGTGAGAAGAGACTCACTTGTTGTTTCCTTTCTTACAATCTTCTAGAAGTGTTCCTGCCGGAGCATCCGAACTGTGCCCTAGTTTTTTATTTGGGCTTTTGTTTTCTACTCTTTGGAGGAATGAGAGCAGTTTTTGTTTGTTCTCTCTTCCTCACAGTTCAAAGACAGACTTTGGGGGTAGAATTAGTGTAGGGACGCAGGAAGAATGAAGATTACACCAAGTGTCATTACCGCGGCATTGTCACCAGGTGGCAGTGTTGTGCAACGGCTGTTTGTTTCTTTCTTACACACGCATCACTTTACTAATTGGAGCGAGTGGGTCTCTCGGCTGATAGACCCATTCCTTCCAAATTTACACGGAATGTCAGGATGTGATTCCTTGCTTGTTTTTTTTTTCTCCCTTCTGCAGGAGATTCGTCTGTCAAGACTGCTGAGTATGGGGTGGTTCTTAGACAGTGAAGGGAGGGATTGTATATGTGTATATGTTAGATGGTTTTAAGGAAAAGTTTTATTGTTTTATGTCCCCTTCCCTTTGAGCAGGTCTTGGTACGGTTGAGGTTCAAAATTTTAGGGATAGCCTCTGGGGCCAAGCTTATGTCATCACTCCATGGGAGACATGGGTTTGCACCAGACGCTGGGGACCAGCGTCAAATCACAGGGGGGAGTATGTAGCGGGGTCTCTAAATTGAGGTAGAACACTGAGGTGTGTAAGTATGGGAATAGTGGACCATTTGTGTTCGTGGAGGATTTGGCGGTGTAATAATCTCCTTGGCCGGTGGGTGGTGAGTGCCCGCAGGCTTAAGGTAGATTCACTGCCATAGTGCTGTCCTTTTTGTCCCTTCTCAGAGATGGTACAGCAAGGGCGGGGAACCTGCTGTGAGGTCGATGGAGGGGATAAAAGGGGGAGATGCCCTAGCCACGAGGTCTTCGTCTTCTTGCTCTTCTGGAGGTCAATCATCACGCGCCCAGGCACCTTAGGCCTGGGTGCGGGCGGTTCCGGATTCCAGCCCAGGCGCCCTAGGCCTGACCGGAATGGAGTTGGAGTCCATCCCAGGCACCTTCAGCCTGGGGTGAGGTACTAAACCAGGAGGCCTGGGGCCCAGTGACTTCGACTGGGTCCCGCAAGGGTGGAGAAGTCCGAGGGTCCCTGAGGTGGATGGGGCCCATGTCTGAGGTGAGGAGGCCGGGGAGGTTACCCATTCGGAGAGTCTGGAGCAGCATCAACCCAGTGACAGATGGGCCTCTGGTAACTCCCTTGGAGGGACATCTTCCCCTGACAGGGGCCGCAGCGCAGCAAAGGTACTCCTGTCTATGTTCTCTTGAGTCACTGGTAGAGACTCTCAAGTTCTAAGTCCTTTCTAGCTAAGGCTATAGTAACCGCTGGCGAGATCGCAGTGGTTTAGCTGAAAACCAGGATAGTACCTCGACCTGCTCATTCCCCCGTATCGAAATGTTATCAAGTCGCAACCAGTTGGCTACTGAAGCACTGTTTATAATAAAACAAGAGTTGGACTGTGATCAGTGTGTGGAACTCTGGTTAATGGGAGCAAAAGTCCAGAAAATGGGAGAGACAGAAGGAAGGGAGCCGCTCAGGTGTGGAAGTCCCTGGAATTACCTCCTCCCAGCAACCAAGGGTGCAGGCAAATGCAAGTGCAATTGAAGAAAGAAAGGAAGATCTTCTGGACGCAGCACTCCGGTTAAAAAGCCTTTATTCCAAAAAAAGGTTCAGGAAACCAAAAACACTCTGCACAACACAACAAACTGATCTAATTTGGCTGACGCGTTTCACACTATTTAAAGTGCTTATTCATAGCTAGTTATTACACAAATGCTACCCAAGATATACCCTAAACAGGGGAAGTCATGTGATCCAACCCCAAGGTGAAAATAATTAGTTAATTGAAAATTAATTAAACATAAAATGATTCAAGTGAAATGGGTGTGGTTCACTGACCACAATGAAAAAAGAGGATAGAAATGCCTCACCATATAACAATCTATGCAGATATGTAGAAAATATATTTTTAAAAAGTATAATATATATAAAAAATATAAAATAAAGATGAGTGATATGGTGTGGAGTGGGAACAAAAAAATATATCAATAAGAATAAATGTGAAAATCAAATAAAAATAATAAACAATAGGGATGAGATTACTACCAATTAAAAAAGTGGTGTAATGTAAATGTACATCCAAAACATGTGCGACCATGTGTGTAAATGCAAAAAAGAGAGAAAATATATATATATAATATAAATATATATGTGCATATATATGAAATTTTGGACATGTATAAATGAAAAAATGCAAAGCAACCTTAAAATTGATTAGGTGCACTGTGGAGTGCTTGCATTAATGTTACTTAGTCCGTGCTGATATGTGCATGTCTCTTTAGAAATATATTTATTTTTGAATTTTATTATTGATATTGATAATTTGTACAGTGAATTTAATGTGAATAAAAGAACAAATGTTCTATTTAAACTAATATCTGAACAGATTTGTATTAATATGTGAGTATATGTCTCTTTAAAAAATGCTTGAGTCTATATGTCTATTGGGATGGAAGTCATTCCTGAAGGTATACTGTGCATATAGATGAACCACTACACAAACATGCAATAATAGCATATGTGTGCACATGTGTTTGAATATACTTGAAGTCACCGTTTTTGAGAACACCAAGTATGTAATTATGAGACAAAAATGTACCCATATGTGCACACCGGCATGGGCGCACACATAAGGAGCCCAATGTAAAAATGTATGTGTGTGTATATATAATGGCTCCGAAACTGTGCGCTTTAGCTGAGATATGCATCCAAACATAGACATGTCGACGGAAAACCATCCGTTCAATTAAAGATGTACAAATAATTCTATGGGAACAATTCACACGGGAACAAATGTCTACATAAAAGAATTTGGAGAATAACATGTGTAGCGGCCTCACCCTCTCTCCAACTTCTTCATCTGTTACACACCAACTCATGTCTAGGGGTTTCTGAGTTGTGAGAGTGAGATGCGCCACGGCCCATGTCCTCCCCATTACAATAGGGAGGTGAAGGCCACTTCCTGATGTTTCCTCGGGCCAATGTGTTCTGCGAATGTACCGAGTCTGTACTTACAAGCTCACCAGCCTCCCCTCTGCTTCCAGTAACTGGAGTTCACACACCGGAGAAAGGTCCAACACTTGTTTATTTGGCACTCCAATAGCAAAGCACGATAAACAGTTCTTTTAACAGCAGACTGGTTGGGACCTATAACCTTGCCAACGGTGGGATGAGCAGATCAAGGCACTTCCTAACGTTTCAGTTCTATGCCACTGTACTATGACCAGCGGCGCCTAAGCCAATCCGGCTGTTACAGAACAGGAAGGATGGGGTCTCTTCCAGCAACCCCTATGAACAGCAATGGAGCCCTCTTCGATGCGCTGTGGCCCCTATCAGGGGGATGTGTCCTCCCAAGAGAGTTCCCAGAGGCCCACTGTCACCGGGTTGATGCTGCTCCGGGTCTCCAGTGGGTAACCTCCCCGGCCTCCTCACCTCAGGTACGAGTCCCTCCGCTCAGGGACCCTCGGACAGTCCACCCTAGCGGGACCCAGTCGAAGGTACTGGGCCCCAGGCCTCCTCGATAGTACCTCACCCCAGGCTAAAGGTGCCTGGGATGGACGCCAACATGACTCCGGACCAGGCCATGGGCACCTGGACCAGACTCCTGGATCTCCCGCACCCAGGCCTAAGGGCCCTGGGTGCAGACCGCAACCCTCCTCCTCCGAGGACCTCCTTCTCCGCAAGAACACGACCTCGTGGTCAGGGCGTCTCCCCCTTTTATCTCCTCCCTTCAACGGCCCGGCGGGTTCCCCGCCCCAGCCATACCATCTCCGGGAAGAGACCAAACAGGGAGCACTGCAGGGGATGATTCTACCTGAAGCCTGTGGGTACTACGCCACCCACAGGCAAAGGAGAATATTACATCCTCCAATCCTCCACGAAACAAAAAGGGGTCTGAATCCTAACACAATTATACACCTGGGTTACACTATTGCCCAGGTGTATCCCATCAATTTGAGGACCCCGCTACACACTCCCCCCTGTAATTTGACGCTGGTCCCCAGCGTCAGGTGCACACCCATACCTCCCATAAAGTGGTGGCATGGAGTGAAACCCCTGAAGCAATTCCTCTAAATTTCTTTCCCAAGTGCCAAGACCTGCTCAGGGAATGGGGAACATATAAAACAACTTATGTCATAAAACATTTTTAACATCTGCATAATCACAACCCCTCTCCCACACTGTCTAAGAGCCACCCACTCTCAATGGTCTTGATTGACGATTCTCCTGCAGGGGAAAGAAAAAACAACATCCTAACATAATTTTGTGTCATTTGGGATGAGTGGGCCCGTCAGCCGAGAGACCCACTCACTCCAACAAGCAAGGTGATGTGTGGGTGAAATATTTTCAAACATTTGTTGCGCAACACTGCCACCTGGTGACAACGCCGCGGTCATGACGCTCAACGAATCTTCGTTCTTCCAGCTTTCCCTACTCTGCCACTATTCCCAAATGTCCTTGCCTTTGGCACATGAAGAAAAGGGGAAACACGAAAACACAACAGTCCCCAAGTCTCCAACGAGAAAAAGAAAAGCCCAAACAAAAACAAAAACAGGGCACAGTCCTGCGTGTCTGGGAATGGCTCTTCCAGAAAGTTCAAGTGCACAAAAGAAATAAACAGGAGTTCTTTTCTCCTATAAGTAAAACTTTGGATCCGGCAGGTACAGGGGTTTCAGGTGTTTGTCAAATGCCTCTATCGAATACTCGACATCTTCTCCTTCTCTTCTGCAAATGACTATCTTGTCAGCATGGATATGGCGCCCCAATTTCCATTCAGCTTTGCAGTCCTCAAACCTCTTAGACACTGCCGGCACACATTCCAGGTACCTGCGAGCATGGGGCACCTTCAACTTGTCCCACACAAACTCGTCATACCATCTTGTTCTCCAGACTTCCACCTCATACAGCAAGTCCCGGGGTAGATACGGGTACTCCCACCCATATTTCCGAGCTACTTTGTGGCAAAACAGTCTCTGCAAGCGGGCCAAAGGTGGCATAGTGGCTTTCTCTCCAGTTCCAGGCAGCACAATAGCTTCTGGATGCCGAGGTGCCTTTACCAGCTCCCTGGAACTGACTTTCGGCGCTCTCACAGAAGCGCGGGGTATCCCCACAACCAAAGTAGGTGGGGTAACAGTAGGTGAGGACACAGGTGGAGGGGTAGGCTCCCTCGCAAGCTGCGGGTCTTCCACCCGAGGCGTGCTATCTCCTGTGTACATAGGCGAATCCCGTACCGCACGGGAAGCAAGAAGTGGTTTTCTATCCCAGCCCTTGCGGCTGAACAGTTCGTCTATCTCGCCATCATCTCCGCAATCAGACAGCGACTCTAGGTCGGAGGTGTCATACATCTCCGCAGGCAGATATCTTCCGGTGGACACAGAATCAACCTCCCTGGGGGGTTCCACCTCCAATGGGCCCCCGACACCTCCAACCACCACCACAGTCCCAGCCCCTGGCTCACCTGACCCTTGTAGAAGACTGGGATGTCCGGGACTTCCATCTCGACCGGCGCCATCCAGGCCAGGCAAGCAGCGGGGTGAAGCTCGACCACGTCCATAGGATGCCTGTACTAGGCCAACTTTCCTCTTCGGTGGTGGAAGCAGGGAACTTGTGGCGACCGAGGCAGCATCCTCGGATTTTTCTCTGTTGGGCAGTCCATCGCCCTGGTCAGCGCGCACAGGAACCTCGACAAAGGCCTTGATCTCCCCTTCCGGAGTAGCGGTACCCGTGAGGTGGTTGAGGCGAAGAGCCCGGGGTCTTGCTGTGGACGACTCAACCTCAAAAAGGAATTCTCTGCACTTCTCACATCGCCCGAATGGCTTCAGGGTGACCACCAGTCCCGAGCAGCCGGGACAGATCACACCGAGGGCCTCCGTGTCTCTGCAGGTGTACAGAGCCAACCGCCCTCGGGGCCTAAGTCTTATCCCCGTGTCTGTGATGGGGGCAGCAAAGGAAGTCATTCTCGTGGGGTGAGGAACCATAATCCACGGGGCACTTGAGGTCATCCCGACTGTTTGCTGCTCCATCATGCACTGACCCCGCGCCGGAGTCTCCACGTGTATCCCCACACTTGGCCAGACTCCTCCCATGAGCTGTACATTTTCGCGGGCTTCCTCTTGACTCCGCCCACGAACGATGTCGCCATGGGGTGCCTCGTGGCGCAGTGCGTTAACAGTCCCCACGTGCAGTACGTCACACGGCTGGACCTCTCCCTTTTTCCGCTCCTCCGCATGGGCCTTTCCCGTGTTAGGGTCATTTCCACAACTCCGAGCAGGGACGCACTTTGGCCAGTAATTTGGCCGATCTGCTCGGAACTCCTCTGGGCAGCAAAGTTCAAATGTAGACATTCTCAAGTCCATCTTTAGAACACACTGTATCCCGGACTCACGAGCCCCCACGTGTAGCGGCCTCACCCTCTCTCCAACTTCTTCATCTGTTACACACCAACTCATGTCTAGGGGTTTCTGAGTTGTGAGAGTGAGATGCGCCACGGCCCATGTCCTCCCCATTACAATAGGGAGGTGAAGGCCACTTCCTGATGTTTCCTCGGGCCAATGTGTTCTGCGAATGTACCGAGTCTGTACTTACAAGCTCACCAGCCTCCCCTCTGCTTCCAGTAACTGGAGTTCACACACCGGAGAAAGGTCCAACACTTGTTTATTTGGCACTCCAATAGCAAAGCACGATAAACAGTTCTTTTAACAGCAGACTGGTTGGGACCTATAACCTTGCCAACGGTGGGATGAGCAGATCAAGGCACTTCCTAACGTTTCAGTTCTATGCCACTGTACTATGACCAGCGGCGCCTAAGCCAATCCGGCTGTTACAGAACAGGAAGGATGGGGTCTCTTCCAGCAACCCCTATGAACAGCAATGGAGCCCTCTTCGATGCGCTGTGGCCCCTATCAGGGGGATGTGTCCTCCCAAGAGAGTTCCCAGAGGCCCACTGTCACCGGGTTGGTGCTGCTCCGGGTCTCCAGTGGGTAACCTCCCCGGCCTCCTCACCTCAGGTACGAGTCCCTCCGCTCAGGGACCCTCGGACAGTCCACCCTAGCGGGACCCAGTCGAAGGTACTGGGCCCCAGGCCTCCTTGATAGTACCTCACCCCAGGCTAAAGGTGCCTGGGATGGACGCCAACATGACTCCGGACCAGGCCATGGGCACCTGGACCAGACTCCTGGATCTCCCGCACCCAGGCCTAAGGGCCCTGGGTGCAGACCGCAACCCTCCTCCTCCGAGGACCTCCTTCTCCGCAAGAACACGACCTCGTGGTCAGGGCGTCTCCCCCTTTTATCTCCTCCCTTCAACGGCCCGGCGGGTTCCCCGCCCCAGCCATACCATCTCCGGGAAGAGACCAAACAGGGAGCACTGCAGGGGATGATTCTACCTGAAGCCTGTGGGTACTACGCCACCCACAGGCAAAGGAGAATATTACATCCTCCAATCCTCCACGAAACAAAAAGGGGTCTGAATCCTAACACAATTATACACCTGGGTTACACTATTGCCCAGGTGTATCCCATCAATTTGAGGACCCCGCTACACATGCTAACAAAAAAACCCTTGGGGTTGGATCCTGACTTGATGTGAACATACCATGATGCCCACATAAACTTATGCACTCAATGAATGTCAATGCAATATTACATCTACAGCACAATGTACATACGGATGAAACATGGGCCATAAATCTTGTATGTGCATTGGTTCCCGAGATGGAACTCTATATGTCATTTCCATATACAAAATAAACTCTGTATATGCCCAAGACAGTTCATGCTGTCAAAAATGACATAACCAAAACCAACATAAATTAAAAGGAATAAAGAGACTATAAAACACACAAATATATAATAAAACAATCTGATCATGATGATCTACCACTAATTGATGATTAGTGCAAAAGAAAGAGACCAAGTCCATGCAATTTCTTCCAAGCCAGGTGAATAATAGTTCGAGACTAAAAGAAATAGGGGAAGAAAAGGAAAAGAGAATGGTCCCAATGGAGTAGTAGAACTATCATGTTCCATATATTATATGAGCAGCAATATAGAGACCATAAAGATTTAAACATGCAACAAGCAGTGAATATCATGGTAACTATATGAAACAAGATAAAATGAAAACTTCTGACAATAATCCGGGTATAAACATGTGTGTACCCATGAGCATGTAGTAGGGAAGGACAAAATGACAATCCGAGCCTAAATTGAAATGCATGGGTAACCAATGTTAGAAACATCAGAGAAAATGCCAGACACAAAAAACTGGAAAGGACACTGTGCAGGACGCGAGGACTAATCATAATAATGGGATACATCCCATTCAAAGTTAAGGCCTGCCGTTATCCTGGTATGCAATGAAAAAATCCAATAGACTTCACGCCTGCACAGTGTCCTGAATTTGTCTCCCCCTCTTAAAGGTGAAACAATCTTTTCTATACCTTGTATAGAGAGGCATGAGACATTTTTCTGATGTACTGATACCCAATGCCTAGCAACATTCGTATTTCTATCTTTCTGTATATCATACAGGTGATCATACAGTCTGTCTTTGAGTCTCCGAGTCGTTCTTCCGACATATTGGATATCGCAAAGTTCACATTTAATCACATACACCAAAAACTTGGTATTGCAATTGATGAACTGCTTGATATCGTAAGAATTGTGGTTGGTACTAGACTGAACTGTGTCACCTGTTTTTATATGTCTACAGTAATTGCAGTGAGGCATTCCACATCTAAAAGTGCCCTGGAAATGCAACCAGTTTGATGCTGAGGATACGCTTGAAAAAAGACTAGGTGAAAGGCGACTGCCCAAAGTGGGGGCTCTACGGGACACTGATTTAACTCCCCTGGAAAGTATTTCATGATAGGCAGGGTCATTCAGTAGAATGGGAAGATATTTCTCAATGATGGATTTTATTTTACCGAATTCAAAACTGTAAGGTGTAGAGAACACCGGTACGCCACTAAAAGACAGTGTCGCTTTGTTGTTACGTTTGTTCAAACAGTTCTGAAGTAAGGTATCTCTTGGGATAACACTCGCAGTTTTGAAGGCTCTTTTAATTATATTGGGAGCATAACCCCTATTAATAAATCGTTGGGTCATATTAGTGGCTTCGGTGACAAAATCCTCAGGTCTGCTGCATAAGCGTCGGAGCCTGAGAAATTGTCCAACCGGAACCCCACGAACGGTGTGGCTAGGGTGGCCTGAATCCGCTCTAAGAAGGGCATTGCCAGCTGTGGGTTTTCTATAGAGACCCGTAACTATTACACCATTAACAGCCGACAACCTGACATCCAAAAAATCTATGGAAGTGATGCCAAGTTTTCCAGTGAAGCGGAGGTTCATGGAATTATCGTTCAGGTAATCCAACCAATCCTGTAAATTTGTGTCCTCTTTAGAGGAAACAATCAGGAGGTCGTCAATGAACCTACAAAAAAAGATCGTATCTAAACGGCGGGGGCTATCATGTCCAAAGATGCGAGACCTCTCCCAAAATCCCATGTAGAGATTAGCCAGGGAAGGCGAAAATTTCGCTCCCATGGAGGCCCCACACCTTTGGAGATAATAGCCCCCGTCAAACATAAAAAAATTATGTGTAAGTAAATAGTCCAATGACAGTATGATGAACTCCTGTAACGCTAACGAATACTTCCCAGATTCTTTAAGCAAAGTGGACACAGCCAAAACCCCCAAGTCATGGGGAATGCTCGAGTAGAGGCTGGTCACATCACATGTAATCCACCTGTACTTTGCTTTCCACTGAAAATCCCGGAGTTTTATGAGCAGTTGTTTGGTATCACGTAGGTACCCTGGGAGGTTGACGACCAAAGGCTGAAGTTGGCCGTCAACCCACTCTCCTAGCCGCTCGTTAAGGGATCCAATACCTGCCACTATGGGCCTGCCCACGAGTGGGTCCAGGCCCTTGTGAATTTTTGGCAGGTGATGGAACACTGGCATTACGGGATTGGTGGGAATAAATAACAGCTTCTCTTTATCTGAAAAAATTCCCGCATGAACTGCTGTGTCCAACAAGGAGGAAAGTTTGGCAGAAAAAGGGATGGTGGGATCACCCTTGAGTGGAGTATAGGTGTTGCTGTCAGACAACTGACGTAAAGCTTCACCTTTGTAGGTGTCAGAATTGAGGACCACCACCAACCCACCCTTGTCCGCATTGCGAATGACAATGTTATTGTCCATTTCTAAATGTTTAAGAGCCTTGTGTTCTGATGGAGACAAATTATGGGAAACAGACCTCCTTCGGCAATCACGGGCCAAATGGGTAAGATCCTTCTCGACCATACTTTGAAAGAGGTCGAGATCCTTGCCTCGCGACCCCACCGGATAAAAGTCCGATCTAAGTTTAAATGAAATACTATTAGGGACATCGGTGGGGTCGACGGGGCAAGGACTGGACTCAGTGGCCAAATCCATAAGCTCTTGAAGAGCACACACTTCTGAAAACAGCACTGGAGAAGGACACTCACCCATATCCTGATCACCGGAGGAGGTGTCCTCTGCTTCCATAGGGAGATCAAAATAGTGTTTCTTGAGCGTTAAGCTACGAGAGAATTTATTAACGTCTAATAAGGTATTAAAGAGATCAAAATGCCTGGTGGGGCAAAAATTAAGTCCCTTAGATAAAATGCATTTTTCTTCATCGCTTAAAATTCTGCTCAAGATGTTGATAACGTTGGTGACATCTATTTCTTTCTCCCCCGCAAGGTGTATGGGTTTTTTTTTGGTGTGCGAGTGACTTTTCCCTCCTCTCCGGGTTTTCTTATTGCGCTTTTCTGTTTGGCTTTCTTGTGGGGCCCCTGAGGGTTTCCAGATTGAATTCCATCCTGTGAATGATTCCGAATGGGAGACCTCAGCAACCGTTCAGGTGAGGAATCCGACGCAGATGTAGCCATGGTATCATTATCCAGGTCATGTTCTAAATCAGAAAAACTGACTTTTTTAGATCGGTTCTTTCGTGATCGGCCAGATTGGAATTGCATCTTCTTCCATGTATATACATTCCCACTCTCGTAGTCGACCTTGTCTCTGGTCATTTTACTTGTTTTGGTGGAGATGACATGCCTTTCCAATTTGTCTAATTTTTTGTTCAGTCGGCCGTCTAATTCCGAAAACTCAGGATGTGTCTGTAAGTCCGTAAGACTGTTTTGAATATCAGCCATTTCTGATTGTATGATGTTTATTTCTTGATTCTTTGATTTAAGGAGTATCTCCATTAATTTAAGTGAGCATGAGCTGAGTGTGTCAGTCCATTCCTGCTTCAAAGCATCATTCAGGAGGTCAGATGTAGGGAATTTCTTAATTCTGAGGCCCCGGGGAATGCGTGAAAATGCCACATATTCAGAAAGTGAGTTAATATCCCAATAGATTCTGATTTCTTTGGCCATCACCGATTCAAGTTTCCTGAAGATGCTAGTTAAGGAAACAATTCTATCGTCCATGGGCTGAAGTTGTGAAGCCTGCAGTCCCGATCTAAGGGGATTGTCAGAAGGTGCCATGAAAGTTCTACTGTGACCAGATTCGTTGGCAGGTGTGTTCGGCATATTAATATCCATGATAGGCTGGTTGCTGGAATAATACTATATTCAGATGAAAGTGAATAAAGAGGTGGGAATCCACTCCGAGCTGGTCAACACTGGGTAGCAAAAGTCCAGAAAATGGGAGAGACAGAAGGAAGGGAGCCGCTCAGGTGTGGAAGTCCCTGGAATTACCTCCTCCCAGCAACCAAGGGTGCAGGCAAATGCAAGTGCAATTGAAGAAAGAAAGGAAGATCTTCTGGACGCAGCACTCCGGTTAAAAAGCCTTTATTCCAAAAAAAGGTTCAGGAAACCAAAAACACTGCACAACACAACAAACTGATCTAATTTGGCTGACGCGTTTCACACTATTTAAAGTGCTTATTCATAGCTAGTTATTACACAAATGCTACCCAAGATATACCCTAAACAGGGGAAGTCATGTGATCCAACCCCAAGGTGAAAATAATTAGTTAATTGAAAATTAATTAAACATAAAATGATTCAAGTGAAATGGGTGTGGTTCACTGACCGCAATGAAAAAAGAGGATAGAAATGCCTCACCATATAACAATCTATGCAGATATGTAGAAAATATATTTTTAAAAAGTATAATATATATAAAAAATATATAATAAAGATGAGTGATATGGTGTGGAGCGGGAACAAAAAAATATATCAATAAGAATAAATGTGAAAATCAAATAAAAATAATAAACAATAGGGATGAGATTACTACCAATTAAAAAAGTGGTGTAATGTAAATATGTAAATGTACATCCAAAACATGTGCGACCATGTGTGTAAATGCAAAAAAGAGAGAAAATATATATATATAATATAAATATATATGTGCATATATATGAAATTTTGGACATGTATAAATGAAAAAATGCAAAGCAACCTTAAAATTGATTAGGTGCACTGTGGAGTGCTTGCATTAATGTTACTTAGTCCGTGCTGATATGTGCATGTCTCTTTAGAAATATATTTATTTTTGAATTTTATTATTTTATTATTGATATTGATAATTTGTACAGTGAATTTAATGTGAATAAAAGAACAAATGTTCTATTTAAACTAATATCTGAACAGATTTGTATTAATATGTGAGTATATGTCTCTTTAAAAAATGCTTGAGTCTATATGTCTATTGGGATGGAAGTCATTCCTGAAGGTATACTGTGCATATAGATGAACCACTACACAAACATGCAATAATAGCATATGTGTGCACATGTGTTTGAATATACTTGAAGTCACCGTTTTTGAGAACACCAAGTATGTAATTATGAGACAAAAATGTACCCATATGTGCACACCGGCATACAGCTGGGTGCACACACATGGGGAGCCCGATGAAAAGGCATATAAAAAAAAAAAAAAGGAAGGAGAATGCCCCCGTGTGAATGCAAGCATTCAGCCGAATGCGCACACATAAGGAGCCCAATGTAAAAATGTATGTGTGTATATATAATGGCTCCGAAACTGTGCGCTTTAGCTGAGATATGCATCCAAACATAGACATGTCGACGGAAAACCATCCGTTCAATTAAAGATGTACAAATAATTCTATGGGAACAATTCACACGGGAACAAATGTCTACATAAAAGAATTTGGAGAATAACATGCTAACAAAAAAACCCTTGGGGTTGGATCCTGACTTGATGTGAACATACCATGATGCCCACATAAACTTATGCACTCAATGAATGTCAATGCAATATTACATCTACAGCACAATGTACATACGGATGAAACATGGGCCATAAATCTTGTATGTGCATTGGTTCCCGAGATGGAACTCTATATGTCATTTCCATATACAAAATAAACTCTGTATATGCCCAAGACAGTTCATGCTGTCAAAAATGACATAACCAAAACCAACATAAATTAAAAGGAATAAAGAGACTATAAAACACACAAATATATAATAAAACAATCTGATCATGATGATCTACCACTAATTGATGATTAGTGCAAAAGAAAGAGACCAAGTCCATGCATGATTTAGAACATGACCTGGATAATGATACCATGGCTACATCTGCGTCGGATTCCTCACCTGAACGGTTGCTGAGGTCTCCCATTCGGAATCATTCACAGGATGGAATTCAATCTGGAAACCCTCAGGGGCCCCACAAGAAAGCCAAACAGAAAAGCGCAATAAGAAAACCCGGAGAGGAGGGAAAAGACACTCGCACACCAAAAAAAAACCCATACACCTTGCGGGGGAGAAAGAAATAGATGTCACCAACGTTATCAACATCTCGAGCAGAATTTTAAGCGATGAAGAAAAATGCATTTTATCTAAGGGACTTAATTTTTGCCCCACCAGGCATTTTGATCTCTTTAATACCTTATTAGACGTTAATAAATTCTCTCGTAGCTTAACGCTCAAGAAACACTATTTTGATCTCCCTATGGAAGCAGAGGACACCTCCTCTGGTGATCAGGATATGGGTGAGTGTCCTTCTCCAGTGCTGTTTTCAGAAGTGTGTGCTCTTCAAGAGCTTATGGATTTGGCCACTGAGTCCAGTCCTTGCCCCGTCGACCCCACCGATGTCCCTAATAGTATTTCATTTAAACTTAGATCGGACTTTTATCCGGTGGGGTCGCGAGGCAAGGATCTCGACCTCTTTCAAAGTATGGTCGAGAAGGATCTTACCCATTTGGCCCGTGATTGCCGAAGGAGGTCTGTTTCCCATAATTTGTCTCCATCAGAACACAAGGCTCTTAAACATTTAGAAATGGACAATAACATTGTCATTCGCAATGCGGACAAGGGTGGGTTGGTGGTGGTCCTCAATTCTGACACCTACAAAGGTGAAGCTTTACGTCAGTTGTCTGACAGCAACACCTATACTCCACTCAAGGGTGATCCCACCATCCCTTTTTCTGCCAAACTTTCCTCCTTGTTGGACACAGCAGTTCATGCGGGAATTTTTTCAGATAAAGAGAAGCTGTTATTTATTCCCACCAATCCCGTAATGCCAGTGTTCCATCACCTGCCAAAAATTCACAAGGGCCTGGACCCACTCGTGGGCAGGCCCATAGTGGCAGGTATTGGATCCCTTAACGAGCGGCTAGGAGAGTGGGTTGACGGCCAACTTCAGCCTTTGGTCGTCAACCTCCCAGGGTACCTACGTGATACCAAACAACTGCTCATAAAACTCCGGGATTTTCAGTGGAAAGCAGAGTACAGGTGGATTACATGTGATGTGACCAGCCTCTACTCAAGCATTCCCCATGACTTGGGGGTTTTGGCTGTGTCCACTTTGCTTAAAGAATCTGGGAAGTATTCGTTAGCGTTACAGGAGTTCATCATACTGTCATTGGACTATTTACTTACACATAATTTTTTTATGTTTGACGGGGGCTATTATCTCCAAAGGTGCGGGGCCTCCATGGGAGCGAAATTTTCGCCTTCCCTGGCTAATCTCTACATGGGATTTTGGGAGAGGTCTCGCATCTTTGGACATGATAGCCCCCGCCGTTTAGATACGATCTTTTTTTGTAGGTTCATTGACGACCTCCTGTTTGTTTCCTCTAAAGAGGACACAAATTTACAGGATTGGTTGGATTACCTGAACGATAATTCCATGAACCTCCGCTTCACTGGAAAACTTGGCATCACTTCCATAGATTTTTTGGATGTCAGGTTGTCGGCTGTTAATGGTGTAATAGTTACGGGTCTCTATAGAAAACCCACAGCTGGCAATGCCCTTCTTAGAGCGGATTCAGGCCACCCTAGCCACACCGTTCGTGGGGTTCCGGTTGGACAATTTCTCAGGCTCCGACGCTTATGC
Organism: Rana muscosa; assembly: GCA_029206835.1. Lineage (NCBI taxonomy): Eukaryota > Metazoa > Chordata > Amphibia > Anura > Ranidae > Rana > Rana muscosa. The sequence continues at coordinate 996,772,959 of CM055117.1, read as the reverse complement.
AGCAGACCTGAGGATTTTGTCACCGAAGCCACTAATATGACCCAACGATTTATTAATAGGGGTTATGCTCCCAATATAATTAAAAGAGCCTTCAAAACTGCGAGTGTTATCCCAAGAGATACCTTACTTCAGAACTGTTTGAACAAACGTAACAACAAAGCGACACTGTCTTTTAGTGGCGTACCGGTGTTCTCTACACCTTACAGTTTTGAATTCGGTAAAATAAAATCCATCATTGAGAAATATCTTCCCATTCTACTGAATGACCCTGCCTATCATGAAATACTTTCCAGGGGAGTTAAATCAGTGTCCCGTAGAGCCCCCACTTTGGGCAGTCGCCTTTCACCTAGTCTTTTTTCAAGCGTATCCTCAGCATCAAACTGGTTGCATTTCCAGGGCACTTTTAGATGTGGAATGCCTCACTGCAATTACTGTAGACATATAAAAACAGGTGACACAGTTCAGTCTAGTACCAACCACAATTCTTACGATATCAAGCAGTTCATCAATTGCAATACCAAGTTTTTGGTGTATGTGATTAAATGTGAACTGTGCGATATCCAATATGTCGGAAGAACGACTCGGAGACTCAAAGACAGACTGTATGATCACCTGTATGATATACAGAAAGATAGAAATACGAATGTTGCTAGGCATTGGGTATCAGTACATCAGAAAAACGTCTCATGCCTCTCTATACAAGGTATAGAAAAGATTGTTTCACCTTTAAGAGGGGGAGACAAATTCAGGACACTGTGCAGGCGTGAAGTCTATTGGATTTTTTCATTGCATACCAGGATACCGGCAGGCCTTAACTTTGAATGGGATGTATCCCATTATTATGATTAGTCCTCGCGTCCTGCACAGTGTCCTTTCCAGTTTTTTGTGTCTGGCATTTTCTCTGATGTTTCTAACATTGGTTACCCATGCATTTCAATTTAGGCTCGGATTGTCATTTTGTCCTTCCCTACTACATGCTCATGGGTACACACATGTTTATACCCGGATTATTGTCAGAAGTTTTCATTTTATCTTGTTTCATATAGTTACCATGATATTCACTGCTTGTTGCATGTTTAAATCTTTATGGTCTCTATATTGCTGCTCATATAATATATGGAACATGATAGTTCTACTACTCCATTGGGACCATTCTCTTTTCCTTTTCTTCCCCTATTTCTTTTAGTCTCGAACTATTATTCACCTGGCTTGGAAGAAATTGCATGGACTTGGTCTCTTTCTTTTGCACTAATCATCAATTAGTGGTAGATCATCATGATCAGATTGTTTTATTATATATTTGTGTGTTTTATAGTCTCTTTATTCCTTTTAATTTATGTTGGTTTTGGTTATGTCATTTTTGACAGCATGAACTGTCTTGGGCATATACAGAGTTTATTTTGTATATGGAAATGACATATAGAGTTCCATCTCGGGAACCAATGCACATACAAGATTTATGGCCCATGTTTCATCCGTATGTACATTGTGCTGTAGATGTAATATTGCATTGACATTCATTGAGTGCATAAGTTTATGTGGGCATCATGGTATGTTCACATCAAGTCAGGATCCAACCCCAAGGGTTTTTTTGTTAGCATGTTATTCTCCAAATTCTTTTATGTAGACATTTGTTCCCGTGTGAATTGTTCCCATAGAATTATTTGTACATCTTTAATTGAACGGATGGTTTTCCGTCGACATGTCTATGTTTGGATGCATATCTCAGCTAAAGCGCACAGTTTCGGAGCCATTATATATACACACACATACATTTTTACATTGGGCTCCTTATGTGTGCGCATTCGGCTGAATGCTTGCATTCACACGGGGGCATTCTCCTTCCTTTTTTTATTTTTTTATATGCCTTTTAATCGGGCTCCCCATGTGTGTGCACCCAGCTGTATGCCGGTGTGCACATATGGGTACATTTTTGTCTCATAATTACATACTTGGTGTTCTCAAAAACGGTGACTTCAAGTATATTCAAACACATGTGCACACATATGCTATTATTGCATGTTTGTGTAGTGGTTCATCTATATGCACAGTATACCTTCAGGAATGACTTCCATCCCAATAGACATATAGACTCAAGCATTTTTTAAAGAGACATATACTCACATATTAATACAAATCTGTTCAGATATTAGTTTAAATAGAACATTTGTTCTTTTATTCACATTAAATTCACTGTACAAATTATCAATATCAATAATAAAATAATAAAATTCAAAAATAAATATATTTCTAAAGAGACATGCACATATCAGCACGGACTAAGTAACATTAATGCAAGCACTCCACAGTGCACCTAATCAATTTTAAGGTTGCTTTGCATTTTTTCATTTATACATGTCCAAAATTTCATATATATGCACATATATATTTATATTATATATATATATATTTTCTCTCTTTTTTGCATTTACACACATGGTCGCACATGTTTTGGATGTACATTTACATTACACCACTTTTTTAATTGGTAGTAATCTCATCCCTATTGTTTATTATTTTTATTTGATTTTCACATTTATTCTTATTGATATATTTTTTTGTTCCCACTCCACACCATATCACTCATCTTTATTTTATATTTTTTATATATATTATACTTTTTAAAAATATATTTTCTACATATCTGCATAGATTGTTATATGGTGAGGCATTTCTATCCTCTTTTTTCATTGTGGTCAGTGAACCACACCCATTTCACTTGAATCATTTTATGTTTAATTAATTTTCAATTAACTAATTATTTTCACCTTGGGGTTGGATCACATGACTTCCCCTGTTTAGGGTATATCTTGGGTAGCATTTGTGTAATAACTAGCTATGAATAAGCACTTTAAATAGTGTGAAACGCGTCAGCCAAATTAGATCAGTTTGTTGTGTTGTGCAGAGTGTTTTTGGTTTCCTGAACCTTTTTTTGGAATAAAGGCTTTTTAACCGGAGTGCTGCGTCCAGAAGATCTTCCTTTCTTTCTTCAATTAATGGGAGCAAAGGGAAGTGTTGGCACAGTGGGACTGGATTATAGACAAAAGCACATAGGCCCGAGGAAATATCTGGTACTGGCCTTCACCTCACCCACAGCTATGGGGAGGACATGGGCCGTAGCGCATCTCACCCTGTCGTGTGACATACCCCTAGACAAAAGGAGATGGGGTGAGGCCGCTACACATATATATATATATATATATATATATATATATATTATATGAATAAAGGTGTGTTACAAAATAGGCCTGACAGAACACACACTTAGCGCCAGTTCAATCCTGCAAAGTGCCAAGCGGCATGAACACTAAAAATTCAAAGTGTTTTTATACAAAACACCTTAAATGGTAAAGCAGCTGTTTAAAATGGTAGGAAATGAAAAAGGTGGTAAAACAATAAAACAGTTCAGAATACTGGATCGTAGGTTTTACACAAAACATCGCTAAAATATAAATTCATAAAAAGACCCGTGGACAATGCCACTGAAAAAAGTCCAGCACGTAATGAAGAAATAACCAGTTCAGAGTACTAAGGTGAGTAACAGCAAAAAGTCAGAGTGAGCACCTTCCACCACCAAAGACATCAATTGCAATCCACCGTGTGATGAAGAAAACCCCCTCAGGGGTTCACACTTACCAGAGGTAAGAAACAAATGAGCCTTAAGTAAGAGGTAACATGATACATCAGCTACTCTGTATGGAAAGATCTTCTCCAATCAGGATCCACCAGTGTGGTTGGGCTCCAAAGCAGACCATAAAATAATGAGGAAATAGCAACACAATAGTGTAATCCTGTTTATTTTAAATCAAATCCCCAACCAGTAGGATACCCCTTTAACCAAACTACGTACTTAAAATAGCAGAAATATAAGCAATGAATGGCCCAAGAGGGCGCTATCACCATTTCCAGCATCCTATGGAGAGTGTTTGCGTCCTTACCGATCCTGCAGACACTTCCGAGCGGTAGCTGTGGGCGGTGGAACGCACGCTTGGAGCGCAGAGGTCACTTCCGGGTCGCGGGTAGTCGTGGTTATGCTCTGACGCGTTTCGTCATCTGAATCCAAAAGAGGACGCCCTCTGTTGAAGTCAGATGATGAAACGCGTCAGTGCATAACCACGACTACCCGCGACCCGGAAGTGACGTCTGCGCTCCAAGCGTGCGTTCCACCGCCCACAGCTACCGCTCGGAAGTGTCTGCAGGATCTGTAAGGACACACACACTCTCCATAGGACGCTGGAAATGGTGATAGTGCCCTCTTGGGCCATTCATTGCTCATATTTCTGCTATTTTATGTACGTAGTTTGGTTAAAGGGGTCTCCTACTGGTTGGGGATTTGATTTAAAATAAACAGGATTACACTATTGTTTTGCTATTTCCTCATTATTTTATGGTCTGCTTTGGAGCCCAACCACACTGGTGGATCCTGATTGGAGAAGATCTTTCCATACAGAGTAGCTGATGTTACCTCTTACTTAAGACTCATTTATTTCTTACCTCTGGTAAGTGTGAACCCCTGAGGGGGTTTTCTTCATCACACGGTGGATTGCAATTGATGTCTTTGGTGGTGGAAGGTGCTCACTCTGACTTTTTGCTGTTACTCACCTTAGTACTCTGAACTGGTTATTTCTTCATTACGTGCTGGACTTTTTTCAGTGGCATTGTCCACGGGTCTTTTTATGAATTTATATTTTAGCGCTGTTTTGTGTAAAACCTACGATCCAGTATTCTGAACTGTTTTATTGTTTTACCACCTTTTTCATATATATATATATATATATATATATATATATATATATATATATATATATATACACACATACACACACACACATATATACAGGGCCGATCCGCCCTATATGCGGACTACGCAAGTAATACTCGGGGCCCCGCCGCCGGCCGACATTTTCCTGAAGACCAGGATGAGAAGGGAGGGATCCTGCCGAAATAGAAATAGCGCTGCGGCGCCGCCCACCCCCGCCCCCGGTCTGTCTGTCATCTGAGACTGTGACCTGTGGGGGAAAGGGGTGGGCGGTGCCGCAGCTCACTGTAGCCGGCCGGCTCAGCCTCTATTTTGTTCCCCCTCGCCTCTCGCCGCTGCTGAGCTATAGAAGGGCTCAAAGGGGGGGACACCTGAAATGTAAGGAAGCACTCCGCTGGCTGGGGACACCTGAGATGTAAGGAAGCACTCCGCTGACTGGGGACACCTGAGATGTAAGGAAGCACTCCGCTGGTTGGGGACACCTGAGATGTAAGGAAGCACTCCGCTGGCTGGGGACACCTGAGATGTAAGGAAGCACTCCGCTGGCTGGGGACACCTGAGATGTAAGGAAGCACTCCGCTGACTGGGGACACCTGAGATGTAAGGAAGTACTCCGCTGACTGGAAACAGATGAGATGTAAGGAAGCACTCCGCTGGCTGGGGACACCTGAGATGTAAGGAAGCACTCCGCTGGCTGGGGACACCTGAGATGTAAGGAAGCACTCCGCTGGCTGGGGACACCTGAGATGTAAGGAAGCACCCTGCTGGCTGGGGACACCTGAGATGTAAGGAAGCACTCCGCTGATTGGGGACACCTGAGATGTAAGGAAATACTCCGCTGACTGGAGACACCTGAGATGTAAGGAAGCACTCCGCTGGCTGGGGACACCTGAGATGTAAGGAAGCACTCCGCTGGCTGGGGACACCTGAGATGTAAGGAAGCACCCTGCTGGCTGGGGACACCTGAGATGTAAGGAAGCATTCCGCTGGCTGGGGACACCTGAGATGTAGGGAAGCACTCCGCTGGCTAGGGACACCTGAGATGTAAGGAAGCACTCTGCTGGCTGGGGACACCTGAAATGTAAGGAAGCACCCTGCTGGCTGGGGACACCTGAGATGTAAGGAAGCACTCCGCTGACTGGGGACACCTGAGATGTAAGGAAGTACTCCGCTGACTGGAGACACCTGAGATGTAAGGAAGCAGTCCGCTGGCTGGGGACACCTGAGATGTAAGGAAGCACTCCGCTGGCTGGGGAAACCTGAGATGTAAGGAAGCACCCTGCTGGCTGGGGACACCTGAGATGTAAGGAAGCACTCCGCTGGCTGGGGACATCTGAGATGTAAGGAAGCACTCCGCTGGCTGGGGACACCTGAGATGTAAGGAAGCACTCTGCTGGCTGGGGACACCTGAGATGTAAGGAAGCACTCCGCTGGCTGGGGACACCTGAAATGTAAGGAAGCACTCCGCTGGCTGGGGACACCTGAAATGTAAGGAAGCACCCTGCTGGCTGGGGACACCTGAGATGTAAGGAAGCACTCCGCTGGCTGGGGACACCTGAGATGTAAGGAAGCACTCCGCTGGCTGGGGACACCTGAAATGTAAGGAGGCACTCCGCTGGGGACACCTGAGATGTAAGGAGGCACTCAGCTGGGGACACCTGAAATGTAAGGAGGCACTCCGCTGGGGACTGCTGAGATGTAAGGAGGCACTCCGCTGGGGACTGCTGAGATGTAAGGAGGCACTCCACTGGCTGGAGACACCTGAAATGTAAGGAGGCACTCCGCTGGCTGGGGACAGTGACATCAGGGCTCCCACTGATTCTGCATTATGGTGAGTTGAATGATTTCATTTTATATTACAATGTAATAATAGAAATAATGCGCTTTAATCACCCTGACACCATAACAACCATGGTGCCGGGATGATTGAATTGCTAACACCAGGTGTTTGGAGAATCTTGATCTGCTGATTGTTAAACTTTATGGAATACTCATATTTCTATTGCGGTGTAGGATCTGGGCCTGCTGTCCCTCCATCCCTCTTTTTTTACTTCCCCTCTCTCTCTCTCTCTTTCTTCCTTTGTTTCTCCCTCCATCCCTCATTTATCTCAGACTCTAACCACACCCTTTGAGTCACGCCCCTTTAAGCCACGCCCAATATTACGCTTAAACAACGGCCATTATTCACGGGTCAGGTAGAGGGCCCCTTTGCAGAATTTTGCTTAGGGCCCCAGGGAGGTCAGGATCGGCACTGCATATATATATATATATATATATATATATATATATATATATATACACACATACATACATACACACACATATATACACACACATATATATATCCTTAAAACGAATACACCAAGAAAAACCCCTTAATTACTATAAACATTTAACCACTTCCCTACCCAGCCATAGTCAAATGACGTCCACAGATGGGATCTCCCATCCTGGGTGGACGTCATATGACGTCCTGGGTTTGAAGGGGGAGATATCTGAATGATGCCTGCAGCTAGAGGCATCATTCAGATATCCTTTTGACGTGCCGGCGATTCTGTGCACCATAAGAACAATCATAGCCGTGGTTCCGCCGCTTGATCGTTCTTATAGGCGGCGGGAGGGGACATCCCCCCCCCTCCCGCCGCCATCCGGTGCTTCTCCAGGCTCTCCTGTGCGATCGGGGACCCGGAGAGAATCTTCCGGTGCCGGTGGTGGGTCACGCGACTAGCATAGAGATGACTGGTGACCAGATGGTCACCAGTCATCTCTATGATCGTCGGAGGTCCGGGCGCGATGTGATGACCTCACGCCCGGGTCCTCAAATGTAAACAAAGCCGCCATTGCGGCTAGTAAGTATGAGATAAGTGAAAAAAAATTCACTGATCTCATGCTTTCCAGCCTGGAGGAGAGATGTGGGGTCTTATTGACCCCGCATCTCTCAATAAAGAAGACCTGTCACACACATTCCTATTACAAGGGAGGTTTACATTCCTTGTAATAGGAATAAAAGTGATAAAAAAAAAAAAAAGTAAAATAAGAGTAAAAAAAATAATAATAATAATAAAAAAAAAATTAAAACGCCCCTGTCCCCGGTAGCTCGCGATCAGAAGCGAATGCACACGCAAGTCGCCCACATATGTAAACGCCATTCAAACCACATATGTGAGGTATCGCCGCGTGTGTTAGAGCGCATGCAACAATTCTAGCACTAGACCTCCTCTGTAATTCTAACCTGGTAACCTGTAAAAAAAATTAAAGCGTCGCCTATGGAGATTTTTAAGTACCGAAGTTTGGCGCCATTCCATAAGTGTGCGCAATTTTAAAGCGTGACATGTTAGGTAACTATTTACTCGGCGTAACATCATCTTTCATATTTTCCCCAAAAAATTGGGCCAACTTTACAGTTTTGTTATTTTTTAATTCATGAAACCATTTTTTTTAAATACAAAAGGCATTTGAAAAATGATTGCGCAAATACCGTGCAGGAAAAAAAGTTGCAATGACCGTCATTTTATTCCCTAGGGTGTCTGCTAAAAAAAACATATATAATGTTTCGGGGTTCTGAGTAATTTTCTAGCAAAAGAATGATGATTTGTACATGTAGGAGAGAAGTGCTAGAATAGGCCCGGTATGGAAGTGGTATAAAAAGCCCTGTATTGAAGTGGTTAAAAAGCAAACATAACCTTCCTTTTTTTTTTACCCACATTAAACCAGGAAACACAAAAACGGAAAATTTATTACCAAATACTTACCGTAATTTTCCTTTCCTGATAGGCTCCATGGCAGCATACGTGTGGGTTGGCCCCGCCTCCATAACTACCCAATAGGACCCCCTACCTATAAATTTTGGCTCTGGGCTCTCAGCCGTGTTCCGTAACTAGCCTACTCCAAGCATTGGGAGGGACTCCTGCTGCCATGGAGCCTATCAGGAAAGGAAAATTACGGTAAGTATTTGGTAATAAATTTTCAGTTTTCCTGACATGCTCCATGGCAGCATACGTGTGGGAAATAACTCGCCAAACACACCCGGGCGGGCAAAATGCTGAGGCAAGAAATACATTTATTTAACACTGTCAACCGACAGAACTTGTAAACCAAAATTCAGTGATGATAAGGCAGCTGGTTCGACACAATAGTGGGAAACAAAAGTATTAATAGACGACCAAGAGGCCGCTCTGCGTATAACGTCAGGTGCGACATGACGAGAGGCTGCCCAAGAAGTTGAGATGCTCCGGGTTGAGTGCACAGTTACTGCCTCCGGAGGAGCCAAACCTTTTGCTTTGTAAGCTCTTTGGATGGTCTGAACTATCCATGCCGCAATAGATCTGATTGAGGCGCTTTTTCCTCTGTTCTTTCCATGAAGAAGAATGAAAAGAAAATCTGTTTGTCTGAAAGACTCTGTCATTTCCAGGTATTGATTTAATGTGTGGCCCACATCAAGGGGATGAACATCTTGACCTTCAGAAGTTCCAAAAGTGCAGATGAGCTGGGCATGGGTGCAACGTTGTGCCCTGAGATAGGAGATCCGGTCTGAGGGGTAGAGGGATTGAGTCCCGATAACTGAGAGACGTCAAGAGGGAAAACCATGGCCTGTTGGGCCAAAACGGAATTACTGCTATGATTTCTACTCTCTCCACTCTGAGTCTGTGAAGCATCTATCCCGTAGGCTTGGGGATCCCGAGACCTCGAGTAATACTTGGTCAACTTGTGGTTGCATGGGGACGCAAACAGATCCACTTCTGGAGACACTCCCAGAGTTAGAAGCCAATTGAATACCTCTATGTGTAGAGACCATTCGTTGTTGTTCATTTGAGTTCGTGACAGAAAGTCCGCTTGAACGTTCTGGACCCCTGGAATGTACACTGCAGAGATGTTGCATAGGTACTTCTGGGCCCAGGTCATGATTGGTTCTACTTCCCGGAGTAAGGACCAGCTGCGGGTACCACCCTGCTTCCTTATGTAAGCAACTGCGGTTGTGTTGTCCATCCTGAGCATCACAGAAGAGTCTGTCAAAAGATGACGGAAGGACATGAGCGCCTGGAAGGCAGCCCGCAACTCCAGTATGTTGGACACAATTCTTTGGGACGGTGTGTTCCACCTGCCCTGGGCTATTTCCTTTAGGCAATGAGCGCCCCACCCCTGATTGCTGGCATCCGAAGTTACAGTAATCCAAGTGATGGGACGGATTGTGTGACAGTTGCAGAGATTCTTCCCCTGAAGCCACCAAAGAAGAGATTCTCTCATGGATGAAGTGAGTCTGATGCGTTGACTCTTGCTGGGGGAGTCCCATTGCTGGAGAAACCCTTTTTGGAATGGGCGAGTGTGCCACTGAGCCCACCTCACCATAGGGATGGTGGCTGTCATGGTGCCGATTACCTTTAGGCATTGGAGAGCAGACAGGTGAGAGGAAGCAAGTGTTGCGTGGATCCTGTCCCGGATTGCTGCAATCTTTTCCTCGGGCAATGAAATGGTGCCGTCTATTGTGTTGAGGAGGGCACCTAGAAACACAAGGGACTGTGTTGGAATGAGATGACTTTTCTCCAAATTCAGGAGCCACCCGAATTCTTGGAGAGTGGTGATTACTAGAATCTTGTGTTCCAAGAGTTGACATCTGTCTTGAGCTAGAAGTAAGAGGTCGTCTAGGTAGTGATGAAGACGAACTCCTTTCACTCGGAGCAGAGCCACAATGGCTAACAGAACCTTGGAGAACACCCGAGGTGATGTCGTGAGACCAAAAAGGTAGGCAGGTGAACTGTAAGTGTTGATCGCCTACAGCAAAGCGGAGGTACTTTTGATAGTCTGCAGTAGTGATGAGCCGAACACCCCCGGGTTCGGTTCGCACCAGAACCCGCGAACGGACCGAAAGTTCGCACGAACATTAGAACCCTATTAAATACAATGGATGCGAACGTTCGGATTCTAAAGTGCTAATTATAACGACTATTATCCATGTTATTGTCCGAAACAGAGTTTGGGAACCCGGGTTCTGCACCAGGGGACATGTATCAATGCAAAAATAAGTTTTAAAAACGGTCGTTTTCCGGGAGCAGTCATTTTAATGATGCATAAAGTGAAAAAAAAAAAAAGTCAAATATTCCTTTAAATATTGTACCTGGGGGGTGTCTAAAGTATGCCTGTGAAGTGCCACGTGTTTAGAACTGTCCCTGCACAAAATAACATTTCTAAAGGAAAAAAAGCCATTTAAAACTGCTTGCGGCTTTAATGCAATGTCTGGTCCCGGTAATATGGATGAAAATCTTTAGGAAAAATGGCATAGCTACCCCATCAACCCCCCCCCCCTACCCCAGCCCATTACCAGCCCCTTTGGGTCTTGTATGGATATTAAGAGGAACCCCGCACACAAAATAAAAAAGGACCTATATACTCTGAACAGCCGTATACAGGCGGTGCATACAAGACAGGGACTGTAGGTTTGTTCTTATGTAGAATCTGTTTGTAATTTTGAACAGCTGCATTGTTTAAGTGTAGCTCCATGCCAAATTCCTTTTTTTTAGCTTTTTGGAAAACATAGGGAACGGTTATCACCCCTGTCACATTTTTTTTGCTGTCTGTGCCCCTGTTCAGAACATTTCACCTCACTTTGCGTCCCAATGACAACTGTTTTTGAAATGTGGTGTTTTTATTGAAACAAGGATTGGTGGATGACACTGCGATGGCGTAGTGCATTGTGGGCCGTTCGCGTCACTCAAATTTGGCGCGAACGGCCCAAATCGTTCGATCTTCGTCGAACGATCGAACAGCCGATGTTCGAGTCGAACGTATGTTCGACTCGAACACGAAGCTCATCCCTAGTCTGCAGCTACTGGGACGTGAATATATGCGTCCTTCAGATCTATTGACACTAACCAATCTCCTGGATGGACTGACTGCTGGATTGTCAATAGTGACTCCATTTTGAATCTTTCCTTCCGAATAAATCGGTTGAGATGCGTTAGGTCTATTACTGGTCTCCAGGTACCGTTCTTTTTCTGTACCATGAACAACGGGGAGTACATGCCTTCTCCTCGTTCGCCCTCTGGAACAGTAATGGCTGCGCCTTGAGTTAATAAAGAGCTTACGTAACTTAGTAAGACTTGTTTCTTTTCTTCTGCACTTGGAAGACTTGTGGGTATGTATCTGAGCCTGGGGGTGCTGTTGAAGACCCACGTGTGGCCTGAAGAGACCGTCTTGATGGTCCAAAAATCTTGAATTGAGGCCGCCCAAACATGCCGGAAGTGGAGGAGACGTGCCCCCACCTGACATGTTTGAACGGGCCCAATTTCAAAAAGACTTCGTAGACTCCCGACTACCGGACGGAGTACTTTTAGTTGGTTTCCTGAAAGAGGACTGTCTGGATTTCCAGGTCCTTGAAAATTCACGACCAGGTCTGTAGCTGCGTGCTTCTCTTGCTTCTCTTGCACGATCTGTATTCTGTGCCCTCGAAAAGGTGCGTTTCTGGTTTTGCAAACGCCTGTCTTGAGGGAGGAACCCCGACTTACCACCCGTGGCCCGGGAAATGGCATTATCATGTTTATTGCCAAAGAGCGAGGAGCCCTCAAAGGGAATGCGGCACCAAGCTTGCTTTGAAGCTGGATCCGCCGACCAGGAACGGAGCCATAAAGCACGGCATGCGGTAACCGCTGACAACATCACTTGAGCCACTAGGCGAATAACATCACTAGAGGCCTCCCCCAAAAAGGCAGATGCTAGCCTGATTTCCTAAATAGGAGATTTTTTTGCCATTTCTTCAGAGATACTTCTGAGGGAATCATCCACATTGTCTGACCATGCTTCTAGGGCTTTTGAGATAGCTGCTAAAGCCAAAATTGGTTTACAGACTGAACCTGCTGTCAGATAGATTCGCTTCAGATCTGAGTCAATCCGTCTCTCTAGAGGATCTTTGAATGAGACCGTATCTTCCAGAGGAAGGGTTACATATCTAACCAAACGCATTAAAGCTGCATCAACCATGGGAGCTGAATCAAGGTGTTTTACCTCTTCTTCCTTAAAAGGATATCATTTTGCAATTTTTGACTGCATAGAACTTTTCTTGTCCATTTTACCCCATTCTTCTGAGATAATGGTACCCACTTCTGTAACAAACGGGAAATAATGTCGCTCTTTACTGAGCTGTTTAAAAAGTTTCCTTTGTTTGGGAGGAGATATAACTGGATCTTCCCAATTCAGAATTTCTCTAACTGCTTTCACTAAAGCAGGAACTAAGGCATAATCAAATCCCATCCCAGGATCATCCACTTCCGAACCACTTTCTGAGGGAGGAGCTGAAGGATGGCTGGGTTGAGAGATTTCCAGAGTCTCATGCACCTGTCCTTGTTCTAACGAGGGAATCAGTAGGTCTAGAGGAGAATCATGCTGCATTCTAGCATCTTTCTTTTGTAGCCACTCGTTTACGACCCGCTTAACCAATGCTTCCAGGTGTTTATCTGCACCTTCTCTTTCATTGGCTTCTTTTGTAAAACAATGGTCACAAAGGGACTTGCTGGCAGGAACCGGAGCCCTGCACCCCCAATAGGGTTGCCACCTTTTCTTCAAGCCAAACCCGAACACTTTAGCATCGCACAGCAAATATTTTTTTTGTAGTACATTAAATCTATTATGTGCGGGAGAGGAGTGCGGAGGGTATGATGGGGGCAGTATGTACAGGAGAGGAGTGCGGAGGGTATGATGGAGCAGTATGTGCGGGAGAGGAGTGCGGAGGGTATGATGGGGGCAGTATGTGCGGGAAAGGAGTGCAGAGGGTATGATGGGGGCAGTATGTGCGGGAGAGGAGTGCGGAGGGTATGATGGGGCAGTATGTACAGGAGAGGAGTGCGGAGGGTATGATGGGGGCAGTATGTACAGGAGAGAAGTGCGGAGGGTATGATGGGGGCAGTATGTGCGGGAAAGGAGTGCGGAGGGTATGATGGGGGCAGTATGTACAGGAGAGGAGTGCGGAGGGTATGATGGGGGCAGTATGTACAGGAGAGGAGTGTGGAGGGTATGATGGGGGCAGTATGTGCGGAGAGGAGTGCGGAGGGTATGATGGGGGCAGTATGCGCAAAGGGTATGATGGGGGCAGTATGTACAGGAGAGGAGTGCGGAGGGTATGATGGGGGCAGTATGTACAGGAGAGGAGTGTGGAGGGTATGATGGGGGCAGTATGTATAGGAGAGAAGTGCGGAGGGTATGATGGGGGCAGTATGTATAGGAGAGAAGTGCGGAGGGTATGATGGGGGCAGTATGTACAGGAGAGGAGTGTGAAGGGTATGATGGGGGCAGTATGTGCGGAGAGGAGTACGTAGGCTATGATTGGGGCAGTATGTGCGGAGAGGAATACGGAGGGTATGATGGGGGCAGTATGTGCGGAGAGGAGTGCGGAGGGTATGATGGGGCAGTATGTACAGGAGAGGAGTGTGGAGTATAAGATGGGGGGAGTATGTATAGGAGAGAAGTGCGGAGGGTATGATGGGGCAGTATGTACAGGAGAGGAGTGCGGAGGGTATGATGGGGGCAGTATGTGCAGAGAGGAGTGCGGAGGGTATGATGGGGGCAGTATGTACAGGAGAGGAGTGCGGAGGGTAAGATGGGGGCAGTATGTACAGGAGAGGAGTGTGGAGGGTATGATGGGGGCAGTATGTATAGGAGAGAAGTGCGGAGGGTATGATGGGGCAGTATGTACAGGAGAGGAGTGCGGAGGGTATGATGGGGGCAGTATGTACAGGAGAGAAGTGCGGAGGGTATGATGGGGGCAGTATGTACAGGAGAGGAGTGTGGAGGGTATGATGGGGGCAGTATGTATAGGAGAGAAGTGCGGAGGGTATGATGGGGCAGTATGTACAGGAGAGGAGTGTGAAGGGTATGATGGGGGCAGTATGTGCGGAGAGGAGTACGTAGGCTATGATTGGGGCAGTATGTGCGGAGAGGAGTACGGAGGGTATGATGGGGGCAGTATGTGCGGAGAGGAGTGCGGAGGGTATGATGGGGCAGTATGTACAGGAGAGGAGTGCGGAGGGTATGATGGGGGCAGTATGTATAGGAGAGAAGTGCGGAGGCTATGATGGGGCAGTATGTACAGGAGAGGAGTGCGGAGGGTATGATGGGGGCAGTATGCGCAGAGGGTATGATGGGGGCAGTATGTACAGGAGAGGAGTGCGGAGGGTATGATGGGGGCAGTATGTGCGGAGAGGAGTGCGGAGGGTATGATGGGGGCAGTATGTGCGGAGAGGAGTGCGGAGGGTATGATGGGGCAGTATGTACAGGAGAGGAGTGTGGAGTATAAGATGGGGGGAGTATGTATAGGAGAGAAGTGCGGAGGGTATGATGGGGCAGTATGTACAGGAGAGGAGTGCGGAGGGTATGATGGGGGCAGTATGTGCAGAGAGGAGTGCGGAGGGTATGATGGGGGCAGTATGTACAGGAGAGGAGTGCGGAGGGTATGATGGGGGCAGTATGTACAGGAGAGGAGTGCGGAGGGTAAGATGGGGGCAGTATGTACAGGAGAGGAGTGTGGAGGGTATGATGGGGGCAGTATGTATAGGAGAGAAGTGCGGAGGGTATGATGGGGCAGTATGTACAGGAGAGGAGTGCGGAGGGTATGATGGGGGCAGTATGTACAGGAGAGAAGTGCGGAGGGTAAGATGGGGGCAGTATGTATAGGAGAGAAGTGCGGAGGGTATGATGGGGGCAGTATGTATAGGAGAGAAGTGCGGAGGGTATGATGGGGGCAGTATGTACAGGAGAGGAGTGTGAAGGGTATGATGGGGGCAGTATGTGCGGAGAGGAGTACGTAGGCTATGATTGGGGCAGTATGTGCGTAGAGGAATACGGAGGGTATGATGGGGGCAGTATGTGCGGAGAGGAGTGCGGAGGGTATGATGGGGCAGTATGTACAGGAGAGGAGTGTGGAGTATAAGATGGGGGGAGTATGTATAGGAGAGAAGTGCGGAGGGTATGATGGGGCAGTATGTACAGGAGAGGAGTGCGGAGGGTATGATGGGGGCAGTATGTGCAGAGAGGAGTGCGGAGGGTATGATGGGGGCAGTATGTACAGGAGAGGAGTGCGGAGGGTAAGATGGGGGCAGTATGTACAGGAGAGGAGTGTGGAGGGTATGATGGGGGCAGTATGTATAGGAGAGAAGTGCGGAGAGTATGATGGGGCAGTATGTACAGGAGAGGAGTGCGGAGGGTATGATGGGGGCAGTATGTACAGGAGAGAAGTGCGGAGGGTATGATGGGGGCAGTATGTACAGGAGAGGAGTGTGGAGGGTATGATGGGGGCAGTATGTATAGGAGAGAAGTGCGGAGGGTATGATGGGGCAGTATGTACAGGAGAGGAGTGTGAAGGGTATGATGGGGGCAGTATGTGCGGAGAGGAGTACGTAGGCTATGATTGGGGCAGTATGTGCGGAGAGGAGTACGGAGGGTATGATGGGGGCAGTATGTGCGGAGAGGAGTGCGGAGGGTATGATGGGGCAGTATGTACAGGAGAGGAGTGCGGAGGGTATGATGGGGGCAGTATGTATAGGAGAGAAGTGCGGAGGCTATGATGGGGCAGTATGTACAGGAGAGGAGTGCGGAGGGTATGATGGGGGCAGTATGTGCGGAGAGGAGTGCGGAGGGTATGATGGGGGCAGTATGCGCAGAGGGTATGATGGGGGCAGTATGTACAGGAGAGGAGTGCGGAGGGTATGATGGGGGCAGTATGTGCGGAGAGGAGTGCGGAGGGTATGATGGGGGCAGTATGTGCGGAGAGGAGTGCGGAGGGTATGATGGGGCAGTATGTACAGGAGAGGAGTGTGGAGTATAAGATGGGGGGAGTATGTATAGGAGAGAAGTGCGGAGGGTATGATGGGGCAGTATGTACAGGAGAGGAGTGCGGAGGGTATGATGGGGGCAGTATGTGCAGAGAGGAGTGCGGAGGGTATGATGGGGGCAGTATGTACAGGAGAGGAGTGCGGAGGGTATGATGGGGGCAGTATGTACAGGAGAGGAGTGCGGAGGGTAAGATGGGGGCAGTATGTACAGGAGAGGAGTGTGGAGGGTATGATGGGGGCAGTATGTATAGGAGAGAAGTGCGGAGGGTATGATGGGGCAGTATGTACAGGAGAGGAGTGCGGAGGGTATGATGGGGGCAGTATGTACAGGAGAGAAGTGCGGAGGGTAAGATGGGGGCAGTATGTATAGGAGAGAAGTGCGGAGGGTAAGATGGGGGCAGTATGTATAGGAGAGAAGTGCGGAGGGTATGATGGGGCAGTATGTACAGGAGAAGAGTGCGGAGGGTATGATGGGGGCAGTATGTGCGGAGAGGAGTGTGGAGGGCATGATGGGGCAGTATGTACAGGAGAGAAGTGCGGAGGGTAAGATGGGGGCAGTATGTATAGGAGAGAAGTGCGGAGGGTATGATGGGGCAGTATGTACAGGAGAGGAGTGCGGAGGGTATGATGGGGGCAGTATGTGCGGAGAGGAGTGCGGAGGGCATGATGGGGGCAGTATGTACAGGAGAGGAGTGCGGAGGGTAAGATGGGGGCAGTATGTATAGGAGAGAAGTGCGGAGGGTATGATGGGGCAGTATGTACAGGAGAGGAGTGCGGAGGGTATGATGGGGGCAGTATGTGCAGAGAGGAGTGCGGAGGGCATGATGGGGGCAGTATGTACAGGAGAGGAGTGCGGAGGGTATGATGGGGCAGTATGTACAGGAAAGGAGTGCGGAGGGTATGATGGGGCAGTATGTACAGGAGAGGAGTGCGGAGGGTATGATGGGGGCAGTATGTGCGGAGAGGAGTGCGGAGGGTATGATGGGGGCAGTATGTGCGGAGAGGAGTGCGGAGGGCATGATGGGGGCAGTATGTACAAGAGAGGAGTGCGGAGGGTATGATGGGGCAGTATGTACAGGAGAGGAGTGCGGAGGGTATGATGGGGGCAGTATGTGCGGGAGAGGAGTGCGGAGGGTATGATGGGGGCAGTATGTGCGGAGAGGAGTGCGGAGGGCATGATGGGGCAGTATGTACAGGAGAGAAGTGCGGAGGGTAAGATGGGGGCAGTATGTACAGGAGAGGAGTGCGGAGGGTATGATGGGGGCAGTATGTACAGGAGAGGAGTGTGGAGGGTATGATGGGGGCAGTATGTATAGGAGAGAAGTGCGGAGGGTATGATGGGGCAGTATGTACAGGAGAGGAGTGTGAAGGGTATGATGGGGGCAGTATGTGCGGAGAGGAGTACGTAGGCTATGATTGGGGCAGTATGTGCGGAGAGGAGTACGGAGGGTATGATGGGGGCAGTATGTGCGGAGAGGAGTGCGGAGGGTATGATGGGGCAGTATGTACAGGAGAGGAGTGCGGAGGGTATGATGGGGGCAGTATGTATAGGAGAGAAGTGCGGAGGCTATGATGGGGCAGTATGTACAGGAGAGGAGTGCGGAGGGTATGATGGGGGCAGTATGTGCGGAGAGGAGTGCGGAGGGTATGATGGGGGCAGTATGCGCAGAGGGTATGATGGGGGCAGTATGTACAGGAGAGGAGTGCGGAGGGTATGATGGGGGCAGTATGTGCGGAGAGGAGTGCGGAGGGTATGATGGGGCAGTATGTACAGGAGAGGAGTGCGGAGTATAAGATGGGGGGAGTATGTATAGGAGAGAAGTGCGGAGGGTATGATGGGGCAGTATGTACAGGAGAGGAGTGCGGAGGGTATGATGGGGGCAGTATGTACAGGAGAGGAGTGCGGAGGGTATGATGGGGGCAGTATGTACAGGAGAGGAGTGCGGAGGGTATGATGGGGGCAGTATGTACAGGAGAGGAGTGCGGAGGGTATGATGGGGGCAGTATGAACAGGAGAGAAGTGCGGAGGGTATGATGGGGGCAGTATGTGCGGAGAGGAGTGCGGAGGGTATGATGGGGGCAGTATGTGCGGAGAGGAGTGCGGAGGGCATGATGGGGCAGTATGTACAGGAGAGAAGTGCGGAGGGTAAGATGGTTGCAGTATGTATAGGAGAGAAGTGCGGAGGGTATGATGGGGGCAGTATGTACAGGAGAGGAGTGCGGAGGGTATGATGGGGGCAGTATGTGCGGAGAGGAGTGCGGAGGGTATGATGGGGGCAGTATGTGCGGAGAGGAGTGCGGAGGGCATGATGGGGGCAGTATGTACAGGAGAGGAGTGCGGAGGGTAAGATGGGGGCAGTATGTATAGGAGAGAAGTGCAGAGGGTATGATGGGGCAGTATGTACAGGAGAGGAGTGCGGAGGGTATGATGGGGGCAGTATGTGCGGAGAGGAGTGCGGAGGGCATGATGGGGGCAGTATGTACAGGAGAGAAGTGCGGAGGGTATGATGGGGCAGTATGTACAGGAGAGGAGTGCGGAGGGTATGATGGGGGCAGTATGTGCGGAGAGGAGTGCGGAGGGTATGATGGGGCAGTATGTACAGGAGAGGAGTGCGGAGGGCATGATGGGGGCAGTATGTACAGGAGAGGAGTGCGGAGGGTATGATGGGGCAGTATGTACAGGAGAGGAGTGCGGAGGGTATGATGGGGGCAGTATGTGCGGAGAGGAGTGCGGAGGGTATGATGGGGGCAGTATGTGCGGAGAGGAGTGCGGAGGGCATGATGGGGCAGTATATACAGGAGAGAAGTGCGGAGGGTAAGATGGGGGCAGTATGTATAGGAGAGAAGTGCGGAGGGTATGATGGGGCAGTATGTACAGGAGAAGAGTGCGGAGGGTATGATGGGGGCAGTATGTACAGGAGAGAAGTGCGGAGGGTAAGATGGGGGCAGTATGTATAGGAGAGAAGTGCGGAGGGTATGATGGGGCAGTATGTACAGGAGAAGAGTGCAGAGGGTATGATGGGGGCAGTATGTGCGGAGAGGAGTGCGGAGGGCATGATGGGGGCAGTATGTACAGGAGAGGAGTGCGGAGGGTAAGATGGGGGCAGTATGTATAGGAGAGAAGTGCGGAGGGTATGATGGGGCAGTATGTACAGGAGAGGAGTGCGGAGGGTAAGATGGGGCAGTATGTATAGGAGAGAAGTGCAGAGGGTATGATGGGGCAGTATGTACAGGAGAGGAGTGCGGAGGGTATGATGGGGGCAGTATGTGCGGAGAGGAGTGCGGAGGGCATGATGAGGGCATGATGGGGGCAGTATGTACAGGAGAGGAGTGCGGAGGGCATGATGGGGCAGTATGTACAGGAGAGGAGTGCGGAGGGTAAGATGGGGCAGTATGTACAAGAGAGGAGTGCGGAGGGTATGATGGGGGCAACATATGCGGGAGTGGAGTGCGGAGGGTATGATGGCGGCGGTATGTACGGGAGAGGAGTATGGGGAGGCATTACTTGCAGTGTCTGTGGGGTGACTATGGAATGATGTCCCTCAGCTGGGGGGGTAGCAGGGCCGTCGGAACAGGAGAGGCAAACCAAGCAACTGCTTGGGGCCCCCAGCTGGCCTGGGGCCCCAGCAGAGCGGCCCCCCTCCTGAGATCGGCGGCCCCCCCACCCGCGATCGGCGGCCCCCCCACCCGCGATTGGCGCCCCCTCCCGCGATCGGCGGCCCCCCACCCACGATCGGCGGCCCCCCTCCCGCGATTGGCGCCCCCCTCCCGCGATCGGCGGCCCCCCCACCCGCGATTGGCGCCCCCTCCCGCGATCGGTGGCCCCTCCCTCCCGCGATCGGTGGCCCCTCCCTCCCGCGATCGGTGGCCCCTCCCTCCCGCGATCGGTGGCCCCCCCCTCCCGCGATCGGTGGCCCCCCTCCCGCGATCGGTGGCCCCCCCCACCCGCGATTGCCGGCCCCCCCCTCATGTGATCCGCGGCCCTTCCCGCGATCCGCGCCCCCCCTGCCGCGATCGGCAGGCCCCCCCTCCCGCGATCGGTGGTCCCCCTCCTGCGAACGGCGGCCCCTCCTCCCGCGATCGATGTCCCGCGTTAGCACCCCCCCTTCTAAATTAAAACCAAAAATCAGTAGAAATCTAAGTAGCACCCCTCCGCTTCTGAATTAAAAAACAAAATCTAAAAAATTGTGTAGCAGCCCAAACCCCCCCCCCCGCTTCTCAAAAAAAAAAAAAATCAGTAGCCCCCCCCCCCCGCTTGGGGGCCCCAAATTCTCAATCTGCTTGGGGCCCCCAAATTCCTTCAAACGGCCCTGGGGGGTAGGATGGGGGTAGGGGCTCTGAGTGATGTCTGGGGGTGATGTAAGCTGGGGGGGGGGGGGAGTTGGGGGCTGAGAAGTGGTCAGATAGTGATGTCTATAATAAAAAAAAAGCTATTGTTTTCATCTACTAAAATATACAACAATACTACTCAATGAAAACAATCTGTTATAAGATGTCAGCCCCCAGCACTCTCTATGTACAGATGATGTGAAGGTAATTGATGGCCATTCATATAACCCTGTGTTCTCCAGGCTCTGAGTCTGGACAATCAGAGTAATGCTCATCACATACGCACAGGGTTAAGTTAATGGTCATAAATGAACACATAATCTGGACAGAGGGATGTTTGTATAGATAGAGATACTGTGAATCGGCTGGGCTGCAAACTCCCCCCTCCTCCCCACACACACACTCGCTATCTCTTCTCTTCCGATTCTGCTTATCATAACTTCAATGCAAAAGAAATCCTCCTGGAACTTTGTACTCTAGGAAACTTTCCTTAGTAAAAAAAAAAAGTCAGCTTACCTCCTAGTGAGCAGCGGCCAGCCCGATGCAGCTCCAGTGATCTCCTCAGCTCCGCCTCCCCCTTCTCTCGGAACACGGCACTAGTGACTGGAGGGGGGGGGGGGGGGTCAGAGATAACAGACTGCAGGAGCCTGGAGGGGGGGAGACAGAAAGGAGCTTCAGATTCATAACACACACAGTCACCAGCACAGTGTGTGTATTTAGCGAGAAGAAATAACACTGCTGCTGTGACTGTCTCCACAGTATGCAAATGAAGCTCCCCCTTTGCCAGAATGGTTTGTCCGGGTTTCAGGCAGTCTGAAAACCGGACAGATGATTCAGAACCCGGACTGTCCGGGTGAATCTCGTACAGGTGGCAACCCTAACCCCCAACATGGTCTCTCTGACCTCTTGCTGTGAGATGAGGGGGGGTGAGGAGTGTCTCTACTGGGACGTCCGGATCTGGAAGAATCATGGTGTCTAGAGCCAGAAGAGGAGTGCCGGTGGTGTGATTTAGAGGACCCGCTGCGTCTGCGGGAACTACTTTGTTGTTCAGACCTAGAAGGACTGAAACAGGGAAAGACAAGCATAGAGAGAGAGAGAGAGAGAGAAAGACACAAAGTCACAATAATGCCCTACACTCCACTCTCTTCCACCCCCCTCAGCAGGCAGAATAAAAGGAAACATTTTCCAATCTTACCTGCTGCAAGAGGGTTGGCCACCGGGGGGCAGTGAAGAGTCCATGATACTTCAGGGAAACACTGCAGGTGGCAACAGCAAACAATCAGATTTCAGCAAAAAGGAACAAGTGAAAAATTCAGACCCTTCTGAATGAGCACTTACCCGGGAAGGCTTCTGCAGGTGCTCAGGGAAGTCGCCGCTATGCCCACGATCATTCCCAGCGTTCTGCAGGCTTTACCAGGCTTTAAATTTGGCACCGTGTGATGTCACGGCTGCGCCAGGCCCGCGATTCTAGCGCGCATGCGCGAACCAGGCCTCGTTTTCGCTCCAGGTCGCGCATGCGCAGACCGCAGATGAACCAGGAAGAGGGAGCAGCGGCTGGAACGCACAGGAATTCAGCCGCTAACAGGCATGAAATAACACAGGGAGAAACAACAAAGGCATATGCATAGACAAAAACGACACACATAAACACTGCTGCCATGAAGGCGATACAGGCTTACCACCACCATCTACGATCGATTCGGCCAGGGACACCGCATCCATACACACTGGGCTTGCAGCAGATAATTGCCACCTGCACATTGCTAGGTAATCAGGCCTGTGCGCGCTCATCTCTCCAATGGAAGATATAATCCAGCTCTTCAGCGCTACTCTGCTATACACTCCATACCCTGCTTCAGTCAAGGCTTATCGGAGGGATGAGACACCATATCGTCGGCCAATCTTGATAGTAGGAACAATCGTCTTCATGTAGGAGAACTAAAACATTTAGTCCTTCGGAGGAGGACAAAAAAGGAACACGGCTGAGAGCCCAGAGCCAAAATTTATAGGGAGGGGGTCCTATTGGGTAGTTATGGAGGGTGGGGCCAACCCACACGTATGCTGCCATGAAGCATGTCAGGAAAAGAAAATTTAATATGGAAAAAGAAACGACTTTTCTCCTTTAAGCTGCATAGAATAGTTACCCAGATAACTAATCTCACACACCAGGAGTACTCGTTGGAGATAAGCACAAAGGAATGACTCCTAACAAAAGCTACTTACCAAGCACAGCGCACTGACAATAACCAGGAGCACTGAGAAAGAGAACCTGACTGGTGGCATGCACAGGCAGACCGACATTCTTGCTATCTTAAAGCCAGGGGAGAAGGAACGTTGGAAGCTCCCCCTCCACAACGCCCCCAACATTATAGTTTGAAGTGAGGGAAAAGTCACAAGACTTTTCCCTCAACTAAGATGGCGGCTGGGGCGTCGGGCTTCCGCGCATGCGCCGAGCGGCCGAAAGGGATGGCAAAGCCCACCCACCAATCTGAACAGAAAAGACCTAACCAGCGGCGCGCTCGCCGCATGAGGAACGCCGCCGTACCTAGAGGGAGAGAGACAGGCTTACAGGGGAAAGAAAGAAATACACAGTATGCAGAAAACAAAACCCAAAGTATGGGAAAGGAAAGCCCTTAACTGTCCACTCAGAGGAGCTAGACACGCGCCGTATGCAGGACTATCACTTCGAGTTTGGAAGCTGCTGCTGCCCCAAAAGACCCTCAGAAGGGGCTCCCCTGTTATCAGCGCTTTAAGCAGCCCAAAGTAGGGGACCGCATCTGGGAGAGGCCTGAACCCAGACGGAAGCTGCACATGGCAGAGGTAAGACACGCAACACACTATCCATCAGGTATGACGAAAAAAAGGAGAATGCTAGGGGGGGTGTGGTTGTCACTTTTATAATTTATTCACTATACCGAGGAGAGGAGTCAGAGGCGGAGCTTATCACAGGTATGCTGCCATGGAGGCACCAGGAAAAAGATTCTAGTAATATGGTACAGACAACTGTGGAAGCGACCCTGCATTGGGAGAACAGGTTTTCCCAGAGGTACATACGCCATAGCATAAAGAATCATTATTGCAAGTTCTTCTTATCTTGAGGGGAAAAAATAAATAAAAAATAAGACTTTCAGGTCATTAAGCATTTGCCGTTTAGGTTTTGCAACTCTGCCACGCATATTGGCTTTCCCAATGCTAAATTCTCTCTTACTAGTCTTCCTATGTCTGACGCTTTCATCAGAAACTTCCTAGAAGGTTTGAACTTGCCATCTATTCACACTTGTTAAGCCAAAGGAAAACACAGCAGCCCTTGCCAAAAAAATTGACCCGTGTGAGCAACTAAAGGCTGTTTGATGACAAGGTCTGGGAAGATGTTCTCTTGGCACAAAGATAATCTCCTTTCAATATACTGATAGATTTACTCAGTTATAGTTCACAGAAGATAAATGACCCATTAACACTTGTATACTACATTTCTGAAAAAAATAATCAGTGCCCTAAATGTACTATTGCTGTGATATTGGGTACTTAACATTGTGCCACCCAGACACAGTTATCAGGAGGAAATGTTGATGTTTCCTCCTGATTAGTGATGAGCCAAACACCCCCGGGTTCGGTTCGCACCAGAACCCGCGAACGGACCGAAAGTTCGCACAAACGTTAGAACCCTATTAAATACAATGGATGCGAACGTTGAAATCTAAAGTGCTAATTATAACAACTATTATGCATGTTATTGTCCTAAAAAGGGTTTGGGAACCCGGGTTCTGCACCAGGGGACATGTATCAATGCAAAAAGAAGTTTTAAAAACGGACGTTTTTCGGGAGCAGTCATTTTAATGATGCACGAAGTGAAAAAAAAAAAGTCAAATATTCCTTTAAATATCGTACCTGGGGGGTGTCTAAAGTATGCCTGTGAAGTGCCACGTGTTTCCCGTGTTTAGAACTGTCCCTGCACAAAATTACATTTCTAAAGGAAAAAAAGCCATTTAAAACTGCTTGCGGCTTTAATGTAATGTCTGGTCCCGGTAATATGGATGAAAATCTTTAAGAAAAATGGCATAGCTACCCCATCACCCCCCCCCCCCCCTACCCCAGCCCCTTTGGGTCTTGTATGGATATTAAGGGGAACCCCGCACACAAAAGAAAAAAGGCCCTATACACTCTGAACAGCCGTATACAGGCGGTGCATACAAGACAGGGACTGTAGGTTTGTTCTTATGTAGAATATGTTTGTAATTTTGAACAGGTACATTGTTTAAGTGTAGCTCCAGCCAAAAAATCTATTTTTAAGCTTTTTGGAAAACATAGCGAAGGGTTATCACCCCTGTAACATTTGTTTTGCTGTCTGTGCAGTGTGCACCTGTTCAGAACAGTTCACCTCACTTTCTGTCCTAATGACAAATGTTTTTAGAAAATTTGGGGTTTTTATTGAAACAAGAATTGGTGATAAAGCATCAGTGGAGAAGAGACACTTTTTTTCCCATATTAACTCTTACAGGAGAGAATTTGCCTTCCTAGGGGTAGATTTCCTCTCACTTCCTGTTGTATCCTTCCGTTTGCAAGGAGGAGTCGTTTGTAAGTTGGATGTTTGAAAGTAGGGGCCTGCCGTATATACTCTGCTGAAATTTGCCCCTTACATGTTGGTGTTGCCACAACACTGTGAGCCCTCACAGTTACTCTTAGTGGGCGCATGAATGGGCCCTGCTGTGAATTATTAGATCAAGAATTGTAATTGCATGCCCCTGTTGAACAGGGGCTGAAAAATTGGGCCTTTGGTGGTGGTGGTCGTGGTGGTGGTGGTGTTGACACAACACTGTAAGGCCTCACAGTTACTCTTGGTGGGCGCAGGAATGGGCCCTGCTGTGAATTATTAGATCAAGAATTGTAATTACATGCCCCTGTTAAACAGGGGCAGAAAAATTGGGCCTTAGGCACTGGTGCCACAACACTGCAACCCCTCACAGATACTGTACTTGGAGCACAGCAATGAGCCCTGTTGCAAAGTATTGCATCAAAAATTGTAATTACACGCCCCTGTTAAACAGGGGCTGAAAAATTGGGCCTTAGCCACTAGTGCTGGTGCCACAACACTGCAACCTCTCCCAGATACTCTAGTTGGAGTGCAGGAATGAGCCCTGCTGCAAAGCATTGCATAAAAAATTGTAATAGCACGCCCCTGTTAAACAGGGGCTGAAAAATTGGGCCTTAGCCACTAGTGCTGGTGCCACGACACTGCAACCTCTCCCAGATACTCTAGTTGGAGTGCAGGAATGAGCCCTGCTGCAAAGCATTGCATAAAAAATTGTAATAACACGCCCCTGTTAAACAGGGGCTGAAAAATTGGGCCTTAGCCACTGGTGGCGGCACCCAGAAACAAAAATGTTCTTCCAAGCTATCATCATCAATCGGATCATTGAGGAGGAGGAGGATAGTCAGTCAACATAACAGGACAGTCTCTCAGCATCAGCATCAGTCTTGAAGGGATGTGACATTTGAAAATAAATTAGTCTGTTATATCAGCTTCAGGTGTTTGGTAGCTGGTGGTGATCCAAGACTGGTTCATCTTTATGAAGGTCAGTCGATCAACCGAGTCGGTGGACAGGCGCACCCTGTGATCCGTGACAAATCCTCCAGCAGCACTGAATGTGCGTTCTGAAAGAACGCTGGATGCAGGACAGGCCAGTAGCTCAATTGCATACTGTGCAAGCTCTGGCCAGTGATCCATCCTCAAGACCCAGTAAGCCAGAGGATTTTCGGTGGGGAAGGTGTCCAAGTCTGACCTTGCCCCTAGGTATTCCTGCACCATGTATATCAGACGCTGGCGATGGTTGCTGGAACCGATCATACCTTGGGGCTGCGAACTAAAGAATTGTCTGAACGCATCGGTCAGACGTCCACCTTCCCCACCGCTCCTTCTTTGACTGACCGAAGCCTCAGCAAGTCGTTGTCCAGGACCAGGAGTTTGTAACCTCCCAGTCTCTGGGAACGCGTTGCACAGACCTTTCTGCAAGGCCTCCCGGAGTTGTCTCATCCTCTGCTCCCTCTGCGACGGTAAGATAAGGTCCGCAACCTTACCCTTGTACCGTGGATCAAGGAGAGTGGCCAGCCAGTAATGGTCCCTCTCCTTGATCCGAAGAATACGAGGATCCTTCCGCAGACTTTGCAGGATCAAGGAGACCATGCAGCGTAGGTTAGCTGAGGCATTCGGTCCGGAGTCCTCTGGGTCACTAAGGACGACATGATCCGCAGCCACCTCCTCCCAGTCACGTACAAGTCCACGGGTTTCTTGGGACTGTAAATCATCCCTAAAAGACTGCTGCTGATGATGCTGAGTGCCAGGCTCCACCTCCATGCTGACACAATCCTCCTCCTCCTGTGCGATGGGTGGGACAGAAGGAACACTGTCTGGGTAAAGGGGGCCTTGAGAGGCAAGGAAGTCCTCCTCTTCCTGCCTCTGTTCTGCCTCAAGTGCCCTGTCCATTATTCCACGCAGTGTATGTTCCAACAGGTGGACAAGAGGTACAGTGTCACTGATGCATGCACTGTCACTGCTCACCATCCTCGTGGCCTCCTCAAATGGTGCCAGGACAGTGCATGCATCCCTGATCATGCCCCACTGGCGTGGTGAAAAAAACCCGAGCTCCCCTGACCCTGTCCTGGTGCCGTAGTCGCACAGGTACTCATTGATGGCCCTCTGCTGCGTGTGCAGCCGCTGCAGCATGGCCAACGTTGAGTTCCACCTGGTGGGCATGTCACATATAAGGCGGTTCTTGGGCAGGTTCAACTCCTTTTGCAGCTCAGCCAGGCGAGCACTGGCATTATAAGATCTGCGGAAATGCACACAGACTTTCCTGGCCTGCCTCAGGACATCCTGTAAGCCCGGGTACCTGCCCAAGAACCGCTGCACCACCAGGTTAAGGACGTGAGCCAAACAGGGCACATGGGTCAGTTGTCCCTGTCGGAGGGCGGAGAGGAGGTTGGTGCCATTGTCGCAAACCACCATTCCTGGCTTAAGCTGGCGTGGTGTGAACCACCTCTCGGCCTGCCCCTGCAGAGCAGACAGAACCTCTGCCCCAGTGTGGCTTCTGTCCCCCAAACACACCAGCGCAAGCACGGCATGGCATCTTTTTGCCTGCGTACTTGCGTAGCCCCTTAAACGCCTACGGAGCACCGCTGGTTCCGAGGACAAAGCACAGGAAGAGGCCATGGAGGAAGAAGAAGAGGAGGGGGTGGAGGAGAGAGGTGTGTCACAACCAGTAGTAGCATTTTGGAGGCGTGGCGGCGGAACAACCTCCAACACTACTGCACCTTGTCCTGCATCCTTCCCAGCTGCCAAAAGAGTGACCTAATGGGCCGTGAAAGAAAGGTAACATCCCTGTCCATGCCTGCTGGACCATGAGTCAGTGGTAATATGCACCTTACCGCTGACCGCCCTGTCCAGCGAGGCCAAGACATTGCCTTCCACATGCCGGTAGAGAGCCGGAATCGCCTTCCGTGAGAAAAAGTGGCGTTTGGAAACCCGCCACTGAGGAACCGCACATTGCACAAACTCACGGAAGGGGGCCGAGTCTACCAACTGAAAAGGCAGCAGTTGAAGCGCTAGAAATTTAGCCAAGCTAGCATTCAACCGCTGGGCATGTGGATGGCTGGGAGTGAACTTCTTTCGATTGTTCAGCAGCTGGGGCAGGGAAATTTGCCTGCTAGAATCGGACGTCGGTGTACTGCTAGCAGAGTGCCCGCAAGTACTTGGCTGTGACACACCTAATTCTTCACCTTCATTCCTCTCAGTGCAGGTTTCAGAGAGGTCTGAAGGTATAGTGGGGTTGGAGATCCCAGCTGATGCGGTGCAAGGAGAGGTCCGCTTTGTTCTTTGGTGTGGGTCTTTAAGGTAGGCTTGCCAACGAGCTGCATGGCAGGTCAACATATGTCTGGTCAAGCATGTGGTGCCCAAGCGGGTGATGTTTTGGCCACGCGATATACGCTTGAGACATATGTTGCAAACAGCAGCTGTGCGATCTGATGCACTCGACTCAAAAAAGGCCCACACGAAAGAACTTTTTGAATAACGGGCAGAGGCAGCGCCCTGCACAGGCGGAGCTCTGCGGTGTGATTCCGTCGGTGTGCTGCCCTTACGCTGGCCCCCCGAGGGCATCCTGCCTCGTTGGAGATGTGCCTCCTCCTCATCCTCCTCCTCCTCCTATTAGGCACCCACGTGGAGTCAGTGACCTCATCATCCCCTCCCTCCTCATCACTGGAGCCAATCTGGCAGTATGCTGCAGCTGCTGGAACATGACTGCCAGATTGGTGTCCTTCTTGAGCATCCCCTCTCTCTGCTCTCACGCTACTGCCTTCCTCTAGCTGGGTATCATCATCAGACCCTTTGAAACGCTGGGCATCCTCCTGGAGCATGTACCCAACACTGTGCTCAAACAGTTCGGGGGACTCCTCAGGAGGACATGGTTGGTCTAGGGAAGCAGTGACTGATGATGACATTGATACCAGGGAAGAGGACGCTTTGGCAGCTGCTTTGCCAGTACCCTGAGCCTGGGTGAGAAAGGATGAGGAGGGCTTGGTCATCCACTCTACCAAGTCTTCAGCATGATGCGGCTCAACACGTCCAGCTGCCGAAAAGAAGGACAAGCGTGTCTCATGGCCACGTGCTGATGGCGATGCACTGCGTCCACGACCAGCACTGTTGTCTCTAGACAAAGAGCCTGCTTGCCCTCTTTTATTGGCTCCTGACTGTCTGCCTCTCCTTGTTTGCCTTCCAGACATTCTAATGGCCTGCAGGGAGATGGGAAAACCAGCAATAAGGCCTAGCTTCAGGAGTATATTTTGCAGGAATCACACTACGCCTGCTTTAAGTGCTGCAAATGCCTGTTGGTGTAACACACTAGGAAAACACAGCAATAAGGCCTAGCTTCAGGAGTATATTTTGCAGGAATCACACTACGCCTGCTGTAAGTGCTGCAAATGCCTGTTGGTGTAACACACCAGGAAAACACAGCAATACGGGCTAGCTTCAGGTGTATAATGTGCAGGAATTACACTCCGCCCGCTGTAAGTGCTGCAAATGCCTGTTGGTGTAACACACCAGGAAAACACAGCAATACGGGCTAACTTCAGGTGTATAATGTGCAGGAGGCACACTCCACCCGCTGTAAGTGCTGCAAATGCCTGTTGGTGTAACACACTAGGAAAACACAGCAATAAGGCCTAGCTTCAGGAGTATATTTTGCAGGAATCACACTACGCCTGCTGTAAGTGCTGCAAATGCCTGTTGATGTAACACACCAGGAAAACACAGCAATACGGGCCAGCTTCAGGTGTATAATGTGCAGGAATTACACTCCGCCCGCTGTAAGTGCTGCAAATGCCTGTTGGTGTAACACACCAGGAAAACACAGCAATACGGGCTAATTTCAGGTGTATAATGTGCAGGAGGCACACTCCGCCCGCTGTAAGTGCTGCAAATGCCTGTTGGTGTAACACACTAGGAAAACACAGCAATAAGGCCTAGCTTCAGGAGTATATTTTGCAGGAATCACACTACGCCTGCTGTAAGTGCTGCAAATGCCTGTTGGTGTAACACACCAGGAAAACACAGCAATACGGGCTAGCTTCAGGTGTATAATGTGCAGGAGGCACACTCTGCCCGCTGTAAGTGCTGCAAATGCCTGTTGGTGTAACACACCAGGAAAACACAGCAATACGGGCTAACTTCAGGTGTATAATGTGCAGGAGGCACACTCCACCCGCTGTAAGTGCTGCAAATGCCTGTTGGTGTAACACACTAGGAAAACACAGCAATAAGGCCTAGCTTCAGGAGTATATTTTGCAGGAATCACACTACGCCTGCTGTAAGTGCTGCAAATGCCTGTTGATGTAACACACCAGGAAAACACAGCAATACGGGCCAGCTTCAGGTGTATAATGTGCAGGAATTACACTCCGCCCGCTGTAAGTGCTGCAAATGCCTGTTGGTGTAACACACCAGGAAAACACAGCAATACGGGCTAATTTCAGGTGTATAATGTGCAGGAGGCACACTCCGCCCGCTGTAAGTGCTGCAAATGCCTGTTGGTGTAACACACTAGGAAAACACAGCAATAAGGCCTAGCTTCAGGAGTATATTTTGCAGGAATCACACTACGCCTGCTGTAAGTGCTGCAAATGCCTGTTGGTGCAACACACCAGGAAAACACAGCAATACGGGCTAGCTTCAGGTGTATAATGTGCAGGAGGCACACTCTGCCCGCTGTAAGTGCTGCAAATGCCTGTTGGTGTAACACACCAGGAAAACACAGCAATACGGGCTAACTTCAGGTGTATAATGTGCAGGAGGCACACTCCACCCGCTGTAAGTGCTGCAAATGCCTGTTGGTGTAACACACCAGGAAAACACAGCAATAAGGCCTAGCTTCAGGAGTATATTTTGCAGGAATCACACTACGCCTGCTGTAAGTGCTGCAAATGCCTGTTGATGTAACACACCAGGAAAACACAGCAATATGGGCCAGCTTCAGGTGTATAATGTGCAGGAATTACACTCCGCCCGCTGTAAGTGCTGCAAATGCCTGTTAGTGTAACACACCAGTAAAACACAGCAATACGGGCTAGCTTCAGGTGTATAATGTGCAGGAGGCAAACTCCGCCCGCTGTAAGTGCTGCAAATGCCTGTTAGTGTAACACACCAGGAAAACACAGCAATAAGGGCTAGCTTCAGGTGTATACTGTGCAGGAGGCTTAGCAACAATGACACTGACACTGTCCCCTGCCTATCCTTCTCTCTCCCTGCACACAAGGTTTATCAAAAGAATATGACACGGACACTCTCCTTGCTTATCCTTCTCTCTCCCTGCACACAAGGTTTAGTAAAGAATATGACACTGACACTGTCCCCTGCCTATCCTTCTCTCTCCCTGCACACAAGGTTTATCAAAGAATATGACACTGACACTGCCCCCTGCCTATCCTTCTCTCTCCCTGCACACAAGGTTTAGCAAAGAATATGACACTGACACTCTCCCTGCCTATCCTTCTCTCTCCCTGCACACAAGAATAGCACAAAGAATATCAACACTGTCCCTGCCTATCCTTCTCTTTCCCTGCGCCGCAACACACTACACAAGGCCGCCGCGCTGGCGGCCTTTTATAGTGTGGGGCGTGTGCTAAACCCCCTGAGCTATAATTGGCCACAGGCAACCTGCCTGTGGCCAATTATGGCTCTCCTAGCTGCCGGCGCTGTGATTGGCCAAGCATGCGGGGTCACAGTGCATGCTTGGCCAATCACAGCGCCGGGATTGCACTGCGATAGCGCAGTGTATTGTGGGCCGTTCGCGTCACTCAAATTTGGCGCGAACGGCCCAAATCGTTCGATGTTCGCCGAACGGTCGAACAGCCGATGTTCGAGTCGAACGTATGTTCGACTCGAACACCGAGCTCATCCCTACTCCTGATGCTAATAACCACCTCCAGTGTGAAGCCAGCTGTGATTGTCCAACTAACGTTTATCGGGAGACAATATGAGTGGGCTATATCGGTCTGGTAAAGTATGGACATGTTAGTTTGCTGCTGATAATGCATAAACATTTCTGATCTCCGAATCAGAATGTGATGTCCTTTGCAAGTATCTGGAAGAGGAATTGACCTTTTTGTTCTCCTGGCTTTGATTTCGGCACTCCATATTTGAAATGCGGCAACTTCAACACTAACATTCATCTGACCATTATTCAGCGCCAGCTGTCTCTTTATGCCAAGCCAACCAATGACTACCTAGCAGGTTGATGTTACACTACCGTGGAGATTATTTAAAAATATATATGCAATAAATGGCTTCTATATTCCTGACCATTTGCTTCATCAAATAAATGCTGACCCTCAACCAAGGAAGCACTTTGTCTCAATATACCTTGAAAATATACTTACTCTCCACCAGAATCATCTATCTAGCAAA
The DNA here is from genome assembly GCA_029206835.1 of Rana muscosa. NCBI lineage: Eukaryota > Metazoa > Chordata > Amphibia > Anura > Ranidae > Rana > Rana muscosa. The sequence continues at coordinate 996,740,102 of CM055117.1, read as the reverse complement.
ATCAGACCACGGCTATTGTTTTAGTCTATACCAGTGGTTCTCAATACTCTAGGTGGAAGCCTCTGGTCACTTCTCATGGAGACCACTGCCCAAGCAGACCATCCACAGCTTAATAGGTAAGGGGGCGAATTGATAAGTAGTGAATATGGAGAAAAAGAGAGCCTTGCCACTAATGCTGCCTTATTGGACAACCCTATCAGGTCCAAAAGACCGTCAGACTCAAGATGCAGAAGAAGCCGCTCAAGGTGCAGAAGAAGTCGCTTAACTCAGGGAAGCCACTCTGGTCGCAGACAAAGTCGGTCAAGGTCACACTCTCAACACCGCCACTCATAGCATAGAAGGTCCCCTTCCCACAGAACACCTTCGGCCGATCGCTCCCGCCCGACCGCAAACGCTTGTTGGGTCTGCAGTGCCATAGCTCTTCCGGAAAAATTGGCCTTTCGCTCGTGCTTCGATGAAGCTACTGGAGAAAAAGACAGACGCCAGAGAAGTGACTGACATCATTAGAGAATCGGTAAGGGAATCGATCCAACAATTATCAACACCTAGAGTGCGCATGCGCGGGGACTCGGAGAAGGACGTGTGCTGACCGAGCTCCCGGCACCCCGACCCACCAGAGCTAACGATAGCGCAGGCACTGAGGTCCGTGAGCCAGGACCGATCCCACACCAGCCCCGAAGTGGCGATGAACCGTAGGGCACAGGGGCAGCCGCGGAAAGGACACGATACGCAAACTACAGCCCAGAAGAGAGCAGGGCCTTCCCCTACAGCACAGCCGCGATCCAAGATGGCGCCGGGTAAGCCAGACACACGAGGCAGCACGGCAGCAGCCAGATCCGACGGCGCTACACAGAGAGGAGACAGGCAGCTAAATCTGGAGCCAACTAGGGATCCATTCTCCTCACAATCCTCGGGAGAGGTGGAGACCGGACAGCGGGGTGAGTCACTATCACATCCCCCATCCCCAGCCATATACGCTGATAGACATGACTCTCCAAACTCCCCTGCCTCCCCTGCCTCCTCCATGGATAGGAACATGGCAGACTTAGCAGAAGTCCTCATTAGCCAATCCAGCCAGGATATGCCAATTCCCCAGCTCTCACACTATTCCCCTGATGCTGTACTGTTGGGCAGATTCTCCACCATGCTGCAGCAGGAGCTCTCTAAGGCCTGCACATTAATCACCACTGACCTGAAAAAAGACATCCATAGCTTGGGAGAGCGTTTTGAGCTAATTGAAACCAAAGTGGATGGAGCCATCAAAATGGTCAACCAGAACTCAGCCATGGTGACAGACCTCCAGGATAGATTAGAAGAGGCATTCACAAAAATTGAAGATTTGGAGAATCGTTCTCGTAGGTACAATGTCCGCGTGCGTGGCCTCCCTGAAACTCACACAGATCTAGAGGGGGCTGTAAAAGACCTGATGAAAATCCTTATCCCTGATATAGCCAACCACCACATGGAAGTTGATCGCGTTCACCGAGCACTGACAGCCCCAAGGGCCGACGGCCTACCACGAGACATTATTGTTAAGCCACATTACTACCGCATTAAGGATAAGATGATGCTTGCGGCTCGCAACAGGCCGGACCTGTCGCTATTTGGAACACCAATACAGCTCTTTACAGATTTGGCGCCATCAACGGTCCAGAAACGCAGAAACCTACGGCCATTACTCCAGCAACTTATGGCCAAACAGATTAAGTATCGATGGTCGTTCCCTTTTAAGTTATCATTCACTTACAACGGAAAGTCCCACTCCTTTTCCACGTTCCAAGCAGGCGAAGACCTACTGCTTAGTCTCGGCATCATTGCACGGGACTCTCCGACTCCGATTTCATCTCCCCCTTGTCTGGATCATCGTCCCCTCTCCCCGATATGGCAGGATCGCACACGCTCACAGGCCAGAAATGCTCGCCGGAATACCTGAGTATTATTGCTCTTCTCTCTTTTTGCTTTTTTGCCCCTTTTGGGAACTGTTAGTGCTTGATTGCACGGATATGGCCTGGGCCCATGGTGGACTATGGGCCTGATGGGGCCATCGTTACCGTTCACAGTTCACAGGTTACAAAGTCACGGGTTACAAAGTTACTGGAGTTCCTGGTTCTTCGGACTGGCTGCCAGCCGAATATTTTACAACCCCGACGGGCCCAACCTGGTCGAAGAAATTTTGCTTTTTGCTTTTTAGCAGTCTGGGGGCCTTAGTCGGACCGCAATGTGTTCCCCTGTTGGGCTGTGGCTCGGGGGCCGGAACGACCGATGGGGACCCTTCCGGCCCCGGTGCCACTGGCCTTGGGAATGCATGTTCCTATAGACAGCCTGTTATGTTAAAACTGTATTGATTGATTTTGTCATTTCCGATATGACCTCGAATAGCCTGCTCGTACAGAGTGTAATCATATTTGGGTCGGGGTGGTCATGCTTGCCACCCAACTGCAAGACTACCTATCCTACGACAAGGATGGTACCCTTGCACCTAATTTGCCGGATGTTGTCTCCGGCAGGGGTTATTCCCCATTCCTTCATTCATCAGCTAGGATTGAGTTATATTGATTGTTTGGGCCTAAGGCCTATGTATATGTTTTTTTGCTTTTATTTTTGTTTCTCTTCTTCTCTAATGCCTTTTCCTTCTCTCCCTTCCCCCTCTTTCTTCGGAGCCTCGGTTCAGCGCCCTTCCCTTATGTCATGGTCTGAGAGGTCACATAGCCAAACAGTCATCATCATCGGGACCCTTCTCGCTTCATTCATTATGCAAGGTAAGAGTGCTCTGCCCTACCACGATGGCCACCACATATAACACAGACTATTCGATAGTTAGCCACAATGTACATGGATTTAACTCCCCTACTAAAAGAACTAAGGCTTTCCAGTTTTATCATAAACAGAAGGCTGAAGTCCTGCTATTGCAGGAAACTCATTTCTCCAATGTCTCAGCGCCCCGTTACCTCAATGGGAAGTATCCACAGTTTTACTTGGCAGGGGGTCGGGAAAAGAAGGGCGGTGTAGCCATCTGCTTTTCGAAACGGACCCCCTTTACCCCCATCGCTATCGTTAAGGACAAGAGAGGTAGATATATTTTGGCAGTGGGGCGGCTCCATGACCAGGAGGTGTCCTTTATATCATACTATGCCCCGAATACTGGACAGCCGGAATTCTTTAGCAAAATGCTGAAGATTCTTATGCCCAAAGTCCAGGGTCAGGTCATTATGGGAGGCGATAGTAATATTCCCTTGGACAGAATTATGGATAAATCGGACTCCTCTAGACCAACATTGAAACGCCCACCGACTGGAAGCAGCAAGGTTGCACGTCTGTTTCATTTCTATGACCTCATCGACGCCTGGCGAGAAAATAACCCTACGGTCAGAGACTTTACACACTTTTCACAAGCCCATCATACTTACTCGAGGATAGACCATGTTCTAGTACGTACGCCTTTGCTACCATTTATTAAGTCGGTTAAGATTTTATCTACCCCTTGGTCTGATCATTCCCCGATAAAACTCTCTACTTCAGGGCTATGGACTAAATCTAGACCCTCCCCGTGGAGACTTAATGTGAGCTTGCTGAATGACCCTACAATCTTTTTAGAGATTCAAAAGGAAATACAGGAATACTTTAGACTTAATAAGGCATCAGACACATCCCCCGCAATTAACTGGGTAGCTCATAAAGCAGCGATTAGGGGCATATTGTTACAAGTGGCAGCCAGGATTAAACGCAATAGGGAACAGGCAAATAAGATTCTGGAAACTAACTTAGATAACTTACTTAGTGAACAGCACAGAAATCCCCTGGTAGATATAAGGCATAAAATTGACGAGGCTCGACTAGCACTAAATCTTAGCTTGACTACTCAAGCGGAGAAACATATTAGTTGGTCTAAGAACAGGTTCTATACGATGGGTGATAAACCTACCACAATGTTAGCTAGAAAACTGGTTCCTCGACCGTACACACCGACTTTGCCTAAACTACGACTATCCACGGGCCTAACCTCCCAGAACCCCGAACGGATAATTGGAGAATTTCACAAATTTTATGCTAAGCTGTATGGAGTGCAGGACAAGTTCGATTCATCTGAAGCGAGCACATTCTTTCGCGACTTACAGCTGCCTAAATTGACACAAGCCCATGCGGAACTGATGGACGGTGCTCTTACAGAGCCTGAAGTCAGGGCTGCAATCAAAACCCTACACCCTACCAAGGCCCCTGGGCCAGATGGATTCCCGGGTCACTACTATAGGAAATATCACGATCTTCTGGCCCCACATCTCTGTACTTACTTTAATGACCTGAGAAGCGGCAGCAAGCTCCCCAGCCATGAAAATGTAGCCTATATAAGTGTTATCCCGAAACCAGGAAAGGACCATACAGACTGTTCCAATTATCGCCCAATTTCTCTGATCAATACGGATCTTAAGATTCTAACCAAAATACTGGCCCAGAGACTTAATACTTTTCTTCAGTGTTATATCCATCCTGACCAAGCAGGTTTTGTCCCGACAAGACAGGCATCGGACCAAACCCGCCGGATAATTAACCTTATCTCGGCAGTTCGGTCTGATTGGGATGGAAAGGGGACTAGGAGGGGAATGTTACTTTCATTGGATATCCAGAAGGCGTTCGATTCTATCTCCTGGGACTATCTTTTTGATGTTCTCACACGCTTTGGATTTGGGAGACGCTTTCTGGATCTCCTTCACATATTATATGATTCCCCCAGTGCCTCGCTAATGCTCAGAGGATATACATCCCAAACATTTCCTATCAGGAGAGGAACTAGACAGGGCTGCCCGTTGTCGCCACTATTATTCGCCCTGGCGATTGAACCACTAGCGCTCAAAATTCGCGCCTGCAGAGATATACAGGGCATTTATTGCGGAGACTATGAACACAAATGTTTACTCTTTGCGGACGACTTGTTGCTGACCTTGACCTCACCGATCACATCCCTACCTAACTTGTATGCTATTTTGCAGCCTTTCTCCAACATTTCCGGGTTGGCAATTAATCATAGTAAGTCAAGAGCACTGAACTTATCTTTGCTAAGCTCCACTCAGGCTACGCTTGAAAAATCATTTCAATTCCGATGGGAATCCACAGCTCTCCCTTATTTAGGCATACAGCTGACCTCATCTATTGGTGAGTTGTACAAAGAGAATTATCCAGCCCTTTTCAAACGGCTAACAGCTGACATGGCTAAGTGGCAGGTTCACCCGCCATTGTGGTTTGGCAGACTTCACTCAATTAAAATGAATGTTCTACCTCGATTATTGTATTTCTTCCGTACCTTGCCAGTTTCATTGGCCCGTGATGACCTTAAACGATTCCAGAATAAAGTACTACAGTTTATTTGGGGTGATAAGAGACCCAGGGTGAATAGGAGCACTCTATACACGTTGAAGCGGAGAGGAGGACTTGGTCTTCCAGACTTATTAAAATATTTTTATGCTGCCCAGATAGCACAACTTACAAGGTTTCACTCCCAACAGGCACAGGCCATTTGGATGGCTATGGAATCTTATTCCTGCCGTCCCAAACCTATTTCTTATATTTTATGGCTCCCTATCAAGGAGCGACCTCCTATACTTTGCCCTACTTTATCCATGTCACTGGAACTATGGGACAGACTCTCCAGATCTCACAAATTCAAATCTCCTCATTCTCCACTGACACCTCTGCTTCAAAATAAAGCATTCACCCCGGGTCTCACTCCACTAGCGTTCGAATGGTGGACTAATAAGGGTTTTAAGTGTATTGCTGACTTGTGCGATCATAGAGGTATGCTGACCGAACGGACTATGGCTGACAGGCATCAAATGCCTCCAGCGGAGGGTTATAGGTTCGCCCAAATCTCACATTATGTACAAACCCTGGCTCGCAAGAGCAACCTAGCAACCCAAACTCCCATGGAACATCTATGCAAAAATTATGATAAAATTAAAGGACATTTATCTGCTATATATTCGATATTGCTGAGTGTATCGACAAAGCTGACTTATATGGTCCAATGGGAGACCGACTTGCAGGAAACCCTGGATCTGGACGAATGGCATAGGATAGCCGAGACAGCATCTCGTTCGCTCGTCAATACTTCAATAATTGAGGCCAATTATAAGGTTCTACTGAGGTGGTATATGGTGCCGGTCAGACTGGCAACTTTTGTCTCAGGAGCTACCCCGTTGTGCTTTAGAGGATGTGGCCAGATGGGCACCACCTATCATATTTGGTGGACATGCCCAAAGGTCCGGAGGTTTTGGATCAGGGTGTATAATTTAGTTTACTCCCTTACCCAACTAAACCTAACTAAATCAGCTAAGCAAGCACTACTGGGGGGAGGAGATGTGGAAGCCTCCAAGTCCTGCAAGAGGCTCTTGACATTTATTTTTATTTCAGGCAAAATCACTATTGCTAGGAACTGGAAATCGGCAGCTCTACCATTCGATCAGCTTAAAGGCAAATTGTCTTGGTTGATGCTAAACGAACGCTTGACCGCTCTGGCCCAAGATAAAATGAAACTGTTTCATGGAGTTTGGGACCCATGGCTTCGTTACCTAACTAATGACCCGGAGATGTTTACAGCATAGCCTAGGGGATTAGGTTGAGATGTCTGGATGCTGAATCGGGGCTCCTCCCCCCCTCCCTCCCCCCATTCCCCCCTCCTCAACTGTCCTTTCCTTACTCTGTCTCCTTCCTTCTATTCTTTGTCACTGTCCTCTTTCCTCTCTTTTGAAATTTGTTTATTGTTTATTTTTGGAGTCAGATCCAGACCTTAGAGGTTTGTGCTGCTCCCTGTTTTCTCAGCTCCTACGGGACCATTGTCAGTCTGATCAGACCTCTGGGCTGCCCACACGGCCGGCTGAGGGGGCGGCTCATCTGGGTGGACGGTTCAGATATGATCTGCGATGCTAATAGGGGTTAACGGCTCTACGGAGCTTCGGACTACTCCAAGGACCCCTACACTTGGTGATCTTCATTGTGTTACCCCAAATGTTGATTGTGACTGTACAATGTTATGTGGCGACTTTATACATTTTGTATGACAAAACTTGAATAAAAAGATTGAAACACAACAATTATCAACACCTGAAGTAGATAGGCCCACTCAGACTTCCTCAGCGGCTAGACCCAGCACATCAAAAACAGCAGATAACCCGTCTGACAGTGAAGAATTGGAGGCTTCAACGGGATTCAATTTTACCCTGATAGAGCCATTTGTTAAAACCGTGAAGAACGCAATCAGGTGGGAAGAGCCTAAAAAAGCCCCACAGAAAACAAAAAAATATTTTCCAAATCAGATCCTCCTTAAGGGCAATGCTGGCCTCCGTGACCGCCAGAAGAGCCCTATGGCTAAAGACCTGGACAGCTGATGCTGCTTCAAAATTTAACTGGTGTAAGATTCCATACGACGGAGCAAATATTTTTGGAGAAATGCTTGACACAGCCATATCCAAAGTCATCAGTGGAAAAATCGGGTCTCATTCCTTCTGACAGGAGACCCAAACAGCAAAAACCTCCACAATTCAGGCGTAATCTCCCAGAAAGATATAGAGTCCAAATCATACAGACCCAGAAAGGAATTTAGAAGAAACTGGAGGAACCCCCAGACCTCCTTCCTAAAATTCCAAAAAACAAAATCCTCCTCCACAGGAGAGCAGCAAAAGTCTTTTTGATGGTGCGTCCGTCCAGCCAGCGGTGGTAGGAGCCAGGCCCAGGAAGTTCATGAAGGCTTGGGCGGAAATCATAAGAGACACCAGTTCGATCACAGGTGGAAGTTCAAAAACCAAATTCCCAAGGACCAGTTCCATGCAACCAGGCTTCCAGCATCACGAGAAAAGAGAATGCTCTTAGTCAAGTAGATTTAGAAACAGGCGATAGTAGAAGTTCCACTGCTCCAGAGAGGGAAAGGCTTCTACTCTCTTCTGTTTCTAGTAAAGAAAAAGACGGGAGACCTACGCCATGGAACTTCCAGTTAGGCTACATTTTCCCTCCAACTCCTCTGATAACAAGGTTCCTGTTCCATTTTAAAAGATCAACAGTGATAGCAGTGATTCCTTTCTGGCCAAGGAGACCATGGTTCACAACGCTCATGCAGTTGAACACAGGGAATCCACTGCCTCTTCCAGTAACACCAGATTTACTCCTACAGGGCCAATTTCCTCACCCGTCACCAGAGAAAGTACATCTGATCAGGGTTGTTCTCAAAGAGTGGTAGAAACTCTACTTCAGGCCAGAAAGGCCACTACCAACAATACCTAGAAGAGAATCTGGGAATAGTTAATTTCATTATCACAACAGCAATGTTGGAACACATCATGTCTAGAGGTGGCACACATCCTCAAGTTCTTTCTATGATGCCCACCCTTCTAAGGTGATAGATACAGAGAATGCTAAGGTGGGTCCTCACTTACAATTTATAGCTATTCAGTCCTATCAGGTTGTGAGGGGCGGAGTCACAACGCAAATGTATGCTGCCATGAAGATGCGTCAGGAAAGCAAAATTACGTGTAGCAAGGTTCCACTTTGCAATGCAGTTTGACAATTAAGAAGGAACTTAGCTCCCTCCGGTGTTCAATTTGTTATATTGCAGTAACTTATTTGCTTCAATGATATTAAAACAATGCATTGTGAATCAGACTAAACTACCCACAGTACAGCTGTGCTACCAGGGTGCACTGCATCACCGCACATCCTGCTGGGAGAGGTTATTTAAAGGAAGGGAGGAGTTACATTCTGTCTCTTGGGACGCGGCCATTTTTCAAGAAGGAAGCCTGCATTGAGGCCAGCTTCCAGTGTGTCTAGGCCCAAGAAGCCTGGGCCCACCATTGCCAGAGCCTGCCTGTCTAATCTCGTGAGAGGGATCCTGATCCGGGGTGTCCAGCTCACACTCCACAGCAACCAGAGTCGTCCATCTATCGACACCTACTACGGCTGTGCGGAGGATCGGAGGCTGCAAGTTGCGGAGCATACCTGAGAACCGAGGCCTTGTTTGGTGAGAAGGGCACCTGCCCAACGACAATTAACTGAATCGCAGGGAGGTGGGCCTTATAGACTTGCCACCATTGTTTTTTTGGAACGTTAACACGCCACGTGCAAGGACACATTGCATCCCGCAGTGTATTTAAAGTATTGGCGCCTGCGTCGCCCACAAGTCATATACATTGGTAATTACTTCAAATGTTGTTTCTGACTTTCCCATACTTGTTGGATTACAAATGTTTTAACGTGCACCAACGAGAGCTAGCGAAAACCCTTACTACAGGAAGGAACTTTTACTGGATTCCGTTTACTGGTCTGAACTAGAAAGCAATAGGACACTAACAGTAGTGCCCACTAGAGGGAGTCAAAGAGCTCATAGATACATATATATATATATATATATATATATATATAGATAACAGAATTGTAATTTTTTTGCCATTTCTTTATTCTAGTATTGACTCTTACAGGGCCCGTAAGCAGTCAACTGTACTTGTTTAACTTTGTTATCTTTTAACTATTCCCAGACTCTCTTCTAGGTATTGTTGGTAGTGGCCTTTCTGGCCTGAAGTAGAGTTTCTACCACTCTTTGAGAACAACCCTGATCAGATGTAATTTCTCTAGTGACGGGTGAGGAAATTGGCCCCAGCCCAGGGGGAAACGGACAAAAAGAGGGTTCCAGCTCATCACCATTGACTACCCTTGGGCCAGAACTATGCGCTGTTCTCTGGGAAATTGTAGCTAAATGTAAGAAGGATTCCCCAGACTACCTGATGACTGGAAACAGGAAGCTCAGGACTTTCTCTGGGAAGCAGCCAGTGCCTTCAGTGGAAGATGGATTCGAAGAGTGGCTAGATCACGCCACTCAGGCCCTGGAAGAGTGGGAAATACCCGAACAACATAAGAAGCAAAGGATCACAGAGAGTTTAAAGGGGCCTGCCCTAGAGGCCATACGTAACCTCAAGCTCAGTAAGACTGCACAGGATTACCTGGATATCCTGCAGGATGTGTTTGGCCAGATTGAAAAAGTTACTGAACTTCTCTACCAACTGGAGCACTGTTACCAGAAGGGAGAGAAACTGTCTGAATTCATAAGGCGCCTGGACAAGATCATGCATCAGATCCTGTTAAAAAAAAAAAGGGATGGATCCTTAGAGTGGATGAGACCCGTGCACAACAGGTTTTAAGGGGTGCCCAACCTTTAGACCCCATTGCCATACTGTTGCAAACCCGTCAGGGCGGTGGCATCCTGGAGTATCCTGACCTGATCCGGATGGTCAGGGAAGAAGAGGTCATGTTGGACAACAAAAAGAAGAGCCAACAATCTGAACCAGCTGCCCGAGTCAGAGTGATAAGTGCTGAAGGTGATTCTCAGGTTGAGCTCTTAAAGACTCAGGTGTCGCAGTTAATAGAAATGGTGTCCATCTTGGCCAGCCAGGCAACTGCTCTACCCAACAGAAACACACCCGAGGAGCCTAAAAAGTCCCTCAACTTCAATGCTGAGCCAGTGCAGAAACCTAAGAGGCTAATAACTTGCTTCAATTGTGGAGGAGTCAGACATGTCAGAGAAGTATGTCCAAGCCCGGAGAAAGCTGCATCCCAAAACCGCAAGCCGGCGGAAAACTTTAGAGGGCCCTGGTAAAGGAGTCAACCGGGTGCCCACCAGTCTCAGCTAACTCCAAGAAATTCAACGACACAAGGAGCCAATGTCGGGGATACAGACCTTGGCCAAACACCCCCGTTATTGCCTCTGAGCTACCCAAAGCCTCCCGTTTCACGACTCAAACTGTTCAACGGCGGGAGATCAGTGCACGCCATGCCCAACAGGGGTCGAGATCCAGCAAAAAAAAAAGAAGAAGAAGGGAGTAAGGGTGCAGGATAACAGAGCCAAACACAAAGGCCACTCCAAGGAAACTTTCTGCCAAATTAGTGGGGCCCTCCCCAGTAGTCTCAATCCAGGTAGAAGGAATTTACACAAAGGCGCTCCTAGACACTGGAGCTCAAGTGACTCTTCTGTATAGAGACTTCTATAACAAGCACCTCAGACATCTGCCACTACAGAAGCTGGAAGACCTGGAGATATGGGGCATTGGGACAAAGTTTCCCCTATGATGGATACCTTCCAATCAAACTAACTTTTGACCCCTTAGTGGCGGGAGGAGCAGAGTCCTTTGACACCTTGTTAGGGGCCTGCCCTCGGCCACCAGGAGCCAGCAAGAGTTCCCTCATCATAGAGACCAACACTGACCTAGTTAGGAGACTGCTGACACCTTTAGCCCAGGAGCAGGATACCTAAACAACAAGAGTCCACCCCATGTTACAGCAAGTCTACCAGTGCCTAGTGCTGGAGCAAAAGTCCCCAGCAAAAGGGGTTGGAAAGATCTGGAAGCTGGATAGAACAGAGAAGGAATTACAACCAGGAGAGGCGACTTGTTTAAGAGCTTCTGTCAAGCTTACCTGGAAACAACCAGGCCCCTTTATCGTCCTTGAACCGGATCCACAGGAAAAACAAAAAGGGATAGAAGTAATTCCTGAAGCGGTTCCATTGATTGCCCTTAAGAAAAGTCACGGGAAGGTCTCAGTAAGCATCAGGAATACTGCTACCACACCAGCGAAAGTACCGGCCAGGATGCTGTTGGGTCAAGTGAACCAAGCCACCCCAGTTGCTCCATCTGATTTAAAAAAAGGAGAAAGGGGCGATGTCACAGTAGAGAAGCTCTGCTCTGAAGATGAAACCCTCCCACCGGAATGGAAGGAGAGGGCCAAGGCCCAACGTGCTCGATGGCAGAAGATATTCTCTAAAAATGAATTTGATGTGGGGTGTGCGAAGAGTGCCACCCACAAGATTTGCCTACAGGAAGATAAACCCTTTAGAGAAAGAGTCCGACGGGTTCCCCTGGGTGACCTAGAAGACCTGCGTGAGCAATTGGCAGAACTAAAGAGGATTATCCGAGAGTCCAGGAGCCCTTACGCCTCTCCAATAGTGGTAGTCCGGAAGAAAAATGGGTCACTGAGGCTGTGTATCGACTACCGAACACTGAACAGAAGAACCATTCCTGATCAGTACACCACTCCCCGAATAGAAGATGCTTTGCAGAGTTTGTCAGGGGCCAAGTGGTTCAGTGTGATGGATCTAAAGAGTGGATACTATCAGATTCCCATGCACGCTGAGGATCAAGAGAAAACAGCCTTCATCACCCCAGTGGGTTTCTTTGAGTTCAACCGCATGCCCCAGGGGTTGTCAGGAGCCCCAGCCACTTTTCAAAGACTGATGGAGAAAACGGTGGGAGACATGAATCTGATCGAGGTGCTGGTGTATCTGGACGACATTATAGTATTCGGTAGAACTCTAGAAGAGCACGAAGAGCGGTTGGAAAAGGTCTTAAAGAGGCTCCATGAAGAAGGCCTGAAGCTTTCTTTACAGAAGTGCCAATTCTACCAGCCCTCAGTCCATTACCTAGGCCACATCGTATCTGCGGAGGGGATAGCCACAGACCCTGAAAAACTGGATTCTGTTACCTCTTGGCCGAGACCCACTAATGTGACGGAGCTTCGGTCGTTCCTGGGGTTTTGCTCCTACTACAGAAGGTTTGTGGAGGGGTTTGCCAAGATTGCCCAGCCCCTCAATGAATTACTAAGGAGCAAAGGAGAAGATGATGGCCAAGAACCGGTCAAACCAGTGAAATCCACCATAGGGCCCAGGAAGCCTAAAGAGTCTATCCAGGATCAGTGGACTACAAAGTGTGAAGAGGCATTCATCCAGTTGAAGAAGAGACTAACCACTGCCCCTGTTTTGGCCTATGCAGATACCACAAACCCTACGAATTGCATATTGATGCCAGTAGAGATGGACTGGGTGGAGTACTATATCAAGAGCACGATGGTCATCTGCGGCCTGTTGCCTACGTGAGTCGGAGTCGGGTCCCAGCTGAAAAGAATTATACCACACACAAGCTTGAATTCCTGGCTTTAACCACTTAACGACCGCTCACTGTATATATACGTCGGCAGAATGGCACCGACAGGCACAATCACGTAGAGTGTACGTGATCGCCTTTGTACAGTTGGGGGGTCCGATCGGACCCCCTCCTATACAGTGAGCGGCCGTTTATCGTTGGGGAGCGATCAGAGATGAGGGGGTGACCATTCGATTTCGGCCACCCCCTCGCGATCGCTCCCGGCAAATGAAAATGCTTCCTCCGCCATGTGATGTAAACACAGGCAGGAGGAAGTGATGTCATCTCCCTCGCGGCGGTCTTTTCGATTCCGGCGCCGAGGAGAGAAGAAGCAGGTTAGTGCACCAACAGTCCACTGACACATAGGTACACATAGGCACACATTTCACCCCCCAGTCACCCCCCAGGTCACCCCCCAGCCCCCAATCACAGTGTCACTGATTGCAGTGATCATTTATTTTACTGATCACTGCATTTAGTGTCATCTGTGATAGTAAAAAGTTGCAGGGCAGTTAGGTTTAGGCCCCTTTAGGTCCAGGGTAGCCCCCTAACCCCCCCTAATAAAGGTTTAACCCCTTGATCGCCCCCCAGGTAACCCTTTCACCCCCTAACGCCAGCGCCACTAAGCGATCGTATTTTCGATCGCTGTATTTAGTGCCGGTGGTGCCCTAGATAGCCAGTTATTTATTTTTAGTTTCGCCGCAGGTTTTTAGAGCGTCAGGTACCCCCATATATTATTTTAACCCCCTGATTGCCCCTAGAGTTAACCCTTTCACCAGTGATCACCGTATAAGCGTCACTGGTGACACTGGTTACCCAGTTAGTTATTTAGGTAACCCGTCAGGTTTTTATATAGCGTCGGGTACCCCCATATTTAACCTAATAAAGGTTTTAACCCCCTGATTGCCCCTAGTTAACCCTTTCACCAGTGATCACCATATAAAGGTTACGGGTGACGCTGGTTGGTTAGTTTGCTTTTTATAGCATCAGGGCACCCGCCGTATATAACCCAATAAAGGTTTAACCCCCTGATCGCCCGGCGGGTGAGATCAATTAGGTTTTAGCGCCAGAGAGGGTCTGCGTCGCCCCAGGCAGCGTTAGGTTAGTGCCAGTAACGCTAACACCCACGCGCAAAGCATACACCTCCCTTAGTGGTATAGTATCTGATCAGATCTATACTAGCGTCCCCAGCGGTTTAGGGTTCCCAAAAATGCAGTGTTAGCGGGATCAGCCCAGATACCTGCTAGCACCTGCGTTTAGCCCCTCCGCCCAGCCCAGCCCAGCCCACCCAAGTGCAGTATCAATCGATCACTGTCACTTACCAAACACAAAACACATAACTGCAGCGTTCGCAGAGACAGTCCTGATCCCTGCGACCGCTAACAGTTTTTTTTGTAGCGTTTGATATATTTGCTGACGACAGTCGGGTGCTTTTTTTCCTGTGAATCTTACTAGTGTACCCCTAAATTTAGAGCCCAAAATGGCAAGTTGAAGGTACACTAGTAAAGAGGCCTACGAGATTCTGAGCATGACAGATAGTGAAGAGGAGGTCACGTATCTGTCAGATTCAGGCTCAGAATATCTTCCCGTAGAAGACAGTGACGTCAGCGGCCCCACGTCAGATAGCTCTGACGACGAAGTTGAGGTCCCTGCTAAGGTCAGGCGTACCCGATCCCGATCTTCTGAGGTTGTTGAGGAGCAAGAACCGCAGGGCTCTCGTATCATGGAGCAGAGGAGTACTAGCGCCGCTATTCCTTCTGGTGAATTGGCAAGCATCAGCGGCCTAGTACAGCCTGGGCGTACATCCAGCACTGCAGTATCACGTGGTGATGTGGCGAGTCCCATAAGTGCAGTTCAAGCTGGCGAGGTGGCAAGCACAAGTAGTGTCCCGCTGCCACCAATAAGAAGACAAAGGCAGGCCCGTCGTACCCATAGTGCTCTTCCTGCAGAATTCGCCTATCCTGATTGGGTCCCCACCACTTCTGCAGAACCCGTACTTCCCCCATTCACTGCCCAACCCGGTATTCAGGTGGAAACAGCTGATTTTATGCCAATCGATTATTATTCGCTGTTTTTCACGGAAGATCTCAATAGATCTATTGTGGACCAGAGTAATTTATATGCTGGTCAATTCATCGCCGCTAATCCCCAGTTGCCTTCCATTGCCAAAGATTGGAAACCAATTACGGTTTCCGAATTTAAGACCTTTCTGGGCCTTTCCCTCAACATGGGCACACATAAATTCCCGTCATTGCGTGCTTATTGGTCCACGCATCCAATTGACCACATGCCCGTGTTCTCTGCCTCCATGCCCAGGAAACGATACGAGCAGATTTTGCGGTTCATGCACTTCAACGACAATGAACTTTGTCGTCCAAGTGGGGACCCTGAATACGACCGGCTCTATAAAATTCGGCCCCTCATAAACCACTTTAACGAACGTTTTGCAGCCTTGTTTATTCCCGATCAAGCTGTCTGCGTTGATGAGTCCCTGATTCAATTTTCTGGCCGCTTGGCTTTCAAGCAGTACCTTCCCAGCAAGCGTGCCAGATACGGGGTCAAGCTCTATAAGTGCTGTGACAGGGCAACAGGCTATGTATGGAGCTTTATGGTTTATGAGGGAAAAGATAGTCAGGTAGAGCCGGAGAACTGCCCAGATTACATAGGGAGCGCTGGCAAGATAGTGTGGAACTTGGTGTCACCCTTATTCGGAAAGGGGTACCACTTGTATGTGGACAATTATTACACGAGCGTGCCACTGTTTAGTCACTTGTTTGATCATCAGATTGGAGCATGTGGCACCGTGCGACCTAATCGTCGGGGCTTTCCCCAGCGGCTTGTAGATGCCAGTCTTAGGCTGGGGGAGAGAGCCTGCGTAAAGTGTAATAACTTTCTCGCTATGAAGTGGAGGGACAATAAGAATGTTTTCCTTCTTACCTCCCTTCATGCAGACACGACAGTCCAAATTCGTACGGCGACTGGTGTTGTGGAGAAACCCCTCTGTGTCCACCAATATAACAAAAATATGGGAGGGGTGGACCTCAACGACCAGTTGATGGCGCCGTATCTAATTGACCGTAAGGCGAGACGCTGGTACAAAAAAGTGTCTCTATCCTTATTCCAATTGGCTTTGCTGAACGCTCATGTGCTATACAGAGCTTCAGGCGGGACTTTATCTCTTCTAAAATTCCAGAATGAGATTGTCACAGAACTCCTGTATCCAGGCGGTTCTGCACCTCACCATCCCCTACTAAATGCAGTAAGCCGGCTGCATGAGAGGCATTATACGCATCTCCTCCCGAGTACCCCTACCCAACGAGCCCCCCAAAAAAGATGTCGTGTCTGTAGCAAGCGCGGATTTAGGCGTGACACCCGTTATTATTGTCCACTCTGTCCTGACAAACCTGGTCTTTGCCTTGGTGAATGTTTTGAACGCTACCACTCAAAAGTGAAGTTTTAGCGTAGGGTACAGCATTTCACAGACTAGGACACACTTACACAGGGTCTCCCAAGATGCCATTACATTTTGAGAGACCCGAACCATTACAGTTGTTAAAATTAAAAAAAAAAAAAGTGTAAAAAAGAAAAAAAAAACGTAAAAAACAAAAACACAAAAAAAATATAAAATAAAAAAACCAAAAATAGTTGTTGTTTTATTGTTCTCTCTCGCTCTCTCTATTTTCTCTCTATTGTTCTGCTCTTTTTTACTGTATTCCATTCTGCAATGTTTTATCATGCTTGCTTTTCAGGTATGTAATTTTTTGTTTTCAGGTGCGCCATTCAACTGCAGCGCGGAATTATTTATCTTGACAGCAACAGCGTTTGCTCCCACGATACATAAAGCCGTGACTCCAGTGCTGTAGGAGGTGATTTCACCACCACAGTTAAAAAAAAAGAGCATATATGCCGAAGCATGGGGGCAGCAGGGGCGGAGGAGCGATTTTGCTCCTAATGCCGCGTATATACGGTCGAAATTCCGACGGAGGCTTGCCCGTGGAAAAGTCCGACCGTGTGTACGCGGCATAACTTTTTTGCGGGAGGATGCCCCCATGCTTCGACATATATATATATTTTAGGCACAGGTTGCGTTAAAAAAATGTTTTATTTTTTACTAGGTTTTGTTTTGGTATTTGCTTTGCAGGTATGGTATGGTATGGTAAGGTCTTACTGTTGTACTGTAATGTTACTTTGTTTTAATGTTAACTAGGGTTGTCCCGATACCGATACTAGTATCGGTATCGGGACCGATACCAAGCATTTGCGCGAGTACTTGTACTCGCGCAAATGCTCCCGATGCCCAGTCCGATACTTTTTTTTTTTTTTCCAGAGCGGACGCAGAGAGGGGGTGGAGAGCGGGGGGCGGAGAGCAGGGCGGAGAGCGTGGCGGGGGGCGGAGACCAGGGCAGAGACCAGGGCAGAGAGCGGGACGGAGAGTGCGGCGGGGGGCGGAGAGTGGGGCGGGGGGCGGAGAGTGGGGCGGGGGGTGGAGTGCGGGACGGAGAGTGCGGCGGGGGGCGGAGAGCGAGTCCCTTACCTGCAGTTGAAACTGGTAAGCTGGCAGGGGTGCAGGGCGCAGCCGCATCAGGATCGTTGACCGGTGATGTCGCATTCGGTCGCCGTCAGCGGCTGAACGTCCCCACACCCATCTTGGTACACCCTGCACTTGGCTGCAGTAAGCAGCAGACATCTTGTTACACCCAGCCCGAGCTATATGGGCTGGGTGTAACAAGATGTCTGCTGCTGCTTACTTCAGCCGAGTGCAGGGTGTACCAAGATGGGCGTTGCAGCAGTTTTTTTTAT
Source organism: Rana muscosa (assembly GCA_029206835.1). Taxonomy (NCBI): domain Eukaryota; kingdom Metazoa; phylum Chordata; class Amphibia; order Anura; family Ranidae; genus Rana; species Rana muscosa. The sequence goes on along the minus strand of CM055117.1, from coordinate 996,722,361 downwards.
TTTAAATCCTGTGTCATTTTTTTTTCCCACAGCATTTCAGTGACAGCCACCTATCAGTACCCACAAGTGCCACCTATCAGTGCAATCAGTGCCATCTACCAGTGCCACCTATCAGGTGGCACTGGTAGATGGCACTGATAGGTGGCACTTGTGGGCACTGATATGTGGCACTTGTGGGCACTGATAGGTGGCACTGATAGATGGCACTGATAGCACTGATAGTGCAATCAGTGCCACCTATCAGTGCCCACAAGTGCCATCTATCAGTGCCACCTATCAGTGCCCACAAGTGCCACCTTTCAGTGCTATCAGTGCCCACAAGTGCCACATATCAGTGCCCACAAGTGCCACTTTTCAGTGCAATCAGTGCCACCTATCAGTGCCCATAAGTGCCACCTATCAGTGCAATCAGTGCCATCTATCAGTGCCAGCCACCTATTAGTGCCCATCAGAGCCAGTCACCAGTCAGTGCCCATAAGTGCCACCTGTCAGTGCCACCTATCAGTCCCCATCTTTCAAACTGTCACATGACATTGAAAAAAAAGTATCGGTAATCGGTATCGGCGAGTACTTGGAAAAAAGTATCGGTACTTGTACTCGGTCCTAAAAAAGTGGTATCGGGACAACCCTAATGTTAACCATCATTTGCTTAGCAGGTACGCCATTCAGTTGCATTGCGGATTTATTTATCTTGACAGCAACAGCGTTTGCTCCCACGATACATAAAGCCGTGACTCCAACGCTGTAGGAGGTGATTTCACCACCACAGTTAAAAAAAGAGCATATATGCCGAAGCATGGGGGCAGCAGGGGCGGAGGAGCGATTTTGCTCCTAATGCCGCGTATATACGGTCGAAATTCCGACGGAGGCTTGCCCGTGGAAAAGTTCGATCGTGTGTACGCGGCATAACCTTTTATGCCACGTACATACGGTCGAAATTCCGACGAAGGCTTGCCCGTGGAAAAGTCAGACCGTGTGTACGCGGCATAACTTTTTTGCGGGAGGATGCCCCCATGCTTCGGCATATATGCCCATCATTAGAAGTGGGTGGATGAAGGGAGGTATTCTAATGGTGGGCATACCCACCGATCAATCTCTTTTTTTCGTTCAGCCAACAGGCTGCATGAAAAAAAAGATTACAATACATGTCCAACAAGGACCAGCAACGTACTGGTATGTTGCTGGACTTTGAATGTTTATACCAGAATGATGCCTGCAGGTTTAGGTATCATCTTGGTATCATTCTTTTCAGCCAGTGGCCAGCTTTCATGTAAAAGCAATTCTAGCAGATAATTAGCCTCTAGACTGCTTTTACAAGCAGTGGGAGGGAATGCCCCCCCCCCGGATATAAACAGCGCCATTGGGAAATTGGGAAAGCATTTTATCACACCGATCTTGGTGTGGTCAGATGCTTTGAGGGCAGAGGAAAGATCTAGGGTCTAACCCCCCATTTTTTTTCAAAAAAAGAGTACCTGTCACTACTTATTGCTATCATAGGGGATGATTACATTCCCTGAGATAACAATAAAAATGATAAAAAAAAAATATGGAAGGAACAGTTTAAAAATAAAATAAAAAAGCAAAATAAATAAAAAAATAAATAAAAAAAAAGCACCGCTGTCCCCCCTGCTCTTGCGCAAAGGCGAACGCAAGCGTCGGTCTAGCGTCATATGTAAACAGCAATTGCATCATGCATGTGAGATATCACCGCGAAGGTCAGATCGAGGGCAGTAATTTTAGCAGTAGACCTCTGTAAATCTAACGTGGTAACCTGTAAAGGCTTTTAAATGCTTTTAAAAATGAATGTAGTTTCTCGCCCCTGCGCGTTTGTGTGCAATTTTAAAGCATGTCGTGTTTGGTATCCATGTACTCGGCCTAAGATCATCTTTTTTATTTCATCAAACATTTGGGCAATATAGTGTTTTTTAGTGCATTAAAAATAAAAAAAGTGTGTTTTCCCCCCAAAAAATGCGTTTGAAAAATCGCTGCGCAAATACTGTGTGGGAAAAAAAAAATGCAACACCCACTATTTTAATCTGTAGGGCCTTTGCTTTAAAAATATATATAATGTTTGGGGGTTCAACATAATTTTCTTGCAAAAAAAAATATGTTTTCATGTAAACAAAACGTGTCAGAAAGGGCTTTGTCTTCAAGTGGTTGATGTGTGACATAAGCTTCCTAATGTTGTGCATAAAATGCCAGGACAGTTCAAAACCCCCCCAAATGACCCAATTTTGGAAAGTTGACACCTCAAGCTATTTGCTGAGAGGCATGTTGAGCCCATTGAATATTTTTTTTTTTGTCCCAAGTGATTGAATAATGACAAAAAGAAAAAAAAAATAATGTACAAAAAGTTGTCACTAAATTATAAATTGCTCAAACATGCCATGGTTATATGTGGAATTGCACCCCAAAATACATTCTGCTGCTTCTCCTGAGTACGGGGATACCACATGTGTGAGACATTTTGGGAGCCTAGCCGCGTACAGGACCCCGAAAACCAAGCACCGCCTTCAGGATTTCTATGGGTGTAAATTTTTGATTTCACTCCTCACTGCCTATCACAGTTTCGGAGGCCATGGAATGCCCAGATGGCAAAAAAAAAAAACAAATGACCCCATTTTGGAAAGTAGACACCCCAAGCTATTTGCTGAGAGGTATGTTGAGTATTTTGCAGATCTCGCTTTTTGTCACAAAGTTTTAAAAATTGAAAAAAAAAAAAATATATGTCTTTCTTCATTTTCAAAAACAAATGAGAGCTATAAAATACTCACCATGCCTCTCGGTAAATAGCTTGGGGTATCTACTTTCTAAAATGGGGTCATTTGGGGGGGTTTTGTGCTATCTTGGCATTTTATGGCCTTCAAAACTGTGATAGGTAGTGAGGAGTGAAATCAAAAATTTGTGCCCTTAGAAATCCTGAAGGTGGTGCTTGGTTTTCGGGGGCCCGTACGCGGCTAGGCTCTCAAAAAGTCCCACACATGTGGTATCCCCGTACTCAGGAGAAGCAGCCAAATTTATTTTGGGGTGCAATTCCGCATATAACCATGGCATGTTTGAGCAATATATCATTTAGTGACAACTTTTTGTACATTTTTTTTTCTTTTTGTCATTATTCAATCACTTGGGACAAAAAAAAAAAAAAAATATTCAATGGGTTCAACATGCCTCTCAGCAATTTCCTTGGGGTGTCTACTTTCCAAAATGGGGTCATTTTGGGGGGTTTTGTGCTATCTTGGCATTTTATGGCCTTCAAAACTGTGATAGGTAGTGAGGAGTGAAATCAAAAATTTATGCCCTTAGAAACCTTGAAGGCGGTGCTTGATTTTTGGGGTCCCGTACGCGGCTAGGCTCCCAAAAAGTCCCACACATGTGGTATCCCCGTACTCAGGAGAAGCAGCAGAATGTATTTTGGGGTGTAATTTCACACATGCCCATGGCATGTGTGAGCAATATATCATTTAGTGACAACTTTGTGCAAAAAAAACAAAGTTTGTCATATTCCCGCAACTTGTGGCAAAATATAAAATATTCCATGGACTGAACATGCCTCTCAGTAAATAGCTTGGGGTGTCTACTTTCCAAAATGGGGTCATTTGGGGGGGTTTTGTGCTATTTTGGCATTTTATGGCCTTCGAAACTGTGATAGGTAGTGAGGAGTGAAATCAAAAATTTACGCCCTTAGAAATCCTGAAGGCGATGCTTGGTTTTTGGGGCCCCGTACCCGGCTAGGCTCCCAAAAAGTCCCACACATGTGGTATCCCCTTACTCAGAAGCAGCAGAATGTATTTTGCAGTGCAATTCCACATATAACCATGGCATGTGTGAGCAATATATCATTTAGTGACAACTTTTTGTACATTTTTTCTTTTTGTCATTATTCAATCATTTGGGACAAAAGAAAAAAATATTCAATGGGCTCAACATGCCTCTCAGCAAATAGCTTGGGGTGTCTACTTTCCAAAATGGGGTCATTTGGGGGGGTTTTGTGCCATCTTGGCATTTTATGGCCTTCAAAACTGTGATAGGTAGTGATAGGTAGTGAGGAGTGAAATCAAAAATTTATGCCCTTAGAAACCTTGAAGGCGGTGCTTGGTTTTTGGGGTCCCGTATGCGACTAGGCTCCCAAAAAGTCCCACACATGTGGTATCCCCGTACTCAGGAGAAGCAGCAGAATGTATTTTGGGGTGCAATTCCACATATAACCATGGCATGTGTGAGCAATATATCATTTAGTGACAACTTTTTGTAATTTTTTTTTTGTCATTATTCAATCACTTGGGACAAAAAAAAAATATTCAATGGGCTCAACATGCCTCTCAGCAATTTCCTTGGGGTGTCTACTTTCCAAAATGGGGTCATTTGGGGGGGTTTTGTACTGCCCTGCCATTTTAGCACCTCAAGAAATGAGATAGGCAGTCATAAATTAAAAGCTGTGTAAATTCCAGAAAATGTACCCTAGTTTGTAGACGCTATAACTTTTGCGCAAACCAATAAATATACGCTTATTGACATTTTTTTACTAAAGACATGTGGCTGAATACATTTTGGCCTAAATGTATGACTACAATTGAGTTTATTCGATTTTTCTTATAACAAAAAGTAGAAAATATCATTTTTTTTTCAAAATTTTCGGTCTTTTTCCGTTTATATCGCAAAAAATAAAAATCGCAGAGGAAATCAAATACCATTAAAAGAAAGCTCTATTTGTGGGAAGAAAAGGACGCAAATTTCGTTTGGGTACAACATTGCACGTCCGCACAATTTACAGTTAAAGCAGCGCAGTGCAAAATTCTGAATTCACCTCTGGTCCTTTAGCTACCAAATGGTCCGGGGCTTAAAATGGGCTGTAGTGGACAAGCTACGAGACTATCTGTATGGGGCCGAATTCTTGGTAAAGACTGACAACAATCCGCTCACCTACCTGTTAACCACTGCCAAACAGGATGCCACAGAACATAGGTGGTTGGCTGCCCTCTCAGGATTCACATTCAGCCTGAAATAGCAACCAGGTGTTGGAAACAGGGATGCGGATGCCCTATCCAGAAGAGAAATGGACCTAAGGCTAGGGTTGGGACTTTAAATGAGGTAATGACTACATACACCTCCATCCCCGATATCATGAATAAAGAAACTAAATGGTATAAATACCAACCGTGAACCAATGGTGACCATCAACGTCACGCAGCGCCTTAGAGGGGGGGCGGCGCCAGTGCCTGAGCAGCATAACGCGCTCGGCATTTGGCGCTCAAACCTCCCTCGTGGTGGACGCAGAATGATATCCATGTCGGCGTCACGGCGTCACGAATGACTTCACCCGCTGACCATGTGAGAGTGGCGTCGACACGCAGCGAGTGCCCGACCCACCCCCCACAAGGGGAGGAGATGGGGAGGTCTCGGTGCGTGTCGCAACTCCCGGGGACAATGGAAGCAAGCTTAACCCGGACTGCCAGAGCTAGACTCTCAAAGAAGAAAGAAAACGGTGTGGCATTAGATAGATCACAGTATTAGTAGAAATACATATAGAGTTATAGTAGTGTGCTTCCATCCCTGAAATAATGAGAACAGAAATGGACCTAAGGCTAGGGTTGGGACTTTAAATGAGGTAATGACTATATACACCTCCATCCCCGATATCATGAATAAAGAAACTAAATGGTGGGACTTTATATGAAGCACACTACTGAATTATATGAACCAATTATATTAAAAATTGTTTATTCATTACAAAAAGGATGGTATTATAGTATTGATAAGTAGCAATGATTGGAGTCTAGATATAACATGATTATAACAAAGTGTTCCAACGTAACATACATGGTAATGCATGATAATCACTAGTATCAGTAATTAATTTCTAGACAAACCAAAATAGCATAGAACATAATTCTCTTAAGGTAGCATAACAGTATAAAACCTTGGGTATGTGGACCGCAATTGTAGGGATAGCATGTAGACAGAATAATAATAATAATTGGTTCATTAAAATGGGATAGTATAATACAGATTTAGTGCATGTACACTGTGACGTATCATCATGGAAGAGCTCTATGCGTTTCGTGGCTAATGTACCACTCGTCAGGAGCAGATACGCAGTATGGGGGTGTCTATAATAGAACAAAAGATGCCAGAATGTTATAATAGTCAAAAGATTATAGAGAAACATATAGAGTATAGCAGGAAGAGGGGGGAAAAAAAAAGTCCCAATCACTCTTACCTATCTGTAGTATATGGGTAGATTTAAAATATGGTATCAATAGTAAAGGGAGGGCAGCTATGAAAGACATCCTCCCCGGGAGTTGAGACGGTGACACCTGGGACACGGTGGTAGCAACAGCAGCCAATGATATTGTGAAAGTGAGGTGACCAGTATCAGCTGAAATAGGTATAATTGTATGTGGTTCCTTTATATGGTAAAATCCCAGAGGTATCTGTGGAAATCAATGGGTTAATAATAAATTAGTTAACAGCTGATAAACTGGTAGGGGAGTGCAAGTCAACGTGAGAAACACTTTGTTATAATCATGTTATATCTAGACTCCAATCATTGCTACTTATCAATACTATGATACCATCCTTTATGTGTATGCCATGCCTTTTTGTAATGAATAAACAATTTTTAATATAATTGGTTCATATAATTCAGTAGTGTGCTTCATATAAAGTCCCACCATTTAGTTTCTTTATTCGCCCTATCCAGAAGGCCTCATTGCCTCAGTGACCCCACCGAGGAATGGGCCCAGTTGACCCCAGACATTGGAGTTTCGGCTGTAGGAGTACCCAAACGTTACTGTAACGTGACCCAAGTGGGAGAAGAAGGCCTACCCAAGCTGTCCAAAAAAGGATCTGAGGAAGGACCAAATGGAAGATCCTCTTGGAAGATTAGTATTGAAGGCCTTGGAGGAACGATGTCCTGATATGTTTCTCACATACTCTCCAAAAGAGGCTCGACTGTTACACAGAGAGTAGGACCGATTGCAACTACATCAAGGGGTGGTCTACCGAAGGGGCCCCTCTGATGGTCTGGAAGAAAAGTGGCAGTTGTTCCTGCCCAGGAAGCACAGAGAAACAGTCTTAACTGCTCTCCATACAATCATCGTCATCTGGGTCCTGAAAGGACCTTCCATCTAGTGAGAGACAGATTCTACTGGCCCTGCATGCGGGCTGAAGTTGAAGGTTACTGTCACTCCTGTATCCGGTGTATTCAGAGGAAGACCCTACCTCACCGAGCTGCCCCAATAGGCCATCTTCAGAGCCAGGGACCCATGGAACTGGTGTGCATTGATTTCCTTTGCTTGGAGCCTGACCTGAGTGGACAAGGAAATGTTTTGGTAGTAACCGACCATTTCACATAATATGCCCAAGCATACCCAACAAGAGACCAGCAAGCTTCAACAGTGGCATAAGTCCTAGTAGAGAAATTCTTTGTCCACGATAGATTTCCCCAACGTATCAACTCAGATCAAGGGAGACACTTTGAAAGCACTCATAAAGAAGCTGTTGGACTTGCTGGGCATCAAGAAGACTAGAACCACTCCATATCACCTCCAGGGGCATGCTCAGCCTGAGGCGTTTTAACTGAACCCTTCTGGACATGTTGGGAACTCTAAGCTCGGAAAAGAAGCAGCACTGGAGCAAACATGTAGCTGCCATTGTGCATGCCTACAACAGCACTGCAAATGATGCAACTGGATGCTCCCCATCCCGTTTGATGTTTGGGCGAGAAGCTCGGCTACCAGTGGATCTGGCCTTTGGTGTATCCCTTGATCATGCATCAGCAACTTCCCACAAGGGGTATGTAGACCGGTTATGGAGAAGTCTGAAAATGGCCTATGAGAAAGCCCAAGCTATGTTAGACCAAAGGGGGCTGAGGAATAAGAGAAACTTCGACCTCAAGGTTAGAGTATACGACTTGCAGCCAGGGGACCGAGTGTTACTAAGAAATCTGGGTATCCCTGGAAAACATAAGTTAGCTGACCGCTGGAAGTCACAACCATACATCATCTGCAAGCAGTTACCAGGCCTCCCAGTATATCAGACCAGAAGGGAGTGTAGGCCCACTAAAGACTTGGCACCGGAATCACCTGCTGCCCCTCTCTGAAGCAGTTCGCCTACCTCCAGTGTCAGTTTCACAAGAGTCACCCTCAACCTCTTGAGGGTCTCAACCAGTCACCAGATCTCAGTCAACACTTCAGGACATAGAAAATTAAGACTCTGAGGATGAGTGGGTAGAGCCAGGTTGGTTGTGGTCATCTCAACAATCAGAATCCATGACCGCTCCTCTACCCTCACCTGAAGTAACTGACAGTAGAACTCTCCGACCAGAGGCCCCTGAGTTTGTGCCTCACAGTATACTCACTGAGGAATTAGACGATGTGGAGTGTCTGCCAATGGGGGACTCTGAAGAGGTCTCATCTTTTTCAGAAGAGGAACTGGATACTCCAGCAGAGTCCAGTGTACTTGAACAAGAAGGAAAAGAAACAGTCTATCACTCATGAGACCCTAGCACCTAAGGAACAAAGAGTAAGGAGAGTCATTCACCCTCCCAAAAGACTGACTTATGATTAACTGGGTGAATGCTCTGAAGAAGCCATTCTCACTTCTAAAAGGACAATTGTACGCCTAGTTCTTCCACTGCAAATTTGGTGGAGGACAACCCTAGCTCACCCCCTGGCACATCTTGTTGGGCCGTACCTGTTAAGGTGGCCTGTAGGCAAGACAACCTCTACAAAGCTTGGTGGGGGGGGGTTCCTCTGCCTGGTCCTTTTACAAATGTGAACTGTCTTGTACCATGTATATATACTAACTGTAACCTGGTACATGCTTTGTCAATACATGCAGAGAAAAATTCAAACTGTTGTCGTCTTTGGGGACCAAAGATTTTAAGTGGGGGGAGTGTGTAGCAAGGTTCCACTTTGCAATGTAGATATAGACTACAGTTTGACAATTAAGAAGGAACTTAGCTCCCTCCGGTGTTCAATTTGTTATATTGCAGTAACTTATTCGCTTCAATGATATTAAAACAATGCATTGTGAATCAGACTAAACTACCCAGAGTGCAGCTGTGCTACCAGGGTGCACTGCATCACCGCACAGCCTGCTGGGAGAGGTTATTTAAAGGGAGGAGTTACATTCTGTCTCTTGGGAAGCAGCCATCTATCAAGAAGGAAGTCTGCATTGAGGCCAGCTTCCAGTGTGTCTAGGCCCAAGAAGCCTGGGCCGACCGTCGCCAGAGCCTGCCTGCCTAATCTCGTGTGAGGGATCCTCATCCGGGGTGTCCAGCTCACACTCCACAGCAACCAGAGTCGTCCAACCATCGACACCTACTACGGCTGTGCGTCGGATCGGAGGCTGCAAGTTGCGGAGCATACCTGAGAACCGAGACCTTGTTTGGTGAGAAGCGCACTTGCCCAACAACAATTAACTGAATCGCAGGGAGGTGGGGCCTTATAGACTTGCCACCATTTTTTTTTAAGCTGGCCCTACACGGTTTGCAATTCTGCTGGTTCCTGATGAACTGGTCAAAATTTCAGCCCCCATCTGCCCAACATTGAAAAATCAAGGAACTGGGTAGAGAATTGTCAGCTGAACAGTGCATGTATCCAATCAGATGCTGTCAGAATACAATAACCCAATAGGGAGGTTTGGCCATCTGCACTGCATAGCATGGGCGAAGGAATCTGACATTTTTTTGAACAAACAAAATGGCCAGCTTAAAGCGGAGTTCCACCCAAAAATTTACCTTCCGCTTTAAGTGACAGTGAGCCCCTGACATGCCACATTTGGCATGTCATTTTTTTGGGGGGGGGGGGAGCGGATACCCATTTTTTTTAGAGGCATCCAGCTCCCACTTCCTCCCGGGGGTCCGCGGCACCTGAAGGAAGTTCACCTCTCCCTCCCTGCAATCTTCTGGGACACGTCACAGGTCCCAGAGGATTGCCCGGCCATTCACAGCACGCAGCGTGACGCATGCACAGTGCGTGCCAGGCTGTGAAGCCACAGCCGGGCGCCCACAGTAAGAATGCCGGAGCCGTGGAGAGGAGCAGGGCGGGGCTTTGTACGCCCGCATCGCTGGACCATGGGACAGGCGAGTGTCTGATTATTAAAAGTCAGCAGCTACACTTGTAGCTGCTGACTTATTTTTTTCTGCGGAACTCCGCTTTAAGATATCCCCCTTCCTCCTTTTTTTCTCCATACTGCTGTTCTAAACTAAGGCTTCCTCTAAACCCCATTTAAAAAATAATAATATCAGATGCACAGCTTTTGTATTACCATGTTATTGAATTGTTTGAGATTTATTCTACCTACAGTAGCTGTATATGTGCCATGAATATATATAAAAAAAGTATCTGACATTTTATTACTTGTAATTTGAGTTAGCCATTTTGTATCATTGTGTCACTACTAGAAGTAGTAAGCAGAGATCCTGTTTTGGGTGATACAAAATCTGTTACACACTCTTTACTAGCAAGCTTGAATTGAAAAGAAAAGCTTGTTGAAATCAAATAAATAATATTTCCAAAGTTTATTAGTTGCCAAAGACAAATACAGATTCTGAGATTGAAAAAAGCCTTTTATAAACATGGGAATTGGAAGAAAAATAAATCTCGCTACCTTAAAAATTAATACATTATATATATATATATATATATATATATATATATATATATATATATATAACACACATGATCAATTAATCAGAATCAACCCATACATAACTTGAATTATTAGTGAAAAAAAACATTATCAATAGTGAGTCCACAAATAAATTGATGAATATAAAAATGAATAAATTACAAAAAAATCAATAATGATGTTGAAAGTCGATATATAGATGGTTTAAATCCAAAGGATTGATATCCATAAAATGTGATACGCCAGTGCTGGGTAACCAAAAGTCCATATGAACATGAAATGCTGTATCCGCTTGTGAAAAAAACAGTTGAATCCACCAATCAGCAGAAATGAACTCTTACCAAAAGGCCACGATCCCCCATGACAGAGGATCAAAGAATGCGTGTATTAAATCGCAGCTTAGCTCCAAGAGACAGCAGGCACAGTCATGGATTCTTAGCAATCGCCTCCCAGTCAATCAAATCTCCAATAGAAATTTGTATTCTTTTATTTGAGCCTGTAGATCTTCTGACTGAAGATGTTTCTGTGCTAAACAATCAATCTTCATTCTGCAAAAGTAACCTCTCATATTCACACAGCTGTAGCACAAGCCTGGAATTCTCACAGCAGATATCATCTAGCTTCCCCTTGACACTTTCTTTTTCTGTAAGTAGCTCATCATTCTCCTGTAAGAGCTGCTTCTGGCTGCTCAGCAGTAATGCTTGTTTCCTTTTCCAGGGGGAGAAACCACCAGGAAGAAAGCATGATCTTGGGCATAAGAGAACCTTGCCTGTGTTATGTACAAGGAATGACTCCTTACAGGAGAGGGATAGCAACTCAGAGACATGTCTGACCAATGTGCAAGCAACCAAAAAAGCTACTTTGCAGGAGAGATCCTATAAAAGGAATATACCAGATGGGTTCAAAAGTGTGGTTTCTGCTGCTTAGACCCCTTTCACACTGGGGCGGTTTTCCGGACATAACCCTCCTACCTGCAGCCAGCAGCCTCAGTTCGTAACAAAGCAGTACAAACCTTAAAGGGTGGGTGCTGTGTCAGTCCATGGACGTCAGAGAAACGGATTTTACAGTGAGTACAAAAATCCTATTTTCTCTTATCGTCCATGGACTGACACAGCCTCTTCATACTGAAACACGTGGGACGTCCCAAAGCAGTATAAAGAAGAGGGTGGGAGCAGTAGTAAAAGGAAAAACCAAACTTCACTCCAAACAAGGCAGAGCTCCTCAACGGAGGAGATGCAACTTTAAACAGCGGCCTGCAACACCTTGCGGCCGAAGGAAGCATCCGAAGATGCAGCCACATCAACCTTATAGAACTTAGAAAAGGTATGAATGGACGACTAGGTCGCCGCCTTGCACACTTGTGCAACCGACGCTTGATGTCGGAAAGCCCCGGAAGCACCAATTGCCCTGGTGGAATGCGCCGTAACCGGAAAGGGAGGCGTCCGCCCCTTAAGGGCATAGGCCTGTATGACGGTCTGTCTGATCCACCTAGAAATGGTGGCAGACGACACCGCTTGGCCCTGTTTAGGACCAGAGACAGACACAGTGAGTCAGACTTCCGAACGGAAGCAGTAGCAGACCGGTACACCGTAAGGCTCGTACCACATCATCCAATGTGTGAAGCGCAAACTCTGGGATGCGATGGGTGAGGGCACAAAGACGGAAGAACAATGTCCTCATTAAGGTGAAAGGCCGAGGCCACCTTTGGAAGGAAAGACGGTCGCGGGCACAACACCGCCTTATCCTTATGGAGGACCAAGTAAGGAGACTTGCAGGACAAGTCCGCCAACTCAGACACCCAACTAACAGAAGTAATGGCCACTAAGAAAGCCACCTTCTGGGACAAGGTCAAGAGAGGAATCTCTCTGATATTTTCAAAGGGATGTTCTTGGAGAACCGAGAGCACCAAAATTCAGATCCCAAGGAGGGAGAGGAGATTGACAGGGGGAATCACATGGCAAATCCCCTGCACAAAAGGTGCTAGCCAAGGAATGGCCTGCTAGCGGTCGTTGAAAGAAAACAGCCAAGGCCGAAATCTGACCCTTAATGATGCTCAAAGCCAGCTTTTGGGTCACAACACGCTACAAGAACCACAGGATTCTGGGGACGGAGTACGTCCATGGACGCCAGTATAGCTCTTCGCACATAGCGATGTAAGCCTTCCAGGTACGGTGATAGATCTTTCTGAAGGAAGACTTTCATGCCCTCAGCATGGTCGAAATGACCGAATTCGAGAGACCTCGGTCCTTCAGGACCTGGCTCTCAATAGCCATGCCGTTAAATCCAGAGACTGTAAAGCAGGATGAAAGATAGGACCTTGAGACAGAAGGTCCTCCCTCAGTGGCAGTCGCCAAGGAACGTCCACGATGAGACGTACCAAATCGGCATACCAATGATGCCGAAGGCCGATCCGGAGCAATGAGGGTCACCGGAATGCCCTCGGCCGCTACCCGGCGCAGCAGATGAGGAAGCAGCTGAAGCAGAGGGTAAGCATATATCAGGCGATACTGATCCCACGGGGCAACTAACGCATCTGAGGCGTCTGCTCAAGGGTCCCTGGACCTGGCCACAAACCTCGACACCTTGCGATTGAGTCGAGAGGCCATCAGGTCCACATCCAGCGTGCCCCACCGTCGGCAAAGAAGTTGAAAAACCTCCGGGTGTAAGGACCACTCTCCTTGGTCCAGCGTCTGGTGACTCGGATAGTCCGCCTGCCAGTTTTCTACGCGCGGAATGTAAAACGGCCGGCACGCTTCTTTCTGCCCACCTTAGGATGCGGGCAAGCTCAGATGCCGCAGCCGAGCTCCGAGTGCCTCCCCGATGGTTGACATACGCCACAGCCGTGACGTTGTCCAACTGGATTCTGATCGAGCAGCCCTGTAGCTTCGACCACGAGGAGAGGCACAGTCTGATCGCACGCAATTCCAGGACGTTGATCAGTAGACGGGATTCGTCCGGGGTCTAGAGCCCTTGAGCTGGTAGGATTTCCCAAACTCCACCCCAGCCCGTCAGGCTGGCGTCTGTCGTGACCACCGTCCACTGGACGGGGAGGAATGACTTTCCGGACCGAAGAGCCGGGGATCTCAGCCACCATGTCATGGACGCCCTGACAGAGTGACTCACCTGGATCTGAAGATCCAATGACAACGGGGACTTGTCCCAAGTGGACAGGATCTTCTTCTGCAAGGCCCGAGTGTGTGTGATTGGGCATACGGAACGGCCTCGAAGGCCACCACGAGTACCAGTACTCTCATGCAGAAACGGATTGACGACCATTTTCGGGACGTCAGGACCCGTACTGCCGACTGAAGTGTTTGCAATTTCTCCGAGGGCAGGAACACTTTTGCTGCCGAGGCGTCCAGGAGCAGACCCAGATACTCCAAACGCTGAGTCGGGACCAGGACCGACTTCTGAATGTTCAGGAGCCACCCGAAGTCCCGGAGGGTCTGACAGACTATTGTCACATTTTCTTCCAACTTTGAGCCATTGTCTGCTCTTAGACGAAGATCGTCCAGATAGCCCACGATAACAATTCCTCACTGTCTCAGCAAAGCTAGAACCGGGGCAAGCACCTTGGTGAAAACCTGTGGTGCCGATGCTAGGCCAAAGGGAAGTGCCACAAACTGATAGTGGACTTCGCCTATTGCAAAGCGCAGAAACTTCTGGTGACTTGCACAGATCGGGACATGCAAGTAGGCATCCATGATATCCAAGGAAGCCAGAAAGTCCCCTTGGATTGTAGCGATCACCGTGCGAATGGATTCCATACGGAACTTTTGCACCTTCACAAAGGCATTCAAGGCCTTGAGGTTCAGGATTGGCCGGACTCCACCCTTTTTCGGAACAAACAGATTCAAGTAGAACCCCTAAAACCTCTCCTGTGACGGTACCGGCACAATTACTCCGCACCTGAGCAAATCCTGTACAGCCCCCAAGAGGGCCACCCGACGGGCAGGAAGGAGAGGGAGATTTGAGGGGAAGAATCTGTCTGGGGGCCATGAACAGAACTCTATCCTGCGGGGCTCCTTTCCCTTAGTAGACTGAGGAAGGAGGGTGCTCTTACCCCCTGTGACATCCTTAATGATGTCATCCAGGGCAGCCCCAGTCAGTCTACCACCCTTAAAGGGCAAATCAGCCAGGAGCTTCTTGGAAGCTAGGTCAGCCGACCAGCATTTCAACCAGATAAGACGACGCAACACCATTGCAGAGATAGAGGCCCCAGATATTAAAGGGGCCGCGTCCAAAGTGGCATCGCACACATACACCAGACCCTGCACAAGTTGGTGGGCCAGGGCTACGGTATCTGGGAGGGAGATTATGCTCGTGCACAGTCTGGTGCAAAATCTTTGCCCATTCCGTGAGTGTCTGAGACACAAGGGTCGCCGCTACGATAGGACATAAGGCGGACCCCAACAAGGTAAACATAGTTCTGCTCACCACTTCTGACCTCATGTCAGTGGGGTCCTTAAATGCAGGAGTCTCCTCCATTGGGAGAGTGGTAGCCTTATTCAAATGGGCTACCGGGGGGGGGGCGAGGTTTGGGGGGGTCGACCACCAGGGGGAGAGCCTACTTTTTAACCAGGGCCTCCTCAAAAGGGGTATCTAATAGATAGATGCCGCAGGACTGTCAAAGTCTTCTGCGGCTTTTCCCAGACCTGATCAATGAATCTATCAAAGAAAGGCGTATATGGAAAAACCTTTTTTGAAGGCATGGCCTTAAAGGAACCAAAGGAGACAACCTCCACCTGAGGTTCCGCAGCATGCAGCTTGAGAGTGTCCCTCACAGCATCAATGAGTTAACTTACAAGCGCCCTGTCATTTACTGACTCAGAACTGGAGTCCTCCTCACAAGGAATGTCCTGTTCAAAAACATTAAAATATTGAGAGTTAGGGTCCTGAGCAGCAGCAGCAGCTAGGCCCATATCTGAATAAGAGCACTCCCCTACTGGAGATTGTGTGGGGAGAGGGCGCTTTATAGCTCCCTTGCGCTCGCACACCGCTTCCATCCTGACAAGAAATTATTCCAGGACTGACGACAACTGGTTTATAGGGACCACAGGTGCTGGAGCACTGCCTGGTGCCTCTGACAAGCAGGGGGGGGGGAAGCGGGTGAACCAGACTCCATACTCGCCACCCTCTGAGACCTTAATGCACAAAAGTGAATAAAAGTCCACCCACTGGCTGCGCTGACTGATGGGATACCCAGAGGACTCACCAACCTGGAGAGGACCGCTCAGTTCCGCTGCCTGTACCGCACTACCAGCGCAAGTGAGACGTGAGGAGATTCGCACCGCAGCAGCATCGATAGAGGCCAAAACGAAGTGAAAAGCGCGCGGCTTCAAGAAAATGGCCACCGGCCGAAAGTAACTGCGCCATCAATCCGCGGCAAGATGGCCGCCAAGTGCGCAGTAAAAACTACAGACAAGGCGCCTAACGACGCCCAGGCCCATACCCAAAGGTCCCCCCCCCGCCAGGCCAGCATGACCCCCCCCAGGCACCCCCACACAGCACAGTGCCAGATTAGGGTGCAGAAAGCAGCATAAGGGGGAGACAGGGAAAATCCCCCATACAGAGAAACACACAGCATGCACTCACCTGATATCAGGAGAGACTACTTACCCATCCCAGAGGGACCCACTGGTGTGTTTCAGACAGACCTATCACAGGAGTAGTACGGAGTAGCGGTCGGCCCGGTCAACCGCAAAATATACAGCAGGCACTGTTCAATCTTGTGAGGACCGCGGAGCATAAAAGCCAACCGGCCACCCCTGGAGTCGTGGGGCAAGTCGTGAACCGAGTCTCACGCACACAAGGCGAAGATCAGCACGATCGATGGTCGGACAGGGAAGACTACGAGGATACCTTGTACCCAACCTCTTGCCCAGCCGACAGTTGATTGAAGATCTCAAAAAATAAAATTCCCAAAGGAATAAAGAAATCTTCGAGGAGACTGGCTCCTGAGAGAGCCACGTCTTCTGCTGGGCAGAAAAAAAACTGAGGCTGCTGGTAGGCGGGTTATGTCCAGAGGGACCGCCCCCCGTTCAGCTCTGTTATTTTTAGAATGTATGTTGTAACATCTAAACTTCTACCTAGATCTTCTCCTGCAAGCAGGGACATATACCCACATGTTTCAGTATGAAGAGGCCAAGTCAGTCCATGGACGATAAGAGAAAATAGGATTTTTGTACTCACCGTAAAATCCGTTTCTCTGACGTCCATGGACTGACACAGCTCTCATACGGATTACATGTGGGACGTCCCAAAGCAGTATAAGAAAAGGGTGGGAGCAAAATAGTAAAAGGAACAACCAAACTTCACTCCAAACCAGCAGAGCTCCTCAACAGAGGAGTTGCAACATTCAACAGCGGCCTGCAACACTTTGCAGCCCGAAGGAAGCATCCGAAGATGCAGCCACATCAACCTTGTAGACTTTTGAAAAGGTATGAACGGACCACCAGGTCGCCGCCTTGCACACTTGTGCAACCGACGCTTGATGTCGGAAAGCCCAGGAAGCACTGATTGCCCTGGTGGAATGCGCCGTGACCGGAAAGGGAGGCGCCCGCCCCTTAATGGCATAGGCCTGTATAACAGTCTGTCTGATCCACCTAGAAATGGTGGCAGACGACACCGCTTTGCCCTGTTTCGGACCAGAGACAGACACAAACAAACAGTGAGTCAGACTTCCGAATAGAAGCAGTAGCCGCCAGGTATACCCGTAAGGCACGCACCACATCCAAATTGTGAAGCGCAACCTCTCTAGGATGCGATGGATGAGGGCACAAGGACGAAAGGACAATGTCCTCATTAAGGTGAAAAGCCGAAACCACCTTAGGAAGGAAAGACTGTCGCGGTTGCAACACCGCCTTATCCTTATGGAGGACCAGGTAAGGTGACTTGCATGACAGAGCCGCCAACTCAGACACCCGTCTAACAGAAGTGATGGCCACTAAGAAAGCCACCTTCTGGGACAAAGTTAAGAGGAATATCTCTGATATTTTCAAAAAGGAGGTTCCTGAAGAACGGAGAGCACCAAGTTCAGATCCCAAGGAGGGAGCGGAGGCTTGGCAGGTGGAACCACATGGCGTACCCCCTGCACGAAAGTGCTAACTAAGGAATGACCTGCCAGGGGTCTTTGAAAGAAAACGGCCAAGGCTGAAATCTGACCCTTAATAGTGCTCAAAGCCAGCCTTTGTGCAACACCACGCTGCAAGAACCGCAGGATTCTGGGGACAGAGTACGTCCGTGGACGCCAGTCTAGCTCTTCGCACATAGCGATGTAAGCTCTCCAGGTACGGTGGACGATCTTCCTAGAAGACTTTCTTGCCCTAAGCATGGTCGAAATTACCGAATCCGACAGGCCTTGGGCCTTCAGCACCTGGCTCTCAATAGCCATGCCGTTAAAGCCAGAGACTGTAAAGCAGGATGAAAGATAGGACCTTGAGATAGAAGGTCCTCCCTCAAGGGCAGGCACCAAGGGGCGTCCGCGATGAGACGTACCAGGTCGGCGTACCAGTGACGCAGAGGCCAGTCCGGGGCAACGAGGATCACCGGAATGCCCTCGGCCGCTACCCTGCGCAGCAGGACGAGGAAGCAACTGCAGCAGAGGGTAGACATACATTAAGTGGTACTGACCCAACGATGCCACCAACGCGCCCGAGGCATCCGCCCTGGGGTCCCTGGACCTGGCCTCAAACCTCGACACCTTGCGATTGAGTCGAGATGCCATCAGGTCCACATCCGGAGTGCCCCACCGCCGACAAAGGAGTTGAAACACCTCCCCCTGGTCCAGGGACTGGCGGCTCAGATAGTCCGCCTGCCAGTTTTCTACGCCCGGAATGTAGATGGCCAACAGCGCCGGCACGCTTCTTTCCACCCACCTTAGGATGTGGGCGACCTCGGACGCTGCAGCCGAGCGCCCCCCTGATGGTTGACATACGCCACGGCCGTGGCGTTGTCCGACTGGATTCTGACCGAGCGAACCTGTAGCCTCTTCGACCACGCGGAGAGACACAGTCTGATCGCCCGCAATTCCAGGACGTTGATTGGGAGACGAGATTCCTCCGGTGTCCAGAGCCCATGAGCTGACAGGACTCCCCACACTCCTCCCCAGCCCGTCAGGCTGGCGTCCGTCGTGACCACCGTCCATTGGATGGGGAGGAATGACTTACCGGCCCGAAGAGCCTGGGATCTCAGCCACCACGTCAGGGACGCCTTGACAGAGTGACTCACCTGAATCTGAAGATCCAATGACAATGGGGACTTGTCCCAAACAGACAGAATTCCCTTCTGTAATGCCCGAGTGTGTGATTGGGCATACGGAACCGCCTCGAAGGAGGCCACCATTAGTCCCAGGACTCTCATGCAGAAGCGAATTGACGACCATTTTTGGGATGTCAGATCCCGCACTGCCGACTGAAGTGTCAGTAACTTCTCTGAGGGTAGAAACACCTTCGCTGCCGAAGTGTCCAGGATCAGACCCAGATACTCCAATCGTTGAGTCGGGACTAGAACCGACTTCTGCGTGTTCAGAAGCCATCCGAAGTCCCTGAGGGTCTGACTGACTATTGTCACATTTTCCTCCAATTCTGAGCCATTTTCTGCTCTGAGAAGGAGATCGTCCAGATAGCCCACGATAACAATTCCTCGCTTTCTCAGCAAAGCTAGAACCGGGGCAAGCACTTTGGTGAAAACCCGTGGTGCCGATGCTAGGCCAAAGGGAAGAGCCACGAACTGATAGTGGACTTCGCCTACGGCAAAGCGCAGAAACCTCTGGTGGCTTGCGCAGATTGGAACGTGCAAATAAGCGTCCTTGATGGCCAAGGACGCAAAAAAATCCCCTTGGTGGAGTGTCGCGATCACCGTGCGAATGGATTCCATCCGGAATTTTAGTACCCTCACATAGACATTCAGGGCCTTAAGGTCCAGGATTGGTTGGACCCCATCCTTCTTCGGGACAACAAACAGGTTTGAGTAAAACCCCTGAAACCTCTCTTGCGACGGACCTGGCACAATTACTCCGCACCCGAGTAAATCCTGTACGGCCCACGAGCGGAACTCTATCCTGTATCCCGAGGTGACCACCTCGCAACACCCACAGGTCGGAGATCCGGGAGGTCCACCGCACCGAGAACTTGCGAAGACGTCCCCCCCCACCCCAGAGTCGGGCAGGGGCAAGACTTCATGCGGTGGCGGGCTTGGGAGCTTGCTTGGTAGGCTTACGCACCCAGGGACGCCTTTGTCCCCCCCCCACACTTTTTTCAGTCTGGGCGGGCTTACCTGTGGAATCTGACTGACGAAAAATGTCTTCGCCGGAAAGGAAGGGCCCGGCCTGCGGTGGGGCTCCTTTCCCTTAATAGACTGGGGAAGGAGGGTGCTCTTACCTCCTGTGACATCTTTAATAATGTCATCCAGGGCAGCCCCAAACAGTCTACCGCCCTTAAAGGGCAAGTCAGCCAGGAGCTTTTTGGAAGCTAGGTCGGCCGACCAGCATTTCAGCCAGATAAGGCGACGCAGCACCACAGCAGAGATCAAGGCCCCTGATATTAAAGGGGCCGCATCCAAAGTGGCATCGCACACAAAGACTAAACCCTGCGCAAGTTGGTGATCCAGGGCAATGGTCTCAGGAGGGAGATTATGCTCCTGCACTGTCTGGTGCAAAATCTTTGCCCATCCTGTAAGTGTCTGAGACATAAGTGTCGTCGCCACTATAGGGCGTAAGGCGGACACCAATAAGGTAAACATAGTTCTACTCGCCACTTCTGATCTCCTGTCAGCGGGATCCTTAAATGCAGGAGTCCCTTCCATCGGGAGTGTGGTAGTCTTATTCAAACGGGCGACCGGGGGGGTGAGTCCACTTCTTAACCAGGTCCTCCTCAAAGGGGTACCTTAAAGCTATGAGCCGCGGGACTGTCAGTCTTCTGCGGCTTATCCCAGACTTGATCAATGAATGTATTAAAAAAAGGCACATATGGAAAAACCTTTTTTGAAGAAACTGCTTTAAAGGACCCAAAAAGGATACAGCTTCCACCTGAGGTTCCTCAGCCTCAACATTCAGCTTGAGAGTGTCCCTCACAGCATCAATGAGTTCACTTACAAGCACCCGGTCAGTTGGTGGTTCAAGACAGGGGTCTTCCTCACAAGGAATGTCCTGTCCAAACACATCAAAATCCTCAGAACTAGGGTCCTGAGTAGCAGTAGCTAGGCCCATATCTGAGTCAGATCACTCCCCATGTGGAGATTGTGTGGGGAGGGGGCGCTTTACAGCTCCCGTGCGTTCGCACACCGCTTCCAACTTGACAAGGAATGATTCCAGGACTGCCGACAAACTGGTCCATAGGGACCGCAGGTGCACTGCCAGTTGCCTCTGACAAGTGTGGAGAAGCAGGTGAACCAGACTCCATACTGCCACCCGCTGAGACTTTATTCACTATTACAGTGAATAAAATAGTCCACCCACTGGCTGTGCTAAGGCTGAGGAGGCGAGTGAAGCCTGAGGAGAGTGAAGAATCTGTGAGGAGACTGAGGAATTTTGCGCCATCAGCAGTGCCGCTGGAGGCCGAAATCGAAAGTGAAAGCGCCGCGGCTACAAGAAAATGGCGCACGCAATAAAACCTCACACACTCCACTAGAACACTTCCCAGAGTTCACCAACAGCCATGAGCGCGCCCCCCCCCCCAGCGACCCCCACACAGCACAGCACCAGTACAGGGTGGAGAGAAGCATAACAGGGGGGAGACAGGGAGAACCCCCCCACAAAAAGAAACACAGCCAGCATGTACTCACCTGCATGAGGGGAGACTACTTACCCGTAGGTACTGTTAAATATTGAGAGGACCGCGGGAACATGAAAGCAACCCGGCCACCCCTGGAGTCATGGGGCATGTCATGAACGGAGTCTCACGCACACAAGGCGAGGATCAGCACGCTCGATGGTCGGACAGGGAAGACTACGAGGATACCAGTGTACCCAACCTGTTGCCCAGCCGACGATTGAAGGTCTCAAAAATAAAATTCCCAAAGGAATAAAATTCAAAAGTAAAATCTTCCAGGAGACTGGTTCCTGAGAGAGCCACGTCTTCTTCTGCTAGGCAGAAAAAAAAAACTGAGGCTGCAGGTGGGAGGGTAATGTCCGGAGGGACCGCCCCCTGGGCAGGGCTGTTCAGCTCTGGTTTCTTCTAGAATGTTTTAACATCTAACATTCTGCCTAGGTCATATCCTGCAAGCAGGGACATATACCCACACGTAATCAGTATGAGAGCTGTGTCAGTCCATGGACGATAAGAGAAATTATGATTTTTACATGTAGGAGCGAAGTGTCAGAATTGGTCCGGGCCTGAAGTGGTTAAAGCCGGAGACTACAGCAGGATGGAACAAAGGACCTTGAGATAGTAGATCTTGCCTGTTGGGAAGAGGCCTGGGAACATCTGTTAGGGGAAAAAAAAGGAATACATCTGTGTACCAGGTTCTTGTGGGCCAGTTCAGTGCATGTAAGGCAGCGAGGATCACTATGGCATATGGAAGGCAGGATCAATCACAAATAGGTATGAGGTCTTCAAACCAATGGCAAAAAACAAAACAAATAAAAAAAAAAAAAAAAGAGGGCCTGTATTAAGGCTGTTATTTGTCTGAGGAATTGTAACAGATGCAGAAAATTCTGCTTGTTGCCTACCTGAAATAAAGCTGGAATTGGATGGAGTGACCAGTGTAAGAGCTGGTTCCTGATCCCATTTAAGGAACACATCATCACTCTGAGGTTGAGTATTTTGCAGGCATTCAACGCAACACATGTTCACCTGCAGTTTTGTACTGGTTCCCTTTCGCTTTGTCTCTGCCACGGCCACATGTAAGGGTAATCCGCTATGCAACACAGGTGTTGACCTTCCTGTAGCGAATCCCTGTGGCAAAAGGGCAGGCGGAAGCACTTGAGGCCCTTGTGAGGTAAAAATGTGTAACCTTTAGTGTTATGTCTCACTTTGTCATCCACCTGAGACTGCGCTAAGTGGTTGAGTTTAAGAGCCCAATTTAAAATTAAAATATTGCCCCAGAGCATGCAGGGTGACCCCATCTTACCTGTCCACCATGCTGGACTTTCTAATCCAGGCTTTACCCATCTCAGTAGACAGACTCTTGAAGTGGTCCATAGAGATGGACCACAGCCCTGGAGCTGTACAGTACCTTGCTGCTGATGACACGCTGTAGTATGTGCCAAGGTGAGCACCTATACAGGATCCAAAGCAACATTACAGGCCACAGGCTTGTAATTATTAGCATGGGCTCTGGGAATAGCTCCCAATGTTTTTTGAGTTTGCACAGATTCTATTTGTGGTATAAAAAAGCAGTGAGAAGTTGATTGAAGATAAAATAGACATAAAAAAATAAAAATGGTTAAGCCAAACGGTCATTTTCTCCATGAAGGAGAAGAGGTCCATCACCCTGAGACACAGAAATTGAGCACTCGCAAAGTGGTGTAGGGTTATAGGTGGGATGCCCAAAGGGCATGTTTTTGAAAGCTTTACCAGTGTCCAACCACCTGAAGGTACAAGACTATAATTCAGGGTCTAAAAATACTTTGCCTGTGTCCTGCACTGTTTAAGATGTTTTTTTTATACATCAATAAATGTGCTTTTAAACACCTGAATTTGACTTTGGCCTTTTGTAATGCCATGTACAACTACACTCAGACTGGGAGATAGAAATGGGCAACACTTATAGCCAATCACTCCACTACATGTGCAAAGGTGAGAGCAGAGATGACCTTATTAGCCTACTGCTGCTCCAACAAGGACAGGGAAATGGGGTGTAGCTTAACTGCAGTAAAGCAGTCGGGGTCACTAGGCTGGTCATACAGTCTGACACTATTGAGTGGATGCATAGAAATATAAATCCTTTGGCAGATAAAAATAGCTCAAATATATGTACTGCAATAGTTATTAAACCTGTGTGACTTTAGTTGCACTTTGGAAATTTGCATTATTGCACATTGTTCTGATTGTAAGTCATGGAGACCTCAAGTACAGTATATTTTTAGGTTTGGTTATCTGAAATGACACCGGGTTAATGCAATGCTTTAGATATGAACAATTCCAAAATTTGCTTTGGGCTTCATATGACATAACACAATGAAAATGCACCAGTTTGCTAAATCTAGTCAAATGTTCCCAGGAAAAACACAAATCAAACACCTTACACAAAGTAATAGTATATAGTATTTGATAGCAGCTTTTTATTGGTTACAAAACCTAAGCCCATATACAAAATTAGGAACACATTTTGATGCCTCTTTTGAAAGAACATTTTAGTCTATTTAAACAGTTAAAAAAAAAAAAAAAAAAAAAAAAGGAAAGAAAAAAAATGCATTTCAAACACTGTTCTGAAAACAAAAAAAGTGCAGCAAAAGTCTTTTTTTTAACTATCAGCTGATGCAATCCTACCAAAACTTCATAAGGTCACAGAGGATAGCTAAACCAAAAACACAGAACAGAGTTACCTACACACACTAGCAGAAGCCATTTTGTGAACAGAGCTTATAATAACAAGCCTGCAGCCTAGCAATCCACTAGATGCTAGGTTGGCTGTACAGCCCTAAAAAGGTGCTCTGCATCAGTGGCATCGCTATGGGGGTGCAGACTGCATCTGGGGGTGACAAATGTCAGAGGGGAGAAACCCAGGGCCGGATTACCTCAGCCACTGTCACCAACACAGCAAAGTGGAGAGCAGAACTTATCTGTACATAAGCAGGAGACACAGCGGTGCTGAAATAAGAGGGGGGAGCTGCCAGAGTTAACTTTCCACGTTAAACAGAAAGTAACTGTATGCTAGGTGGTCCTAGCAACCAATCACCAGCTTAATATTAAAAGTGTACTCCAGCAGCTCCAGCCCTCTATTCAGCGCTGCTGCATCTCCTGCTCTGCCTGCCCAAGTAAGATAGGAAGGGGCAGAGCTGTGGAGCTTGGGTAATGTGCAGGGGGCTATATAATGTAAAGGGGTGCCAGAGGTGAAGGGGGCTATGTAATGTAAAGGGGACGCCAAAGGTGCAGGGGGCTTTGTAACGTACAGGGGGCCCTGAGGTGAAGGTGGCTGTGTAATGTAAAGGGAGCCAGAGGTGCATAGGGTTGTGCAATGTAAAGGGGTGCCAGAGGTACATGGGTTTTTGTAATGTAAAGGGAGAGAGGTGCAGGGGACCGTGCAACACAAAGTAAGCAAGAGGTGAAGGGGGCTGTGTAATGTAAAGGGAGCAAGAGGTGCACGGGGTGTGCAACGTATAGTCGGCCAAAAGTGCATGGGGCTGTGAAAGGTAAAGGGGCCAGATGTGCAGGGGGCTTTGTAATGTGGAGTGCCAGAGCTGCAGGAAGCTGTGATGTGAAGAAGTCCCGCAAGCTGCATCTTGGGCGCACTTTCAGAAAATGGGGGAAAAAAATTGATTGGGGTGAAACCATGTTTTACCTCACCAACCCTAGTGACGCCACTGCTCTGCATAAGAAGAGCTCTTTAACCCACATCTTCCTCTGCTCCAGTCCTCCAGCCTCAATTAGTCTCTCTGCCATGACACATTAAGTAGGGTCAGAAGCTTTTGGCCCCTGCCACACACAATAGTTGCATCCTCTGATCTTAAAGTAGTAGTATGACACAGCAGAGACGTAGGGATCGTAGAATGGAGCCATGGCGCTTAGAGGGCTCAGGCATCTGACAATCCTGAAGTGTTGAATGCTGTGGAGAAGGAGACATGGGCCACCATACAGGTGGGTATAAGAACTCTTCTTTTGCAGGGCACCTTATATTACGATTTTATGCTACTGTAACAGAGTAACAAACTGATTAAAAAAAAAAATGGCTGCTTCTGTTTTCAGTAGGTGACCGGGCCCTCTAAGGTATTGAGCTATAGTTAGAAGCTTTACTACAGATGAAAACGGTTTCTGAGATGAGGAATTCGCTCCCAAAAACCTTTCCTGGAGAGGGGGGGAAAAAAAAAAAAAAAAAAAAAAAAAAGTGGACCAATACAGCTGATTTGTAACAAAATTTGAGAAAATTTAGGGAAAACTACCAATTTTTCCAGGAAAAACAAATAAATTGGAAATCATAAAGTGACCGTATCAAGTTCTGCTATAAACTGTCTACGCTACGTAAAACACCACAGAATTTAGCCTATTATTGTGTGGATGGGATGCGGTTATGATATGAAGCCAGCTCTAAAACTCTTAGGATGGGGAAAGAAAAAAAGGCACAATGAATTTCAACTCATTTTTTTTTCTTTTTATGTGCACAAGAGAGAGTTGAAAATGTTTTGAGCCACCTTAAAGAGAAATTTAATCTAAAATTTATAAAACCTATAAATAATCAGAGGCCAGACTGCTATATTAAAACAGATTCTCTAGCAAGTAAAAATCTTGCAGTTTAAACATACGCTTGTATCCTCCTGGGGATACAAGACAAACCCCACCCCCCTCTTTAAAGTGGCTCCACCTTGGCAGAGATATATATTATATATATTGTAATGAATGCACACCCACTGTGTTGTTCATAGGTGAAAGCATTTAAAAGGCCAAATCACCAAAGAACAAACTTCAGTATTTAAATTCTAGAAAGCTGCACATGCCGGCTGCCTATATCCCAGAGCTTCCTCAGGGACCTTTAAGCCTTCTTCAGCTTAATGAATTGGCCAAGTTATTAGTCCTAGATAGACATGAACAAGCCATTATGAACTCTATGGGGTCGATTTACTAAAGGCAAATAGACCGTGCACTTTTTAAAGTGCAGTTGCTCCAGAGCTTAGTGAAGGAGGTAAAGCGTTACTTTGCAAAGAGTACCCGATCACGTGCAAGGAAAATAAAAAACAAAACAAAAAAAAAATAGCATTTTTGCTTGCACATGATTGGATGATGGAGCTTTTACCAAGCTCTGGCGCAACTGCACTTTTACTAAAGGCAAATAGACTGTGCACTTTGCAAAGTGCAGTTGCTCCAGCGCTTAGTAAATGAGCAGAAGCTCCATCATCCAATCATGTGCAAGCAAAAATGCTATTTTTTTTTGTTTTGTTTTTTATTTTCCTTGCACGTGATCGGGTACTCTTTGCAAAGTGAAGCTTTACCTCCTTTACTAAGCTCTGGAGCAACTGCACTTTGCAAAGTGCACAGTCTATTTGCCTATAGGATTTGATTTACTAAAGGTGGTACCCACCAACCTCTTCCAGGTAAAGATATGAATGGCTCCAAAAAGGGGCCTATGCCAAAAGACTCAGCGGGGGAAGACCTTATGGTTATGGAGAGTCTCCATAAGATATAAGCAGCCACCAAGTGCCGTAACACACTAGCATTTACCGAACACTGAAGATTTCCATTTTGGGTAGACCAAGCCTTTAAAGAAAAGTGGATCCACAAATTTTGGATGGCATCTTTCATTATCACAGTAAACACGACCCAAGTCTGCTAACTAAAAGTTTTTAAATTTAAACTATCTCTTCACATCAAATCATTGGGAATCTGTTAACACAATAAAATGTGTACCAGTATCCCTGTTGTAAAATGTTCCTAGTCACTCAGGCAATTGAGCTCCCACCACAAAAAAAAAAAAAAAAAAATCATATATTTATATAAAGGAAAAATGCACATTGGAAACTGGGGCTTCTGAAAGCAAAAAAAGCTAATCAAATATAAACACCATGTTGTCTTATCAGGGTCTAATTACCACCACTTGGGCAGACCTGCTAAAACAAATGTAAATGAAAATATAGCTTCTTAAGCTTGTCAGAAAACAGAGTTATTGATAACAGCACTGTACAGCCAAATGAAGAAGGCTAGCGCCCCACGCTAGTAGCATTACTGCCTAATGGCCAGAGATGCGATGCTGACCCCTTTTGTACAGGTATATGCATTAATGAGCCCTATTTTATGATTTGTAGCACACCTGCTTTCAGCAAAATAAAGCTTTCGGGGAGCTTGTAGAACAGCTGCATCCAAGGTTGCAGCTTGCCAACTAGTCAGGTTCCCACTAACCTGTAGGAGTGCACAGCCCCTAGTGCGACTTCAACTTCCTGTTATGTCACCAACCATGTACTAGAAAGCACTTATTACAAGGTAGAGATTAAGACTAATTACAGTAAACAAGAAAAGCTCCACAGTCTGACCCCAAGTCAAAAATCACCATTATTCACCTAACTTAACAAACCATCTCTACTGAAAAGCGAGGTTTCTCCCTCTACCTCCCCCACAGTATTTCAGGAGATCTTGTTGGAGAAAAATCTTCCCTAGACTTCAAGGGATGGTCGCTTTCATCTTCAAATCAGGTGTTCAAGGGCGGCTTCTAAGGAGAAAAATGGACTCCCATGCACAGCTTTTGGTTACTTCAAAAACAGCAGGAGAAACACAAGTTGAAGTGGTCAAATAGGGCATGATGTTCAATAAAAAATAAAAAGGAGCTTTGCTTTTAAATCCGTTCCGTATTCCAATCATGACTTGGGAAGCAAGCTTGGGAAATACTAGAGAGACTTAACAGTTTTCTCTTACATTTCTTTTGTTTTCAATAATTCACCCAAGATAATCTTTTTTTATTCAGTTTCAAACAAAAACTTTTGGCTTGCATGATTTTTTTTTTTTCCAATAAATTTATAGTTCCTCAAAATATGAAAATGTCTATGGAGAAGATGGAGGCTCAGAGGAGACTGTACCCTTTGCAGAGTCTTCCACAATGTATGCATTATAGCAAAGTCTTGATATACAGTGCACCAGGTTCAAGAAAAGCTACTTTTCCACAGGAAGCGGATATGCCATCACTATGAAATCATCTTAACAGAAAAAGAAACGTTGGATGTTGTGGCAGTCAGCACACAGTGCCAAATGGAAAATGTAAAAAAAAAAAACAAAAAAAAACAAAACACAGCTGGGACTGTTAGGGTTTCAAAGAAAACCGAGCTCATGCATATGCAATTACAGTCCTTGTGAGTGTGACGTTTGGCAACTGCAAGTGACAGATACATGGTTTTGCTTTAGAAGCATCAAAATGAAGAGGCGTGTGTATCTTGAAGCTTTTAAGGTTTCTTCAATTGGTGGACATCTGGTGGTACTACTTGTCGTGGGATAGAGAAAAGCTGCACTGCAACACACTTAGAAGTTAAAGTCTTTAGTCTGAAGGTTGGCCGACGGCTCAAAGTTGTAGGTACCTCCCTGGGTGGCTTCAGGAATGAGGCTTTGATCTTCATCAATCTGTGAAGGTGGAAAGGAAAACCATTAAATAACCTTGCACGCTACTGTTGAATATAGACATGTAAAGGATGATCGATCCCTGATACGTAAAAATTAGATACATTATACAATTTGTTCTTTAGGTTTGACCTCATCTTATATGGTTTTGGTAAATAAACGCCTTCAACCTGTATGCAATCAGGCAGGCCCTTGCACTACATAGTTAAAAGGTAAATCTAAAAGGTAATTGAAGAAAATTAAAGCGGAGGTCCGCCAATTTTTTTAAAAAAAAAAGTCAGCAGCTACAAATACTGCAGCTGCTGACTTTAAATAAGGACACTTGCCTGTCCAGCGCGCCTGCGATGTTGGCACCCAAGGCCGACCCGTCCCTCGGATGATCCTGCCGCTGCCATCTTCGGTAAGGGAATCAGGAAGCGAAGCCTTGCGGCTTCACTTCCTGTTTCCCTACTGCACATGCGCGACTCGCACTGCGCAATGCCACTGGTCCCTGCTGTCTTCTGGGATCTGCGCGTCTCCCAGAAGACAGCGGGGGTCTATGCCCATTAGTGGGTGCAAATACCCGTCTTAGACAGGCATCTGCTCCCCCCTGAAAGGTGCCAAATGTGACACCGGAGGGGGGGGGGGGGGAATCCGGACAGCGGAGGTTCCATTTGTGTGTGGACCATCGCTTTAAATAATGTATGGAAAGCCTAAAACTTGCAAAAGAAAGGCACACTAGAGAGATAGATGAGGGGGTGGGGGTGTATGTATGTATATGTATATGTATAACATACAAGTTATTATAATACAATCTACACTGAGTTTTTACCACCTCCCCAGACCTAAAAACCAGAAGTATCTAATGCTATATGTAACAATTGTAACAATGTAACAATTAGGCATCTTGAACACTGCAGCTTATTTGTTACCAAGCTAAAATACAACCCATTAATTGTAATGTATCTAGGCACACAGGCACGTAAACAAGCAGTGTATTCTTCAGAAAAAAAAAAAGGGCTGCATTTTTGGTCAGTAATTTACGCTTCATTTGTGTGCAAAATTCACACAGATTTGTGCATTGACATAGTCAATGCGAGAACAAACTTCTGCGCATGCGCAGAAATGTGCGCAAACTAGGGGTGCAAGGGATCGGTGGTGATCCAAATGGGTCACCCTGTTCGGATCGCCACGCGCTCCGGAGCCTCGGCCGTAGGAAAGGCCGCGGCTTCGACCTAGCTCCGGAGCGGTGGCCATCTCAGTACACCCTGCTCCACCCCACACTCCTGCACAGTAATGAGAGAAGGGGCCAAGCGGACATCTTGTTACACCCAACGATTCAACACAAAACGGAGCTCATTAGCTTCAATACATTTGGAAATCCATCGGACTGTTTACATTTTAAATTTTAAAAGCAGCAGCAAACCTTACATGATTGCTAATGTGACGGAACACCTCTGATTTTCACATTTAACATTTAGTTAAATGTGAAAATCAGAGGTGTTCTGTCACATTAGCAACTATGTAAGGTCAGCAGGTTTGCTGCTGCTTTTAAAATGTAACATGTAAAGAGTCCGTTGGATTTACAAATACTGTATTTAAGCTTATAAGCTCAGTTTTGTGTTGAAAATAACTGTGAAATCGAAAATTCCGATGGGGTTTTTTTTTTGCCGATCCGAAAATGATCTGACCCGTGACTCTGATCCGATCCGCGAGTTTTTTGATCCGTTGCACCCCTAGCGCAAACGCATATGCGTGAAAATAAACATATTTTTTTTTAAAGTCTGAAAAAGTATATGTGCGAACAGGAGTATCGTGTACAAGATGCCTTACTGAAAATCAAGAATAAGTCAAACATGAGTGAAAAACTACTTTCTTGTAGAGGCACGCAGAACACAGGGCACCAGTTAAAGTGGAGGTTGTAGAATTAAAAACAGTGCAGAGGACACCAAATAATAAAAAGGCATAGAGGACATCAGCTATTACAGAAAGATTAAAGTAGAACTATAGGCAAAACACTTTTTTCATTTAGATAGCGCACCATCCGTGTCCCATTGCACATATTTCCCTTCACTTTTTGTTCCATAGCCAAACAGGAAGTTAGATGAAATCCCAGCAAATTAAGGGAGTCCCCTGGGGACCCCCAAACTAGTGTCCCCATTGAAAAAAAATTCCCCTCTATTACTTTTCTGGGGACAATCCAAAATTTGGGGGTTTGTTTACTTCACATTCAATAATGGTAAACAGGACAAACAGAGGGTGAAGCTCCCCAAGAGCCAGTTCACACACAGGCGGCACGACTTTGGGGGCGACTCGGCAAGGCTATCTGAAGACGACTTCAGAGGCGATTTGCAAAATGCCTTCTGTATTGAAGTCAATGCAAGTCACCCCCAAAGTCGTACAAAAAACGTTTTCTCTAAGTCGGACCGACTTGCGTCGCTCCTATTAGAACGGTTCCATTGGAGAGCGGAGCGCGACTTGTCAGGCGGCTGAGTCGCCTGACGAGTCGCCCCTGTGTGAACCGGCTCCAATGGGGGCACAGACATCAATAAAAACTGACAGGGGTACCATTCCCTCCCCACTCTATTCAAAAATAAAAAGTTTATTCTTAATTATACTTTAAACACAAACACATTCTTTGCAACTGGGAGAGAGGGTTTTAACCCATACATACAGAAGGGGTTCTTATTGTGAAGGCTATAAACAGGTGGAAGGGCTGGATGTGTCCTGAAGGCCCAAAACAGACTACAAAATATCTTTGTAAAATATTGATCCAGTGAGCTTGCCCACTGCCTCTGGGCATAACCATTCTCTAGGCCAGTGAATGGTCTGTGGAACCCTAGAGTTCCTCCAGAAGTTGCTAGGGGTTCCTTCAGCATTGGGCAATTTCTGCCTCTTAGATAAGTTCCCACTGACACCATTGATCTTTTTAGCTAGCTAGCTATTCTTCCCACTGACCATCACACTAATGTATCATGAATTGTAGATTTCAAATTTTTAGCAAGGTTTCCCCAAAACCGGAGAACTATTTCAAGGGTTCCGCAGTGTTGAAAAGGCTGCTCTAGTCCATACAAAATGGATTTTGTGTGGTGTCCCTGTTGGAAAAATGTCATATTACTTCCCGTCTGGACAAGGAGCAAGAGAAAACTCTACAAAATAAACTGACTGTCAAACACCTTAAAGTGTATCCCTTCCCCATCCACCCATCAAAAGTTTTAGCTGGAGTTGGGTTTTCAACCCTTACTGCCTGTCAAGGACACAGATTTAAAATTCAAGACAAAAATGAACATTCTAACAAGCCTGTGAAGTTTTACAAATTGCCAGAAACAGGCAAAGTAGCTAATAATTCAAGCAGAACTATACATTATAAAATGTCAGTGAAATTTCTGTGTAAACAGTAGATTAAAAAAATAAAAGATCAAACTGCATAAAAAGGAACAAGTGAGGAAATGTTTTTGTTTCGACTTACATCATCGCCAGAAAAATACTGATCTATGATTTCAAACGCTAGTTTGTAAATTTCTTCATTCTCATGCTGCTGCAGAGCTTCTATCTTTTCCAAACCTAAAAGAGAGAACCAAGTGAAAATACAAGATATAAAAGCTTACCCATAAGAGACCATTATCTGATGCCGCTGTTGAAAAGTAGCTTTTCTTAAACCTGATGCACGCATCTCTTACCACTAGGCAGTATAATTCTTTATACGTACATTTACTGTGGATTGATCATTTGAAACATGCATGAACCCAAATACATTTCTCTATGCATGGCCACACGCACCTAATCTGAATATAAAGTGCCTCGTATGACCACCTATACGAAGGCTGTGAAACCTCAACAAAACAAAGAATACTTTTCTAACTGGTCTTAAAAAAGCTAAAAGAAAGCCAAAAAAAATAAAAATTGTTTTTTTTTACAGGCAAACTAAAAATCCTAACAACGGAGGGCTTCATATTTATGACTACTGTATATACTCGAGTATAAGCCAACCAGAATATAAACCGAGGCACCTAATTTTACCACAAAAAAAATGGGAAAACTTATTGACTCGAGTATAAGCCTACGGTGTACATCTGCATGCCTCACTGTGTCCATGACTAGACTGACGTTTAACATGGGAGTCTATGGAAGGGGTGCCCAGCTTTGAAAAAGCGGTGCTCCCCGGCTGTAGGTCCCCCAGACAAAAGAGGAAGAGTGGGGCTACATGTGTGCCAAGTTTCGGTTCCAGGGAACCTACGACCGGCACCGGGTCCCCAAAATCCCCGGAGAAATTACCGTTTAACATGGGAGGCTATGGAAGGGGTGCCCGGCTTTATATATAACAATTAAAAAAAAAAAAAAAAAAAAAGGTGCTCCCCGGCCATAGCCCCCCCGGATAACAAACTTCGCACACTTGTAGAGGAAGAGTGGGGCTACATGTGTGCCAAGTTTGGGGTCCAGGGGACCTACGACCGGCACCTGCTCCCCAAAGTCCGGGAGATCAGGCGCAAAAAGGTGACTCGAGTATAAGGCCAAGGGGGGCATTTTCAGCACAAAAAAAAAAAGTGCTGAAAAACGCGGCTTATACTCGAGTATATACGGTATTTGGGTTATGTTACAACCCTTCAGGAATTCCCAACCTGGCAAAATTCCTCCTAGCTCAGCTAAGCCTATGGCTAGTAGGGATGAGCTCGGTGTTCGAGTCGAACATAAGTTCGACTCGAACATCGGCTGTTCGCGCGTTCGGCGAACAACGAACGATTTGGGCCGTTCGCGCCAAATTCGAGTGACGCGAACGGCCCACAATACACTGCGCCATCGCAGTGTAATCCCGGCGCTGTGATTGGCCAAGCATGCACTGTGACCCTGCATGCTTGGCCAATCACAGCGCCGGCAGCGAGGAGTGTAGCTGGCCAGCTAAGACCTGTCCTAGGTTGCTAATGTGGCTTACATGCATATATAGCTAGACCTGCTAATAATGTTAAAACCGTGCATATGCTCATTTGTGAGAGATAACAGCAGAGTTATTTACTGTGACTTTATATATGGATGTCATATAAAACAGTTGTATATTGTGTTCACAGAAGCAAAAGAAAAAATATGCCTTTAAGATTATATACTATGCAGAAAAGTAAGCTTAATAACACAGCAGAATTGCAACCAGAAAGCATAGAGTTAAGCTTTTGTGACTCATCAGGAGTTTTAGCCAATCACAACCAATCTCACTGAGCAAATGTCTCTGGCCAATCATAGCCAGCATTTCACTCATGTTCTGTCTAGGAAATCTCATATCACATGTCTAGAATTGCATTTTACATCAGAGTGTGGAGCTGAACAGTTCAGATCCATCCAGAGTCCAGCTTTATGGAAGCAAGTGGCCAAAATAGGTATTTAATACAGTTCTATAAGTTCCTATTGTTAATAATGCAATTAGAACTGTATACTGAAACTAGTTATGTGTTCACTTGTAGTTCCACCAAACCAGGTTTGCAAACAATCAAACCAGGAATCAAACCAAGTTTCAGAGCAAACATCAGAGTAAACAGCATTATAGAGCAAGTCCCAGATAGATCATAAAGTGTCTAAAGTATTTTAAAGTGAAAGTACAGATACTGAAGAGAGAAATATATCTACCATTTTATGTAGAATTACAAGATTGAACAGTTGAACCGACATTTGTTATACTTTATTCAACACATGTTTGTACATGGACTTCCTGCTGCTAAATTGTCAGTGTTATATAAGAAGAAAAGCTGAAGTGAATAAAGAAGTTATCTTAAAGGTTTGGTGTGCTCTTTAAACCTACTGCTTCCATAGAACGGCGCTAGAGGAATTAGAGTAACAGATAGTCTTGTGTGGACTAAAAGATCAGAGAAAACAAATTCTTCTAATGCCACAGCGCATAAAAGGCACTTCATAGTGCTGCGCCTGCCACAAGGAGAGCAATGATTGGCCACAGGCAGGATGCCTGTGGCCAATTATAGCTGAGGGGGTTTAGTACACGCCCCACACTATAAAAGGCCGCCAGCGCGGCGGCCTCGTGTAGTGTGTTCCGGAGCAGGGAAAGTGAAGGATAGGCAGGGACAGTGTCAAATCTATTTTTTGCTAAACCTTGTGTGTAGGGACAGAGAAGGATAGGCAGGGAGAGTGTCAGTGACATATTCTTTGCTAAACCTTGTGTGTAGGGAGAGAGAAGGATAGGCAGGGAGAGTGTCAGGCCTCGTACACACGACCGATTTTCTCGGCAAGAACCAGCAAGAAACTTGCTGGCAGAGAGGTCTTGCCGAGTAAATCGGTCGTGTGTACGCGGCTATCGGGTTTCTCGTCGAGAAAACCGACAAGTAACCTCGACGAGAAAATAGAGAACCTGCTCTCTATTTTCTCGTCGAGATTCTCCTCGGCATGTTTCTCGACGAGAAAAGTGAGTGTGTGTACACTTACCTGTCCTCCCGGAAGCCCGCGCATGTTCGAAATGAATTCGACGCATGCGCGGTAGCTTCCTAGCCATACGTAGGGTATACCAAGATGGTGGCGACGGCATCGAATGTGACGAGCGCATGCTCGTCGTAGTCGATGACGTCACCGCGTACGCTCCATTCAAAGAACCGCGGGTTCTTTGAAACGAGCGTGTGTACACTCGGCCGGGACAAGTTTCTTGTCCAAGAATCTCGTCGAAAAAAACGACATGTTTTTTTCAACGAGAATCTCGGCCGTGTGTACGAGGCCTCAGTGTCATATACTTTGATAAACCTTGTGTGCAGGGAGAGAGAAGGATAGGCAGGGGACAGTGTCAGTGTCATATTCTTTGCTAAATCTTGTGTGTAGGGACAGAGAAGGATAGGCAGGGAGAGTGTCAGTGTCATATTCTTTGCTAAACCTTGTGTGTAGGGAGAGAGAAGGATAGACAGGGAGAGTGTCAGTGTCATTGTTGCTAAGCCTCCTGCACATTATACACCTGAAGTTAGCCCGTATTGCTGCTTTTTCCTGGTGTGTTACACCAACAGGCATTTGCGGCACTTACAGCGGGCGGAGTGTGCCTCCTGATCATATTACCCCTGAAGTTAGCCTGTATTGCGGTTTTTTCCTGGTGTGTTACACCAACAGGCATTTGCGGCACTTACAGCGGGCGGAGTGTGCCTCCTGATCATATTACAGCTGAAGTTAGCCTGTATTGCTGCTTTTTCCTCGTGTGTTACACCAACAGGCATTTGCGGCACTTATATGATCAGGAGGCACACTCCGCCCGCTGTAAGTGCCGCAAATGCCTGTTGGTGTAACACACGAGGAAAAAGCAGCAATACAGGCTAACTTCAGGTGTAATATGATCAGGAGGCACACTCCGCCCGCTGTTACACCTGAAGTTAGCCTGTATTGCTGCTTTTTCCTCGTGTGTTACACCAACAGGCATTTGCAGCACCTACAGCAGGCGTAGTGCGATTCCTGCAAAATATACTCCTGAAGCTAGGCCTTATTGCTGGTTTTCCCATTTCCCTGCAGGCCATTAGAATGTCTGGAAGGCAAACAAGGAGAGGCAGACAGTCAGGAGCCAATAAAAGAGGGCAAGCAGGCTCTGTGTCTAGAGACAACAGTGCTGGTCGTGGACGCGGTGCATCGCAATCAGCACGTGGCCATGGGACACGCTTGTCCTTTGCGGCAACTGGACGTGTTGAGCCGCATCATGCCGAAGACTTGGTAGAGTGGATGACCAAGCCCCCCTCATCCTCCTCATCCTCTCTCACCCAGGCTCAGGGTACCGGCAAAGCAGCTGCCAAAGCGTCTTCTTCCCTGGTATCAATGTCATCATCAGTCACTCCTTCCCTAGACCAACCATGTCCTCCTGAGGAGTCCCCCGAACTGTTTGAGCACAGTGTTGGGTACATGCTCCAGGAGGATGCCCAGCATTTCGAAGGGTCTGATGATGATACCCAGCTAGAGGAAGGCAGTAGCGTGAGAATAGAGGGAGGGGATGCTCAAGAAGGACACCAATCTGGCAGTCATGTTCCAGCAGCTGCAGCATACTGCCAGATTGGCTCCAGTGATGAGGGAGGGAGGGGATGATGAGGTCACTGTCTCCACGTGGGTGCCTAATAGGAGAGAGGAGGAGGAGGAGGAGGAGGAGGAGGAGGAGGCACATCGCCAACGAGGCAGGATGCCCTCGGGGGGCCAGCGTAAGGGCAGCACACCGGCGGAATCACACCGCAGAGCTCCGCCTGTGCAGGGCGCTGCCTCTGCCCGTTATTCAAAAAGTTCTTTGGTGTGGGCCTTTTTTGAGTCGAGTGCATCAGATCGCACAGCTGCTGTTTGCAACATATGTCTCAAGCGTATATCGCGTGGCCAAAACATCACCCGCTTGGGCACCACATGCTTGACCAGACATATGTTGACCTGCCATGCAGCTCGTTGGCAAGCCTACCTTAAAGACCCACACCAAAGAACAAAGCTGACCTCTTCTTGCACCGCATCAGCTGGGATCTCCAACCCCACTATACCTTAAGTCCTCTCTGAAACCTGCACTGAGAGGAATGAAGGTGTAGAACTAGGTGTGTCACAGCCAAGTACTTGCGGGCACTCTGCTAGCAGTACACCGACGTCCGATTCTAGCAGGCAAATTTCCCTGCCCCAGCTGCTGGACCGTCGAAAGAAGTTCACTCCCAGCCATCCACATACCCAGCGGTTGAATGCTAGCTTGGCTAAATTGCTAGCGCTTTAACTGCTGCCTTTTCAGTTGGTAGACTCGGCAGGTTCCCAAACGCCACTTTTTCTCACGGAAGGCGAATCCGGCTCTCTACCGGCATGTGGAAGGCAATGTCTTGGCCTCGCTGGACAGGGTGGTCAGCAGTAGGGTGCATATTACCGCTGACTCATGGTCCAGCAGGCATGGACAGGGACGTTACCTTTCTTTCACGGCCCATTGGGTCCCTCTTTTGGCAGCTGGGAAGGATGCAGGACAAGGTGCAGTAGTGTTGGAGGTTGTTCCACCGCCACGCCTCCAAAATGCTACTACTGGTTGTGACACACCTCTCTCCTCCACCCCCTCCTCTTCTTCTTCCTCCATGGCCTCTTCCTGTGCTTTCTCCTCGGAACCAGCGGTGCTCCGTAGGCGTTCAAGGGGCTACGCAATTACGCAGGCAAAAAGATGCCATGCCGTGCTTGCGCTGGTGTGTTTGGGGGACAGGAGCCACACTGGGGCAGAGGTTCTGTCTGCTCTGCAGGGGCAGGCCGAGAGGTGGTTGACGCCACGCCAGCTTATACCAGGAATGGTAGTTTGCGACAATGGCACCAACCTCCTCTCCGCTCTCCGACAGGGACAACTGACCCATGTGCCCTGTGTGGCTCACGTCCTTAACCTGGTGGTGCAGCGGTTCTTGGGCAGGTACCCGGGCTTACAGGATGTCCTGAGGCAGGCCAGGAAAGTCTTGTGCATTTCCGCAGATCTTATAATGCCAGTGCTCGCCTGGCTGAGCTGCAAAAGGAGTTGAACCTGCCCAAGAACCGCCTTATATGTGACATGCCCACCAGGTGGAACTCAACTTTGGCCATGCTGCAGCGGCTGCACACGCAGCAGAGGGCCATCAATGAGTACCTGTGCGACTATGGCACCAGGACAGGGTCAGGGGAGCTTGGGTTTTTTTCACCACGCCAGTGGGGCATGATCAGGGATGCATGGAATAATGAACATGGCACTTGAGGCAGAACAGAGGCAGGAAGAGGAGGACTTCCTTGCCTCTCAAGGCCCCCTTTACCCAGACAGTGTTCCTTCTGTCCCACCCATCGCACAGGAAGAAGAAGAGGAGGAGGAGGGAGGAGGGAGGAGGGAGGAGGAGGATTGTGTCAGCATGGAGGTGGAGCCTGGCTCTCGGCATCATCAGCAGCAGTCTTTTAGGGATGATTTACAGTCCCAAGAAACCAGTGGACTTGTACGTGGCTGGGAGGAGGTGGCTGCGGATCATGTCGTCCTTAGTGACCCAGAGGACTCCGGACCGAATGCCTCAGCTAACCTACGCTGCATGGCCTCCCTGATCCTGCAAAGTCTGCGGAAGGATCCTCGTATTCTTCGGATCAAGGAGAGGGACGATTACTGGCTGGCCACTCTCCTTGATCCACGGTACAAGGGTAAGGTTGCGGACCTTATCTTACCGTCGCAGAGGATGAGACAACTCCGGGAGGCCTTGCAGAAAGGTCTGTGCAACGCGTTCCCAGAGACTGGGAGGTTACAAACTCCTGGTCCTGGACAACAAGTTGCTGAGGCTTCGGTCAGTCAAAGAAGGAGCGGTGGGGAAGGTGGCCGTCTGACCGATGCGTTCAGACAATTCTTTAGTCCGCAGCCTCAAGGTATGATCGGTTCCAGCAACCATCGCCAGCGTCTGATATACATGGTGCAGGAATACCTAGGGGCAAAGTCAGACTTGGACACCTTCCCCACCGAAAATCCTCTGGCTTACTGGGTCTTGAGAATGGATCACTGGCCAGAGCTTGCACAGTATGCAATTGAGCTACTGGCCTGTCCTGCATCCAGCGTTCTTTCAGAACGCACATTCAGTGCTGCTGGAGGATTTGTCACGGATCACAGGGTGCGCCTGTCC
Source organism: Rana muscosa (assembly GCA_029206835.1). NCBI lineage: Eukaryota > Metazoa > Chordata > Amphibia > Anura > Ranidae > Rana > Rana muscosa. Next base: position 996,682,994 of record CM055117.1, on the reverse strand, counting down.
ACCGACTCTGTTGATCGACTGACTTTCATAAAGATGAACCAGTCTTGGATCACCACCAGCTACCAAACACCTGAAGCTGATATAACAGACTAATTTATTTTCAAATGTCACATCCCTTCAAGACTGATGCCGAGAGACTGTCCTGTTATGTTGACTGACTATCCTCCTCCTCCTCAATGATCCGATTGATGATGATAGCTTGGAAGAACATTTTTGTTTCTGGGTGCCGCCACCAGTGGCTAAGGCCCAATTTTTCAGCCCCTGCTTAACAGGGGCATGTAATTACAATTTTTGATGCAATACTTTGCAACAGGGCTCATTGCTGTGCTCCAAGTACAGTATCTGTGAGGGGTTGCAGTGTTGTGGCACCAGTGCCTAAGGCCCAATTTTTCTGCCCCTGTTTAACAGAGGCATGTAATTACAATTCTTGATCTAATAATTCACAGCAGGGCCCATTCCTGCGCCCACCAAGAGTAACTGTGAGGCCTTACAGTGTTGTGTCAACATCACCACCACCAAAGGCCCAATTTTTCTGCCCCTGTTCAACAGGGGCATGCAATTACAGTTCTTGATCTAATAATTCACAGCAGGGCCCATTCATGCACCCACCAAGAGTAACTTTGAGGGCTCACAGTGTTGTGGCGACACCAACATGTAAGGGGCAAATTTCAGCTGGGTATATACGGCAGGCCCCTACTTTCAAACATCCAACTTACAAACGACTCCTCCTTGCAAACGGAAGGATACAACAGGAAGCGAGAGGAAATCTACCCCTAGGAAGGCAAATTCTCTCCTGTAAGAGTTAATATGGGAAAAAAAGTGTCTCCTCTCCACTGATGCTTTATCACCAATCCTTGTTTCAATAAAAACCCCAAATTTTCAAAAAACATTTGTCATTAGGACGGAAAGTGAGGTGAACTGTTCTGAACAGGTGCACACTGCACAGACAGCAAAACTAATGTTACAGGGGTGATAACCCTTCCCTATGTTTTCCAAAAAGCTTAAAAATAGATTTCTTGGCTGGAGCTACACTTAAACAATGTACCTGTTCAAAATTACAAACAGATTCTACATAAGAACAAACCTACAGTCCCTGTCTTATATGCACCGCCTGTATACGGCTGTTCAGAGTATATAGGGCCTTTTTTTTATTTTGTGTGCGGGGTTCCCCTTAATATCCATACAAGACCCAAAAGGGGCTGGTAATGGGCTAGGTGATGGGGTAGCTATGCCATTTTTCTTAAGTTTTTCATCCATATTACCGGGACCAGACATTACATTAAAGCCGCTACCGGGACCAGACATTACATTAAAGCCGCAAGCAGTTTTAAATGGCTTTTTTTCCTTCAGAAATGTAATTTTGTGCAGGGACAGTTCTAAACACAGGAAACACGTGGTACTTCACAGGCATACTTTAGACACCCCCCCCCCCCCCAGGAACGATATTGAAAGGAATATTTGACTTTTTTTTTCACTTTATGCATCATTAAAATGACTGCTCCCGAAAAACGGCCGTTTTTAAAACTTTTTTTGGATTGATACATGTCCCTTGGTGCAGAACCCGGGTTCCCAAACCCTTTTTAGGACAATAACATGCATAATAGTCGTTATAATTAGCACTTTAGATTTCTAACGTTCGCATCCATTGTATTTAATAGGGTTCTAAAGTTCGTGCGAACTTTCGGTCCGTTCGCGGGTTCTGGTGCGAACCGAACCCGGGGGTGTTCGGCTCATCACTAATGGCTAGCAACTGGGAACAGACAAAAGGGGAAAGATCTGTGTCCTGTGATGTATTCCAAGAAAAGTATTTGACCGTTAAACCAAATCTTAACTGCTTAATTATACATCACAGAACACAGGGGACTTTATTTTGAGGACTATCTGGGATGTCCCATAAGCACTGAACCCGAGAGGTCAGCAACAAGGCGAACATGTCCAAACAATCACAGGAACCTCTGATGAGGCTGAAAGATAGGTACGTGTAAATTACATGTCTTTGATATCGATGGAGGCCAAGAAGTCTCCCATCTGGAGCGAGGCTTGGATTAAAAGATGTTGGTTCAGGGATCTTAGGTCCAAGATAGGCCTTATGTCCCCATTTGGTTTTAGAACCGTGTTCTCCAAATGTCTGCAAATTGGAGCAGCCTTTCCCCCCCACCCGATAGAGTGGGGTTGTCCCCTCAAAGAAGGGCTTGATGCCGGGTTTAGAAGAATTCTGTACCTCGCCCTGCGGCTTGCCTCTGGCTCTATCGCCCTGTTGGCAGCTGAACTGCCTTGTCGCTGAAATACCTGAGGTTTTAAACGAGGAACGCCTGGTCCTTCTCTTTACAGGAAGTAAAGAACTTTCCACTGGAAATCTTTTGGATGTACTTATCCAGATCATCACCAAATGTTTCCCATACAAGGGGATCCCTGCCAATAACTTCTTACAGGGAAGCTCAGCTGACCAGTTCTTAAGCCACACAAGTCTGCGCATGTGTACAGACAGGAGAGCTAGACAAGAGATTTGCTGTATAGAATTCTTTAAAGGCATCTACAACAAAACACAGCACACAAGGAATATCTGCCCTAGTTTCAGCAAAATTATCCTCATGGATAGGCCTATGAAGCTGTCAGACCTGATCCTTTAACCCCTTCCTTACTGGGCACATATACCCCCTTCCTGCCCAGGCGAAATTTCAGCTTTCAGCTTTGAATGACAATTGCGCGGTCGTGCGACGTGGCTCCCAAACAAAATTGACGTCCTTTTTTTCGCACAAATAGAGCGTTCTTTTGGTGGTATTTGATCACCTCGGCGGGTTTTATTTTTTGCGCTATAAACAAAAATAGAGCGACAATTTTGAAAAAAAAAGCAATATTTTTTGATTTTTGCTATAATAAATATCCCAATTTTTTTTTATATATATATTTTTTTCCTCAGTTTAGGCCGATACGTATTCTTCTACATATTTTTGGTAAAAAAAAAAAAAAAATCGCAATCAGCGTTTGATTGGTTTGCGCAAAAGTTATAAAAATCCTATTTTTGTAAACGCTATAACAACTTACCTGTAAAATCCTTTTCTTGGAGTACATCACGGGACACAGAGCGGCATAGTCATTACTATGTGGGTTATATAGTTTACCTTCAGGTGCTGGCACTGGCAACTTCCAAACCGGAAGTACCCTCCCCTATATAAGCCCCTCCCATCCGGGAGCACCTCAGTTTTGTAGCAAAGCAATAAGTGTCCCCAAAAGAGGGGTGGGAGCTCTGTGTCCCGTGATGTACTCCAAGAAAAGGATTTTACAGGTAAGCTGTTATAAAAATCCTATTTTCTTTCTCGTACATCACGGGACACAGAGCGGCATAGTCATTACTATGTGGGATGTCCTAAAGCAATGCCCAATGAGGGGTACACACCATACATAAGCTGAGCGCTATCAGACATGAGGATCTTTTGCGGCCTGCAACACACTGCGCCCAAAGGCGACATCCTCCTGACTTCTAACGTCCACCTGGTAGAACCTAGTAAACGTGTGTACTGAAGACCATGTTGCGGCCTTACAGATTTGAGCCAGGGAGGCCTGGTGATGCACTGCCCATGAAGTTCCAACTGCTCTCGTGGAGTGCGCCCTAACTTTGAACGGAGGCGGTCTCCTTCTCAAGCCATAGGCTTGTATAATGACCTGTCGAATCCACTTGGCTAAAGTAGATTTTGACGCTGCCTGACCCTTTCTGGGGCCTTCCGGCAGAATAAACAAAGTATCCGTTCTGCGAATCTGAGCAGTGGTTTTTAGATAAGCTTTAACTGCTCTTACTACATCCAAAGAATGTAATAACTTTTCCTCTACCGAACTAGGCTTGGGGAAAAAAGAAGGAAGAACCACATCTTGGTTCAAATGAAACCTCGATACCACCTTAGGAAGAAAGGCTGGATGAGGACGTAACACTACTCTGTCCTTATGGATAACCAGATATGGCTCCCTACAGGACATAGCGGCTAATTCCGACACTCTTAGCCGAACAAATGGCTACTAGAAAAATCAATTTCCTGGTGAGAAGAACCAAGGAAATATGCTGTAATGGTTCAAATGGTTGTTTCTGTAGAACCGACAGAACCAGGTTTAAGTCCCATAGACATATGGGAATATTAACTGGAGGGCTAATACGCATCACTCCTTGTATAAAGGCTTTGACTAGTGAATGCGAAGCCAAGGGCCTCTGAAAAAATATTGACAAGGCCGAAATCTGACCCTTGATAGTACTCAAGGCAAGCTTCCTATCTACAGCCCACTGTAGGAAGTCCAGAATCCTACCTATTACGTACTTACGTGGATGCCATTTCTTGGCTTCACACCAGGCGATGTACGCCTTCCAGATTCTATAGTAGATCTGCCTGGATACCGGCTTCCTGGCATTGATCATGGTAGATACCACAGGATTAGAGAGCCCTCTCTTTTTTAGAATGTGGGCTTCAATAGCCAGGCCGTCAAACCTAGGGCTGGTAAGGAAGGGTGGTATATCGGTCCTTGCGAAAGCAGGTCCGGACGATGTGGGAGGGTCCAAGGACTCCCCACAGACATCTTTACAATCTCCGCGTACCATGCTCTTCGGGGCCACGCTGGAGCTACCAGAATCACTGGTTTCTTTTCTACCCTGATTCTGCGGAGTAATCGAGGTAACAATTGTGGCGATGGGAATGCATATATCAGCTTGAACTGATCCCAAGGGAACACAAGGGCATCCGAGCCGCAAGCTAGGGGATCCCTTGTCCAAGAGACAAACCTGTCCACTTTTGCGTTGAATCTGGATGCTAGCAGATCTACATCCGGTGTTCCCCACCGCTGACATATTGTCCGGAAAACCTCGGGGTGAAGGGACCATTCCCCTGGGCATAATTGTTGGCGACTTAGAAAGTCCGCCTTCCAATTCTCCACTCCTGGAATGAATACCGCAGATATGGCTGGGACATATCTTTCTGCCCATTTCAGGATGCAATTTACTTCCCTCTGGGCTGCACGACTCCTGGTGCCACCCTGATGATTGATATATGCCACTGCCGTGGCATTGTCCGATTGAATTCTGACATGGGACCCTTGGAGTTTGGATGTCCATGCTACTAGGGCATACCGGGCTGCTCGTATCTCTAAGAGATTGATGGGCAGGGCCTTTTCTGCATCCGACCATCTGCCCTGGAGAGACCATTGCTCCAGTACTGCTCCCCAGCCTATAAGGCTGGCATCTGTAGTGACCACCTTCCAAGAAATTGGACTGAAGGATTTCCCTTTTTCCAGATTCTGGGGAACCAACCACCAACGGAGGCTTTTGCGAACGGAAGGGGACAAGGACATTGGTAAGTCTAGGGCCTGAACTCTTTTGCTCCAGGCTGACAGTATGGCCCTTTGCAAATTCCTTGAATGGAATTGACCGTAGGGTACTGCTTCGAATGAGGCCACCATTTTTCCCAGCAGACTCATGCACAGGCGTATGGATGGCTGTCTTTTTGTACCCACTAGGTGGATCAAATCTCTCAAAGACGACACCTTTTCTTGAGGCAAGAAAATTTTTCTCTGGTCTGAATCCAGCCTTAGCCCCAAGTATTCCAGACTTTTGACTGGTTTTAGGGCTGACTTGTCTCGGTTGATAATCCAACCGTGATATTCCAGATACTCGATTGTCTCGTGAACAACCACTTCTAGTTTTTCCACTGAGCGGTCTATCAGCAACAAGTCGTCTAGATATGCCATTATCGTTACACCTCGTGTTCTTAGATTGGCCAATAATGGGGCCAGAATTTTTGTGAACACTTGTGGTGCTGTGGCCAGACCGAAGGGTAAGGCTCTGAACTGAAAATGGCGCCCTTCTACCGCAAAGCGTAGAAATTTTTGGTGGACTGGAAAGATGGGAATGTGCAAATAAGCATCTTTGATGTCGATCGAGGCTAACCATTCCTCCCCTTGTAGGGCAGTGGCCACCGATCGGATCGACTCCATCCGGAAAGTCCTGATATGTAGGAATTTGTTTAGCCTTTTTAGATTTAATATGGGCCGCACGTCCCCGTTTGGCTTCGGGACTGTAAAGAGGTTTGAGTAAAACCCGAACCCCCATTCTTCCAGGGGAACCTCTATAATTACTGCTTGAAGCAATAATTGTTCTAGTGCCAACAGGAGGGATTCTTTCTTCTGGGGATCCCTTGGCACGTTTGACCTTATAAAGTGGGAAGGAGGGGAGTCTTAACTCCAATTTGTATCCCAGACTTACTGCGGAGAGCACCCATCTGTCTCTGATCGTGTCCCGCCAGGTCTCTGCGAACAACTGAAGTCTTCCCCCCACCCGATTGAGTGGGGGCAACCCTTCATGCATTTGACTTTGGGGGAGGTTTTGTACCTCTCCTGATCCAGGGTTTCTTGTTACCCTGCAATTGTCCCTGATTTTTACCCCCGGGATTTGACCGAGGAGGCCGTCGGAACTGTTTCACAGCCGATGTCCTAGGGACTGGAGAAGCAGGCCTCTTAAAAGAGGGACCTCTAACTCTTTTTTTTTTTTATATCAATAATTTTTATTGAAAGTTTAAAGCATACATAGGATAAAGACTTTTTAGCAAACAAAAAGTAAAGAGATATAAATAATATAGTAAATAATACAAAATAATTTAGAACTGAGTTAAAGAGGAACCCAGTCCCCTGATGTATTAATCAATTCGTTAAGCGTCTTAAGTAGTCCTTTATTAGGTGAGAGAGGGACAATGGTTGGTTTCCACAAACTATGGTCGACCACTAGCAATCTCTCTGTTTGGTTGCAGTGATCAACCTACTACCTTCCCTGAGGTCCCCTCCTTTGTATAATAGTATTGGTAGTGCAAAGTGCCCCTACTCCTATGAAATATCATGTTACTAGTAACTACATCAGTAGGAACCAAGAAAGAGAAAAAGGATAAAATAAAATCAAACATGAAATAACTTTAAGCTTAACTAAAGTTGTAACGTATGCCCTAATTAGCTTGCATTAGTTTATTTGCTTGTTATACCAGTCTTGCCAAGGTGCCCATAACTTGGATATCTTGTCAAATTGCCCTCTTGCTGAAGCATGGAGAATTTCATATGTACTATGTGATTGTACAGTAGTTATAACTTCTGGGAATTTTGGGGCTTCAATGTTCTTCCAGTGTCTAAGTATAGTTAGGCGTGTGGCCATTAATATATGTGCTGATACAGTCCTAAGTGCCACAGGTACAGAGTCCAACTCCAAAGAGAGTATGGCCATTTCGGAGCGTAAGGGTAAAGTGATATGTGAAATAGTTCGTATTAGTCTCTCAATCTGCATCCACAAAGGTTTAACCTTCGGGCATGACCACAATATGTGGTACAGTGTACCCCTCTCTCCACATAATCTCCAGCACCCTGAGGAAGTGCCTGGGAAGATTTTTGACAATCTATGTGGGGTAAGGTACCATCGAAGCAAGATTTTCTGGTGCATTTCCCACAAATTTGTACTCTTGGTAGCAGTTAAGTGAAGTTTGATAGCCCTCTCCCACTTTTTAGCAGTGAATGTCAGACCAATGTCTTTTTCCCATGCCAAAATGTTTGGGGTTTTAATTAAGATGTCCTTGCTCTGTAGCGCCCTGTAAATGATTGATATCCCTTTGGAGCCTTTTGTGTCTTGTTGGTAAAAATCTGTTAATTTCTTTGGAAGTTGGGTAAACAGAGTAGGGATCTTCCTTATTACTTGAGTTAGTTGAATATACCTATAATGCTCCCTCAGTGGCAGGCTAAATTCTTGTCGTAGTAAGTGAAATGGTTTAATTTTGGAGTGAGTAATTATATCTTCCAAATGTTGAATACCCTGAAAATTCCATGTGTTAAGATTTATATCTGGAATAATGTGGCGGACTGCCAGTATGTTAAGGTTCAGGGGGATCAGCTCTTCCTCCCATGATTGTGCTGTACAAAGATGGGCCCATGCCCTCAGTGAAGCTAGTATGGGTGGCGATAGATTCCTGTCAAGAGATTTGCAATGATGAGCTGTCATCAAAAAATCAGCCAAGTTGTCTGTCTGTATTTGTGTGGCTTCTAGTTTTTTCCATAAGTGGATGCAGTTAGGACTTAGCCAGACTTTGATCTGGGCTAATATTGAAGCAAAATAATAATCCTGCAGTACAACATGGCCTATGCCCCCCGCCGCTCCATTCCTCACCAATTTGCCAAACGCGCACCTCGCCCTCCTCCCCTGCCACAAATAGTTGTTCAGGATCGATTGAAGGGAGGCAAAGTACGCACCCGGCAGAGGTATCGGGAGAGTCCTGAACAAATATAGCAGCTGAGGTAAGACCATCATCTTGAAGGCCGCCAATCTACCCAGCCAGGACAATTCAGAGTGAGTAATTTTGTTCAATTTGTTTCGAAAGGAGTTCAGGAATGGAGTGTAGTTAGCATTGATTAGTTCAGTTGTATCCTTAGTTAATGTTATGCCCAGATATCCTAAACCTCCATCTGACCACGCATAAGGGTACTTGGTCTGTAGTTCTGTTTTATTTTCTGGAGCTAAGCCTAATCCCATCAGATAGGATTTTGTTTCGTTCACCGTATAGTAGGAAATTAATGAGAAGGTCTGTAGTGCATTGTGAACATTGGCCAGGGAGTCTTCTACCTTAGTTAAGAACAAAATTATGTCGTCGGCAAATAAACTAATGACATGTTTCCTGTTACCCACTTGCAAACCTGCTATTCGGGGGTGTTCTCTCACGTACATGGCCAGAGGTTCCATCAACAAGTTAAAAATGAGCGGCGATAATGGGCACCCTTGGCGCGTGCCATTTGTTATGTCAAAGGGAGTTGACAGAGCACCTGCAATGTAAACCTGAGCTGAAGGAAGTGTGTATAACGCCTTTATTGCAGAAAGTATGAGGCCCCCAAAACCAAACCTGCTCAGCACCTCTGTAAGGTATCCCCAATGAATTCTATCGAACGCCTTCTCCGCATCCAGCGAGAGGAGCAGAGAAGGCGTTCCCCTCCTCTTAGCAATGTGTATTAGGTTCACCAGACGCCTAGTGGCATCAGCTGTTTGTCTCCCCTTAATGAATCCAGACTGGTCCATATCCACGATGTCAGGTAGGATATCCACCAATCTAGTAGCTATAAGTTTGGCATATATCTTGACATCATTATTCAGTAATGATATTGGTCTAAAGTTTTGTGGCACATCTGGAGATTTCCCTGGTTTAGGCAAAGCTATGATTGTAGCAGTTAGCATTTCAGGAGGGAAAGAGGAAGATGCAGCAGCTAAATTGAATGTTTTGGTGAGATGTGGGCAAAGAATGTCCTGAAACGTCTTGTAGTATTCCCCTGTAAAACCATCTGGGCCGGGCGATTTGTTAGCGGGGAGAGCCTGGATCGTCTGTTTCACCTCTAGTTCCGATACGGGAGAGTTAAGGCTCTGGAGGTGTTCCTGTGTAAGTTTGGGGAAATTGAGTTTGTCTAAGAATGTGTCGATAGCCTCTTTTGTCGGTTGTGGTGTGTCAAGATCGTCTTTTAGGTTATATAATGAGCTATAGTATTGGCTAAATGCGTCAGCTATTGCTTGGGGGTGAGTTTGCTTGACCTGCGTTTTTGGTTGTAGAATATGGGAGATTTGGGTTCTAGTTCTGTGACCCTTCAGTTTGTTGGCAAGCAATTTGCCTGCTCTATTTCCGCTGGTATAGTATGCCAGTTTCAACCTCCTAGAGGTCTTTTCAAAATCGTCAAGGAATTTTAGTCGTAGTTCTGTGCGAAGTTGTGTTACTTGGTCAGACAATATGTGGGATGGATTAGCTTTGTTTCATCTATCTATGTCTTCAATTTTGGATATCAGTTGTACGATTTGCTGCTGCATTTCCCTCTTGTATCTCGCCCCCTGCTGCATCATCACCCCCCTCATCACCGCCTTGTGTGCGTTCCATAGAATAAAAGGGTTTGTCACTGAACCTTGATTTACGTCAAAGTATTCACTCAGTTTTACCTGGATGTATGAACTGATCGGACCTTCCTGCAGTAGGCGATGATTGGCTCTCCATAGATAAGTGGATTTTTGAGAGGAAGGGTTCCCTATTGTTAAGCATATCGAGGCATGGTCCGACCATGTGATACAATTGATTTTAACCGACTTACATTTCATCAGTACCCATCTGTCAACCAAAAATAAGTCAATTCTACTATAGGACCCATGACAATTAGAGAAAAAGGTATAATCTCTTTCGTTTGCGTTTAAGCATCTCCAAGAGTCATATAGGTTATGGTTCTGTAGGGACTTCAACAGAGATTGGGGCCGCCTCTTTGGTGAAGAGGTGGAGTCTACATCCGGGTCAGGTGTGATGTTGAAGTCCCCACATATAATCACCCCTCCCCTCTGCACCTTTCTTACTTTTTTCACAATCCTGTGAAAAAATTTGATTTGTCTCACATTCGGTGCATATATATTCGCCACTGTGTAGGTGACGGAATTAATGTCACATATCAATATTATGAAACGTCCCTGAGGATCGCATATAGCTTCATGTAGATGGAAAGTGACTGTGTCTCTTATTGCTATCATCACACCCCTTGTCTGAGGGCGCATTAGCTTGATAGACGTGGGGAAACTGGGGATGTGTGCATTTAGGAGGCGAGTCCTGCAAAAAGTGAGTCTCCTGGACACACAAAATGTCACAATGTTGATGCAAGGCCTCCTTCCACAGAGATCTCCGCTTGGCAGGGTGATTAAGACCCTTTGTATTCAGAGACATAAACTGTACCGCCATGTGCGGGTAATAAAGTTACTTACAGATGGTGGGAGCCGCTGGTTAATTCCTGTAGGTGCTCTGCTCGAGATAGGTCTTTCGTGCTCATACTCGGTTAATGTTCTTTCAGCGAGGTATGTGAGGCCGTACTTCAGGCTATTAGGGCAAAAGAGAGTTATTTCAAGAGAAACATGAAAAAGAGAAAAAAAAACAACAATGGCAACTGGCCAAGTAACAGAGTGCATAAGTGTGTGACTCATTATCACTCAAGCGGTAGGTGGGGAAAAAGAAGAAAGTTCGGAACAGGAATCCGATCCATTCCAACAGGCACTCTATGCAATCTTCAGAGTGCAATCCAGTTTAGTTGTGAGAACGAGCATTTCTGCGGTCAACAGTGCGCCATTCAGGTTCTAGGTTTTTTGATGTGGGTGGGGGTCCCCGCTGAGGTTGTGGTTGATTATCAGGGACAATTCCCCAGGAGTGTAGCAGTGACACTCCTTTGGCCAGGGAGTCCACAATATAGTCCTTGTCCTCTTTTGTGACTATCAGCTTGGTCGGGAAGCCCCATTTATAGGTCAGTTTGTGATTTCTGAGGGCCTTCGTGATAGTATTGTGATTTCTGCGTTTTTGGAGCGTGTACTGCGATAAATCCGCATAGAACTGGAGGTCAGAGTAAGGAGCCGGGATCTGTCCTTTCTGACGCGACACTGCCATCAGTTGTTCTTTGGTGTGATAAAAATGTAATCTAAGGATCACATCCCTAGGTATAGCATCAGAGAGGTATGTGGGCTTCGGGAGCCTATGTATCCTATCCACAGTGAAGTCCAGAGCAGACAGGTCTGGCAAAACTGCAGCGAACAGTTGTGCAGCATAGCTACGCAGCTCCTGATTTTTAACTGATTCAGGGATCCCTCTTATCTTCACATTATTCCTTCTGGATCTATCTTCCATTTCTGCCATCTTAGCTTTCACTGACTCCATATCATCCTCTGACTTCTCACTAGCATCAACCAGGTCATTGATAGTGGAAGCATACTCCTCCATCTTGTTCTCTATGTGAGAGACCCTTTCAGCCACATGTCTCAGTTCTGTGCCAAACTTGTGTACGCATGATACCATGTCTGACTGTAGTGAGCTCCTGAGAGACACCAACATCTCTTTCAAAACTGTATCTAAGACAGGTTTATCGTTTGTGGGGAATGTGTCAATGGAGTCTGGTAAGTCTCTGGTTTCATCCCCTGAATCTATGGGTGAGCTCACCTCATGTCCAGCATCCGCTGCATCCAGCCGGCATCTCGCCTTTTCCGGGCTCCCAGATGAAGGGGTAGCTAGTGGGGAGTGTGGGTTCCTCGGTGGGCTGCTTCTTTTCATGCTCATGCCCTTCTGAGACGAGCGCTGGGAAGAGTTTTGTACAGGTGTGGAGGATGAGCCGGCGCCATCTTGCTTAGGCCCCATAGAGAAGAACGCCGTGAGTTTGGTCGGCCGGTTCCCCTCCTTCTTGCGTCTTGTCATGTTGTATAACGGTTTGTCGGGTCAGCGGGAGCTGAAACGCTGTATTTGGGCAGCTTATTGGTGCCTGGATCGTCCGTTTCAAGCCGTTGAAGTGCCGCTGGTACCGGAGCTCAGCTACAGCATGTCCTCCTCAGTCTCCGGCTAGCTCCGCCCCTCCTCTAACTCTGTTTTTAACCGGCAAAAGTGTACTTTTACCGCTGGAAATTTTCTGGATATATTTGTCCAGGTCTTCCCCGAATAAGCGTTCACCATGAAATGGGAAGCTGACCAGCAATTTTTTACAGGGAGCTTCAGCAGACCAGTTTTTGAGCCACAGAAGCCTGCGCATATGTACTACAGACAGCGTAAGGCGGGAGGCCTGATGGATTGAATCCTTTATAGCGTCAACCGCAAAGCATAAGGCTCTAGGTAGATCAGCTAGGGCAAGAGCCTGCTGATCTGGCAAGTCCCTTAAGACCTGTTTCAACTGATCCTTCACTGCTTGGCAGACCCCAATAGCTGCCACTGCTGGTTGTGTCACCAAGCCTGCTGTAGCAAAAGCAGATTTTAATAAGGACTCTAATTTTTTATCTATTGGGTCCTTGAACATTTGGACATTATCCACTGGACATGTCAGTGATTTATTCACACAAGAGATGGCTGCGTCCACTGTAGGGACCCTCCATTTTTTGATGAACTTATCCTCCATGGGATAGACCACCTGAAATCTCTTGGGAGGAGTAAATATTTTATCAGGATGCTCCCAATCCTGGTAAATGAGCCCTTCCAGTAAAGGATGGATCGGAAAGGAACAAACAGTCTGGGGAGCTTTTAGCGACCCCAACGAGGAGACAGAAGTGGATGATGGCTCCGCAAGGGGCATTTTAAATGCTGATCGGACCATGTTAGTCAGGGACTGAACCCATAATCTTTCAGCATGTGATGCTGAGAATGGCTCTTCCACTGTTGATTCCTCTACAACAGAATCGACCTCATCCTGATCCCCTTCAGGTAGGTCGATCCCTGTATGGGACTGTTGCTCTGCTAACAGGTACTCTGAGGGAGGAGACGGAGATCGAGCGCTTTTTCCCTGTGACAGGGAAGCAGCGATCAATGTTGACAATCTCTCTTCCAGCCCTCCCAGAGCTGAGGAAAAAACCTCCTCTGTTACATACACAGGAGCAGGTGAACTGAGGACAGCCACAGTACCAGGTACTCCCGAGGGTGCTCTACGGTCACTAACCTCTGATTCTTCAGGGGAGATTGGTGCAGCCGAAGCATGCCCAAGTTCCTCAGAGCCCGATGGAGACCCCCTATGCTTCCTGGGATTTTTAGTCCCGGAGTTTTTAGACGGCATATTCCTAAGCCCAAAGCTGAGGTATTCCAGCCGAAATACACCACTTACTGACAATAGTCTAGCACAATTGCTGCTATAAAAACAGTTGGTGTCTACTAATGTGCCTTTCTATGGGGATGCCTGCATCAACCGCTTGCTGTATGCCTTTTTTTTTTAAAATGTTGCCAGCTCTGTCTCTGCACTCCATAGCCAGCTCACAACACATAATTGTGCCTTTTAACGTGCTGGGACGCCCGCACATGCGCAGAAGCGCTGCGGCGCGCACCGAGCGTCATCCCCCAAGCTCCTCCCCCTTTCCCAGCTCACCTCTATATATAGAGGCGCGTGCACGCGCGCCTTCGGCGCTTTTTTGAAAAGGGAAACTAGGGACAGGAGACAGGGCCCTTTGCCGCAGGCCGGGGGATGGACGAGCAATTGCAACATGGCAGAGGAAGCAGTTTCCCACAAGAGAACTCACCATCTGCCTGGACTTGCTCTGATGAAAAGAAACTAGTCCACATGACAAGAAACGTTCCACAGCGGCCTCTAGTGGATTAACACAGGTACCGCAGTCTATATATATTTTTTTTTTTTCTTGACCACTATTAAAAATTTTACATTTTTTAGTAGTTACAGGCATGCATAAATATTTAGCGGGAATACCGTTAGGTAACAGGCAGAAAGACATATTAGGCTTGGGGGTCCCCTCAATAGAACCAAGTTCCTGAGGGGCCCCCACTTACCTTTTCCCCGCCGCAGGACTCTGTTTGGTCCACAGAAGCCCAAACTTCACCTATCACGGCAGGCATTGTAATTAAACCTTCAGGGACCGGGTTCCCAAGGATTCCACTCCCCTGGACCTGTATAGCACCCTGCACAGAAAACATCTTGGTCGTGGGTATGACCAGAGCTCTGGATCCCAGGGTCGTGCTCTCCTAAGAGAAGCATTACAGGCAAAACCTTGCTCTTCTCTGCAAGGCCCGGGTACCGACCGTTTAGCTATGAAGCTTTTTTGGTCGGATCCGGAATAGCTTACTGAGGCCCAAAAGAACCTGTACGCAAGCTCAGTGAAAAACACATGTTACTTCTTGGCCAACACCTTAGACACTGGCAAAAAACTGAGGTGCTCCCGGATGGGAGGGGCTTATATAGGGGAGGGTACTTCCGGTTTGGAAGTTGCCAGTGCCAGCACCTGAAGGTAAACTATATAACCCACATAGTAATGACTATGCCGCTCTGTGTCCCGTGATGTACGAGAAAGAAATAGGGGATAGTTTTATGGCATTTTTATATATTTTTTTTTTTATTAGTAATGGCGGCGATCAGTGATTTTTTTTGTGACTGCGACATTATGGCGGACACATCGGACACTTTTGACACTAATTTGGGACCATTCACATCTATACAGCGAACAGTGCTATAAATATGCACTGATTACTGTATAAATGTGACTGGCAGGGAAGGGGTTAACACTAGGGGGCGAGGAAGGGGTTAAATGTGTTCCCTGGAGTGATTGTTACTGTGGGGGGAGGGGACTGACTGGGGGAGGAGACCGATCTGTGTCCCTATGTACAAGGGACACAGCATCGGTCTCCTCTCCCTGACAGGACATGGATCTCTGTGTTTACACACAGAGATCCATGTCCTTGTCTCTGTAACCGCCGATCGCGGGTGCCTGGCGGACATCGCGGCCGCCAGGCACGCGCATCGGCATTGCAGTGAAGCGCCGGGCACGTGCGCGCGCCGCCGCCGCCGCTCGCGCGCCCCCCAGTGGCCAAATAACGGCCTCCCGGCATTTGACAACCAGCTTGCGCCCGTATATTCTCGTACGGCGGGCGCAAGGTGGTTAAGGTCCAGAAAAGACCGGACATCTCCATTGGCTTGGAAATCATCAACAGGTTGAAATAGAAGCTGTGAAACCTCTCCCCGTCCAGTACAAGTGCGTTGACCCCTTGGATTAGCAGCCATTCCATAGCCATCAAGAAAGCAGCTTTTTTTGTGGATTCAAAAATATCCATGAGAACATAAAGCTTGGAGGTGGAATGGACACCATATTGTAGACCCAGTGGTCTGACTTCCTGGGCCCAGGTGGTAGTGAAAGCCAATAATCACCACCACACCTGCAAGAGTGTGGGTGCCCTTTTCCACAAGGAAAATATTTGCCTCCAAAACCAGAAAACCTGGTCTAAATTCCAGAACAGGGATGTAAGCTTTTGCTTTTAACCCAACGCTTGTTGCTTAAGAAAAACTCTTCTTGGATTCCAAAGGCGTTACTGGCTTCTGACCTGTCACTTTCCCTTTCAGGGGTAAGTATGCTTTTACCCAAAGTCACCTTTTGGATGAAGGCATCCAAAAGGATGGTTCAAAGAGTTCGCCTATTCAAAAATGCAGCCTCCCAACTTGCTTCTTGCATAGGAGTTCTGCCAACCAACACTTAACCCATAGGATCCATCTTATGTGGACAAACACTGTGCCCACCCTTGAATACTGCTGTATGGAATTTTCCAAGACATCGAGAAACTCAAGGCTTTCAGAAAATTTTCTAGGAACTGACAGATTGCAGGATCCCCAGACTGATTCTCAGGAACAGAGCATACACTTCATCCAGGCCTTAAAGGCTTGGGCAAACTCCCACACCCTCCTATCTATGGCATTTGCACACAAAACTGCCCATGATGCCCTACATAACCTAAATATAGTTAAAAACAGGCCTAGTTGAGCTTGAATGCGTTTATAGTTGTGCAGGGATTCTGGCTTTGTGGCCAGTGTTAATTCACCTGATGGCAGCAGCATAACCAAAGCAATCATGAATATGAAGTGCTCTGTGTCCTGTGATGTACGATTAAGAAATACAGTTCTTTTAGACAATTTCCACCACCACCATTAACAGACATTAAACAAGCTGTAATATCATCTGGGAGATATAAAGAAACAGGTCCTCACCTCCACACTCTTCTATGATTTCAGCAATTGTGCTTGCTTCTTCCCCAGCCATAATCAAAATGTTTTTCAAGCCATCCAAAACCACCTGTACAACTTGGGAGTCTTTCACAGATAATAAATTGCAAAATGGTGGGATAACATTCTGTTGTACAAGGTACTCCACCTGATATAAAAAATAAAAAATTATATATATATATTATACAGGCATGTTTGGTGTGGGTGGGGGTGTGTGTGTGTGTGTGTGTGTGTGTGTGTGTGTGTGTGTGTGTGTGTGTGTGTGTGTCTAGTTTCAAGAATGACAACATCCCGAAAGGGTGGTCAGATTCAGCAGCTCTCACTATCTTTTCTGATATAAAATTTGAAACCCTCCCCTTCACGAGGGTAAAATAAATCCTAACGCCGGAACAAAGTTTTGCAACTTTGACATGCCATCGTAAAAAAACTGTACATATCACCACAACTACTTTGTGTATCCAGGTGGATAATGCCTTGTTTTTTTTCAGGGCAATCTGGGGTTTCTTTTGGTAATACATTTTTTTATTTTTAAAACAAAATTTTGCTGTGTATTTCTTGCCATTACCATAACATACCACAATAAACTCCCCAGTTCCTGACGATTGCAGCAATACCACATACTGTATGATATAAAAAAAAATGTGCCATTTGCTTTTTTTTTTTACCTAAAACATTGACACCAATTAAAAAAATGCTTTTAGTTTTTTGGAAATCCTACCCAAAACATACCAACCCTGATATGCCCATTTCTTGAATTTTACAGATTTGTTTTGACATTTTTCTCCTCTAGCAGGAGAAAAAGATACAGCATTTTTTTCTCCATTCAAGAAGGGGGGGGGGGGGGGGGGGGGACAGGCTGCACAGTGACTGATAGCCTCTGATTGGCTATCACAGTGATCAGGTACCAGGCTTCTTAATCGTTAGTATGGGACCTGGGGCTCTCAAAATACATGTATGCAGCCCCATGAAAGACCTGCCTCTATGAAGCTGCATAAGTGTACATGCGGTGGGAAGGGGGTTAAAAAGCAAACTGCCTCCAAAAAGGAGACAATGCCAAAAGACCACAGTGCACAACTGATCACTCTACACTAACTTACCAGAGGACTAACTGGGATTTTAACAGTAGCAAAACCTTAAGTGGGCAACAGCCATTTGACTTTTATATTAAGAAAATAATTCCTTCTCTCACCTGGTCTTTTCGTCCGCTTATTGTCAAGTTGCTGATTGCCCAGGCAGCTTCTTTTTGAGTTCCAAAATCACCCTGAAAAACAAAACAAAACAAAAAAATAAGCAAAATTATTCTAAGCCATCTTAAACACACACCACCAAGTTGAATAAGTGAATATCCTTTACAGCATTGCCATTTATGACCGAGCAGCAGACGTGCGTTTCAAATTCAGAGGCCACAAACGCACCTTAGCCAATTGATGTATGATCATTGGGATTAGTCCAGCATCAATAACCGCTTGAACTTGTTGCTGATTGCCCGCTGTGATATTGGACAGGAACCAAACCGCTTCCTAAAAACAGCAAAGTATTTAAACAGTAAGATGATAGTATTAAGCAACAGCAAACATTACAAGAGCTTTAACCACTTCAGCCCCGGAAGTTTTTACCCCCCTTAATGACCAGGCCATTTTTTGCAATACAGCACTGCGTTATTTTAACTGACAATTGCATGGTCGTGCGATGCTGTACCTGGTGGTATTTAATCACCTCTGCAGGTTATTTTTTTTAAGTTAAAGAAAAATTTAAAAAAAATAAAAATAATTTTTTAAAAGGTTTTATAGCAGAAAGTAAAAAAAAAAATAATAAAAATTATTGCGAGTGGCCGGCGGACATAGGGTCCAACAGACCCGCTGATTGGCATCCCGTGTCCAATCACACGCCACCCGGTGGCTATTGCGCGAAATTACGTACAGGTACACGATTTTGCGCAATAGAGCCGAACTGCCGCAGCAAATAAGCTGTTGGCAAGTGGTTAACCTACCCCACCTTATGTACAGCTCACTGAACATTCTTGGTATGCCATGGTGCCAGGAAGAATTAAAACCCAAGTTCACCTTTTACATGTTACACCCTGAATACTGGTGTAACAGGTTATGAAAGGTGAACCTATCTTTTTTAAACTCCCATGCACGTGTGCCCTGGGAGGTTCCTCATAGGCATCTTCTCCATGGGTACTGGTCTTTGGTCATTCTGATTTAGCAATGCACAATGACATCACTCCTGTGTATGAGGGGAAGTGCAGTCATCCCAGCACATCACCAGTGTGCCGCAACGTAATCCGAGCTGTACATGCACAGCTCAGTGTACATTTTGCAGAGGACTGTATATAGGCAAGTGTACTTTATTGAAGAAGTGACATTGCATGTCTCTTCTGCAATAAGAGGACAAGTCTGTTCACAATTAGTCACAGGAACGGCAAGAAACCTGCATTTCAGCATTGTTTTCCCCCCCCCCTTGAATTCAAGGCATTTTCTGATTGGCAGAGTTGGAGAGGAGGGGCGGATGCCATCACATGCTCCATTTGGCCAGACAAACACGGTTTCTTTTGAGTGACGAAGATGTGGAAAAGTGACCGTTTAAAAGAAAAAAAAAAAAAAAGTTCCACATGCACCCGCCAAAATAGGACGCAGCTTACTGTATGTAGCACAAGTCACAACAGTGAATTCCAACTTCACAATCAGCCACACAGAGGTGACATCTGGATAATTAGCTTAAGCCAAGCTGGCCAAAGCCGATGTATAAAAATTACTCATTCTAATGCCGCGTACACACGACCGCTTTTCATGACGAGAAAAATGCCTTTTTTTATTTTGTCATTAAAAACGATCGGGTGTGGGCTCCAGAGCATTTTTCACGATGTGAAAAATGGTTATTAAAAATTTGGAACATGCTCTAATTTTTCTCGTTTTTCTCGTCATGAAAAACGGCTGTGTGTAGGCTTTGACGTGAAAAAAAACGCGCATGCTCAGAAGCAAGTGATGAGACGGGAGCGCTTGTTCTGGTAAAACTAGCGTTCGTAATGGAGATAGCACATTTGTCACGCTGTAACGGACTGAAGAGCACGAGGCTGAAAAGCGCGAATCGTCTCTCACCAAACCTTACGAGGATCAGCAAAAGCAGCCCAAAGGGTGGCGCCATCCGAATGGAACTTCCCCTTTATAGTGCCGTCGTACGTCACCGCGCTTTGCGGTCGTGTGAACGCGGCATTAGAGTTCTCCTTTCACAAGACTACTATTTGACCACTTCGCTTTCTTGTTTTTCTGGTTTCAAATAACTTAGACACATTGAAATTAGACTACCTTGTTAATTTTTTCTTTAGGATGCGTCAGAAGATTTTGAAAATGTGCAAGGACATCGCAGTTCAACACCACCTGAGTCTGTTCATCGGTGCCCGTCACTATATTACCCACGGCTCTTAGAGCTGCTGTCTGAGGACAAATGAGAAAAGAAAATCATAATACATAACATATACATCAGATCTTATTATAGGGGTATAAATACCACTAAAGTGGCTTCTCAATGTTGTATATAGAATGGGATCCTTTTACTGCCATGGTCCACACAGCACAGACTTCAAAGTGACAAAGTACACCAATTCTTTAAAAGCACAGATCTCAAATAAAAAAAAAATAGTTCACAAGTTTTTCCCAAGGCACTCATATGTCAAGTCTAAAATTAGTAATAAACATTGCATACAATTTGTTACCAAAGAACCCACCTCCAATAGATTCTCTCAACTTCTTTTCCCGCTGAGGAACCATTGAAATAATTTTAAGGCCTCAGGAAATCCCTGATGAAATGAAATCCTTAGGAGGTCAGTGCAAAGACACCCCCTAGGACAAATCAATGCAAGGATACAGAGAACACAGTTTTCTATGTGCCCTATTTACACCACAGGTGCATTCGTGTGTGTTGCATAAAAAAAGCTGCTGTTCTGCATTTAAAAACACAGCACAGTACAATGTTCCAATCCATTGCACAACACACACCAGTGTACACATTATACAGAACATAACGTGTGGGCTGGTATGAAAAGGCTCTTACAGCAGTGGTCACCGTGCCACACTTACAGCTAAAAGGATAGCAGTTGTCATACAGATGGCTCTGCTACATGGTGTTGGGCCCAGAACTATGCAGGCATCAAGAGATGGGAGTTCAATCAGCCATAGCTTAGGGAAACCCCCAGCAACCTCTGGAGGGACCATGGTTGTGAAATGCACTAATGGCTACAAGGCAGAGGGGTGTGTTTATTTGTGATGTACATCTACTTTGTGTTTTTTTATTTTTTATTTGACAATTTATCTGTCAACGGGCAGATACACCCTATGTAATATGCAAAAGCTCCATATTACACAATTACGCAACTTTTGGGCTCTTGGTTGGTCCAAATTAGTGATCAGATGGCCATAAGGTCATGTGATCACGGTCAGTGGCATGACTTCCACCTCTTCACTAAAGCCACGATCAGAGTGTTTGGAAGGAAAAGCCAAAGACACTTTATCGGCAGTCAGCTGGAATTGGTGCAGTTCTCCAATGAATTAACATTTTTTGGCAATGATGTGCTTTATTTATGAATATACAAAAACATGCTTCCATCGATATTAACCACTTAAGCCCCGGACCAATATGCAGCACAAGGACCTGGCCCTTTTTTGCGATTCGGCACTGCGTCACTTTAACTGACAATTGCGCAGTCGTGCAACGTGGCTCCCAAACAAAGTTGGCGTCCTTTTTTTCCCCACAAATAGAGCTTTCTTTTGGTGGTATTTGATCACCTCTGCGGTTTTTATTTTTTGTCGCTCTCAAAAGTAGAGCGACAATTTTGAAAAAAATGCAATATTTTTTACTATAATAAATATCCCCAAAAAAAAACAAAACGTTTTTTTTTTACTCAGTTTAGGCCGAAACGTATTCTTCTACATATTTTTAGTAAAAAATAAATAAAAAAAAAAAAAAAAAATCGCAATAAGCGTTGAAATGGTTTGCGCAAAAATTATAGCGTTTACAAAATAGGGGGTGAACACATCGGACACTATTTAGGGACCAGCCATTTTTAAGGCGACCAGTGCTATAAAAATGCACTGGTTACTGTAAAAATGACACTGGCAGTGAAGGGGTTAACCAGGAGGGGGCGCTGTAGGGGTTAAGTGTGCCCTGATTTGTGTTTTACTGTGGGGGCGTGGCTTAGCGTGCGACGTCACTGATCGTTGTTCCCTATTACAGGGAACAGACGATTAGTGACAGGCTCACTATGGAAGCACGGGGAGGGGTTTGTTTACACTTACCTCTGCCCGTTCTTCCCCTCTGTGACCCGATCGCGGGACACCAGCGGCAATTGGGTCCGCTGTTCCCGCAGGGATGGTCACGGAGAATAGGACCCACAGCTGGGCTCTTAAAGGGGACATACCTGTACGCCCATGTGCCCAGCCGTGCCATTCTGCCGCTGTACATCGGCCTGCGGCGGTCCTCAAGCGGTTAATTGCACAGAGTTCAAGCCCAACACTATTATTAATGGCTGTAAATTTAAATCAAATTCATGACCAGGCAAGTTTAACATATCTATACAGAATGATAAAGTAAAATATTTAACTTCTTACCAAAAACACAATTTTGGTGAACACTAAATTAAAATGAGAATATAATAACTACGATAAGTGACCTAAATCAAATTTTCTCAACTCCAGTCTTCAAGCACCCCCAAACAGGTCATGTTTTCAGGCTTACCATTATTTTGCACAGGCGATTTGATCAGCTTCACTGCCATAGTAATTACCACAGCCGTTTCATCTGAGAGAAATCCTGAAAACATGACCTGTTGGGAGTACTTGAGGACTGGAGTTGAGAAACACTGATTGAAATGGTAAAGGCATTTCCTGACTATTTGTACATTGTGATTCCTTATCTGTATTTATATATAGTTTTGGATTACTGTACACCTTTTTGGGACAACCATTGACCCAACAGTGAACTTATGTACTTACAATTGGAGCAAAAATCAAATTAATGCATTAATATGTTTGTGCCTGGGCAGGGCATTTGTGTGATGCACTGAATAAGCTTACCAGTTCCAAATCCATTCAGGTGTCACTAGAAAGTGGTATCCGAGTATTTCGCAGCCAAAACCAACTAACTTTCTCCACAAAACAAATTTTTATTCTGGCACCATCCCCTGCAAGAGGTTCACTGTGCCTTGTGGCTGCTGGTCATCTTCCAGTTGAAGGACAACCAGAGTCATCCAACCCACTTCCTCTGAGCCCGGGCTGTCATGGACCCACACCTGGGGAAGCACCATCACACAGCCTGGGCTTAAAGTACACTTTGAATGAGCAGTGCTTACACATCGTTACAGCGGAGTACCACCCAAAAGTGAAGTCTTGCTTATCTGCTTCCTCCTCCCCTGACATTTGGCACCTTTCAGTGGGGGGGGGGGGGGGGGGGTCACGACGACGACTGCGCAGCCGTTCTTAGGAATTACACCACCTGCCTAAAAACAGAGCACTAAAGGCAGTTTTACCTGAACTTTTACTTCCTGGTGGCTCAGAAGCGGTACTAGAAAGGGCACAACTCCAGAATCTATCACCATCTGTATTTGTTCATTACCACCATCAGTTAAATAGGACAACGCCCATACTGTATCCACTAGAATCTAAAAGAAAAAAAAAAAAAAAATAGAAGGGACATTATAAACAGAATAAGCAACAGTAAGAAAAAAGTAAATAACAGCAGGTACTTTATGATCGGAAAACTCATTATATGGGATTGAAAACAAGATTACTCTCACCTACAAATAGTTTCAGTACCAATTCAGATCAAATACCATCAAGAGAACACAGATGTTTTATTTTAAAATATGCTAAAAGATATTACTACTGTAACCAAATCCAAGTCAAGGCCACTTGCGTCAACCAGTAATTACCTAAACAGCAAATGGATGAACTTCAAATGACTTACTAGAAAGCAGCGACAGCTCGTAGACAAAGAAATTGAAAAAGGTTTTGAGCATATTGGAAAAGGGGGTGTACTTGTGCCTCGTTTCAATGACAGAACACAAAACAAAAAAAAAAAAACATTCGGCCACACTTGAGGCACAGAGGCATCATCCATTTATCTACTACACATTAACCTGTCACATATTATAACTGAAAAAATTAACATACTTACATTAATATCTGTATGGTAGATTAGGACACATAAAGCAGGCAAAATCTAGGAAGAGAAAAAAATAAATAAATAAATAAAAAGTGTAAATCTCACGGGATCGGATCATTTTTCGGATCAGCAAAAAAAAAAAAAAAAAAAAAGAAGAACAAGACAATCTTGTTACATCCACCGGAGTTTTAGATTTCAGTTATTTTCAACACAAAACGGAGCTTATTTGCTTAAATACAGTATTTGTAAATCCGACGGACTCTTTAGATGTTAAATTTTAAAAGCAGCAGCAAACCTTACATGCTTGCTTATGTGACAGAACACCTCTGATTTTCACACTTAACTAAATGTTAAATGTGAAAATCAGAGGTGTTCTGTCACATTAGCAAGCATGTAAGGTTTGCTGCTGCTTTTAAATTCAACATGTAAACAGTCTGATGGATTTCCAAATAATGTATTAAAGCTGATAAGCTCCGTTTTGTGTTGAAATGAACTGAAATCTAAAACTTCGTTGGATGTAACAAGATGTCCGCTTGGCCCCTTCTCTATCATTACTGTGCAGGAGTGTGGGGTGGAGCAAGATGGCGGCGAAACGTCACTACAGCGGCCGCCGGGTGTACCAAGATGGCCGCTGCTCCGGAGCTAGGCCGAAGCCGCGGCCTTTCCTACAGCCAAGGCTCCGCGGATCGCGTGGTGATCCGATCCGAACAGGGTGACCTGTTCGGATCACCACCGATCCGTTGCACCACTAGTACACAGCAGATCTCAGGAGTACAGACCATGCCTGTAGAAGGTTGGACACAAGGAAAGTTGCTTCTGTCCCTTTGAGATATACTTGCATATAAATGCACTTGGATATTCAGTATGTAAACAGAACATTTCCCCTGAATGACAGAGTTGCCATCATCTTGGCCAAAACATAGGTACAGTAGGTGCTGTCACCATGACAAAAGCAGACATGCTCTCTAAGGGCCTGCAGTGGACTTGTGTATGAATCAGATGCGTTTTTCATTTCCATACAAGTCTATGAGAATGCACAACTCGCTTGAAGCAGGTCAAATGCAGGTCAGAAGGTGGTCTACTGCAGGGCAAATACACCTGCCAAAGAGTTATCATGGGAAAAAGGTGTCTCCACTGAAGCTGTATCACCAATCCTCGTTTTCCATCACAACCCAAAATTTTCAAACTTCAATTGTCACAGGGACAGAAAGTGAGGTGAAATCTTCTGAACAGCAGCACAGACTGCAAAAAACAAACATTACAGGGGTGTCAACCCTTCCCTATGCTATCTGTCCAAAACAGACAAATGTTTTGGCTGGAGTTGAACTTAAAAAAAAAAAAAAGTACCTGTTCCAGCTTGCATACAAGTTTAATTTCAGAACAAACCTACAGAGCCCATCATATTTGTAACCCGGGAACTGCCTGTAATCTACAAAGGCCCTAATCCAGGTTGGACATGTGGGGCTTTGCTCTCTAAGACTATGGTCCAAACTAGAACTTAGTCTTGATATAGAAGAACTAAAAAAATGTCTTGGGACTTTGAATTGAAGCGTGCAACCAGGAAAATAGCATTGCATGGTACTATAATTATAGTACCATGCAATGCTATTTTCCTGGTTGCACGCTTCAATTCAAAGTCCCAAAAAAAGGTTTTAGTTCTTCTAGACCAGGCATGTCCAAAGTCCGGCCCGCGTTCCGGTTTTGAACGGCCCGCTTGGTTATCTGGGCATATATATCTTTTGTGGCCCCCAACGATCTCCCAGCACCGGGACCACAAAAGATATATATGTGGCATCACTAAATAGTGGATCTCGGGCCGAATCCGGACCCAGTAGTGGCCCGCAGCTTTGCTAAATTGTCAGTGTTCTCTCCCCTCTGCCGACTCTCGCATCACTCCCCCTTCCTCCCCCTCCCCACACAAGCCTGGAAGTGCTGCAGGTCCGGACAAAGGGCGGGATCTTTCAAGTTACAAAGCAGGTGATTGGTTGCTAGACAGTGGGGCGGTGCCAGCAACCAATCACCCGCCTTTAACTTGAAAAGTCCCGCCCTTTGTCTGGACCTGCCATGCCATGTGTGCTTCCTGGCTTGTGTGATTAAGGTAGGGCAGTGTGGGGAGGGGGAATGCTGCATTGATAAAAGTGACAGTCTGACTCTAATATGGAGGGAGTCTGTAAGGGGAGTGGGGTCTATGAAGTGGGCTCTGCGATGGGGGGGGGATCAGTGATGGACTGGGGATCTGTGAGGGACTGGGGCATTCCCCAATCCATCGCAGATCCCCAGTCCCATCGCAGATCCCCAGTCCCATCGCAGATCCCCAGTCCCATCGCAGATCCCCAGTCCCATCGCAGATCCCCAGTCCCATCGCAGATCCCCAGTCCCATCGCAGATCCCCAGTCCCATCGCAGATCCCCAGTCCCATCGCAGATCCCCAGTCCCATCGCAGATCCCCAGTCCCATCGCAGATCCCCAGTCCCATCGCAGATCCCCAGTCCCATCGCAGATCCCCAGTCCCATCGCAGATCCCCAGTCCCATCACAGATCCCCAGTCCCATCACAGATCCCCAGTCCCATCACAGATCCCCAGTCCCATCACAGATCCCCAGTCCCATCACAGATCCCCAGTCCCATCACAGATCCCCAGTCCCATCACAGATCCCCAGTCCCATCACAGATCCCCAGTCCCATCACAGATCCCCAGTCCCATCACAGATCCCCAATCCCATCACAGATCCCCAATCCCATCACAGATCCCCAATCCCATCACAGATCCCCAATCCCATCACAGATCCCCAATCCCATCACAGATCCCCAATCCCCTCACAGATCCCCAGTCCCATCACAGATCCCCAGTCCCATCACAGATCCCCAGTCCCATCACAGATCCCCAGTCCCATCACAGATCCCCAGTCCCATCACAGATCCCCAGTCCCATCACAGATCCCCAGTCCCATCACAGATCCCCAGTCCCATCACAGATCCCCAGTCCCATCACAGATCCCCAGTCCCATCACAGATCCCCAGTCCCATCACAGATCCCCAATCCCTCCACAGATCCAGTCCCCATCACAGATCCAGTCCCCATCACAGATCCAGTCCCCATCACAGATCCAGTCCCCATCACAGATCCAGTCCCTCCACAGATCCAGTCCCTCCACAGATCCCCAATCCCATCACAGATCCCCAATCCCATCACAGATCCCCAATCCCATCACAGATCCCCAATCCCATCACAGATCCCCAGTCCCTCACAGATCCCCAGTCCGTGATGTACTGGGGATGGCCTGGGGATCTGCTTCACAGACGTTTACTTAAAAAAAAAAAAAAAAATTTCCTGAAACTTCCCTCTTTAAAGTGAAACACACAGAGCTCACCTCTTTACTCACACACAGCCACAAAGGCAAGAGAATTCTTGTTGGGTAGTGTATCAGTACTCGGACGAACACACTTAGACCAAATTTTAATGGTTCAAAAAATGTCAGGCAAAATGGTCGGCCCTCGAGCATGTTCACTTCATCAAATATGGCCCTCTTTGAAAAAAGTTTGGACACCCCTGTTCTAGACCAACCTATCTGGGATGGAGGTACATCTAGTTGGCCTCACCTAAATTCCCAACCTCTTAGTTTCAATTCAATAGGACTTTGTCTTAGCAGAGGCGCTGGCATTGCTGTGCCATTCAGTAGCACGAATCTGCTGCACAGAATTAGGTCAACAGAAAGCACCATGTGCTCATTAGTCAGTAACCTTCTACATAATACCAGCAATGCAGTATATCATGCCTGCCACAAAAGCAGACAAGCTTCACATAAAGAAGTAAATTTATAAAAAATAAAAAAACAAATGGCCTGAAAATAGTTGAGGCCCCTTTCACACTGGGGCGGTGGGTGCATGGGCGGTAAAGTGCTGCTATTTTTAGTGTCACTTTAGTCAATTTCATGGCGCTATTCGGCCTCTAGCGGGGCGCTTGTACCCCCGCTAGCGGCAGAGAAAGGGTTGAAACCACCGCAAAGCACATCTGCGGAGGCGCTTTGCCAGTGGTATAGCCGCGGTGCCCATTGATTTCAATGGGCAGGAGCGGTATTACACACCGCTCCCTCACCGCGCCAAAGATGCTGCTAGCAGGACTTTTTTTTACCATCCTGCTAGCGCACCGCTCCAGTGCTTTCACACTGGAGACAGCAGTGGCTGTTTCAGGGCGCTTTGCATGTACTATTTTTAGCGTTATAGCGCCTGCAAAGTGCCCCAGTGTGAAAGGGGTCTTAAGGTTGAAGTATTTTTTTAAAAATAAAGTGTTATACTTACCTGCTCTGTGTCCAGATTCTCCTCTTCTGAGGTCCCCCGCTGGCACTCCTGGTTCCTCCTCCGGTCGTGTGCCCCCATAGCAAGTTGCTTGCTATGGGAGCATTTGTGTGGGCTCAATCCCCCCCCCCATTATCACTGCATTTGATTGACAGCAGTCAATGGCTCCCACTGAGTCCAGAAAGGAGAGAGCACTGCTCTTGGGCACAGCACTAGATCAAGCTCAGGCAAGTATGAGGAGGGGGACTGCTGCACGTAAAAAAAGGTTTAACTCAACACAGAGTTCATCAAGATAGAAAACCTCCTGCCTTCACAACCACTTTAAAATAAAAGCAAACAGCTCAATGGATGCAACTATGAGGATCAATTTTAAGAAATAAGCCCCATTAAATGTGCCATTGTGATTTGCTGCTTTATTGAAACACCGAAGAATGGTGGCATATTATAGAATGTATCTCAAATATGAATGTTCTTCGCCTTGCAAACAATAGTCAAATTCAAACTTTCCTTTCGATCTCGTCAGCGACAGAATTACTGCTCAACATACAGATCTGTTTTAGCCCTGGTTCACATTGGCACAGATTCCCAAAAGTAGTTTCTGTACTACTTATGGCGACTTCAGGGTGCGATTTCCATAGACCTCTGTGCAGCAACCCGCACAGATGTCTCCGAAATCAACCCTTACTGACACGTGGGAATGAAATCGTGCAAGTTCAGCTGAACTCGCACAATTTCATTCCTGCTGTCAGTGTAAACCTAGGCTTAAAGACAGCTTGAAAAAACATCTGTCACAGCGATCAGCAATGCCCAAGATATCCACTCCCTCCCACCTGATCTATGCCCACAGCTCACGGTTTTATCCTCTGCTCTGAGCCTCACATTGATAAGAACCCCTTCAGGACCGACAAGTTACTAAAATCTTTACAAGCGCTACATGCAAGTACATTTTAGAAGTCATTATTCCATTAAGCAGTAAATATAGAACAGATTAGTCGTGATTTCCCCTTGATCTTAAAAGAGTGATGAGTAAATCCTCTCATGGAGGTATTCGTAACAGCAAAACTATTTCAACACTGCATTTGTTTTAACAGTTTTCTGAATGAGAGTGTCAATTCCAAGATACATTAGTAACCTTAATGAGGAACTTCACCCTCCCAATAAAAATTTGGTGTCTTCTCTCCCCCCCCCCCCCCCCTTTACTGCTCTCTTCATGCTGTACCAATACATTTATAGACCCAGCATTGTCCTCCATCACACCATTCTACTACAGGTCCTGTGTCACCATCTTCCTTTTTTATGTAATGGGGAAAAGGCTCACGCTATCAGCCGGCGACAGTACTAGACCTCGCATATGCAGTCAGACCTGGCGACGGGTTCGCTTGCATATTAAATGAACGGTGGAACGCTTGGAACGGATTGCTGGGGGGTGACCTAGTTAAAGTGGATGTAAACCCAATTCATGAAATTTTTTTTTTTTTTTGTTTACAAACGGTTTATTGAAAAATAAGTCTCAATACAATATTAACTGTTCATTGGTAAAGGGTACATACACAAAGAAGGGTGCAAAAAATATCAGCATAAATTATAAGTAGAAATGATGTAAGATGGAGGGATACAAATGTTGGGATGTATAATTGAGTTATTGATACAGCCTTTATACCTCTATAATGTCTTTTGATCTGTTTAATAAAAAATAAACACAAAACAAATTCAATAGTATCACTCCGCATTTCCATGAGTTAACAGAGAAAGATCCCAAGGTTTCCATTTATTAGCATATGTGTCCATAGTATCGAATAAGGTGTGATAGATATGTTCTGAAAGCTTGATGGCTAGCATGCGATTCATAATTTGAGACCATGGCACAGTAGAGGAACGCCAGTTAAGAGCTATAGCCCAGTGTATTGAGCTGAACAATGTGTGTATTAGCCTGGTATGTGCTATAAAAATATCAGGAATAGGATAGAAGAGGAGGCACATTTTAGATGTCAGTTCAATTCTTCTACCTATTTGTTCTATTTTGTTTTTAGCTTGTTGCCATGTAGTTTTAAGGCGTGTACATTCCCAGAATGTGTGTTTAAGGGAACCCTGTACTGGGCATCCTCTAAAGCATAAGGGAGAGGTTGTCAGATAGAATGAGTTGATTCTGTCTGGGGTGAGGTACCACCTATACTGAAGTTTAATGGCGGATTCTCTGATGGAGGCTGTCCTGGTGCATTTTCGTAAATTGTTGATCATAATGTCCCATTGTTCTACAGAGAAGGATTTATTCAAGTCTGCTTCCCACTGGTTTTGTCTGGTGTGTTGTGTTCATTTAGGTTTTTATAAAATTCTAGATATTAACCCCCTATCGCGAGGTGAAGTAAGACCGATTTGTTCAAATATCGTGAAAGGAGTTTGGAGGGTGAGTATTTCTGGTAAAATAGCTTGATGTTGGTGTAGTCAGAGAGTTCAGTTTCTGTAAGTTTATATTCTGTTTGCAAATCTGAGAACGTACGAAATTAGTGATTTTTGTGAGTGATTTTAGGTTGGATAGTTTGAGGAGTTGCCATATAGAATATTGATTTGAGTTTAGGTCGGGGGGGGGGGTAAAAAGGGGGTCCCTTATGAAAGAGGCTAGGGGAGGAATCTCTGATGAGATGTTAAATTTATGCTTTTGTCTGTGCCATAATAGCAAGTTTTGGTGTACTACTGTGTTGAGGTGGCCAATTCTTTGAGTTTTGATGGATTTGGACCAGGGAAGGCCCTGAAGGTGGTACAGTAGGACAGATTGTTCCTCAAATAGTAACCACGGTGTATGGCTGGATGGTGAATACCATTGTGCGAGCTGTGCATATCTAGCTGAAAGATAATATAACCATAGGTTGGGTATACTCAGCCTGCCCCTTGATTGAGGTCTGAACATTAATGCATATCCAAATCTAGATTTTTGATTTTGCCATATGAACTTGTTTATCTCTCTCTGTATAGAATCTAGGGTGTTTCTGGGTACCAAGAGAGGAAGTGCTCCAAAGAGGAATAGTAGCTTAGGTAGTATAACCATTTTTGTGGCAACTATCCTACCCATAAATGAAATGTGGTATGTTGACCATGATATGAGTAATTCTTTGACATTTTGAAATATTTTAGGTTATTTAGAGTGGTATGGGGTCTTGTGAGATGGGGTGATATGGATTGCTAAATATCTAAAGGATACTGGACACCATTGAAATTGGAATTTCTCTTTTAATATAGCAGTCAGATCAGGGGGGCAGTTGATTGGAAGGGCAGAACATTTAGAAAAGTTTATACTTAAACCTGTTAGGTCATGGAAGGTATCAAGAGTTTTGATAAGGTTTGGTAGTGAAATTAATGGTTCAGTGAGGAACAAGAGTACGTCATCTGCATAGAGACTTAATTTAAATTCTGCCGAACCTTTTGTATACCCTTTGATGTTCATATTATTGCGGATAGCGCATGCAAGGGGCTCGATCGCGAGAGCAAATAGGAGAGGGGGGATAAGGGGCAGCCCTGTCTCGTGCCTTTGCTAAGCGGGAAAAACTCTGAATTGTGGCCAGGGAGTTTGATACGAGTATGTGGATCATTGTAAAGGGTTTTAAACCCGTGCAGAAACTCATTCCTTATACCGTATCTGGGGAGAAGTGAGTCTAAGTAAGACCAGCTGACGCTGTTGAAGGCCTTATGAATGTCCAAGCTAAGAAGTAGTGTGGTTCTAGTGTGTAGGTTGGAGTCTTGGATGATATTTGTTGCTAATCTTATATTGTCTGTGATTTGCCTGTCAGGGATAAAACCCGATTGATCCGGGTGGATTAAGGGTGGGATAACTGAGGCCAATCTGTCCGCTAACATCTTGCCAAAAATTTTGAGGTCATTCTCTATGACTGAGATCGGGCGGAAATTTTGTGGGTTGGAGTGGTCTTTGTTTGGTTTAAGTAAAAGGGACATATTAGCTAGAAGCATTTCAAAAAAGGGAATTGGTTGCCTTGTAGGATATGGTTAAATAGATTAACTAGGTGGGGAATTAAAATTTAGGCAAATTTTTTGTAATATGATGATGAAAAGCCATCTGGGCCTGGGGTCGTGGAGGTCTTTAATGAACCTATTCTATTTATTTCTGTTCCTGAACAAGGTGCATTTAACGCCTCAATTTGTTGGGTAGAAAGCGTGGGTAGAGGAATTTTATCATTGTGTCGAGGATTGTTTTGGGGTGTTTTGCGCAGGATAGGAGTTTCTTATAAAAATTCAAAAAAATCTCCATGACTCCTTTAGGGTGGGAGATTAAATTGCCAGCAGCGTTTTAGTTTAAAAGTATGAGGGGGTTTCATAGATTGGTTCAATTTTCTGGCAAACCTGGTGGATGAGGAGTTACTGTATAATAAAAATCTTGCCTTAGACCAGTGGTTCTCAACTCCTGTCCTCAGGACCCACTAACAGGCCAGATTTTAAGTATTACCTTGGTGAGATGCAGACTAGAATACTGCAATCCCTGAGCAGCAAATTATATCACCTGTGATGCATTACAGTTATCTTGCAAACCTGGCCTGTTGGTGGGCCCTGAGGACTGGAGTTGAGAACCACTGCCTTAGACCATCTAAGGGCTTTTTCTGTGTCTGAAGTTAGTAATGTGTCAAGGGCCGTACGTTTATCTTGAATTTGTTTTAGTATATCTCCAGAGGAGGACTGACTGGGTTTATGGTATAGCTGGTCTAGATCTCTGGTCAGTGTTTTTATTTCCTTTAATTTCATCCTATTTTTGGTAGATGCCATCTCGATTAGATGGCCTCATGACAGCCTTGTGGGCCATCCATCTTGATGTGGGAAGAATGTCTGGGGAGGAGTTAAGTATAAAGTACTCTTCCATGTCGCTAGTTAGCTGTTGTATATTTCGATGGTCTGTTAAAAGTGCGTCATTGATGCGCCATTTATGTGATGTATTGGCCAGACCTATGTATGAAGTGGTAAAAGATACAATCTGATGATCCGACCAGGGACAAGAGTGAATGTCTGCTTTTGATGAATTAGCTACTAAAATTGGGGTGCAAAAAATGTAATCCAATCTAGCGGAGCAATCATGTGGGTGTGAGTAAAAAGTGTCATTTCTAATGCCTACGTTATGTGCTCTCCATGTGTGGTTTAATGTTTTAGGGAAGGCTTTAGATGAGGGTACAACTCTACTTCTGTCTAAGGATGAGTGTGCAGCTAAATTGAAGTCTCCGCCTACAATCAAATGGGGGATGAGTATTTATTTAATGTATCAAAGAAATTTGAAAAAAAGGATGCATGAGCTTCATTAGGTGCATATACAGAGGCTATTGTGACCTTACGTCCTCCTATGGAACCCTTTACTATCAGGAAACAAATTTCTGGGTCTTTAAAGATACTTTGGGTTTCAAATACTATAGAATTTTTAAATAAAAATAGCTGTTCCTCTTGTCTTGGAAGTAAATGTAGTACAATAGAATTGACCATATGCTTTATCAAAATATTTGGGGTGCTTGGATGCAGCGAAGTGCGTTTCTTGCACTAATATAATGTCCGCCCCTAGTCTTATATTGGCGGAAGGCTTTTTTCCTTTTTTGGGGAGAGTTTATGCCATTAGCATTGTGGGAAATTACTTTAAGTCCCATTTAGAATGTATCGAAGAATGCTCGGCATGAAAGATAGTGATACCAGATTGTTTTCATCATTCATTACTCAAAAATAACCAAGTATGGTGATAAATTAGCAACATTCCGAGCACCCCAAGTGTATTATATCTGAATACCAAACTTGAAGAGATATATGATAGCGATGCGTTAATCCTAGGCATAAAATCTATACCGAACCAGTATCTAATAAATCTGTTTTTAAAGTGAGACTTGTGTACATTAGAACTCAACAAAGTAAACCAGAATAACATTTTTTCAAAATTTCTAGGGTAATTAAACATGTTACCTATCTTGCTGTAAAACTGGGAAGAATGAATATGAAATAACAGGGGGTCAAGCTGAAAAAAACAGTTTGACTTAAAAACAATAACCTTTGGACAGAAATGTCCATATCTCACTACGGGAGTCTTGCCGAAATGGCCGGCTCATGCCGCGTACACACGGCCGTTTTTCTCGTCGAGAAAAACGACATTTTTCCCATTCGACGAGAAAAACGATCGTCTGTGGGCTTTGTCGTTTTTTTCGACGAGAAAAACGGCATTAAAAACGACGAGAAAAATTAGAACATGTTCTAATTTTTCTCGTCGTTTTTTTCGACATGTTCCCATAGGGAAACACTGCCGCGGAGCCCACACACGGTCGTTTTTTTCGACCAAAAAAAAATGACATTTAAAACGGCCGTGTGTGGGGGAAACAAGCTGTTCCTCGTTTTTCACGTCGATTTTCTCAACGGTGTTTTCACCATCGAAAAAATCGATCGTGTGTACGCGGCATCAGAGTAGGAACAGAAGCACCAAAGAGCGTGCTATAAGATCCATATCTAGACTCCAAAAGTGAGACAGTGGGGACAATCTAGCGGAGGCGGAAAGACTATTTTTATCTATATAATATTTCTCTCTTCTTCCCTCTCCCCCCCCCCTTACTACCTCTCTATTCCAATAGATTGAAAAGTTTTAGCGTGTAAGTATTATAGAGAATCGAGCTTTGACTAAGCCATATATATATCTAGCAAAAAGAAAAACAAATTAATACATGCCCCAAGGTGTGGTGAGTGCTATCTTGTGACAGGAAGAGGGAAGGCTTCATTACTTTGGTGCAATTTACCTGGACTTACTGATCGCATGGGTGAGAGAAAAAATAAATAAAAAAATTTTTGGTTAAAAAAAAATAAATAAAGAAAATAAATCAAACTGAAAATGAAAACAAAAGATTTGTTCTTCTAGATGTGTCTTTCAAGGTCTAGTATGTTCCATAGAAAAACTGGATAGTGTTCGTTTATAGTGTATTTCCTTGATTGTCGAATCGCTCAGGTGAAATAATGTTTTGAGGTTTGTTAAGTGCGGTTTTCCTGAGCAGGTGTGATGCAAAAAAGAGCATAAGTTGAGCTGGGCACAAATATCTGCAGTATTTTGTCATCTCTCTTCAAAGAGCTACGTCCCATAGCTCTCTCCTGAACTGTTCCTCTGTTATCAGCCTGAGAACTTTTGACACATCAGATAAAAGCAGCCTGAACCTTCAGTTAGGGGAGGTTGCTATAAATAGATTAGCAGAGAGCTGGCCCGGTTACAAAACACCTCAGCGTCTCAGCTAGGGCTGCAACTAACGATTATTTTCATAATCGATTAGTTGGTCGATTATTGTTTCGATTAATCGACTAACCGGTTAATAACCGTAAAAAAAAAAAAGGGTAATTTTGCTGCGATTTGCATTTTTTTTGCCAATTTGTTGTTGGGCAGATTACAAAACAAAAATTGCCGCAAAAACACATTATTACATGCTTTTCTGAAGCTTCTCCATTGAAGTATATTAAACCAAAAAACTAAAATAGCACCGTTTTGCGTTAAAAAAAAGTCCTTGCCCTTACCAAATACGCAGCAGCTGAAAAAAAAAAATCATGGATGTGAACGTGTCCCGTAGGAAACCATGTAAATAAATTGTAGTGCGTTTCTGCAAAAAACAGGTGGGACCCACTAAAATGAGTACAAAAAGAGCAAATAATCGCTACTGTAAGGGGTTAATTTTTTACTGTTGGACAGTGAAAGTAATATTTACAGTAGCAATTTGCTCTTTGTACTATAAAGGGTTAATTTTAGTTTTTTTTAACCTCATTATGTTACTGGCCGATTAATCGATTATGAAAATTGTAATCAATTAATTTCATAATCGATTGATTAATCGATTCGTTGTTTTGGCCCTAGTCTCAGCCTATGTGGAGATGGGGTGTGTGCCTTTCCTCCAATCAGCAATTTTAGCTATCTTATCTGTATGCCCAGACATCACACTGTTAAACAGGAAGAGAAAATTTCCCAACACATCTCAACTTTCTAAACAGTATATAAATGTGCAGACAGCAGATATACATGTAAAACATATGCAGGGATATTTGGTTCATCTCAGTGTATCATCTGAGGCTGGTCACTTCACTGGGTGTATGGAGGGTTTACATCCACTTTAAGGGAGAGCCTCAGTTAGCTAAACCCCTTTGTTAAATTCCACATTTTTATTGTACTTCCTTTTGGTGAACCACTGTTGGCTTTTAGGTCGTTACTAATTCCTGTGTGAATATCAATGTGTATTTATTTTTGTTGAGGTGACTTATAATACAATGTATATGTGAATTTCTATTTATCCTCTCTGGCTCTCTATTTGAGAGTTTGTCATAAATGAATGGTGGAAAGTAGTGCCTCCAGGAATAGCAATGTAGCAAATCCCAAGAGGAATTACTTTGATGTCCAAGCGTGAATGGAGCCTAAAGTTGCATGACAAGTCATTCCCCAAGTATTCCAATGATACCCATTCATATATGCACAACTTAAAGTTGCAGCAACTTCAAAGTAGTTCATGCAGTACTTTGGTCTGACTTAATGCAACTTACTGGCCATAGACTTCAATGATACTCATCAGAAGATGCATGAAAGCCATACCTGCATGTTGTACAATGCAACTTGTGTGAAACAGTTGTCCAGTACCACTGGTGAAAGCCAAAGTCGTATCAAGTTGCACCTATCCAAAGTTGTGTAAAAGTTGCACTTCAAAGTCGGCGCAACTTTGGAGTCGTACAAGTGTAAATGCAGCCCTACATTTTGTTGGAGCCACCATAGACTTATACATGTCGGCCATTTTTGATGTGACCTAGAGACGAAGTCCATATGCTAGAGAACTATGCCACCAAGTAGTATTACCATAGTTCTCCTACAGCTGGAGGGCCGCCAGTCTGACACCCCTGTGAGTCTAGCACATAGATTCGGCTATAGGTCACATCAAAAATGGCCGACATGTATAGTCTATGGTGGCTCCAACAAACTGGCTGAAAATACATTTCCTGCTAGTCCTATATCAATACAGATCACAACCAATCCGGTTGCCCTGATACAGTCACACAACGTGACGCAACGTATAGGGCAGGGGTAGGCAACCTCAGCCCTCCAGCTGTGGTGAAACTACAAGTCCCACAAGACATTGCAAGACCCTGACAATCACAGGCATGACAGGATTTGTATTTTAACCACAGATGGAGTGCCGAGGTTACCTACCCCTGGTATAGAGTATCCCAGACCGGAAATTATGTCAAGCATCAATACATGCTGAGTATACAGATTGTTTCTATGCACTTTTATTACTTGTTCAGTGTAAGAATATTTTCAAATAAATTGGTGTTACTTTACAATATTACACTATGGGAGGCATTCTGTGCTTTATCCCAACATGCTGATGAGCGAAAACATTGGTGCCTTAAAAAGGGACCAGCGCCTTATTGTTGAATACGCTAACCTGGGTGAAATGGGAGAATACTGGTATTTCCGGGATGGCCATACAGGCTACAAGCATAACCTTGAGGCTTATTTGAATTATAACCAAGGTGAGAGTTCTGTGAGCATGGTGGTTTCGGAAGTTGGAAGTCCACTTGTTGGTTGTTCACAAATGCATGTGGACTTATTTACATCTAGAAAGTGGATTTGTTTATATATCACATTTGAAGAATTTGATTTGTCACAGTCATTTGTGTTATATATGGATCTACAGTGGACTTTATTTTTGCACATTTAATACAGTGTTATTTGGGTGTGGAGTTTATAAGTATATTTTGCAGAGTTGTGAATTCTATTTTTACTGTTTGAGCTTATTGTGACGCTATATTGCAAAGCTGCGCAACTTCATTAACGCAGAGATAAAAACAAATATTTCTACATAAGTTGTACAAGTTTATCTGCAGCAATCTGTCCTGTACAGCCTTCACAACACATGGAGTTTGCCAGAATTTTCTTACAAAGCAGGGGCAGGGATCCTGTTAGAAGTGAAGGGACACACGCCTGCCCTTTCCTATGCCACACACAGAACAAGCTGTCAATAACAGGCTCTCCTCCCCCTCCACGTTTTATCTTGGGGGTCAGGAAAAGCTGCTAGAAGTGACCCAAGCAGATAAAATAACCAAGCAGCAGAGAGAAATCACACTCCATGCTTTGGATACTGTAGGAGGTGCTTTGGTCAATTTCATGTCTGAAGTTTACAACTACCCTAAAGTGGGGGATGGGAAGTAATGTTAACTATAATTACCCTTAACTAACTGTGCTGGCAGATTCTATTATCAGTTATAAACTAAATGTGCACACTGTTCTAACCAAGTGTTAAAGATCAATGTTTGGGTGGTACATTATACAGTATGTTCACAGAGCTAAAAATTGTCCCTCAATTGGTCCCTTAATTAAACATTGCAAGCTTATCTAAACAACTTCAAAACTGCCTACAAAGCCCTAGGCATCAATTTGCTCCAAAGTAACTAGGAAGACCAGAAATTATTTTGTTTAATTATTCTTAGGTATGCTGTGTGAATGGGAACACAAACCGAGGAGTTTCTCAAATTTGACCACACAAGTGGAAATTATCTAAAAATGCAGACTGAAAAGGTTCAAACTAATTTTTGACATACTAGTTGTGATGTAGTAACCTAAAAGTATTGAAGCTGGCCAGAGAGTGCAACAGCCAGGCAAAAAAAATTATTATGCAGGACATTTAAACAGGGGTGGCCGCTAAAGGTTTTTCCAGTACTTAAAGTAAACTTGCAGTAAGAAACAGTTTTTCATTGTGCACAGCCCTGAAAATGTTTATGCTAATTTTTGTAGTTTTTATACTCACCTTTTTTTAAACTGGAAACTAATGCAAATCAAAGTTAAATGTGTCAGAAGACCTTATTTACATAGCCGTTCTAAGGTTTCTAATTTAGAAATATTCAAAGATGGTCAACATGACAGCCAGGCAACTTACAGAGCTCAGCAATGGCAGCCTACCCAGCTTCTTTTAAAACCAGTACAGTATGTGCTTTCTGAACTCCAGTAGAGATTTTCTCTACTTCTACAAAAGCTACTTAAGTGCATTTCAAATGTTCATTGTACACAGCAAAGTTCACATCACCGCGATTCAACTTTTTTACCTCCTGTACAGTCTCCATGGGTGGCGGGGGGTCCTTATTCCTGCACAGATTGACAATGACCCATGTGACGTTCCGAAGGAAAGTGATGGGGATGGAAGGGTTGATGAAGGACAAGAGCGGTTTAACAACTCCAAGTGAGATGACATAATCTCTACACTGTGGACCATCACCTACAGAAATGAAAGGGTTCAAAAGAAATTCCATTAAAAATGGAAAATAAAAAGGGTGACCTTGAAATGTATGCATGAGTATAATTATTTTGTCTTGAAGAAATGCAGCTAAAGTTTAAATCTTAAAGACAATATATAATAGCAATTAAAAAGGGTTCATTGGCCAATCAATTTATTTGATTTCCCTTTTAGTATAGTACTAAAACAAAGATTTGTTGACCGATCAATAAGAATTTCTACAATTTCCAATTTATAACATGACCACACTGTCCCATACTGTCTACCGAGAATGATGTCTTACCGATAATATTTCCAAGTGCCCACACTGCTTGTTCACAGACATTTTGATGCACGGAATGGAGGAGCCGCAAAAACAGCGGAACAGCATCTGCTCAAGAAACAAAATTGGAAGGAAAGGTTTATAGACAACAGACTAAA
The DNA here is from genome assembly GCA_029206835.1 of Rana muscosa. Lineage (NCBI taxonomy): Eukaryota > Metazoa > Chordata > Amphibia > Anura > Ranidae > Rana > Rana muscosa. The sequence continues at coordinate 996,643,344 of CM055117.1, read as the reverse complement.
CTATTCATTCTAGACAGTCATATTACTGGTAACAATTTTACCATCAAAAGTACAGCATTTAAAAAGGAAAACCAGCATTTACATACCGTCAACAATTTAAACAGTATTTGTATACATGCATATCAGTTCCCACCCTCAAGGAGCTTACAGACTAAGGTCCGACCATACATGCATACACAACCATACTAGGACCAAATTATCTAGGAGCCAATTATACCACCAGCATGTCTTCTGCATGTGAAAGGAAACCAGAGTACCAAGAATAAACCCACACAAGCCCAGGGAGGACATGCAGATTCTATGCAGATACTGTCCTGAGCAAGATTCAAATGGAGGACCTCAGTGCTGCAAGGCAGAAGTGCAAACCACTGTGCTAATTACAAGTTTATACACTGAAGTTTGATATCAAATTTGAAATAAACATTTAACAGAGTGCTTTCATGACAGCGCTTGCAAATCCAGACAAGGCTTTATGAGCGAGGAGACAGAGGGGGTGTGTGTCCCTCGGACATCTTCAGCTGTATGCGTCGTCAAAAGACCAGAATAAAGCAGGACAGGCTATTCACAGCACTGTGGCCAAGAACTGCTAAAAGGAGCAAATAGTCACAGTATTTCATAACTGCAAGAAAAAATATAAATATACACTGATCAGCCACCTATTGAGTAGGTTCCCCCTTTTGCCACCAAATTAACCCCGACCCGGGGCAACATGAACTCCACTAGACATCTGAAGCTATGCTGTGGTATCTGGCACCAAGCCATCAGTAACTGATCCTTTAATTTGTTGTTAAGTGTGGTCTTCATGGACCAGACTTGTTTTTCCAGCACATCCCACAGATGCTTGACTGGATTGAGATTTGGAGAATTTGAAGGTCAAGTAAACACCTAAAACTTGTTCTGTTCCTCAAACCATTCTTGAACCATTTTTGCAGTGTGGCAGAGTGCTTCATCAAGGAATACCATTTCCATGAAGGTTACTTGGTCAGCAACAATGTTTAGGTAGGTGGTACGTGTCAAAGTAATGTAATAGTAAATACACATGAAAGGCAGGATCAAGGTTTCCCAAAGCATCACATTACGCTGGCTTGCCTTCTTTCTATACCGCATCCTGGTGCCATCCCTTCCCCAGGTAAATGATGGACACACACCCAGCCAGCCACATGATGTAAAACAAAAAAACGTGATTCATTGGACCAGCTCACCTTCTATTGCTCTGTGGTCCAGTTCTGATGTGGCCACCGTAGGTACTTTTGGCTTTGAACACGGGTTAGCATTGGCACCGTGACTGATCTGTGGCTATACAGCCCCATACAAACTGCAATGCTCATTTATTTTTCTGCTATGAACACATCAAATTCAGGGACAACATGTATACTTGCTGCCCAATATCTCCCATAGACTTTCAGATGCCATTGTAATGAGATAATCGGTGTTATTCACGTAACCTGTCAGTGGTCAAGGCTATGGCTGACTTGTGTATACGCCAAATAAAACGAACATTCTATATTGTAACTTTTGCTGTATCCAGGTGAAGGTGTTAAAAGCAGTTTTGTGGTTACTATGATGCACCAAATATATATGCAATCTAAAAAACAAATGCCACTATGGCACTTAACCAGTCAGTGGTCATTAACCACTTAAGGACCGGAAGGATTTTCCCCCTTAATGACCAGGCCATTTTTTGCGATACGGCACTGCGTTGCTTAACTGACAATTGCGCGGTCATGCGACGCTGTACCCAAATAAAATTAGAGCTCTCTTTTGGTGGTAATTGATCACCTCTGGTTTTTAATTTTTGGCACTACAAACAAAAAAAATAAAATAAAAAAAAGTAACAATATTTAAACAATATTTTTTGAAATGGTAAATATCCCCCCCCAAAAAAAAAAAAAAAAAAAAAAATCGCATGCAGCGTAAATTGATTGGTTTGCGCAAAATTTTATTACTTCCTTACTGAGTCATAATGAAATGACGTCGGCAGGAACCCTCATTCCGGGTGGATGTCGTATGACGTCCTGAGCTTCTCGGGCCGCTAGGGGGCGCGCTCTGCATCGCCTGGGACCCGGTGCGCGTGCCCGGCGGCCACCCACGATTGCCTGCAATCGCAGCAGGACCGTGGATCTGTGTCTGTAAACACACAGATCCATGTCCTGTCAGAGGAGACCGATGTGTGTTCCCAGTACAGAGGAACACACATCGGTCTCCTCCCCTTGTGAGTCCCCTACAGTTAGAATCACTCACTAGGGAACATATTTAACCCCTTGATCGCCCCCTAGTGTTAACCCCTTCCCTGTCAGTCACATTTACACAGTAATCCATGCAGTTTTATAGCACTAAATCACTATAAAAATGTGAATGGTCCCAAAAATGTAAAAAAAGTGTCCGATATGTCCGTCGCACTGTCACAATAAAAAAAAAATAAAAAAAAAAAAATCGCAGATCGCCGCCATTACTAGTAAAAAAATAAAAATGCCATAAATCTATCCCCTATTTTGTAGACGCTATAACTTTTGCGCAAACCAATCAAACGCTTATTGCGTTTATTTAACCAAAAATATAGATTCGTATCAGTCTAAACCAGGGGTGTCCAAACTTTTTTCAAAGAGGGCCAGATTTGATGAAGTGAACATGCGTGAGGGCCGACCATTTTGCCTGACATTCTGTGAACCATTAAAATTCGGTCTAAGTGTGTTCGTTCGAGCACTAATACACGGCCCAACAAGAATTTGTTGCCTTTGTGGCTGTGTGTGGTGAGGAGATGAGCGCAGGCGTGTTATTTGGATATACCGTATTTATCAGCATATAACATGCACATTCACTTTAAAAAATCTTTAATTTTAAATAAAGAAATGTGAATCAAAATAAGGGTCACTGCCCATCAATACAGCCCGACAAGTGCCATAAATGCAACACCCCCGTTGCCCTGAATGCAACACCCCCGTTGCCCTGAATGCAACACCCCCGTTGCCCTGAATGCAGCACCCCCCGTTGCCCTGAATGCAGCACCCCCCGTTGCCCTGAATGCAGCACCCCCCGTTGCCCTGAATGCAGCACCCCCCGTTGCCATGAATGCAGCACCCCCCTTGCCATGAATGCAGCACCCCCCCTTGCCATGAATGCAGCACCCCCCCTTGCCATGAATGCAGCACCCCCCCTTGCCATGAATGCAGCACCCCCCCTTGCCATGAATGCAGCACCCCCCCTTGCCATGAATGCAGCACCCCCCCTTGCCATGAATGCAGCACCCCCCCTTGCCATGAATGCAGCACCCCCCCTTGCCATGAATACAGCACCCCCCTTGCCATGAATACAGCACCCCCCTTGCCATGAATGCAGCACCCCCCTTGCCATGAATGCAGCACCCCCCCTTGCCATGAATGCAGCACCCCCCCTTGCCATGAATGCAGCACCCCCCCTTGCCATGAATGCAGCACCCCCCCTTGCCATGAATGCAGCACCCCCCTTGCCATGAATACAGCACCCCCCTTTGCCATGAATACAGCACCCCCCTTGCCATGAATACAGCACCCCCCTTGCCATGAATACAGCACCCCCCTTGCCATGAATACAGCACCCCCCTTGCCATGAATGCAGACTCACATTGCAGCCTGATTCATGGACATCTACAGCCTTGGAGGAGACAGGGAGGGGGCGGGACAAGCGCCAACAAACATACAGGAGAATTTCCTGTTTTATCGTCTGCCTCTTTAATCGAAAGTGATGGACGGAACAGTCGTCCAATGGCAGCGCAGGAGACGGGACTTCCTGTCGCTGTGTAAACAGGAAATACTCCTGTATGCACAGCGCTCGTTCCACCTCCTCCAAGGCAGCCAGCAGCATGTATTTCTTTTGTGGCCACCGGCGCTCGGGGATTTGTTGGGGGCCACAAAAGACCTACATGTCAAAATGATCAGGCGGGCCGTCCAAAACCGGAACGCGGGCCGTGATTGGCCCGCGGGCCGGACTTTGGACATGCCTGGTCTAAACGGAGATAAAAAAAAATATATATTTATTAAATCAAAAAGTAAAAAAAATAGTGTTTTTTTCAAAATGGGTCGCTCTTCTGTTTATAGCGCAAAAAATTAAAACGGCAGAGGTGGTCAAATACCACCAAAAGAAAGCTCTATTTGTGGAGAAAAAAAAAAATAATTTCATTTGGGTACAGTGTTGCATGACCGCGCAAATGTCATTCAAAGTGCGACAGCGCTGAAAACTAAAAATTGGTCTGAGCAGGAAGGGTGTGAAAATGCCCTGTATTGAAGCGATTAAAGGCGTCAACAAAATAGGGAATAGATTTATGGCACAATTTTTTTACTAGTAATGGCGGCGATCTGAGATCTCTAGCGGGACTGCGGCGGACAGATTGGACACTTTTTTGGGACATTTATACAGCGATCAGTGCTATAAAAAAAATGCACCGATTACTGTGTAAATGTCACTGGCAGGGAAGGGTTTAACACTAGGGGGGCGATCAAGGGGTTAAACGTGTTCCCTGGGAGGTGTTTAATTGTGGGGGGATGGGACTGACGGAAGGAGGAGAGAGAACACTGTTCCTGATCACCAAGAACGGCAGATCTCTCTACTACCCTGTCAGAAAGGGAATATGTCTGTTTACATTGACAGATCCCCATTCTGGCTCTCTGTGGAGCGATCATGGGTGGCCGGAGGATATCGTGGCCCTGGACTCACGTATCGGCTCCAGCATGAAGGGCGCCCCCCCCCCCCCCATCGCTCTTAAAGCGGCTGACGTGCACCTACAGTAAAAAGTGCAGAAGAACCAACCTGCCGCAGTACAATGATGGCGGCTGGTCCTTAAGCGATTAAGTGTTACTAAACCCAGGACCCTGCATTCACTATATCTGGTCTCCCACAGTACACAACATGGAAATGCAACCATTTTAGTATGGTAGAGGGAATTATGAACAGTTCCAAATACCAGTCAATATTGGCACAAAACCTTCAGGCTTCTGCTAGAGAGGTCTGTCCTTGCAATCCACACACACGGTCAAGCGCAACGGACGTATGTGACAGGAGCTCTGGCCATCTAGGACTCGTACACGGATTACCTGCATTCTATCCCCCAGCAAACGTGAACTGGACGGTCTGCGGCTTCCCTTGGACCCCACTCTCCCCCGGCTCAGCTCCCCCAGCCTCACCATTGCGCAGCCGCCGACTGCCGCCATCCAGGCGCCCCTCTTCTAGACCGCGGCTCTGGCCATCCCACTATCTATCTTTCTCCCCAATTCTCTCTCCAGCGGGCCCGCGCGCTCCCTCCGACTCTGGATCCCGCCACCGGACCTCCCCGAAGCCACATCGGTAGCCACCAGGCTCTCCAGGACAGACCACGGCTCGGGCCTAGCTCAGGCCGTGGCGGCCATCTTGGTCCACCCAGCCGCAGCTGCAGTTCTTTCCCCCCGACCACCCCAACTAGCCATCCAGGAAAAAAAAAAAAAAAAAAAAAACACGAGTAATCCCCCGCCGGACCACTTAAAATGATCAAACTGAAGGACAATCCAGGGATCCGGCCTGGTAAGTAGCAGCCACCTTGGTACACCCAAGCGCTCTCACTAGCAGTACCCTGTAATCCATTTTTATTCACCCCCCCCCCCCCTCATCATCCTCATCTCTGCACCATCAATAGGCCAAGTACATCGGGGCACCAATCATAGGAAGTTGATCCAGGGTTCACCCGATCGCCTCTCGGGGGGGGGGGGGGGGGGGGTCAGGAAGGAATTTTTTCCCCTGCGGTAGCAATTGGCTTAGGCTCAGTTGGGGTTTTTCACCTGCCTCTGAATCAACAGGGGGGTGGTTAGGTCAGTTTGGGTCCCATCACCTTCATTATCACCATTCGCATCATCATTACCACCCCATCATCAGCTGCATCTTAAGGATCATCTTGCCATCAACTTTTTCCCACAATGTGCAACTTTAAATACTCCGGGGACATCCTCCACAGTCCTGAGGAATAACGCCTCAACACTACCAACCTCCACCCAAAAAATACTACAAAAAGAACAACTTCTAAGGCTTCATCGACTACCAAAAACAGGAAGGCACCACTTCAACTACAACACTTACCATGCGCCTTGATCACCAGATCTGCAGTCAAGCACAGACAGGAAATCCACGACTTCATCACCCAAAACAACACAGATTGCCTCTTTATCACGGAAGGCTGGCTAACACCTGACTAACACCATCCTAACAGAATTGGTGCCTGAGAACTACTGCATCCTAACCGAGCATAGAATAGGACAACGAGGAGGCAGCCTAGCAGTGATCTTCAAATCCCACCTCTCTCTCATCAAACCAACTCTACAGAACTCACTGCCTTTCATGAGACACTCACTCTGCATCTTCAAACACCCCAGGACACCATCCACATACTGCTATGCTACAGGACCACCAGGTCCAAAGACAAATCTCCTCACACCATTCACCGAATTCATCTCGACCTTGAAAACCAAAAAAACGTTGTTACTCAGGGACTTCAACCTCTGGGCCAACTCCACCCAGGACCCCATCGCCACCTCCTGCATCAACCAACTGGAAGAAATAGGTCTGCAGCAACTGATCAATGCCCTCATGCATGGGTCGGGTCACATTCTTGACCTCATCTGCAAACAAAATATGGACATCAACACACTGGACAATATGCCTTTACCATGGACGGACCCACCACGCTAGCAAATCTCCCAAAAACCGAAACACTCAACAACAACACAGTGGACAAGATCTCAGAAGAAACTACACTCTGAGCTCTTTAAAACCACACTATCAAAAAACACAGGAATGCTAAATCAAAACCAAAAACGGAACAAACACTCAACTCCTTAAAAAATAGGATTTTTGTACTCACTGTAAAATCCGTTTCTCTGACGTCCATGGACTGACACAGCTGGATACTGTAAACGTGTGGGTATATGTCCCTGCTCGCAGGAGAAGATCTAGGCAGAATGTTAGATGCATACATTCTAGAACAAACCAGAGCTGAACAGCCCTGCCCAGGGGGGGCGGTCCCTCCGGACATTACCCTCCCACCTGCAGCTAGCAGCCTCAGTTCGTAACAAAGCAGTACAAACCTTAAAAAGGAAGGGTGGGTGCTGTGTCAGTCCATGGACGTCAGAGAAATGGATTTTACGGTGAGTACAAAAATCCTATTTTCTCTTATCGTCCATGGACTGACACAGCTGGATACTGTAAACGTGTGGGACGTCCCAAAGCAGTATCAGAAGGGTGGGAGCAGTAGTAAAAGGAACAACCAAAACTTCACTCCAAACAAGCAGAGCTCCTCAACGGAGGAGGAGTTGCAACATTAAACAGCGGCCTGCAATGCTTTGCGGCCGAAGGAAGCATCCGAAGATGCAACCACACCAACCTTATACATTTTTGAAAAGGTATGAACGGACGACCAGATCGCCGCCTTGCACACTTGTGCAACCGCCGCTTGATGTCGGAAAGCCCAGGAAGCAACAATTGCCCTGGGGGAATGTGCCGCAATCGGAAAGGGAGGCCCCCGCCCCTCAAGGGCATAGACCTGTATGACGGTCTGCCTGATCCACCTAGAGACGGTGGCAGACGACACCGCTCGGCCCCGTTTTGGACCAGAGAGACAGACACAAACAGTGAGTCAGACTTCCGAATGGAAACAGTAGCAGACAGGTACACCCGTAAGGCTTGTACCCATCTTAATGTATGAAGCGCAAACTCTCAGGGATGCGATGGGTAAGGACACAAGGACGGAAGAACAATGCCCTCCTTAAGGCAAAAGGCCGAGACCATCTTTTGAAAAGAAGGACGGTCGTGGGCGCAACACCGCCATATCCTTATGGAGGACCAAGTAAGGCGACTTGCAGGACAAGGCCGCCAACTCAGACACCAGTCTAACTGAAGTAATGGCCACTAAGAAGGCCACCTTCTGGGACAAGGTCAAGAGAGGAATCTCTCTGATATTCTCAAAGGAATGTTCTTGGAGAACCGAGATGCATCAAATTCAGATCCCAAGTAGGGAGAGGAGGCTTGACAGGGGGGATCACATGGCGAACCCCCTTCACAAAAAGGTGCTAATCAAGGAATGGCCCGGTAGTGGTCGTTGAAAAAGACAGCCCGGGCCAAAATCAGACCCTCAAAAAAGGTATGCAAGGCCAGCTTTTGGGTCACACCACGCTGTAAGAACAGCAAAATCCTGGGAACGGAATACGTCCGAGGACGCCACTCAAGTTCCTCGCACATAGCGATATATCACCGTACCTGAAAGGCTTACATCTTTCTGGAGGAAGATTCCCGTGCCAACAACATAGAAGAGATGACCGAATCCGAGAGAACTCGGTCCTTTAGCACCTGGCTTTAAACAGTCATGCCATTAAAGCCAAGGACTGTAAAGCAGGATGAAGTATGGGATCATGAGACAGAAGGTCCACCCCAATAGGCAGTCGCCAAGGAACATCTGCGACTAGCCGAAGTAGATCGGCGTACCAATGTCGCCGTTCCGGAGCAATAAGGATCACCAGAATGGTCTCAGCCCCTACTCTGCGAAACAGTAGCGGAGGGTAAGCATATATCAGGCGATACTGCCCCCACGGGCTTCCAACGCGTCTGACGAGTCTGCCCAGGGGTCCCTGGACCTGGCCACGATCTTGCCACCTTGCGAGTGAGTTGAGAGGCCATAAGATCCACATCCGGTGCCCCACCTCCAGTAAAGGAGGTGGAAACACCTCCGGATGCAAGGACCCTTCCCCTGCAATGCACACAGCCGACAGGACCGTCTTGCAGCGAGATGTATGAAAATCCCAAAGAGACTCCGCAATGTATCGGAGAAGAGAGGCCCCGGTGTACAGGGTGCCTCAACTGTTGGCCAATAAAAGCAACTTGACAGAGCTTTCCTAGAAACTCGGTCAGAGGACCAGTAACCTCAGCCTCCACAGGTGGCGCAAACCCACCCCGGGCACAGAGATCCTAAAGGCTAAAGCAGTTGCAGTGCACCTGCTAGTCGACTGATAGATGAAGCAGAGGCTTTTGCCCAGTCATTGAGCTACAGAAACGCCAGAGACGCAGCCACTAACGGGCGTAACGCTAACCTCAGCCTGGCGAACACAGTCCAAGCCAGCGCTTCTGATCACCACTGAAAGCAGGTGGAAAGTGGTACCCCTGAAACCAGGTATCCTTATGACAATGCTCCATCCAGCAGCTACCCATGGATAAGTGCCGATTGTACAAACACATAGTTTATACTATGTATTGCGTCAAAACGCGCAAAGAGTGTGGGAGGAAACCCACCCAGCCACAAAGAGCATAATACAAACACATACGGCGTATGTAGTTTAGTATGTGTGGATAAACCTATTAAACACATTTATATTGTGCCAGCAATGAAGACGCGCACATCATTGGAGCTTGGACGTAAACCAGCCACGCAGATTGCGTACACAACCGTGTAGGTATGTTAGCCTGTGAATAAACAAATTGCACATGTTTATACTGTGCATAGCGCTGAAAATGCGCACACCATTGGAGCGCGGGGGAGAAACCGGAGCACCCGGTTGAAACCCACGCAGACTGCATACGCATACCGTGTAGGTATTATAGTATGTGTGCTAAACATTTTGCACACGCCTATGTGTGCATAGCATCGAAGGCGCGCACACCGTTGGCGCGTGGGAGGAACCGAAGTACCCCACGCATACCCAGAGAATGCAATACCTACAACTACTGTGAATGTATTTAGTGTTGGGTATAAACATAATGTGTATGTTTACACCGTGTATTGCACCAAAGGCACGCATGTCATATAGCATGGGCGGAAACCTGGAGGAAACCCACGCAGACTGCACAGACATACCGGGTAGGTATGTTAGTATGTGGATATCAAATCGCACAAATTTAGGCTGTGCATAGCGCCAAAGCGCCCATACCAATGGAGTGTGGGAGGGAACCGGAGCACCCGGAGGAAACCCACACAAACTGCATACACATACCGTGTAGGTATTATAGCATGCGTGATAAACATTGAACATGTTTAACAGTGCAGAGGGCCAAAGGCGCACATACCGTCAGCGCGTGGGAGGAAAACGGAACAACCGGAAGAACCCCACGCAGACAGCACACAGATACCGTGTAGGAATGATAGCATGTGAACATATTGCACATGTTTATGCTGTGCATTTCCATTGGAGCGTGGGGGGAAACCAGAGTACCCGGAGGAACCCCACGCAAACAGTATATCCATACTGTAAACATGTATAGTATGTGCAATAAACATATTGAACATGTCTATACTGTGCAGAGAGCCGAAGCGCACATACCATGAGAGCGTGGGAGGACACCAGAGCCCCCGGCGGAAACCCGCGCCGACCCAGAGAGTATAAAACATACATATACTGTGAATGTATCTAGAGTCGTGCATAAACATATTTTGTACATTTATATCATATATGGCACTGACACACAGAATTGGAACGTGGGGGGACACCCACGCAGACACAGACCAACAACACATACATACATAGTGAATGTATGCAGTGTAGAGGTATGGAATGTGTTTAAATTATGGCGCATAATCTTCTCTGTATCATTCCAACCTGCTTGACTGTGCTGCCTTAGCAGCATGCAGGTAACCTCTGATCCTTAGACCGTGTGTCTGTCAGAGCTCAGAGCGTTCCCCAGGAAATGGCGGGAAACCACAGGTGCAGAGACCCTGATTGATGTTGCCTCAGGACATCACACAGAAGGCTCACAGACTAGAGACATAAATTAATAAGGTCCCCCCCCCCCCCACCATGCTGCACCGACCAGGGGGAGGGAAGCACTGTGTACCACTGTATCATCCATGCTGCTCTCGACGCAGCGTGTGAGGAAAACAGTGAGGAAGCTGTGTAAAAGAAAGGCTTGAAGGAACCAAGGGAAATAGCGTCCACCTGAGGTACCACAGCACCCAGCTTGAGAGTGTTCCTCACATCATCAATGAGTTAACTTACAAGCGCCCTGTCATGCACTGACACAGAACTGGAGTCTTCCTCACAAGGGAATGCCCTGTTCATAAACATTAAAATATTCAGAGCTAGGGTCCTGAGCACAGTAGCTAGGCCCATATCTGAATCAGAGCACTCCTTCACTAAAGATTTTTGTGGGGAGAGGGGGCTTATAGCTCCCGTCGCTCGCACACCGCTTCCATTCTGACAAGGAATGATTCCAGGACTGCCGACAACTGGTCCATAAGGACCGCAGGTGCAGGAAACTTGAATATGTTTGTTTAACTGTGCAGCACTGCCAGTTGCACCAAGCAAGTGTGGAGAAGCAGGTGTATCAGACTCCATATCGCCACCCTCTGAGACCTTATACACTACTACAGTTAATATACAGTCCACCCACTGGCTACGCTGAGGAGGGGATACCCGGAGGACTCACCAACCCTTAAGGACCGCTCAGTCTTGCTGAAGAAACCGCCGCTAGAGGCCGAAACCAAAAGTAAATGCGCGGTGGCTACAAGAAAATGGCCGCCGGCCGCAGCTATAACGGCGCCATTGAACCAAGCCGAGATGGCCCCAGAGCGCGAAATTCAAAGGCAAACAGCGCACGCAATAACCACCTCACACACACCAGGAAAACTGCCCCTCACCCCAGAGCCCACTACAGACATAAGCGCCCAGCCAGGCCAGAGTGACCCCCAAGCACCCACACAGCACAGGGTGCAGAGAACAGCATAACGGGGGGAGACAGGGCGAAACCCCCCCATATAAAGAAACACAGCCAGCATGTACTCGCCTGCAGTAGGAGAGAGTACTTACCCGTCCCTTTCAGGGACCCACTGGCTTGTTTCAGACAGACCTATCACAGAGCAGTACTGCGTAGCTGTCGGCCCGGTCCACCGCGAGAGAGTCAGTCAGGTACTGTTCAATCTTGAGAGGACCGCGGGAGCTAAAAGAAAAACTCGGCCACCCCTGGAGTCATGGGGCATGTCGTGAACTGAGTCTCACGCACACAAGGCGAGGATGAGCACGCTCGAGGGTCGGACAGGGAAGACTACGAGGATACCAGTGTACCCAACCTGTTGCCCAGCCGACAGTTGATTGAAGGTCTCAAAAATAAAATAAAATTCCCAAAGGAATAAAATTTAAAAAGTAAAATCTTCCAGGAGACTGGCTCCTGAGAGAGCCACGTCTTCTTCTGCTAGGCAGAAAAAAAACAGGCTGCTAGCTGCAGGTGGGAGGGTACTGTCCGGAGGGACCGCCCCCCTGGGCAGGGCTGTTCAGCTCCGGTTTGTTCTAGAATGTATGTTTCCAACATCTAACATTCTGCCTAGATCTTCTACCCACACGTTTACAGTATCCAGCTGTGTCAGTCCATGGACGATAAGAGAAAAAGCATTACTACAAACAGCAGACACAGTCGCTCCGAAACGTAGAGCAGTCATCCGCATAAACAATTCGGGCTGGTTTAATGACAATCTTACTTTACTGAAGCAAGAACGCAGAAGAGCTGAAGGAGCCTGGAGAAGAAACCCAACAAAGAAAAACCATACAAACTACAAAGCACTCACTAATAAATACCACAAAGCAATCTTCAAAGCAAAAAAATAACATTTCTCAAACACCTCAAAAGCCCTAAATCGACCTTGTGAACTTTTCAAAACTAGTCACTCAGACTATGAACCCCATCTGCCTAGAACCTCCAGCAAACAAAACTCAAGAATTCTGTAATGAGCTATCGGATTTTTTTAATTTACAAAATCGAAAACATTCTGGAAATAATTCAACAGAAACAACCAACCTCACTCGGCCAAAGCAAGAAGAGGAAATCAATACAAACATACAATTGACAAAAATTTTGCTGTCCCGATCACCATCGACACCACCAAAACATCAGAAGCCTCTGAGACAGCACATCACCAAATGACATCATTGCTACAAAACTCCTGAAAGAATGTACCGACATCTTGGCACCCACCATAACACATCTCGTAAATCAATCATTCAAAAAGGTGGTGTTGTTCCGATCTCCCTCAAGCAAGGCATAATCAAACCCCTCCTAAAGAAACCCAACCTCGACCCCAAAGACCCAAACTACCACAGACCGGTAAGAAGTCTTAACACCATCTCCAAGATCATTGGGAAAGCAGTAGTACAACAGCTACAACTCCATTTGGACACCTACAAACTCTTGGACCCACTACAATCAGGCTTCCGCCCAGGCCATGGCACAGAAACAGCGCTTCTCAAAATATGGGATGACGCCCTCGAAGCAGCAGATGACGGAGAATCAAGTCTCTTGGTGCTGCTGGATCTCAGTGCAGCATTCGACACAGTAGACCACAAAACTCTACTCATTCGCCTTAAAGAAGTAGCAGGAGTCACAGACTCAGATCTACCCTGGTTCGCATCCTTCCTAGAAAATCGTTCCCAAACAGTGACACTAGGAGCCTTCACCTCTGAAACTCGCCCAATTTCTTGCGGAGTCCCTCAAGGATCACCCATGCTCTTCAACATCTACCTCCGCCCACTCCTCAAAATCATCAGCAAACAGGACCTGTGCTACCACTCATACACTGACGACACTCAACTCTATTTTCGCATCACCGAAAAAAAAAAGGACCAATATCACGGACTGGAAAAATGCCTCACATTGATCGATGATTGGATGACTGAGAGCTCCCTCAAACTCAATGGATCCAAAACAGAACTGCTTCTCCTCCACGCAAACCGAAAGACAAAAGCCAAGACTTCATGGACACCACCCACCATCCTTGGACAGACCATTACCCTGAGCACCAAAGTCAAAAGTCTGTCATCTTTGACTCGGAGATGTCGATGGATGCACAAATAGGATCAGTAGTCAGCGGATCGCACCATCTCCTCCGCCTGCTGCGTAAACTCATACCCTCCATCCCAGAAGAGGACATAGCAGTAGTAGTTGGAACAATCATCAACTCCCGACTCGACTATACAAACTCCCTCTACATAGGACTACCTAAATACCAGATTTCGCGCCTACAAGTCGTCCAGAACACGACAGCCAGACTGGCAACGGGGGGGGGGGGGGAACCCTGGGAATCCATCACCCCTTCACTGAGGACACTTCATTGGCTAACCGTAAATGATCGGGTCACATTCAAGACCCTCTGTCTTACCCACGGGTGCACACAAGGAAACGCTCCTCAATACTTATGCGAGAGAAAAAAAGAAAAAAGAAACCCATTCTCCGATCAACCAACCAAAACCTCCACCACATCCCCAAGTCCTGCTACAAATTGAAGGGAGAACGAAGATTTGCAGTCCAAGGACCACGGCTATGGAACACTCTACCCACAAACATCCGCATGGAAGAAAACCATCGGGCCTTCAGGAAAAAAAAAAACTTAAAGACCCACCTCTTCTGAAGGATTAGGACGACACTGGATGGAAAAAAGCACCTTGAGGCGATTTAGTTTGCATTTGTAGCACTATACAAGTTATTCACTCACTCAACAATAAACCGCTATATATATTTTCTTAGCAGTATATAGCAATCTTGTGACTTGCATCAGTCTCTGCTTAAAGCTTGTAAGAGGCGTTTTCATTCTCCTCTGATCCTCCATCTGGACAGTGCTGATTGGAGGGTGTATGTGCTCAGCACAGGGCCAAAGAAGAAAAAAAAAACAAAAAAACAAAAAAAAACACTAGTAATACACACCAAACTGAGCATGTGCAGCCTAACTCCAAATGCTCTGTTCTATCACAAGATGAGTACGAGCCAGTTATAGAAGGGGAGGATCAGAGAGACAGGCTCAACACAGCCTTTATACACGATGCAGAGGATTAACTCCTTAGGGCCCACAGTGCGTATAACAAGCATGCTTTACTGCTGATGGGGAAACTGTATATTTTATATTATTGTTGGTTCATATTGTGGCTCACTAATGAATTTTAGGCCTCCTCATCCTGGTCTAGGAGCCATATAAGTACATAAGCATAGCTTTATCGTATGAATGTTACTGCTGATCAAGACCTTGAGTCATCATATTGCCAAGGGAGTTGGCTGGGTGATGGGCTTACCAAGTTTCTATATTACCACAGCCAAAACCTATACAAGAGTTTAGTCTCACCCAGAACGGCCAAGAGTCAAGTGTCTGGTCCCGATTACCTGCGCCATGCCATTTAATGGGGGGGTGGGGGACGACACATGGTCGGAGAAAAAAGCACCTCTAGTTGAGCATTCTTGATATTTTCTTAATCTGTATCATCATTACTTAAAAGTATTTGTGTGATCACTTTTTGCACATATTGAACACAAAACTGCATGTACAGACTGATTTTACTTTGTGGGTTTAGTAACACTAAGTTATGACTGATATATATATATATATATATATATATATATATATATATATATATATATACACACATATATATATACATACACACACACACTTTTTTTGAACATAGAAAATATATTCTAACAATCCTTTTACATACTAGAATTTAAGGAGGCAAAAAGGAAATACTTACTGGACTGGACCACAGCTTGAGTTTGTGCCGACGTCCCTGATGCTATATTAGTTAATGCCCAGGCAGCTTCAAACTGTAAAGAAGGACTGGAACACAAGACTTAAAGTTCAATTTTGTTCAATATCAAACATCTCATCAAAAGTAAACCCGTCATGAGAATAGGGAGGGGGGTGCCTGCTGATGAAAGGCTAATAAAATTACTAGTTGCCAAGCCAGTATGCTTGCTCTGACCTTAAGGACCTCCAAATCACTGACCCAGAACAGGTATGCAAACTTAAGGCCCGCACACACGATCGGATTTTCCCATGGGAATTGTGTGATGACAGGCTGTTGTCCGAAAATCCGACCGTTTGTATGCTCCATCGGACAATTGTGGTCGGATTTTCCGGCAACAAATGTTGGATAGCATGCTTTAAAATTTTCCGCCAACAAAATGTGTGGTCGGATTATCTGATCGTGTGTACAGGAGTCCATCGGACAAAGATCAAAAGTACAAACATGCATGCTCAGAAGCAATGCCAACCATAACACATTAGCAGAAGTTGCCCAAATGGTGGCGCAAAAGAGCTGAAAAACCACCTAGTTTCATGTTTGTTGGCCGACAATTCTTTGCAGTTTGTATGCAAGACAAGTTCCAGGCCAATGCCCTTCAGACAAAAGTCCTACGCTTTGTCCGCAGAAAATCCGAGCATGTGTACCAGGCTTAAGAATCAACATGATTCATCGCCATGTTGTTCTCATTGTGTTTCTTTACACACGAATATGATCTACAAAATTACATATAAACTACTATATACATTTATTGTAATCAACTGCAGATGCCACAGGGAACTGGTATGAACTACTCACTTGTTACAATGCATACAGTGCAGGGCTTTCGGAGCCAAATTTTAACAAGGCAATAGTATGCATAATTTTTCTTTAAAAAAGGTAAAAAAAAAAAAAAAAAAAAATCCTCATGTTACTTATTTTTCATTATTCGTACAAGATCTAACTTGGATATAAACCATCAATACGTTGAGCTTTCATGATCCTTGCACTTAGAGCATACAGGAGCTTTTAATAAGACACTACTGAAACACTTTTTTCCAACACTGCATGAAACTGTACACTAGAGTGTCCCAACACAGATCATTCAGGGTGTCACAGCATAGAAAATAAATATAGCAGCCAGCAGAATTTAGCATCCCAGAAAGCAAATCTGGACATATTTCAAAAGCTAGATGGACCAAACGTCCTAAAAGACTCCTCTTATTCTTTAAATGGCAATTGGCTGGTAATCATCTAGGTTTTTGAGACCCTACAATTAAAGTGAATAGGAGCACACATTCTTTGATGATATAAAAAACATTCTTACTGGCTACCAAGTGGCCAAAATGACTATTTTACTTGGTAAACATTAGGGGGAAAAAACATTTCATACTCACTTATCATCTGCCTCTAAACACTTCACCAATATGGGCAGAATTCCGGATTTTATGAGGTCATCAATGGGTGGATTTCTGTCACTGGATAACAGCTTTCTACAACAGAACATTGTACAGAAAATGATCAGTGTGTGAGAATGTAAATATATATGTTGGGTTGGCCATACTTGCACATTAGATATAAAGATTATTTTCTTTTGTCTTGTTTATCTCCTTATCTCACCAATGCCAGCCATATTAATAAACACTGAATAGTGAATGTCACATTGTTGGAAATTCTGTCGACTATCACTCTGTCATCCATAGTTTAAATCATCTCCCAGTTTCAAGCGACTTAAAATTTCAGGAATATTAAGAAAAAAAAAAAAATGCGATCAAAAATGCCTTTTAGTTATCAATGCAGTGATTACAACTCATTTCAACAATGATTTCAAATTCTTGGCCTCCTAAAACTGAAAGCAAAGATAAGAGACTGCAGTGGCTAAAAGGTCCAAAACATCTTAAGCGGATGTGACATTTGTGGGTCCAGGATCAGTAAGTATATAGGAGGGCGAACTCTCATTTGTTTGTACGAGTCATTCCGTTGCAAGCTTTAGCAGGAAAGCATTCCTCATTGTCAAATACTTAAACTGTACATTGTCCGTGAGACAACACCTCCCTCATCTGGCATGTAAGGGAGTAACAAACGCAAGCAGGTCAGTGTCTCACCTACCTGCTGTATCCTCCAATATTGAAATAGGCTGGCCATATACAACACAGCAAATCAATCCACCCTTTAACAAAAATAAATGCAATTTTTTTTTGCAGGTTAAAAAAAAATAAAAAATATGAGCATTATTTTTTTGTTTCTGGAGCCTCTAAAGCACAGGTGTCAAAACAAGGCCCGCGGGCCGAATCTGGGCCCTCCAGGCCATTTCATGTGGCCCTCGCACCTCTCCTGCAGCTGTAGGAGAGCTCCAACCCTCCTCTGGCCCTCTTTCAGACCCTGTATTTTCTGCTTTCAAGCAATGCATCCATCTTCTTCCCAGCATCGGCATAAGGCAAGGGGGGGGGGTGCACTGATGTAAGTGAGGGTGGGGGACTCAACTTCTAAAGGTGGGGTGGCTCTTGACATCTAATGTAAGGGGAGGGGATGCGCTGGACATCTTTACTTAGATACAACCGGCCCTTTTGCGTGCAATCATAATGCTGATGCCGCCCACAATGAAATGAGTTTGACACCCCTGATCTAAAGCATTGCACCAGCAGATCACTGATGCCATGTAGGTCTCCTGTTGGTGTATCTGTGTGCCTGTACATCAGTGCTGTCAGAGCGGGGGCCGGTCCGTTGGTATAATGTTACGCCATAAATATGGGTGTAACATTTTACGAAAGGTGAACGTATCCTTTCAAGTGGGATGGGTGGGAGAGCACAGTTTAAGGGTGGGGGGCTAGGGAAGGTTATCATATCCATGTCATACCCAAATATTGGTGTAACCTGAAACATTGTTCCAGGAGGTGTAATAAGCCTTTATCAACAAATACAAAGTGGAGCAAAAAATGGCATGTATTACCTTGCCGCCTGTACAGCGCTGAGTTGAGTTGTTGGATTATCACTGGTTGCATTCTGCAAAATAAAAAAATAAAAGTCATAAGTGTAGGAATTTGGACAAAGGTTCCTGTAAGATCAATATGAGCCATTTGGGGGGGGGGGGGGCGCAAGTTCAAACTTCAGTGCAAGGAATGATTATTGCATTTTTAAACTAGACACTAATGCATGTTTTCATGGTAACATACCAAGTTTTTTTCAGTCAGCAGATATGGATCCTATGTGGATCTATTTTGTATAACAGTTTTAACTTCTCTTATTTGGTCTCTTGTTTAAGACCCCATTAAAAGCCTTTGTTTTATACACGTTTGATAAGTGCAAAGAAATACCTGCTAATCGCACCAGAAATCTTGTCAGCTGATAACTTCTTTTACATTGTTCCTAGTCATCTGAGGACTCCAGAACCCCACCCCTCTATGTTATGAAGAGGAAAGGAGGAGTTTTTTGTTCACATTTTTCTGATATATTAGGGTACGTGAATATTAGCACCCTAAAATAGGAAGCATGTTACTGGGAGATCATCAGGGGAAAATAAAGAGGGGGGGGGGGAGAGATTAAAAAAGAAAAGAAAACTAAGGCAGTCACCACAACCAAGGACTGGTAAACTGCAAGATTACATTTTTGTTTTTGGGTTTAGATACTAAAATTTAGCATGCACCTCTGCCTAAACATGTTGACTATTACTGCCAACGACTTCTCCTGATAGTGTTAGCCGACTGGCTGCAATGTCGATCCAGAAACTTCAGTAACATATTAGTTGCCGACTTCACTTGTGGCATGCTTGTTCTCGGGCCAGTGACTCGGTAGATTAAACAAAATCAGCCTCCATATATCTCTTACTACAGAAATACTAAGGCATGGTGGCGAACAAAGGCAGTCTTGGACAATACAGCCACAAAATTCAACAGGGAATGGAGATTTTCTGTTGGCCGCTAGATGACAGTGAGTGGTGGTCTTTGCCTGGTGGCCTGCATGTAGCTATACGACATTCAAGAAATTCATCAAGCAGGCCACCAGGCAAAGACCACTACTGTCACTGGCCAGTCTTTTGCATAGAGAGGATTAATGGAATGCACTGTAAGACTAGCTAATCACATTAATAAAACAGAATTTGTATAATCTTCGTTTAGACTGTGTGTTACTATTGTAATGCAGAACAGCTACTTGGAATCAGTTTTCAAAGAATGGCAATAACCCTTCTAAATATTGTCAAGTCTTCCAATCAGCTACAAAAATAACCGACGTTTCAAAACTTACAATAGTCATACGATTGTAGATTTAAAAGGGGCTGTAAACCTTAGTGTTGTTTCATCCTATGCATTAAGGTGAAAAAACACCTTGCAGTGTCCACCCCACCAGTTTTACTTACCTGAGCCCCGAATTTCCGTGGGCGATCCCGCTGTCGCTCTCGCCACTGAATATATTGATAGCAGTGCAGCCATTTGCTCCCGCTGCTGTCAATCAAATCCAATTACGTGGGCGCCAGGGGCGGTGCCGAGTCCTGCATTCGGCGGCTACGGATGCCAAATGCTGGACACGGAAGCGCGCCTGCAAGGTAACCCCCCTTGGGAGAGCGCTTCCCGGGGGGGGGGGGGTAACTGATTCGGGTAGGAGCCAAGAGAGCCGCCGTGGGACCCCAGAAGAGGATGTTTGGGGCCACGCTGTGCAAATGAACTGCACAGTGGAGGCAAGTATGACAGGTTTGTTATTTAAAAAAAATAGGGGGCAACCCCGTTTTGCTTTAGAGGTTGTGGCCAGGTCGGTACCACCTTTCATATATGGTGGACATGCCCCAAGGTTCGGAGGTTTTGGATCCGGGTATATAATTTCATTTACTCCCTCACTCAGGTTAACCTGATTAAGTCAGCTAAACAAGCATTATTAGGGAGTGGAATAGCAGAGGCCTCCAAGAATTGCAGACGACTCTTGATATTTATATTCATTTCAGCAAAGATAACCATCGCTAGGAACTGGAAATCGGCGGCTCTGCCATTTGATCAGTTTAAAGGTAAATTGTCTTGGTTGATGCTGAACGAACGGTTGACGGCATTGGCTCAGGACAAAATGAAGCTCTTTCATAAGGTGTGGGACCCTTGGCTTCATTACCTCACTAATGACCCCGGAGGACCTCCAGCTTAACATTGTTTTTTTTTTTCTTTAGGGGCGTCGGGGTGCTTGATCGAGGCTCCTTCCCTCCCTCCCCCTTTTCCCTCTTCTCAACTATTCTTTTCTTGCTTTGTTTCCTTCCCCCCTATTTCCTTGCTTCTAATTTCTTAATGAATGTTATTTTTGGAGTCAGTCCCAGGCCTTAGAGGTCTGCACGACTCCCTGCTTTCACCGGTTTATAAGTAATTAATAGGAACATTGTCGGTCTGAACTGCACTGAGAGTTGCCCGCACAGGCTGGGGAGTCGAACCCCCCCGACAAGCAGATGGGGGGACGGCTCCTCTGGGCGGGCAGTTCACCAGTTGAAACCCGAGATGTCGGGGGGAGTTGGTGGTTCAGGGGTGCAGTAGTTTTCTGTAAGATATCCAAAAGTACCATTACGCCCATGCTAGAGATTCTTCAGCAGATTTGTTTTTTGGGTACTATAACGTGGGCCCCTGGGCGTTATGATTCTAATGATTGGAATCCCAGAAGCGGTAATATGACTGTACAGTGTCTTGATGTATATTTTTATACTTTTTGTATGACGAAACTTTAATAAAAAGATTGAAACAAAAAAAAAAAAAAAATCCAACCTATAGTATCACTTTAAACAGTTGGAAACTGCTGCTCTTAGTTGTAACTGAAGCCAGTTAGGCTACATGGCACCCTGGTTGAGAAATGCCGCTTTAAAAGGACAGACTTGCTTTTAAAAAAGCTCCAACCCTCTGACTGCAGACAGCCTGGACCTTTACTTCTCTACCTATAGCCCTATTCCAGTGATCTTACCACTGACATGGACCCAGTCAGCTCATCTCCATTCTGCGTCACCCAGGTCCATCTTGGTGGTAAGATTGCTCGAGACTAAAGCGTCAGAGGGTGGATAATGTATAGGAAAGGACGGGATTAACATTAAAAAAGAGATTCAGCAACTAGACTAGCATCAAGGCCATCAGAAATTTACAGTAATCTACACCAATTACTAGAGTGGGCATATGCCAACACAAACAAAATTCTTCCACTTTCCATGCCTGCCAGGCAGAGGAGAGAGTGTCTGAGCTTCATCTTCAGATGCATGTGTGTGTGTGTATGTGTGTGTATATATATATATATATTATATATATATATATACATACATACACACACACACACACACGTGTATGTGTTGTTAACACTTTGTTAAACTAGGTTATATAGCTTCAAGTAGTCAAAAAAGCAAATTGAAATAAAAACTAGATCTAAAGCAAAAAAATTTAAAAAAATTGCACATACCTGTAGTATTGCTTCTAGTGTTACGTTTTGCTGAAAAGAAAGCATAAAAAAAAGTTCAATTAGTTTAAATATAAACCTTCAATAAAAAGGAAATTTGCTACCTACTGAATGTACCCATTCACTGCTCTCCTAAAACTAACGGCAAAAACCAATGGACACCATTCTGTACTCCTACTCTGTCCTTTCTGCTGCCTTTGGTATGGTTGACCACCCCCTCCACGCCTTTGGTCTCCGTGACTGTACTCCTCGCTGGTTCTCCTCATACTTATCCAACCGCACCTTTAGAGTTACTTACAATTCTACTTCCTCCTCTCCCTTTCTCTGTTGGGGTCCCCCAAGGTTCTGTACTTGGGCCTCCATTTTCAATCTATGCTTCCTCCCTGGGTCAGCCAATAGCCTCCCATGGCTTCAAATACCATCTCTACACCCAAAATATTTCTCTACCCCTCAGCTCACTCCCTCTATCTCCTCACGCATCACTAATTTACTAACAGATAACAGTCTGGATGTTACCCCACTTCCTCAAACTCAATCTATCCCAAACCAATTTTTTTTCCTCCAAAACGTGCCAATTCCCCTAATCTCTGTCAAAAAAAAAACAAAAAAAAAAAAAAAACAACTATCAGCCCATCCTCCCATGCCAAGTCCTAGGTGTAATCTCCTTTAATTGGGGAAAATGTGTGGAGGGGACAAGGGAGTCCCCAGAAAGCAAAATATAGGCGGGTCAACAACGGCTTATGGTACAAAAATATGGAAGGCTTTATTTGGGGTGGGGTTACATATACATTAAATTTAAAGCATATGTGAGGAAAACAATGTGTCCGAATCAACACAGTATAACTCACTATACCTAACCATTTAAGTAAAGAACATGCTGCAGCAAATGGATATTAAAAATGCAGAGCGCTCTGACAGGCTCCAAAAATTGAGAAATCCCAGTTGCTTCCCGGTTTCTGAAATCAGAGGGGGAGGACCTATAGATCCTCTCACTCTGTACAGCATCGCATGCAGCCGGTCGCATCGGTCCCAGGCTCCTCATGACAGGGTAGAGCCTGGTGGCTCCTTCGGTTACCTGTGTGATTGAGCATCCATTTAGCCGCCACTCAAACCACGTTTACATAAAAGACAATTACTGGCTGAAGACATTGGTGTTGGGATCAGGCATGTAGCTTCAGCCATGATACCTGTATAACCACCTCAATACAAGGATAAAGATACACACACAACCAGCTCAATTGTGTGTGTGTGTGTGTGTGTGTGTGTGTGTGTGTGTGTGTGTGTGTGTGTGTGTGTGTGTGTGTGTGTGTGTGTGTGTGTGTGTGTGTGTTCAGTCACAAGAGGCAAAACAAAAATCAGGCTGTCAGATAAGTCATATTATGCCTAGAAATGAAAATCTCAGCATGAAGTATGCAAGATAATAAATCAAATAAGCCGACATACAGATTTGAAGTCTCCATCAACATCAGAGTCCTCTAAACTTTCTTCTTGTGGAACATTTCTCTTTTTCAAAAGGTGTTCATCTCTTTTGTTCTGGAAAGGTAAACAAGAACTGGTTACTTGACAGAAAGGTCTATATAGTGACATCAGGGTTTCAGCAATGGAGCACAAATACAGCAATGGAACCAACATGAGCTGCATTGTATTTAAAGAATTAAAGCTGAACTCCAAGCCGATAAAAATAGGATTTTTGTACTCACCGTAAAATCCTTTTCTCTGAAGCTCATGGACGGAAACAGCTCCTTTATTCTTGACCTTCGGGTTTATATGCCGTCTATCAGGAGAGGACTAGGCAGACATGTTAAACATGTAACAGCAAAGCTGAACAGTACCGCCCAGAGGGCGGTCCCTCTGGCTATCATCCCTCACCCTGCATCCAGCAGCTCAGTTCGTCAAAAAGCAGTACAAACATAAAAAGGAGAGGTGGGTGTTGTGTCCGTCCATGAACTTCAGAGAAAGGGATTTTACGGCGAGTATGAAAATCCTATTTTCTTTCGTTCATGGACGGATGCAGCTCTTTTATTCTTGACTTCAGGGACATTCCCAAGCAGTGTCAAAAAAAACAAAAAAAACACAAGGGGTGGGAACAGCAAGCAAACAAATTCCACCTAAAACAACCAGAGCTCAACGGAGGAGTTGCAACCTTAAACAACCGCCTGCAAAACTTTGCGGCCAAAGCAAGCATCCGCAGATGCACTCACATCAATCTTGTAAAACTTAGTGAAAGTGAACGGACGACCAGGTCGCCGTCTTGCACACCTGGGAGACAGACGCTTGATGTCGGAAGGCCCAGGAGGCACCTATTGCTCTGGTTGAATGCGCCGTGACAGGAAAGGGAGGCACCTGCCCTTTTAGGGCATAAGCCTGAATCACGATCTGTCTGATCCACCGAGAAATGGCCTGCAGGGTCCCCTCTACCGGAATCGTGGTTACCTTGTTTAACCTTGATACCGGGGGGTCCACAATCGGGGGAGATGTCCATTTTTTCAGACCACTCTCCTCAAAAGGAGTAACGGACCGCCATGCGTTTTGGGACCGAAAAGGCCAGCTGCGGTCGTTCCCATTCTTTGCATATAAAAACTTATTTTGATAAGTTAGGTAGGGAAACACCTTAGCAGTGCGGGCCAGCTTGTGGGACCCAAAAGGGACCGACACCTCAGTAGATGCCCCCGCCGTAGCCTCCAATTTTAGGGTCTCCCGCACTGCGGTGATAAGTGCTCCAACAATCGCCTTTTCCTGCGCTGACCCGGACATGGAGTCATCCTCAATATCCGAATGGTCCTGGTGCGCATCCTCCGACACGTCAGAACAGGGGCTGTGCGCCACAGCCAGGCCCGAGTCTGAACCAGAGCTTTCCCCAGAAGAGGACGTTTTTTTACCCCCCCTTGCGCCCGCACACCGCTTCCGCCCTGGCAACAAAGGACTCCAGGACCGCCGACAAAGCATCCACAGGCACCACAGGTGCAGGGGCACCGGTTGCTACCACAGGGATGTCTGGGGAAGAAGCGACATGCTGACCCACACTCGCCTGACACCCGTGAGGGACTAAAGGCAAGGTACACAAAAGGTCCACCCTCCTAGCTGCTACAGATTGAGGGGGCCCCCCCAGAGGACTCACCACCCTGACCCAGGTACTGCACAGCGCTGCCGTCCGCTCTCTCTCCTGCACTGTCTGTGCCTGAGGTGTTCTGTGTCTGAGGTGTTCTGTGCTGTTCGCGCCGTTCAGAAAGCTATTCCCAGCGCTAGAGGCCAAAACTAAGCTGGAGCTACAAGAACATGGCCGCCAGCCGTCTCCGCAAAAAACAGCGCGGGCTACAAGAAAATGGCCGCGGGCACCGCCAAAATGGCCGCCAGCCGTTCTGAGGTAAAGAAAATGGCCACGAATACGCTGATCCTCCTCACGTAGGCATCTACATGGACAGACCCATAACACCCCCTCCCTGTGGGGAGCGGACCCTGAACACCTAGTGCAGCCCCCAGCCAGGACCCAGAGCCCCCCGGTCAGGTACACAGCAGGCCCAGCCATTGCAGTGCATGGGGAGGAGGGAAGGCACAGGGAGAGAAGAAAGGGAGAGTGAGAGACCCCCTAGTCGACCTCCCCAGGAATGCCCAGCTGTTCCATCCTGCTAAGACAGGTGGAACTGTACTTACCCGTCCTGCGGGGACTGCTGGACAGACCCATCACCCGAACGGTACGGGGTGGCTGTCGGCCACGGCACACTGACTCGGACAGCAGTAGCCCAGTCAGTCATGTGTGTGCCCCAGAGTATATAGCTCACCGGCCACCCCTGGAGCAAAACGGGGCATATCGTGGCCGACCCAGCGCGTAGCTAAAAGGTCTGCCAGGCATGATAGTAGATCTCAGGATCAAAAAAGTAGAAAAAAATAAATAAGCAAAAAATCTCCAGGACCAACCGGGAGTCAGGTCCTTCTATGCTAGGCAGAAAAAAACTGAGCTGCTGGATGCAGGGTGAGGGGTTATAGCCAGAGGGACTACCCCCTGGGCGGTACTGTTCAGCTTTGTTTAACATGTCTGCCTAGTCCTCTCCTGATAGACGGCATATAAACCCCAAGGTCAAAAATAAAAAAAGGAGCTGTGTCCGTCCATGAACGAAAGAGAAAAGACATTTCTAATGCAACTGTTCTTTCAAAAATACACTAAAATGTATCTTTCAAAATGCAACTAGAGCAAGAAACCAAAATTTACCATATTATATATCACAGTACAGACTGGGATAGGTTGAAGCAGCACAAGCAGCCACAATCACGCCGATAGGAAGAGAAAGCAGAGTGACATAAATGAGCACACCGCTGTGATACTTCTCATTTACAGTCTAAACCTTTTTTGGGTGAAATTCCACTTTAATATAGTTTTTAAGCTGAATTCTCATGGAAGCTACAGCGATTGCTGCTAGATTCCGGGTCCCGAGTCACGCAGAGAGTTGCTTGATCAGCAGAAGCACTAGATAACACTTTACTTTCTTCTCAATCAATGCAAAATGATCTGATTGGACAAGGTGGAGAAGCAGGGTGGGAACGTCACAGTCTCCACCTCACCCACTCACAGAATGCTTTGCATTCATTGAGCAAATGCAAGTGTTGTCTGAATCCCTGTGTTCACTAAGCAGCCCCTCGGCACAGGACCTAGAAGCCTAGGTGTGTCTAGATCACAAGTCTAGCTAAACCGAAACTGAAAATTTCTTGGCACATGAAATAGTTCACATGTAATTTAACCGAGTATATACCCTTTCGTCAGGAGTTCAGCAATTAGACAAATCTGCAATAGAAAACATACAAGCAGTAAAAGTACTTTTGACAATGGTCTCAGCCTTTCAGCATATCTAGGTCTATCACTTTTCAGTGAAATGATCTCCTCACTGACTGGAATGTAAGAATGCAGCATGTCCTTTTGTCTATGCATCCAAAAGTATAAAACAATTCTGAACACAAAATTCTGCCTCGAGATCTACAAGCACATGAAAGTGCATACAAACCACTTGGGCCCCATTTACACAGTGTGATAACCTGCATTTTACTGCACTGGAGGAAAGCAGGTCACCACTGGGACACAAAATAATACATTTTCAATGTGTCCTGTTCACACTGCACTGTAGGCATGCTGCATTTTATCATACTGTAAAGAAGGCATCTCTTAGCACTGTACAGCAGCACAACAGTGTGACATGATTGAAGTGTCACTTTGTGCACTTCAAATAAATTTGGCACAAGATAAAAAAAAAAGAAAAAAAAAAAAAAAGAAGGGAACTGTGATGCACTAAAAACATGCATCACACCATCCCATACCACATTGCAGCCGATACGGAGAGCTATCCACACACTAAACCACTGCAAATGGGCCCTTAGGCATTAAAGTGGTTGTATACCCATTTTTTCACTTTTACCTACAGGTAAGCCTATAATAAGGCTTACCTGTAGGTAAAAAGAATATCTCCTAAACCTGTACGGTTTAGGAGATATTCCCCTTGCATGCAGCCGCTGACTTCAGCGGCGCATGCACTCCGAGTTCCCCTGGCTGAAAGTCCGACATCACGGCTCCGGCCACTCACAGTGCCGGAACCGCGATACCTGGAAGACACGCCAAGGGAAAATGTACACTCCCTCTGCGTGACCGAGATCACCTACCGACGCCTCGTTCTAAGGCAAGTATTTCATAATTAGCCAGTATGCGGTGCATACTAGCTCAGTATGCCTTACAGGTTTAAAGAAAAAAAAAAAGAAAAAAAAACGGCGGGTTGACGACCGCTTTAACTTCTTGAGACCCGGGCCATTGACAAATGATGGGCACAAGGTGGCTCTACAGGTCCGGGAGGCCGTTTTTACGGCCTCGGCTCCTCCGGCCACTGGGGAGCGCATGCCCGGCGCGTCACTAAGATGCCGATGCACGTGCCTGGCGGCCGCGATGTTCGCCAGGGTACCCGCGATCGGCCGTTACACAGCCAAGGACATGGATCTCTGTGTGTAAACACAGATCCACGTCCTGCCAGGGAGAGGAGACCGATGCTGTGTCCCTAGTACATAGGGACACAGATCGGTCCCCTCCCCCCACAGTAAGAATCACTCCTAGGGAACACATTTAACCCCTTCCTCACCACCTAATGTTAACCCCTTCCCTGCCAGTCACATTTATACAGTAATCAGTGCATATTTATAGCACTGTTCGCTGTATAAATGTGAAAGGTCCCAAAAATGTGTCTAAAGTGTCTGATGTGTCCGCCATATCGCAGTCCTAACAAAAATCGCAGATAACCGCCATTACTAGTAAAAAAAAAAAAAAAAAAAAAAAAAAAAAAAAAAAATAGGATTTTTGTACTCACCGTAAAATCCGTTTCTCTGGCATCCATGGACTGACACAGCGTGTCTTTTACACCTTTACACGTGGGTTATGTCCCTGCTTGCAGGAGAAGACCTAGGCAGAATGTGAGATGTTATACATACATTCTAAACAGCCAGAGCTGAACAGCCCCGCCCAGGGGGGCGGTCCCTCCGGACATAACCCTCCCACTGCAGTCAGCAGACCTCAGTTCGTAACAAAGCAGTACAAACTTAAAAAGAAGGGTGGGTGCTGTGTCAGTCCATGGATGCCAGAGAAACGGATTTTACGGTGAGTACAAAAATCCTATTTTCTCTTGTCATCCATGGACTGACACAGCGTGTCTTTTACACCTTTACACGTGGGATGTCCCAAAGCAGTGTCAAGAGGGATGGGAGCAGTATAAATGGAAAACCAAAAACTTCACTCCAAACAAGGCAGAGCTCCTCAACAGAGGAGTTGCAACATCAAACCGCGGCCTGCAACACCTTGCGGCCGAAGGAAGCATCCGAAGATGCAGCCACATCAACCTTATAAAACGTAGAAAAGGTATGAACAGACGACCAGGTCGCCGCCTTGCACACTTGTGCAACCGACGCTTGATGTCGGAAAGCCCAGGAAGCACCAATTGCCCTGGTGGAATGTGCCGTAACCGGAAAGGGAGGCGCCCGCCCCTTGAGAGCATAAGCTTGAATGACGGTTTGTCTGATCCACCTAGAAATGGTGGCAGACGAAACCGCTTGGCCCTGTTTTGGACCAGAGACAGCCACAAATAGTGAGTCAGACTTCCGAATAGAAGCAGTAGCAGACAGGTACACCCGCAAGGCTCGTACCACATCCAAAGTGTGAAGCGCAAACTCTCTGGGATGCGATGGGTGAGGACACAAGGACGGGAGGACAATGTCCTCATTTAAGTGGAAGGCCGAGACCACCTTTGGCAGAAAAGAAGGTCGCGGACGTAACACCGCCTTATCCTTATGGATGACCAAAAAGGGCGACTTGCAGGACAAGGCCACCAATTCAGACACTCGTCTAATGGAACTAATGGCCACCAAGAAGGCCACCTTCTGAGACAAAGTCAAGAGGGGAATATCTCTAATATTTTCAAAGGGAGGTTCCTGGAGAACCGAGAGCACCAAATTCAGATCCCACGGGGGGAGAGGAGGCTTGACAGGGGGGAGCACATGGCGAACCCCCTGCACAAAGGTGCTAACCAAGGGATGACCCGCCAGCGGTCGCTGAAAGAAGATGGCCAAGGCCGAAATCTGACCCTTAATGGTACTCAAAGCGAGCTTTTGGGTCACGCCACGCTGCAGAAAATGCAGGATTCTGGGAACGGAATACGTTCGTGGGCGCCAGTCCAGCTCTTCGCACATAGCGATGTAAGCTCTCCAAGTACGGTGATAGATCTTTCTGGAGGAAGACTTCCGTGCCCTTAACATGGTCGAAATGACCGAATCCGAGAGACCTCGGTCTCTCAGCACCTGGCTTTCAATAACCATGCCGTTAAAGCCAGAGACTGTAAAGCAGGATGAAATATAGGACCTTGAGACAGAAGGTCCCCCCGTATTGGTAACCGCCAGGGAACGTCTGCGACGAGACGTACCAGATCGGCGTACCAGTGACGCCGAGGCCAATCCGGAGCAATGAGGATCACCGGAATTCCCTCGGTCGCTACCCTGCGGAGCAGGCGAGGGAGCAACTGCAGTGGAGGATAAACGTATATCAGGTGATACTGACCCCATGGGGCCACCAACGCATCCGAGGCATCCGCCCAGGGATCCCTGGATCTGGCCACAAACCGACACCTTGCGATTGAGTCGAGAGGCCATCAGGTCCACATCCGGCGTGCCCCACCGTCTGCAAAGTAGTTGAAAGACCTCCGGGTGCAAGGACCACTCTCCCTGGTCCAGCGTCTGGCGACTTAGATAGTCCGCCTGCCAATTGTCTACGCCCGGAATGTAGACGGCCGACAGAGCCGGCACACTTCTTTCGGCCCACCTCAGGATGCGGGCGACCTCGGAAGCCGCAGCTGAGCTCCGAGTCCCCCCTTGATGGTTGACATAAGCCACTGCTGTGGCTTTGTCCGATTGGATCCTGATGGAGTGACCCTGTAGTTTCTCCGACCATGAGGAGAGGCACAGTCTGATTGCCCGTATCTCCAGCACATTGATCGGTAAGAGGGCTTCGTCCGGAGTCCAAAGCCCTTGGGCCGACAGGACTCCCCAGACTCCCCCCCAGCCCGTCAGGCTGGCGTCCGTCGTGATCACTGTCCATTGGATGGGGAGGAACGACTTCCCGGACCGAAGAGCCGGGGACCTCAACCACCACGTCAGGGACGCCCTGACCAGGTGACTCACCTGGATCTGAAGATCCAAGGACAACGGGGATTTGTCCCAAGTGGACAAGATCTCTTTCTGTAAAGCCCTGGTGTGCGCTTGGGCATAAGGAACGGCCTCGAAGGAGGCCACCATGAGTCCCAGGACTCTCATGCAAAAGCGGATTAACGACCATTTTCGGGACGTCAGCACTGAAGTGTCAGTAGTTTGTCTGGAGGTAGGAAGACTCTTGCCTCCAAGGAGTCCAGAATCAGACCTAGATACTCCAGACGCTGAGTCGGGACTAGAACCGACTTCTGAACGTTCAGGAGCCACCCAAACTCCCTGAGGGTCTGACTGACGATAGTCACACTTTCTTCCAATTCTGAGCCACTGTCTGCTCTTAGAAGAAAATCGTCCAGATAGCCCACGATAGCAATGCCTCGCTGTCTCAGCAAAGCTAGGACCGGAGCAAGCACCTTGGTGAACACCCTTGGTGCCGAGGCTAGGCCGAAGGGAAGAGCCACAAATTGATAGTGGACTTCGCCGACCGCAAAGCGCAGAAACTTCTGGTGGCTTGCGCAGATCGGAACATGCAAGTAGGCGTCCTTGATGTCCAAGGATGCCAGAAAATCCCCTTGATGGAGTGTAGCGATCACCGTGCGAATGGATTCCATGCAGAATTTTTGCACCTTCACGAAGGCATTTAGGGCCTTGAGATCCAGGATTGGCCGAACCCCGTCCTTTTTTGGAGCAACAAACAGATTCGAGTAGAACCCCTGAAACCTCTCCTGGGACGGAACCGGCACAATTACTCCGGACCCGATCAAATCCTGTACAGCCCCCAAGAGGGCTGCCCGACGGGCAGGAAGGAGAGGGAGATTTGAGGGAAAGAATCTGTCTGGGGGCCAGGAGCGGAACTCTATTCTGTATCCTGAGGTGACCACCTCGCACACCCACCGGTCGGAGATCCGGGAGGTCCACCGATCCGTGAACCTGCGAAGTCGTCCCCCCACCCCAGAGACGGGCGGGGGCAAGACTTCACGCGGAGGCGGGCTTGGGAGCCGGCTTGTTTGGCTTACGCACCCAGGGGCGCTTGTGCCCGCCAGCCGCACTGTTGTCAGTCTGGGATGGCTTACCCGTGGACTCTGACGGACGAAAAAAACCCTTTTTTGCTGGAAAGGAAGGACCCGGTTTACGTCGGGCCTCCTTACCCTTGATAGTTTGAGGAAGGAGAGTGCTTTTACATCCCGTGACATCCTTGATGATGTCATCCA
This sequence comes from Rana muscosa, assembly GCA_029206835.1. Classification (NCBI taxonomy): domain Eukaryota; kingdom Metazoa; phylum Chordata; class Amphibia; order Anura; family Ranidae; genus Rana; species Rana muscosa. The sequence goes on along the minus strand of CM055117.1, from coordinate 996,611,510 downwards.
GAGCAGCACCAAAAAGTCTACCACCCTTAAAAGGTAGATCCGTCAGGAGCTTCTTAGAGGCTAGGTCAGCAGACCAGCATTTCAACCAGATGAGACAACGCAATACCACCGCCGAGACAGAGGCCCTGGATATTAAAGGGGGCGCGTCCAACGTGGCGTCGCACACATATATCAGACCCTGCACCATCTGGTGGGCCAGAGCAATAGTGTCTGGAGGAAGGTTATACTCCTGCACAGTTTGGTGCAAAAATTTTTGCCCATTCCGTGAGTGTCTGAGACACAAGGGTCGCCGCTACTACGGGCCGTAGGGCGGATCCCAACAAGGCGAACATGGCTCTACTCACCACTTCTGACCTCCTGTCAGTGGGGTCCTTAAACGCAGGAGTCCCCTCCATCGGGAGAGTGGTGGCCTTGTTTAAACGGGCGACTGGAGGGTCGACCACCGGGGGAGAAGCCCACTTCTTAAGCAGGGCGTCTTCAAAGGGGTATCTAATAGACAAACGCCGCGGGACCATGAAAGTCTTCTGCGGCTTTTCCCAGACCTGGTCAATGAGCTGGTCAAAGAAAGGTACATATGGAAAAACCTTTTTAGAAGGCTTGGTCTTAAAAGAACCAAAGGAGACTGTATCCGCCTGAGGTTCTGCGGTCGCAGCATTTAGCTTGAGAGTGTCCCTCACAGCATCAATGAGTTCACTAACAAGCGCCCTGTCATTTACTGACTCAGAACTGGAGTCTTTCTCACAAGGAATGTCCTGTTCAAAACCATCCAAATATTCAGAGCTAGGGTCCTGAGCAGCAATAGCTAGGCCCATATCTGAATCAGAGCACTCCCCTTGTGGAGATAAAGTGGGGAGAGGGCGCTTTTTTGCTCCCTTTGTGCTCACACACAGCTTCCATCCTGGTCAGAAATGATTCCAGGACTGCCGACAACTGGTCCATAGGGACCGCAGGTGCTGGAGCACTGGCTGCTGCCTCTGACATGTGAGGGGAAGCTGGTGACTCTGACTCCATAATGTCCCTCTCTGAGACCACCCACAGGCTGTGCTGACTGAAGTAGGGGAATGCCCAGGGAACCCACCAACCTGACCAGGACCGCTCGGTTCCGCTGCCCTGTCTCACTGCGCCGCGCTGCTCAGCGTGAGTGAGCTGAGAGGAGAGAGTGTGAGGAGATTTGCGCCGTTCCCAGCGGCGCTAGAGGCCAAACTAGTGCTAGAAAAACGTGCTACAAGAAAATGGCCTCCGCAATGTGCTCCGGCGGACCACGGCAAGATGGCCGCCAATGTAAAACCAGCACACACACCAAACATGGCGCCGAACGGCGCCCAGGCCCCTCACCTCCAAAAACAAACAGCCCCAGCGAATGCAGAGCAGCATGAGCCCCCCCCCCAGGACAGTATGGCCCCCAGGCACCCCACACAGTACAGCGCCAGCACTAGTGAACAGAGAGTGACATTAAAAAACACAGGGGGAGACAGGGAAATCCCCCACACAAGAAACACAGCCTGTACTCACCTGCAGCCAGGAGAGACTACTTACCCGTCCCCTGAGGGACCCACTGGTGTGTTTCTGACAGAACTATCACAGTGCGGTACTGAGTAGCTGTCGGCCCGGTCCACCGCGAAAGATACAGCCGGACTGTTCTATCTTGAGAGGACCGCGGAGCTGGAAGCCCACCGGCCACCCCTGGAGTCGTGGGGCATGTCGTGAACTGAGTCTCACGCACACAAGGCGAGGATCAGCACGCTCGATGGTCGGACAGGGAAGACTACGAGAATATCTTGTACCCAACCTGTTGCCCAGCCGACAGTTGATAGAAGATCTCAAAAGAATAAAATAGGAAAAAATTCCAAAAGGAATAAAAAAATAGGTCAGGAGACTGGCTCCTGAGAGAGCCACGTCTTCTCCTTCTGCTAGGCAGAAAAAAACTGAGGTCTGCTGACTGCAGTGGGAGGGTTATGTCCGGAGGGACCGCCCCCCTGGGCGGGGCTGTTCAGCTCTGGCTGTTTAGAATGTATGTATAACATCTCACATTCTGCCTAGGTCTTCTCCTGCAAGCAGGGACATAACCCACGTGTAAAGGTGTAAAAGACACGCTGTGTCAGTCCATGGATGACAAGAGAAATTATAATTATATATATATATATATATATATATATATATATATATATATATATATATAAAAAAATAATAAAAAAAAGGCATAATTCTATCCCCTATTTTGTAGCCGCTATAACTTTTGCGCAAACCAATCACTATTTATTGCGATTTTTTTCACCAAATATGAAGAATACGTAACGGCCTAAACTGAGAAAAAAAATATAAAAAAAAAAAAATATTGGGATATTATAGCAAAAAGTAGAAAAGAGTGTTTTTTTCAAAAATTTCGCTTTTTTTGTGTTTGTGTATAGCGCAAAAAACAAAACAAAACAAAAAAAAAAAACGCAGGAGGTGATCAAATACCGCCAAAAAGAAAGCTCTATTTGTGGGGGGAAAAAAAAGGACGTCAATTTTGTTTGGGAGCCACGTCGCACGACCGCGCAATTTTCATTCAAAGCGTGACAGTGCTGAAAGCTGAAATTTTGCCTGGGCGGGAAGGGGGTATAGTAAGGAAGGAAGTGGTTAACACAGCCTGGACAGACTACTTACCTGATGTCTATCAGTTGCACTACTCATGATGTGATCCTAATGACAACTACGGCAGCTGATTTTTTGTAGTAAGAAATGTGAACAGAAGAGTCACTTGCAACTTATACAAATATAGTAATAGCAACATCATTGAGGAACAAAGCTCTCTTCAGTAGCCAAGTGTTCACACCAACTCTGCTGGGCAGCGCTGATATCAATATATCAACACAGGCTCAATGCAAGGACACAATCATTTTCTGTGTCCACTTCACACCACAATGTTTTGTTGAGGTGGGTTGCGGTGCATTGTGTAAAAAAGCAGACGTGCTGCATTTATTTATTTATTTTTTTATTACACACACTGCTCACCGCTAGCTTTGCTGTTAACTACGCATTGCATTGTTCAGCATTACCACTTTTCAACATAAAACAGCATACACACATCTTAACATGGAAGCTGATGTTAACAAGTTCTTAAGTTTAAATAAAAAAAAAAAAAAAAAAAAAAAGGGAAGGAAGAGCTTGTTCACACCAGCTCAAACATTAGGTTATGTTGTGTAGTGGCAATGAGAATCAGTGTAATGTATTGTTACAGCACAGCGACGTGGGGCGAGTTGTGTGTAAAAAATGCAGCAGGTCTGCGTTTTACATATTACACCACAACCCACCTCAGTGTTGTGGAGTGGGTACGGTACATAGAAAAATGTTCTATGCGACCTTGCATTGAGCCTGTGTTGACATATTCAGATCAGCAATGCTCAAGACGAGCCCTTTTTTACTTGAGCGTCCAAAAAAAAAAAAAAAAATCACTTTAATTTACGTCTATCCACCACATTGCAATATGTTGCGGCATTGTGGTGTGAACAGGGCACATACTGTAGAAAACTTTACGTGCCTTTGCATTGATCTATACAGATCAACGTACCTCAGTGAAGACAGTGAGAAAGAGACCTGAAGGTGAGAGCAAATACCTGCTGACTATTATAGGCAAAAATAATAACTACCAATATACTTTCCCCTACCTGCTTGTAAACACTGCACCCTAAAGTACAAGTCCCACACATTTTAAATTCAATGGTACAGTTCATAGCTAGGGAAATGGATACTGGTGCATTTCCTGCCACAAAACTGAATGACAGCAAATGATAGCTTTGTACAGTTTTCCTACAATCTTTCCCCACTAAGCGAAAAAGTAACCATCAGCCCTGATAACCTTCTAGAGGTACTCAATGTTTGACTCTCAAAATATTTAAAATTAAAGCGGTGGTAAACCCTTACACACTGTTTTTACCTACAGGTAAGCCTATAATAAGGCTTACCTGTAGGTACTGGAAAGATCTCCCAACCTGCACGGTTTAGGAGATATTTACCATATACGCTTGCGCCAACATCATCGGCGCATGTGCGCTAAACGGCAGGATCGTGCCGTTTTTATAGGGCCCGTGCCGTGACCATCCGCTCATGCGCGGGAGTGACGTCATGCAACTCCGGCCAGTCACAGAGCCGGAGTCTACGGCCCTAGAAGGAAGAGGGGTGAAGATGGACGCGGCCACCAGCAGGGAGATTGCGTGCTTTGTTTGCAGGTAAGAGCAACATAATGAGCTAGTATGCTTTTACTTTGCAGGGAAATAAAGAGGAAGTAAAGCCCATCAGGGTTTACTTCCTCTAACTGCAATGAGAGACTGCATATAAATGACTGTGTATGCTCAGCCCTATCAGATTAGTGGCAATGTTATTTTTACCAGGGATGCCAAATCTCACAAATTCAAGCTGCTGTCAGTCATTCTGACATATAGACAGGGTGGAAAAGACATCTGACTTGCAAGCTGTGTCACTGTAGCATATGTCCTTGTGACGTACCTTTCGCAGCTCGACGGTAACTTCATTTCTGTGTCTTCGCATAGTCTAAAAGAAAGAGAGGAGATTGAAAATGAAGCCACTGAACGAAACATTGACACAAACTGAATATTTCATATCAGATTACTACATTGATTTGAGATTTATATGTTCCAGGCAGTCAACCCAAGTAATATTTTTTTTCGGTTTGGCACGCTAGCAGGTGGAATCACCAACCCGTTTTCTTCATTCTTCGCCTATAGCAGTAAAACCTCAGCATCCAGTTCCCCCTTCTGATAAAGCCATTACACAAAAGGATCTCTGTTTCTCCAACACGCTCTATTTTTTGTAATGTAAAATTGAAAAAAGGTGAGACTTAAAGCGATATTAAACCCAAAAATGTAACATACTGCAGCTTACTAATTAGATGTGGTGGCTGCATTGGTGATCTGGACAGTAACACATTCTGTATAAGAATGCCACATGCAGCTCTACCAAAAAATATTTAGTAGTTGACCCTCCGCAGGATGGGCTGGATGTAATAAGTGCTCCCCCTAGTGACCAGCCTGGTTCTTTTCAAATAATGAGCTCCCTCTGTAGCAGCAATGCCGGAGAGAATTCACGGCCCATGTGCAGTGTTTGAATGAGCCAAAGCACCTCTCGGCCTGTTTAGCTGCAGAGGGGAGTCCGTTACTAAGGAGGTTTTTCTGACAGCCCTGAGAGGGAAAGAAACAGTTATCCCTTCAAAATTGCACAATTGTGATAAAATCTTTCTGCATCTGTCAGGAGCAGAGGAGGAGGAAGTGGAGAGTTGCAGTACAGCTGTTTATACGCTAAGAGCTCATGGGAGGAAAAAGGGACACACACACACTTGCCGCCCGCCGATATACATTGGCACAATGTGGGCAATTGGACATACCTGTACGTCCCCTTTAAATCAAGGCATTTTGGGTGCGCGCCCGCGGGCTCGATTTCTGCCGAGGGCCCACGATCATGTCACGGAGCGGCAGAACAGGGAGATGTAAACAAGGCATTTCCGTGTTCTGCCCAGCAACATGACATGGTACTACTGCTCACTGTCATCGGGAGCAGTGATCTCTCATGTTGTTGAGAAACCAACCCCCCTACAGTTAGAACCACTCCCTAGGACACACTTAACCCCTTGATTGCCCCCTGGCGTTTAACCCGTTCCCTGCCAGTGTCATTTACACAGTAATCAGTGCATTTTTTTTTATTGCTCTGATCGCTGTATAAATGACAATGGCCCCAAAATATTGTTAAAAGTGTCCGCCATGTCGCAGTCCCAATAAAAATCGCAGATCGCAGTTATTACAAATAAAAAATGTCGTAAAGCTATCCCCTATTTTGTAGACACTATAACTTTTGTGCAAACCAATCAATATACGCTTATTGCGATTTTGTTTACCAAAAATATGTAGACTACATATCTGTCTAAAGTGAGGGAAAAAAAAAAAATTTGTTTTATATATTTTTTGGGATAGTACAGCAAAAAGTCAAAAATTGTCACGCTGTGTTTATAGCGCAAAAAAGCAGAGATGATCCAATACCACCAAAAGAAAGCTCTATTTGTGGGGGGGGGGGGGGGGGGACCACGCAATTGTCAGTTAAAGCGATGTAGTGCCCGTATCGCAAAAAGTGCTCTGGTCAGGAAGGGGGTAAACCCTTCCGGGTTGAAGTGGTCAATAGACAAGCTGTGTGCCGAGCTCTCCTCCCCCCTCACAAATGTATATTAAGTGTTGGGAAAACTCAGAAGTGACTCATGCCGATACACACTATAGGAAAATCGGGCAAACATCCGTCCAATTTTTTTTCAATGTTTCGCAGCAAATCTGAACCAATGAAAGAAAATTCGTACGAAAATGTATTCTTACGAATATTCTCGTACGACAAAGGCTTTTTTTGTTTATGGTTTCTGATCATGCGCAGTCTTTTCAGATTTTTCTTGTATAAAAACGGTACACATTAAAAACTAAAATCATTCGTACAGTACGAGAAGTTTGTCCCGTCTGGAATTTTGGTACAAAAATTCCCAATCGGCTGTCGAAAGTTGTATACACACTACCCGAAAATTCTTTGGCTGAAAATGTTCACCCGATTTTATAGCATTTACGAGTCTCAGAGAAACAAAAGCACCAGAGAGAAAAACGACACTTAAGGCTCATGCACACTGCAGGAAAAAAAAAAAAGCTGCTTTTACCGGCATTTGAGATTTTATTTGTCTACCTAAAAGTTTGAAGAAGCTTGTGCATTTTTGTGCTCTTTTGGGCTTCTTTGATCAGAAGCTTTTTTTCACAAACCTTTCACAAATTTATTTTTTGGGCATTTTTCAGGCTTCTGTGAGCTTTCACAATTTTGGGCACTTCGACATCTTTTCTGCTCGAAAGCTCCTCTCAAAAAATGCAAGTTCGGTAGGGTTATTTTTTTTTCTGCCTGTAAGAGCATATGCCTGTAAACGCCTAAAAAAGCCAGTGTGCATGGACATATTGGCCAGCAGAAAATAAAAATAAAAAAGCGCTCAAAAAAGATCAAAATCCTGTAGGAGCCGCTTCTTTGAGATGCAGCGTTCATGAGCCCCAAGGCAGGCCATACACAGTTTGAATCTCGGCTGGTTCAGTAGGAAATCAGCAGAGATTCAAACCATTAATGGGCAGTCTGAATGTACCAAGTTGATCGATCAACTTGGGTACAATCAGCCTGCTGGCTTCTCTTGCGATTATCACTAGCGGCTGCTGAAGCTGCCAGCAATAATCACTGTCCTCTACCGACGAAGAAAACTGCCCACGCTGGGAGAAGACAATTGCCCTGTCTACTTTGATATTTGGGGGGGGGGGGGGGGGTGGAGGAAAGAAATTTGCACCATACATGGCCTGCCTTACAGCTTTGATGATAGACAAGTAAACCACTACAGATATACAGTATGTGCTCATTTCATGACTGAGGTTTACAACTTCTTTAAAAGGAGAAGTCCAGCCTGAGCTCATTTGGCTGGGCTTCTCCTATGGGTCACAGTAATGGAATTTGTTTTGCACTCCTGTGATCTGTTTTCAGCAGAGAGTGGTCTGAAGTCCACTCTGACATAACGGAGATCAGTCCAGGCACCACGTCATCCTGACTTCAGAAGTCTGGATCCACCAGGTGCCTGGACTGATGGCAGTCTAAGCGAGCCGCTGAGATTGCCGCTCCCCGCCCCTCCACAGCTCAGCGCTCCAATGAGCATGGAGTAGCTGAGCAGGAGAGCTGCTGACATCAGGCAGCAGCTCTCTGCTCAGGGAGGTGAGAGAACCGAGCCATCGGTGGTGGTCGTGGCTCGGTTCTCAGTGAAGAGGCGGAGGGGGACAGATACATCAGACCGATGCTACATCCACCTAGGCAAGTATGAATATGGAATAAAAAATAAATAAAAAAATCCCATACGCAAGCCATTCTAAAACAGGCTACAGTCACTAATCAACTGACAACAATTTTCTGTCCACTCCCTTTAATCTTCTGATTGAAGGTTGTCAAGCCGAGCGGTGCCAGCATAGTCACCTGCAGAACAAATTTCGCCCTGTTCAGCCAAAATTTTACACGTGTATGGCTGCTTTAGTACCCAGTCACAGCTGTATCAGTGAACAGCTAGATCAAACCGAGCAGGTCTGCAAACCCTGAATATTAATGCAGAGATAACAGCGTACATAAAAGGGAAAAGCATTTGCAAAAGTTCTACTTTTCATAACACCCCAAATTCCAACACTTAGGAACAGAGCGGAATGTTACAAGACAATTTGTACAGTTCCAACCTTTTCTCATGGGGTGTGTCACACCATGCTACCTTGGCTCTGAAGCCCAAACACTAAATGGAAGGGAAGGTACAAGCTGTACTATAGGTAGTAAACAACCTTCACATGATTCGAAAGTAAAAGAAAGTTAGAAGAAAAAAATAAAAAAAAAAATAAAAAAAAAAAAAAAAAAGGGGGGGGGGGGGGAACAAAAAAAAACAAAGGATTTTTTTTTTTTTTTGCAAACATTAAAACGGTTGTAAAGCCTTACATATACCCAGTGAAGAGACTAACCTCAGGTGATACAGATGGAAAAATAAATAAATCCACCTACAAACGTTGTACCGGTTCATAAATTCTAGACTTTGAATGGAAGAAGAGAAGACTGTAGATAAAGTTTGTCTGAGGAGTTCAGAAAAAAGGGGGAAGAGAGCTGAAGTTATACACTGCAGAGCTCAGTGAGGTCTGAGAGCTGATTGGAGGGAAGAGACACAACCCCCTTCACACAGCACACAACAGCTCTGAGGCTGCTAATCAGCTGAAGACCCCTCCCGTGTCACCACTTTTCTCTTGGTGTCAGAAGTGACTCATGCAGATAAAGGAACGAAGCAGCAGACAGAAATTACACTTAGTGTTCTTAATTGAGACAAGTACACACTATAGAGGGATATGCTCTATTCATATTTAGTGTCTGAGCTTTGCAAACACTTTAAAATCTACTTGAGGAGATCCAAACTAAGATTAAAGGGGTTGTAACCACTTGTCCCCCGCCCACTGTCAATTGACGGCGGGCGGAGGATACTCTCGTTCTGGGAGGACGTCATGTGACGTCCTCCCTTTAAAACGAGCTAGGAGGCGCGCGCTCGCCGCCAGCGGCGCGCGCGCCGCGTTCACAAGGCCCCGGTGTGCGTGCCCGGCAGCCGCGATTGCCGCCGGGCACCCGCGATTGCCCGGGAAACGAGCAGGAAAGTGGATCTCTGTGTGTAAACACAGAGATCCACGTCCTGTGAGGGAGAGGGGACCGATGCTGTCTCCCTTGTACATAGGGACACAGATCGGTCACCTCCCCCAGTCAGTCCCCTCCCCCCACAGTAAGAACACATTGAGGGAACATATTTAACCCCTTCCCGCCCCCCTAGTGGTTAACCCCTTCCCTGCCAATCACATTTATACAGTAATCAATGCATTTTTATAGCAGGGATCGCTGTATAAAACGTGAATGGTCCCAAAAATGTGTCAAAAGTGTCCGATGTGTCCGCCGCAATATCGCAGTCACAATAAAAAAAATCGCAGATCGCCGCCATTACTAATAAAAAAATAAAAATGCTATAAATCTATCCCCTATTTTGTACACGCTATAACTTTTGCGCAAACCAATCAATACACGCTTATTGCGATTTTTTTTTTTTACCAAAAATATGTAGAAGAATACGTATCGGCCTAAACTGAGGAAAATTTTATTTAAAAAAAAAAAATGGGTATTTATTATAGCAAAAAGTAAAATAGTGTTTTTTTTCCCAAACTGGACGCTCTTCTTTTGTTTATAGCGCAAAAAATAAAAACCGCAGAGGTGATCAAATACCACCAAAAGAAAGCTCTATTTGTGGGAAAAAAAGGACGCAAATTTCGTTTGGGAGCCACGTCGCACGACCGCGCAATTGTCATTCAAAGTGTGACAGCGCTGAAAGCTGAAAAATGGCTTGGGCAGGAAGGGGGTTTTCGTGCACAGTAGAGAAGTGGGTAAAGTCAGAAGGTATTTTATGCATCAAAAGAAAAAGCCTTGTGTGCAGCAGCCCCCCAATACTTACCGGAGCCCCATCTCTTTCCACAAATGTCTTGGCTGTCTGGGATGCTTCTTCCTCCTGATTGGCTGAGACAAAGCAGCAGCGCCATTGGCTCCCGCTGTCAACCAATGTCAGTTAGCCAATCAGGAGAGAGAGGGGGGGGCTGTAAAGCAGCTCATGTCTGAATGGACACAGGGAGCGGCAGCTGAACTTGGGTGCCCCAATAGAAAGCTACTTCCTGTGGAGTGCCCCCACAGCAAGGAGGGGCCAGGAGCACAGAAGAGGGACCCGAGAAGAGGAGGCGCCAGGCTGCTCTGCAAATCCACTGCAACAGAGCAGGTAATAACGTTTAATTTTTATAGAAAAAAAACACACCACAAGAGTTTGCAATCACTTTAAAATTATGGTTCTCCACTGAAATATTTTTATTATCCTGTGGCCTGGTTTCAGAGTTGCCACCCTGCTCTTCTACTAAGATAACCACCTTCACAACAGAGCAGCACAAGATTTGGTAAGTCGGTAATGGAAAAGGATCATCTGCAGGCAGACAACTAGTGACTACTGCTTTCGTGTCTTGGCCACAGCTAATTTCTAGGGTTGTCCCGATACCGATACTAGTATCGGTATCGGGACCGATACCAAGCATTTGCGCGAGTACTTGTACTCGCGCAAATGCTCCCGATGCCCAGTCCGATATTTTTTTTTTTTTTTTTCCAGAGCGGACGCAGAGAGGGGGTGGAGAGCGGGGGGCGGAGAGCAGGGCGGAGAGCGTGGCGGGGGGCGGAGACCAAGGCAGAGAGCAGGACGGAGAGTGCGGCGGGGGGCGGAGAGTGGGGGCGGGGGGTGGAGACCAAGGCGGAGAGTGCGGCCGGTGGCGGAGACCAGGGCGGAGAGCGAGTCCCTCACCTGCAGTTGAAACTGGTAAGCTGGCAGGGGTGCAGGGCGCAGCCGCATCAGGATCGGTGACCGGTGATGTCGCATTCGGTCACCGTCAGCGGCTGAACGTCTCCACACCCATCTTGGTACACCCTGCACTTGGCTGCAGTAAGCAGCAGCAGACATCTTGTTACACCCAGCCCGAGCTATATGGGCTGGGTGTAACAAGATGTCTGCTGCTGCTTACTTCAGCCGAGTGCAGGGTGTACCAAGATGGGCATTGCAGCAGTTTTTTTTATTTAAAATCCTGTCATTTTTTTTTCCCGCAGCATTTCAGTGCCAGCCACCTATCAGTACCCACAAGTGCTACCTATCAGTGCAATCAGTGCCATCTACCAGTGCCACCTATCAGGTGGCACTGGTAGATGGCACTGATTGCACTGATAGGTATCACTTGGTGGCACTGATATGTGGCACTTGTGGGCACTGATATGTGGCACTTGTGGGCACTGATAGCACTGAAAGGTGGCACTTGTGGGCACTGATAGGTGGCACTGATAGATGGCACTTGTGGGCACTGATAGTGCAATCAGTGCCACCAAGTGCAACCTATCAGTGCCCACAAGTGCAACCTATCAGTGCCCACAAGTGCCACATATCAGTGCCCACAAGTGCCACATATCAGTGCCCACAAGTGCCACATATCAGTGCCCACAAGTGCCACATATCAGTGCCCACAAGTGCCACATATCAGTGCCCACAAGTGCCACCTTTCAGCGCAATCAGTGCCATCTATCAGTGCCCACAAGTGCCACCTATCAGTGCAATCAGTGCCATCTATCAGTGCCAGCCACCTATTAGTGCCCATCAGAGCCAGTCACCAGTCAGTGCCCATAAGTGCCACCTGTCAGTGCCACCTATCAGTCCCCATCTTTCAAACTGTCACATGACATTGAAAAAAAAGTATCGGTAATCGGTATCGGCGAGTACTTGGAAAAAAGTATCGGTACTTGTACTCGGTCCTAAAAAAGTGGTATCGGGACAACCCTACTAATTTCAGGTCTATCACCATTCCTACATGCTTGCCCCAGATGAGAGAGTATCAGGATAACAGGCCTGGAGTCTATGAAAAACAAGCTGACAATGGCAGTTCCCATATTTCTCCCCCTCAAACTGCTCTTGGATGTACTGTGTCTTTAAAGTAAAGTAATAACTCATTCTACACCATGCAGTCTTTTGAGAAACAGATGACATTTAAATGAACGAAAATAGCTTTTGCTCACAGAATGATCACATCACTTTATGCTGACGATGCCAGGTCATAATGTATTTCTGAAGCAAGACTGTGGCTTTTAAAATTTTCAAATATAACATGGCGTTATGACAAGAGATTAAAAAGGAAATTAGCACCTTATTAGCAGATGCGTTTAATAAACACAGTGAGGGTTGTCCTGCGGGCTGATCGCAGGCCTCAAAAGACTCTTATGGCATGCAGCCTGACAGCCTCTGCTGCATGGAATGTTTCTCAATAGGATCAGTATGGAAGAACACGCTGATCTCTTTGGCACTACAGGAATTCCAAATGCAGTCAGCTTCGGATGCATTTCCTGTTTTTGCACAGCTTCAAAAGTCGCCCTATATTCTCAACGCATAATACAATAAAAAAAATATTTTTTCACAAAATTCTTGATGACCACTTGAAACTTGAAATGTAAACGTGACCCTAGCAATACCCTACAGAGGTGAATGACAAGCCCTACGATATATTACTAAGGAGTGTCTGCCAGCACAGGTTAAAGTGATACTATAGGTTTGAATTTTTTTTTTTAAATAACAAAAATGTCATACTTGCCTCCGCTGTGCAGCTCTTTTTGGCCCCGATCCTCATCTTCTGGGGTCCCTCGGCGGCTGGCTCAGCTCCTCCCCACATCAGATAACCCCCTCTGGGAAGCGCTTTCCTAAGGGGGTTACCTTGCGGGCGCTCTCCGAGTCCAGCATCTGCATCCATAGACACGAATGCCAGACTCGGCCCCGCCCCCCGAATCATTGGATTTGATTGACAGCAGTGCTAGACAATGGCTGCACTGCTATCAATCTATCCAATGAAGAGCCGAGAAGACCGGGCTGAGATCCAGCGCGTTCGACGCGGGACTTTCGAGGGCTCAGGTAAGTAAACTGGGGGGCTGGTAATTATCGGATGTTTTTTCACCTTAATGCATAGGATGCATTAAGGTAAAACAGGAATGTTTACAACCCTTTTAAATCTAAACATTGCACAAAAAAACACCCTAAAGTGCATTTCTACTTAAAGTTAAAAGGCCTCATTCACATGAGGTGGATCCGTTTCAGTGAAGTCTGCCTGTTCAGCAGGACATCTCTCCGTTGATCTCCGCTGAGCCGGTGGATGACAGGTCTGTCTCTGCTCACTGAGCGGGGAGGGGCCTGTCAGAGGGCGGCTGATTCCTATAGTGAGAGCGGACGAAAACAGACAGCATGTCCGTTTTCATCAGATCCAATCAGACGGATGCATTTTCAGTTTTGCAGAAACACACTACAGTACATTTAACATGATTTTCTATGGGTCACCTTCACATCTGCATTTTATAGAAAGGACCAGGGACTCTTTCTGGTTTTTGGTTCCATAGACTTCAATGGATCAAAAACGTGTATTGAAAAATGCACCTGGAATATGCAAACTGCTAACCAGCATTAGGGGTGAACCAGGCCTTAAAGCATAAATAGTAAAGTTCATATCAAAATAAAAAGATAATCAACTGTGCGGGAACCTCCACCTTGGTGTTCTTGCCTGCAGAGTGCAAACTCACCAGAACCAATAGCTGTCTAACATATAGAACAGCAAAACTCGTGCATTACTCTGTTCTTTCTTCACAAGGGATGCATGCAGCATTCACTGGACATAAATATTCCTCCGATATTGTACATGGATATATAAATAAAAAAAAAAATAAAAAAATAAAAAAAGATCGTCCAGTATGGTTCAGATGGGAAGGGGTTGCTCACTCCCCCTCCACTTACTCACCTGCATGTTTGGATAAGGGCCAGGCATGGATAAGGGGGAAGGGGACCCCCACGCCATTGGTTTTTAAATTTTAGTGAAGGGATCCCCTCAAAATCCATACCACACCCAAGGACCTGATATGAACCAAGCTGTTTTTCTTCACAAGTATTCATTGCTGGCAATTCTTTACACCGATGAGTCATTTGTTGTTAAGGACAAGGCAGCTGGCTTGTCAGCCCGTTCCTTAACAACAAGTGAATAGCTAGTTCAGAGGTCAGCGGCCGCCAGCTGAGTAAAAAAAAAAAAAAAAAATACAATTCTAGACTAAAAGAATGCATGGAGTTCTCATTTGCTTCCAGAAGCAGAAAAAAACAAAAAAACAAACACACCCTCAAAAGCTGCTGCTAGGTGGGTTTTTTTTTTTTAAGTTAGTGTGCATGAAGCCTAAAGCATTTCCCGAAATATTGAGCCGCAAAAAATTATGTAGAGATGTACAGTGCTCAACTGACTGTCAGGTGGAGCCTCAATCAAAATTCTTAAACCACGAGGGCTGCAAAGAAGGAGTGCGAGAGTAGCAGGAGGCCCACAAAACACCGGTTTGACATTCCCGCTTTTAAAAATCCATCTACTGAAAACTGATATTCAGCTTCGAAGAGATGCTAGCAGACAATCTCCCACGAGCTTCTCATGGGGCCTCCAACAGGGAAGACAGGAACTCTAAATGAAATAGCTCACCCCGGAAGGTCCCAACAGATGTAAAATTGAGTGGGTGCCTGCCCATAACCTACGCCAGTTTTAATGAGCTTTAAAAATAAACCAACGATGAGAGAAAGACTGGCTATAACCACCCGGTTAGTGCTATTTAGCTGAACAAAACCAGCAGTTTAGAACCAGTGTTCCCCTGGCAACAGTAAAAGCATCAAAGCTGAAATCCCCATGTACATCCTTTAGCATACTCACTATATAGCTCCAGAAGCACATTGTTTTACATAATCGTACAAGTGATGCACCGATTAGAATGTTTTTTTTCGAGCATATATCCAAAGATATAAAAAAAAAAAAGGTAGGCTCTGTAATACACATCAAAAATACACTGCAATGCATGAATGAATGAGCTTTGGAAAAAATAAATACCGTATTTAATCGGCATATAACACACACTTTTTTACCCTGAAAATATAGGGTAAACCATGCCTGTGTGTTATATGCCGATCGTTTTTTTTTTACCAACAGGGGGCGGGGTTTGGGCAGTCTGCCCAGGCTGCCCCCCATTGTGAGGGTGTCAGGCTGGCTGCCCCGCCTCTCCTGACCCTGGGACAGCACTGCCAGTAAATGTTAAAGTTCAGAAAACATTACTGCCAACCCTTTGTCATATACGGCTCCTCCTGTGTAACTCTCAATGTGAATCTGAGCCTCCGAATCCCTCAATTAACGCCGCTCATTGTGGCTGCTCTCCTCCCGTTCCGCCTCCTAGTGTGTAGCTTTTGATTGGAGAGTGGTCACGTGACCGTCAATGAAAGAGGAGAGCAGTCACACGACTGGGTACGGCGTTAATGGAGGTATTTAGAAGCTTTGATTTACAATGAGAGTGACAGGTGGAGCGGTGTATGAGAAGAGACTGACAGTGAAGTTCTCAACAGCGTGTTATGCAGGGGGTCCGTGTAAACGTTTTTTCCCTGAAACTTCCCTCTTAAAGTTAAGGTGCGTGTTATATGCCGATAAATAAACTTCCAACCCAAACATTATTGCCTGGTGATTTCCTGTTTGTAAGACTGCTGGCTATCCCTCCAGTAACCTCAGCCAGCAGTCTTGACATGCCCTCTTGTCCTTTGAAAGCGAGCAGGAAGTTCCATTTCTGCCTGGCTCGCTGTAGTGGGCGGAGGGGTCTCACAGCCCCTGGTCTGTGCCGACCAGAGAGGAGGTGGTGTCAAGTCCCTGCCAGCACTGCCCATGTCCTCCCCGCCATCTCTCTCCAGTGCGGGGAGAGTTAGATAATAATCGTGACAGAGTGCATCTCGGGCTGATAGGTCTGTATGTGAGAACACCGCTCGTGGTACAGCCCCGCCTCCATGTACATTGGAACAGTGAGCGCTCTATCACAATCCAGGTGCAAGGAGGCGGGACTGTACGACGAGCGGTGTTCTTACATACAGACCTATCAGCCCAAGATGCATTCTGTCATCCCGATGATCTGTAACTATCCCCGCTCCGCAATGATGGGCACCGATAAGGCACTGGTGACACCGCACTGATAAATCGGCACTGGTGGACACCAACACGTTGCACTGGTTTGCATTTATATTAAAATGCTTTGCATTTATAAGGCTGTAACCTATCATACTGTGTGTTATGTATGGCTTTCTGGCTGCAGAATGAGGGGTGTGATTTATGTTGAAGTGGGCGAGTTCACATTTACATGCCCAAGCCTAGTGTACCTCGCACATTCCCTCCCTATCTCAAATGGTAAGAAATGTGTGTGTGAATAGGGGATTTTTTGAAAATCCCGGAGTTCTGCTTTAAGTCCTCTTGAACATGATACTTCCGTTTGAGCATCCGCTTTCCCAGGCTTTTGTTGTATGCATTTGGGCGTACATGCATTCGCACAAAAATGTATTCTTGTTCTGCAAAACATGGGCATTTACGCAAATAAGGTGCAAGCTACTGACCGAAAAAAGCTGATTTTTCTATTTTTTTTAATGAAGAATGCACGGCGCTCGTTTATGCGCATGTGTGCAAAGGCACATTACAATTAATGGGCTTTATTTTAGCTCAGCAAAAAAAAATAAAAAAAATAAGCTGTACTGAGTTTTTTCAAGCTGCAGGGTGCAAGAGGCCTAAAACGGAGTCCAAATAGGTTAAAGGAAAAAAAAAAAAAAAAGCATATGACCTACACAGCAAAATACAGTAAGTCCCCTACTTGCAAACGAGATCACAGAACTAGTTCGTGAGTCCACCAAAGATCAGCGCCTGCAGACAGGCTGCAAGCGCTAAAGGGGACACCCCCCCCCCCCCCCCCGTCAGAACACAAAGGCACAGCAGGGGAGAGTGCTGCACCAACATAGCTTGTGTTGGTATGGCGATCTGTCCGTTTTTTTTTCCCATTCAGCCCGCTCGCTGGGTGTGACCGCTGGGGTGTGTGTGTGTGTGTGTGTGTGTGTGTGTGTGTGTGTGTGTGTGTGTGTGTGTGTGTGTACATGCCAACACGTTTGCATGAAGGGGACTTACTGTACAACAATGCATATACCAGTAAGCTTTATACATTACAATTTAAAATTAAACCAATTTCAGAATTACGGGAGAGGAGGGAGAAGGGCTATTCATGTGCATTAAAGTGGTTGTAAACCCTGTACAACCACTTACCTACAGTTGAGCCTATATTAAAAAAGGTATACCTGTAGGTACTGGAAATGTCTCGTAAACCTGTATGGTTTAAGAGATATTTACCATATACACTTGCGCCAATGTCAATTGGTGCATGTGCACTATAGGGCCCGTGCCGTGAAAGTTGGCTCCCACACGCGACTCCGGACAGTCAGAGCTGGAATCTGCGGCCCCGGAAGGAAGAGGGGTGAAGATGGACGCTTCCACACCAGCAGTGACATTGTTGGCATCCTTGGCATTGTTGCATACTAGCCCATTATGCTTTTACTTTGCAGGGGGAAAAGAAAAACCCATCAGGGTTTACTCCCTCAAAGGCCCCTTTCACACAGGTTTCAATGCCCTGGCTGGGGGAAAGATTCTCACCCAAGATTTGACGGTTCATTGTGCCTTTGATGCGGTGAAGTTGTCCTGTCCCCTTAGCACAAGAACACCCCCAAAGCATAATGTTTCCACCTCCATGTTTGACAGTGGGGATGGTGTTCTTGGGATCATAGGCAGCATTCCTCCTCCTTCAAAACACAGCAGGTAGAGTTGATGCCAAAGTGCCAGATTTTGGTCTCATCTGACCACAACACTCTGAAGTTTGCTAATGAACATCTGAATGATTCAGAACTGGGTAAGAGGAGCCTGTACATGTGCTTTCTGGAGCAGGGGGACCTTGCGGGTGCTGCAGGATTTCAGTCCTTCACGGCGTAGTGCATTACCAATTGTTTTCTTGGCGATTATGGTTCCATCTGCCATGAGATCATTTACAAGATTCTCCTGTGTAGTTCTGGGCCGATTCCTCACCGTTCTCATGATCATTGAAACTCCACAAGGCGAGATCTTGCATGGAGCCCCAGATAAAAGGGAGATTAATAGTTATGGTTTCTTGCATTAGCGAAGAATCGCACCAACTGTTGTCACCCTCTCACCAAGCTGCTTGGCGTCACGTAGCCCATTCCAGCCTTGTGTAGGTCTACAATCTTGTCCCCGACATCCTTGACCGGCTCTTTGGTCTTGGCCATGGTGGAGAAATTAGAATCTGGATTGATTGCTTTTTTGGACAGGTGTCTTTTACACAGGTAACAAGCTGAGATTAGGAGCACTCTGAGTCCTCCTATTCTTAGCTCATTACCTGTATAGAAGACACCTGGGAGCCAGAAATCTTGTTGATTGATCAAATATTTCACGCTTTAAAATGCAAATCAATTTACAGTATATACTCGAGTATAAGCCAAGTTTTTCGGCACATTTTTTTGTGCTGAAAATGCCCCCCCTCGGCTTATACGAGTCACCTTTTTGCGCCTGATCTCCCAGATTTTGGGGACCCGGTGCCGGCCGTAGGTCTCCTAGACCCCAAACTTGGCACACATGTAGCCCCACTCTTCCTCTACAAGTGTGCAATGTTTGTTGTCCGGGGGACCTACGGCCGGGGAGCACCGATTTTTCAAAGCCGGGCACCCCTTCCACAGACTCCCATGTTAAACGTCAGTCGAGGCATGGGCACAGTGAGGCATGCAGATGGACACCCTAGGCTTCTACTCGAGTCAATACGTTTTCCCAGTTTTTTTGTGGTAAAATTAGGTGCCTCGGCTTATACTCAAGTATATACGGTAGAACTTTTTTTAAATGTTTTTCTGGATTTTTGTGTTATTCTGTCTCATTGTTGAAATAAACCTACCATTAAAACTAGACTGATCATTTGTCATTGGGCAAAGGTACAAAATCAGCAGGGGGATCAAATACTTTTCCACCCTCACTGTACATTATAAATCAAACAGAAAACTTATATGGAATCTGACAGATCCAAAGATCACATATGTGGTAAGTACACCTAGCAAGAGGAAGCATTTTATTTTCGCACCCATTAACAGTATGCAATCCAGAATTAGAACTGCACAGATCGATGTCTGGGCTATAAATAAGTAATCCTATCACTTTTCTTCTATGTACCAACGTCATGAGGTTGAGAAGTTACTTTAATTACTTAGACGTGGGCCAAATCATCTCAAATGAGATCAGAGAAAGATTTCCTTTGTGGCATGATGTCAACACTGATCCATTCTTTACTATTTTGTAAATTAAAAAAAAAAAAAAAAAAAAATCAATGTCTAAAAAGTATGGATGCACCGATAGAGTATTTTTAAGAACACGGGTACTTGTAAAGATGCTACTGATACCCCGAAACCGATACTTTGCGGTGCAATTTGCATCCATACAAAAATGAATGGGCACAAGTCGCACTGCGAAGAGTTGCATTAGATTTAAAGAGGAATGCGGTAAGATTCCTGTCCGAATCACATGCCGTTTCCCCCACCACTTCTGTGTGAACCCAGGCTTGTCATAGTAATTTTGAGCCCAAGTTCACACAGGAGCGGTGCGTGAAACCTCCCTGCAGGATGGGTCACACCAGCTACAGCTTCTGATCTGACTGTGGGTGGCTGTGGCTTGGGCTTCTATGTCTTTGTTCCCCACATCTCCAGTAGCTCTCCCCCCCAGCCTCCAGAGTTCGAGCCATTCACTGTACCCCCTCCCACAGTCCAACTGTACCAGATTGCCGGGCTAGATGGCTTTTGGTTGGTCAGGGCCATCCGTGTGATGGTGATGACCACTTAGAATCCCTGTAGTCCGTATAGTCAGCACTGCAAGGAGAAAGCCACTGGGATTTCAAGTCCCCAGAACGTGAAGCGGCTTTTCAGTGTCTGACAGCGGCATTCTGGTACAGCAGGAGGGGGTCCACTGGATGGCTCGAGCCACTGGAGGTCATGCAGGAAGGTTTCCCCGCACCGCTCCTGTGTGAACTCAAAATCACGGGCATTTAGCTGCAGTGTACTGTACATGGGGCCTTATGCTACTCAACAGTTGCAATTTACCTCCAATACCCATCGTAGGCAATGTGTCAGCGTAACCCCCAGGGGAGGGGGCGCTTTAAATGTTTTATTTTATTCAAAACTGGCATTGAGGGAGAGGCGCTACAGATATATGTGCCCAGCTCAAATTTCAGAAAAATCGGATTTACATCCACTCTAATCAAAGAAAAAAAAAAAAACAATACATGCAGCATTTTCAGTAGAATAGCACATCACAATTAGGTAATAGTGTGCTGAGTACAGCTGCATTGGCAGCTAATGTATGAGTGAATAGGGATGCAATTCTAAATGACTGGCAATGCATTCTGTACATATTCAAAAGCATTCTGTCTTGGTTTCACAAAATTAGAAGCTTATTGAACGATCACTCTCCAAACTAGCATGAGTCACATATGAGACCATATTGTGGTCATGCTGACTCCGCTGTGACCTCAGTTTTGTTTGCTCTTATTAACGGGATGTGTCAAATCCAAGTGAAGTCATGCTATAGATCTGCATTAGCAAATGAAAGCATTAGGTAGCACATAGCTAATTAGATATCTCTTTGCTAGGAAGTATTGTAATCTGGGACATTAGTTAATTGCCTGTGTAGATTTGAAATTTTACAGAGTCAGCAGAAAATAATGGAGAAGGCCAGGAAGCCAAAAAATAAACTGCACACTCAGACTGCGGGACTGTAAAGGGACGAGGATTAGGATTTTATTTGGAATTGTTCAGAAAGATTTCATTCAGTTTTATTATGTGCAGGTTTAGCAGCATTTCCTTATTCAGCATTCCAATACTAACCCGGCACAGAACCATAAACAAAAATCATAGCAAGAAGACCTGTCATTAACCCAATGATGATGGCAGGGTGGATATAAATCAAGGATTTAAAAAATAAGACTGATTTAAATTTAGCAGATCAAAAAAGTCACAGTAGAGACAACTTTACACAGGTGGTCTAGTGCTAGAATTACTGCCCATGATCTGACGCCCACAGTGATACCTCACGATTGCCGTTTGCCTGCGAGTTAAATGCATGCGTTCACCATTGCACGCAAGTAAAAAAAAAAAAAATTATACTGTCGCTTTAACTTTTACTGTCGCTTTAACTTTTTTTATCCCGCGATAGCAATTAGGTACTCTTTATAGAGATCCCCGATTTGCCAAAAGCATTTAACCACACCAAGATCAAATGCTTTTCATCTTAAAGCCCCTTTCACACGGGGCTGTCCATTTTGACAGACTCCGCTTGCTCAGCAGGGATCTATCCATTGATCCCTCTGTCTGCATTTAGTGGTTCGGAGCGGATGTCAGCGCACATGTCACAGCTGACATCCGTCACTCCATAGGAGGCGTATGGAGCGTCAGTTTAGGTCCGCCTGAAAAACTGACAGGCGGACCTGAACGGTCCGCATGTGTGAAAAGAGCCCTTAAAAAACCATGTGCCGTTCACATCAGGGGGAAAAACAGAAGTTTAGCATGCTCATCGCTTCCAGTTTGCTATATAAAATAGAGGTGGACAGAGCTGATCCGGTCTGTTTGCCTCTATGATCAGCCAGCTGGTCGATCGGGACTCCCAGTGGGCCCCAGTGGGCTCCAGAAGGCGAAATGGGGGGGGGGGGGCCTTCTGCTTCTTGTAAAGGCAATCTAGTGGCTAGTTAGCCGCTAGGATTGCTTTAATAAGAGAGCTGACCGACCGATCTTTAAAAAAAAAATAAAAAAAATAATAAACCCCACACACACACACACACACACACACACACACACACACACACACACACGACACTGGGATGATGCCTGCAAGCATCGCCCCGGCATAACCACTTGAAGTCCAGCAATGTATGAGATTCTACCCATATGGGTACCATGATAATCTTACTCACTAATCGCTTCATGGTCAAACTATGTAACAAATCAAAGTATTGAAGAGGAGGAATGAGAACCAAGTATATGCATTTAAAAAGGAGAACTGTGGGAATTGAAAACATGCATGCATACATACCCACCTCCCCGCTGCAGCATTGGTATGATGCTGCATCTGTCCCCCGCTGGCTCTAAGCCCGAGAACTGAGTGATCACATGACCGATAATCGCTCAGTTCTTGGTCTTCCCGGAGTATAAAGCAGTGACCGTCTCTGCTCTGCCTCCCCAGTGCTCACTGGAGAGAGGGCAGAAGTGGCGTGATGAAAAATAGAAGGAGCCGGGACAAAAATTGTCAGCCAAATATCACCTGCATCCAGCTGCAGGCACTGTTCAGGTAATTCGACAGCAGATTGTAAGAATACAAATAGCCGCAGTAGGAGATGTATCCATAGAAACCTGACGCGGACAAAAGATCAAAGTGGTCCACTGAGTGTGCCCTTTTATTTTTTCAAATATATATATGTATATATATATATATATATATATATATATATATATATATATATATATATATATATATATATAAAATTAGAGCTGCAACTAACGATTATTTTGTCTGTCGACTAATCTATCGATTAGTCAACGACTATAACGATTATTTTTATAGATTTTTTTTACTTAATCTAGTGTGTTCTTTTTGTGATTAGCTAATTAATCCTTTGGATAACTTTACAAAAAATGATAAGTACAACTTCTAATATAATATTTCGACTTATTAAATTTTTTTCCAAAAAATACTGCGTGGTTGAAGTTTTTACAGTATACAAAAAAAAGTGCCAAAAATAAAATGTAAACACTTTAGCATCAGGCATGAAAATGCCATATAAATTCTGCCTAACACTTTGCAAAAGAGGCATCCACGTCATATCCACAATCTCCCCCACTCACTGTAATATCCACAATCTCCCCCACAGAAATTAAGCCGGCCAGATCAGATTCACGAGCAGTGAGGGTGAGGGGTGATGACGTCAGCGCACACCTGAGCAGCCGCCGGGTGTACCAAGATGGCCGCCGCTCCAGAGCTAGGCCAAAGCCGCGGCCTTTCCTAAGGTCGAGGAGCGATTAGTCGACACCTTTCACGCACGTAAACGTATTTTCGTAGTCGACGTAATCGATTACGTCGACGAGTCGTGGCAGCTCTAATATATAAAAATATAATCACGGACCCATTTGCCTACCTTTGGCTCACTTGCAGGAAAAAGGCACACTGTACTATATGCCCGTACCCTCCTGGTTGAGGAGGTTCAGCGGTGTTATGTATTTGGGTCCCGCAGCTAGGTTCTTCCATCGGTTGGTTCTCATCTCCTAGGATATAGGGAGAAGTCTGTCCCCCCCCCCCCCCCAAAGTAATTCCAATGTCCACACCACTCTAAACTCCAACGTTGAGTTTATTTTTTCAATGCCGAGAAAATAGGAAAGGTTGGATGAGAGACAGGACAGCAAGGCTTTGGGAAGTTAGTCCAGGCACAAGTAGATATATAAATCGCTACTCTATCCCAGAGTAGGTTTAGCTCACCCGGATAGTCTCCTGTAAAGTGGATCCTAGCAGCCGAAGTGATGCTCGGACATTTGATCAAGTTCCATCAGACCCCGAACCTCTCAGCTTTTGGTATGCAAGGAGAGGTGCCAGCAGCAGCACATAACTAGGCCCTTGGTGGATAGATGAATCCCTCCAGAAAGTTATCAGGCCCCTTCCTTCAAAGTGAACACTCACCGGTCCGTCAGAAAGGTCCTCCCCCGGCCTCCTCTTCTGAGAAGCGGGCTCCCTCGCGAGGGACACCCTGGGATTTCTCTTCCCAGAAGTGGGCTCTAGCTAAAAGGTGCTTGGCCCAGTGTTGAAGATGCAGTCCCAGGACTAAAAGGTGCCTGGGACTGATGCACACGTGGCCCCATGGCCTGGAGGGCCATGTGCCACACACTTGGACTCCGACTCCTTTCCTCCTCCGAAGACCCCTTCCCAGGCGGAGTCTGCCCCTTATGTATCCTCTCCCAGCATGCACAGCAGGCCAACCACACCCACTGTCCTGCTGCAGAGAGAGGACACCCCAAGGCACAGCACTAGTACTGATGGTTCAACCCTGACCCGTTATGGCAGTGCCACCTACAGGCCACAGGGAACTGCACACCAGCATACCACCTGGAGAAATAAAGCAGCACAGCCTATAAATGAGAACGGTCTGAGCCCAACTACTATCTCAGACCAACCCCTAAATGGGGTGGGCGCTAATAAATTTATACACACACACACACACACACACACACACACAAATAAAAAGTCCCAAGCATATTTGAAGTGAACTAAGGAATCTGAACGAAACAATCTGTGTATACAGCCAGCTTTACAACTGTAATGTTTAGTGTAAAGAATCAACTGTTTAAAGAAAGAAATTACATTTTAACCAAAAAGGGGGCGTGCAGTCAGTGAAGCAGAAGCATGGCATGTATAGGCAGATTACATATCACTATACAGTAGGGCTGAAACGATTATTCAATAATAATCAAAAATCGGTGTTCCTGGGGGGGGGGGGGGAATAGTGCCCCATCATTGGTGTTCCTGGGGGGGGGGGAATAGTGCCCCATCATTGGTGTTCCTGGGGGGGGGAAATAGTGCCCCATCATTGGTGTTCCTGGGGGGGGGGGAATAGTGCCCCATCATTGGTGTTCCTGGGGGGGGGGAAATAGTGCCCCATCATTGGTGTTCCTGGGGGGGGGAATAGTGCCCCATCATTGGTGTTCCTGGGGGGGGGAATAGTGCCCCATCATTGGTGTTCCTGGGGGGGGGGGGAATAGTGCCCCATCATTGGTGTTCCTGGGGGGGGGGGAATAGTGCCCCATCATTGGTGTTCCTGGGGGGGGGGGAATAGTGCCCCATCATTGGTGTTCCTGGGGGGGGGGGAATAGTGCCCCATCATTGGTGTTCCTGGGGGGGGGGAATAGTGCCCCATCATTGGTGTTCCTGGGGGGGGATAGTGCCCCATCATTGGTGTTCCTGGGGGGGGGGGGAATTGTGCCCCATCATTGGTGTTCCTGGGGGGGATTGTGCCCCATCATTGGTGTTCCAGGGGGGGGAGAAATCGTGCCCCATCATTGGTGTTCCTGGGGGGAGGGGGGAATAGTGCCCCATCATTGGTGTTCCTGGGGGGGGGGGATTGTGCCCCATCATTGGTGTTCCAGGGGGGGAGAAATAGTGCCCCATCATTGGTGTTCCTGGGGGGAGGGGGGAATAGTGCCCCATCATTGGTGTTCCTGGGGGGAGGGGGGAATAGTGCCCCATCATTGGTGTTCCTGGGGGAGGGGGGGAATAGTGCCCCATCACTGGTGTTCCTGGGGGAGGGGGGGGAATAGTGCCCCATCACTGGTGTTCCTGGGGGGAGGGGGGAATAGTGCCCCATCACTGGTGTTCCTGGGGGGAGGGGGGAATAGTGCCCCATCACTGGTGTTCCTGGGGGGAGGGGGGGGAATAGTGCCCCATCACTGGTGTTCCTGGGGGAGGGGGGAATAGTGCCCCATCACTGGTGTTCCTGGGGGGAGGGGGGAATAGTGCCCCATCACTGGTGTTCCTGGGGGGAGGGGGGAATAGTGCCCCATCACTGGTGTTCCTGGGGGGAGGGGGGGAATAGTGCCCCATCACTGGTGTTCCCTGGGGGGAGGGGGGAATAGTGCCCCATCACTGGTGTTCCTGGGGGGAGGGGGGAATAGTGCCCCATCACTGGTGTTCCTGGGGGGAGGGGGGAATAGTGCCCCATCACTGGTGTTCCTGGGGGGAGGGGGGGAATAGTGCCCCATCACTGGTGTTCCTGGGGGGGAGGGGGGAATAGTGCCCCATCATTTGGTGTTCCTGGGGGGGGGGAATAGTGCCCCATCATTGGTGTTCCTGGGGGGGGGGGGGGATAGTGCCCCATCATTGGTGTTCCTGTGGGGGGGGGGAATAGTGCCCCATCATTGGTGTTCCTGGGGGGGGGAATAGTGCCCCATCATTGGTGTTCCTGGGGGGGGGGAATAGTGCCCCATCATTGGTGTTCCTGGGGGGGGGGAATAGTGCCCCATCATTGGTGTTCCTGGGGGGGGGGAATAGTGCCCCATCATTGGTGTTCCTGGGGGGGGGGAATAGTGCCCCATCATTGGTGTTCCTGGGGGGGGGGAATAGTGCCCCCTCATTGGTGTTCCTGGGGGGGAGAATAGTGCCCCTCATTGGTGTTCCTGGGGGGGGCGGGGGGAATAGTGCCCCCTCATTGGTGTTCCTGGGGGGGCGGGGGAATAGTGCCCCCCTCATTGGTGTTCCTGGGGGGGCGGGGGAATAGTGCCCCCCTCATTGGTGTTCCTGGGGGGGAGAATAGTGCCCCTCATTGGTGTTCCTGGGGGGGCGGGGGGGAATAGTGCCCCCTCCATTGGTGTTCCTGGGGTGGCGGGGGAATAGTGCCCCCTCATTGGTGTTCCTGAGGGGGGCGGGGGAATAGTGCCCCCTCATTGGTGTTCCTGAGGGGGCGGGGGAATAGTGCCCCATCATTGGTGTTCCTGAGGGGGCGGGGGGAATAGTGCCCCATCATTGGTGTTCCTGAGGGGGCGGGGGGAATAGTGCCCCATCATTGGTGTTCCTGAGGGGGGCGGGGGGAATAGTGCCCCATCATTGGTGTTCCTGGGGGGGCGGGGGAATAGTGCCCCATCATTGGTGTTCCTGGGGGGGGGAATAGTGCCCCATCATTGGTGTTCCTGGGGGGGGGGGGAATAGTGCCCCATCATTGGTGTTTCCTGGGGGGGGGGAATAGTGCCCCCATCATTGGTGTTCCTGGGTGGGGGGGGGGAATAGTGCCCCATCATTGGTTTTCCCTGGGGGGGGGGGGAATAGTGCCCCATCATTGGTTTTCCTGGGGGGGGGGGAATAGTGCCCCATCATTGGTTTTCCTGGGGGGGAGATAGTGCCCCATCTTTGGTGTTCCTGGGGGAGGGGGGAAATAGTGCCCCATCATTGGTGTTCCTGGGGGAGGGGGGAAATAGTGCCCCATCATTGGTGTTCCTGGGGGAGGGGGGGGAATAGTGCCCCATCATTGGTGTTCCTGGGGGGGAATAGTGCCCCATCACTGGTGTTCCTGGGGGGGAAATAGTGCCCCATCACTGGTGTTCCTGGGGGGGGAAATAGTGCCCCATCATTGGTGTTCCTGGGGGGGGGAAATAGTGCCCCATCATTGGTGTTCCTGGGGGGAGAGGGGGGGAATAGTGCCCCATCATTGGTGTTCCTGGGGGGGGAGGGGGGGGGAATAGTGCCCCATCATTGGTGTTCCTGGGGGGGAGGGAATAGTGCCCCATCATTGGTGTTCCTGGGGGGGGGAATAGTGCCCCATCATTGGTGTTCCTGGGGGGGGGGAGAATAGTGCCCCCTCATTGGTGTTCCTGGGGGGGGGGAGAATAGTGCCCCCTCATTGGTGTTCCTGGGGGGGGGGGAGAATAGTGCCCCCCTCATTGGTGTTCCTGGGGGGGGGAGAATAGTGCCCCCTCATTGGTGTTCCTGGGGGGGGGGAGAATAGTGCCCCCTCATTGGTGTTCCTGGGGGGGGGAGAATAGTGCCCCCTCATTGGTGTCCTGGGGGGGGAGAATAGTGCCCCCTCATTGGTGTTCCTGGGGGGGGCGGGGGGGAATAGTGCCCCCTCATTGGTGTTCCGGGGGGGGCGGGGGGGAATAGTGCCCCCTCATTGGTGTTCCTGGGGGGGGGCGGGGGGGAATAGTGCCCCCTCATTGGTGTTCCTGGGGGGGCGGGGGAATAGTGGCCCCCCGCATTGGTGTTCCTGGGGGGGCGGGGGAATAGTGCCCCATCATTGGTGTTTCCTTGGGGGGGGGGGGGAATAGTGCCCCATCATTGGTGTTCCTGGGGGGGGGGGGGAATAGTGCCCCATCATTGGTGTTCCTGGGGGGGGGGGAATAGTGCCCCATCATTGGTGTTCCTGGGGGGGGGAATAGTGCCCCATCAATGGTGTTCCTGGGGGGGGGGATAGTGCCCCATCATTGGTGTTCCTGGGGGGGGGGGAATAGTGCCCCATCATTGGTGTTCCTGGGGGGGGGGGGGAATAGTGCCCCATCATTGGTGTTCCTGGGGGAGGGGGGAATAGTGCCCCATCATTGGTGTTCCTGGGGGGGGGAATAGTGCCCCCATCATTGGTGTTCCTGGGGGGGGAATAGTGCCCCATCATTGGTGTTCCTGGGGGGGGAAATAGTGCCCATCACTGGTGTTTCCTGGGGGGGGGAATAGTGCCCCATCATTGGTGTTCCTAGGGGGGGGATAGTGCCCCATCATTGGTGTTACTAGGGGGAGGGATAGTGCCATATCATTGGTGTCAGCTTGAGGCATACAGACCTCTCCCACCACACTCCGGTCCGGAGCTGCCACCTCTCCTTCCCACACTCTGGCCTGGTTCCTCCAGCCTGCTTTGGTCCGGTCCCTTGCCCCAGCCCACTTCCCCCCTTTTGGGTCTGGTTCTTTGTCCAACCAAACTCCCTTTCTATCGCAACCCCCTCTGGTCCGGTTCCTCTCCCACATGCCTCTTCCAAACTCCCTCCCAACCTACTCCCTCTAACGCCTGGTCTCCAAACTCGCTAACTCTCTCCCACCCTCTAGTACGGTCCCCTCTCCCATTCATGGCCAGCCCCCTCACTGCATGGTCAGTAATGAATGAGGAATTTACTTTAATAGTTCAGTTGTGATGCAGTTTGAGTGAAACAGTTTTTTCATTATTATTTTAAATAAACAAAAAAAAAATTTATATTTATATATATATATATATATATATATATATATATATATATATATATATATATATATATATATAATATTTTTTTAATGATTTTATCCGATTAATCGGAAAATTCATCGGCCAACTAATCGATTATGAAAATAATCGTTAGTTGCAGCCCTACTATACAGTTCTACCCACCACATTTATGCAGTTTGTCACACCCCGACCCACCACACAGAAAGTGATGCAGAAAAAATCCCAAGTGGACTATGGAGCCTAAAAAAATTTTTCTCTTTCCCCTGCATCATACAACTGGATGTGATCTTGTCCCTATGAGTCACATGATGTACAAAAATAGGATTTTTATAACAGCTTACCTGTAAAATCCTTTTCTTGGGGTACATCACGGGACACAGAGCGACATAGTCATTACTATGTGGGTTATATAGATACCGTCAGGTGCTGGCACTGGCAACTTCCAAAACCGGAAGTACCCTCCCCTATATAAGCCCCTCCCATCCGGGAGCACCTCAGTTTTGTAGCAAAGCAATAAGTGTCCTCAAAGAGGGGCGGGAGCTCTGTGTCCCGTGATGTACTCCAAGAAAAGGATTTTACAGGTAAGCTGTTAGAAAAATCCTATTTTCTTTCTCGTACATCACGGGACACAGAGCGACATAGTCATTACTAATGGGATGTCCTAAAGCAATGCCAAATGAGGGGGGGGATACACCATATATAAGCTGAGCGCTATCAGACATGAGGATCTTTTGCGGCCTGCAACACACTGCGCCCAAAGGCGACATCCTCCTGACTTCTAACGTCCACCTGGTAGAACCTAGTAAACGTGTGTACTGAAGACCATGTTGCGGCCTTACAGATTTGAGCCAGGGAGGCCTGGTGATGCACTGCCCATGAAGTTCCAACTGCTCTCGTGGAGTGCGCCCTAACTTTGAACGGAGGCGGTCTCCTTCTCAAGCCATAGGCTTGTATTATGACCTGTCGAATCCACTTGGCTAAAGTAGATTTTGACGCTGCCTGACCCCTTCTGGGGCCTTCCGGCAGAATAAACAAAGTATCCGTTCTGCGAATCTGAGCAGTGGCCTTTAGATAAGCTTTAACTGCTCTTACTACATCCAAAGAATGCAATAACTTTTCCTCTACCGAAGTAGGCTTGGGGAAAAAAGAAGGAAGAACCACATCTTGGTTCAAATGAAACCTCGATACCACCTTAGGAAGAAAGGCTGGATGAGGACGTAACACTACTCTGTCCTTATGGATAACCAGATATAGCTCCCTACAGGACATAGCTGCTAATTCCGATACTCTTTTAGCCGAACAAATGGCTACTAGAAAAATCAATTTCCTGGTGAGAAGCACCAAGGAAATATGCTGTAATGGTTCAAGTGGTTGTTTCTGTAGAACCGACAGAACCAAGTTTAGATCCCATGGACATATGGGAATATTAACCGGAGGACTAATACGCATCACTCCTTGTATAAAGGCTTTGACTAGTGAATGCGAAGCCAAGGGCCTTTGAAAAAATATTGACAAGGCCGAAATCTGACCCTTGATAGTACTCAAGGCAAGCTTCCTATCTACAGCCCATTGTAGGAAGTCCAGAATCCTACCTGTTACGTATTTACGTGGATGCCATTTTCTGGCCTCACACCAGGCGATGTACGCCTTCCAGATTCTATAGTAGATCTGCCTGGATACCGGTTTCCTGGCATTGATCATGGTAGACACCACAGCATTAGAGAGCCCTCTCTTTTTTAGAATGTGGGCTTCAATAGCCAGGCCGTCAAACCTAGGGCTGGTAAGGAAGGGTGGTATATCGGTCCCTGCGAAAGCAGGTCCGGACGATGTGGGAGGGTCCAAGGACTCCCCACAGACATTTTTACAATCTCCGCGTACCATGCTCTTCGGGGCCACGCTGGAGCCACCAGAATCACTGGTTTCTTTTCTACCCTGATTCTGCGGAGTAATCGAGGTAACAATTGTGGCGGTGGGAATGCATATATCAGCTTCAACTGATCCCAAGGGAACACTAGGGCATCCGAGCCGCAAGCTAGGGGATCCCTTGTCCAAGAGACAAACCTGTCCACTTTTGTGTTGAATCTGGATGCTAGCAGATCTACATCCGGTGTTCCCCACCGCTGACATATTGTCCGGAAAACCTCGGGATGAAGGGACCATTCCCCTGGGCATAATTGTTGGCGACTTAGAAAGTCCGCCTTCCAATTCTCCACTCCTGGAATGAATACCGCAGATATGGCTGGGACATATCTTTCTGCCCATCTCAGGATGTAATTTACTTCCCTTTGGGCTGCACGACTCCTGGTGCCCCCCTGACGATTGATATATGCCACTGCTGTGGCATTGTCTGATTGAATTCTGACAGGGGACCCTTGGAGTTTGGATGTCCATGCTACTAGGGCATACCGGGCTGCTCGTATCTCTAAGAGATTGATGGGCAGGGCCTTTTCTGCTTCTGACCACTTGCCCTGGAGAGACCATTGCTCCAGTACTGCTCCCCAGCCTACAAGGCTGGCATCTGTAGTGACCACCTTCCAGGAAATCGGACTGAAGGATTTCCCTCTTTCCAGATTCTGGGGAACCAACCACCAGCGGAGGCTCCTGCGAACGGAAGGGGACAAGGACATTGGTAAGTCCAGAGCCTGAACTTTTTTGTTCCAGGCTGACAGTATGGCCCTTTGCAACTTCCTTGAATGGAATTGACCGTAGGGTACTGCTTCGAATGATGCCACCATCTTTCCCAGCAGCCTCATGCACAGGCGTATGGATGGCTGTCTTTTTGAGCCCACTAAGTGGATCAAATCTCTCAAAGACGACCCCTTTTCTTGAGGCAAGAAAATTTTTCTCTGGTCTGAATCCAGCCTTAGCCCCAAGTATTCCAGACTTTTGACTGGTTTTAGGGCTGACTTGTCTCGGTTGATAATCCAACCGTGATATTCCAGATACTTGATTGTCTCGTGAACAACCACTTCAAGTCGTCTAGATATGCCATTATCGTTACACCTCGTGTTCTTAGATTGGCCAATAACGGGGCCAAAATTTTTGTGAACACTCTTGGTGCTGTGGCCAGACCGAAGGGTAAGGCTCTGAACTGAAAATGGCGGCCTTCTACCGCAAAGCGTAGAAATTTTTGGTGGGCTGGAAAGATGGGAATGTGCAAATAAGCATCCTTGATGTCGATCGAGGCTAACCATTCCTCCCCTTGTAGGGCAGTGGCTACCGATCGGATCGACTCCATCCGGAAAGTCCTGATATGCAGGAATTTGTTTAGCCCTTTTAGATTTAGTATGGGCCTCACGTCCCCGTTTGGCTTCGGAACTGTAAAGAGGTTTGAGTAAAACCCGAACCCCCACTCTTCCAGGGGAACCTCTATAATTACTGCTTGAAGCAATAATTGTTCTAGTGCCAACAGGAGGGATCCTCTCTTCTGGGGATCCCTTGGCACGTTTGACCTTATAAAGCGGGAAGAAGGGGAGTTTAACTCCAATTTGTATCCCAGATTTACTGCGGAGAGCACCCATCTGTCTCGGATCGTGTCCCGCCAGGTCTCTGTGAACAACTGAAGTCTTCCCCCCACCCGATTGGGTGGGGGCAACCCTTCATGCATTTGACTTTGGGGGAGGTTTTGTACCTCTCCTGCTCCAGGGCTTTTTGTTACCCTGCAACTGTCCCTGATTTTTACCTCCGGGATTTGACCGAGGAGGCCGTCGGAACTGTTTCACAGCCGATGTCCTAGGGACTGGAGAAGCCGGCCTCTTAAAAGAGGGACCTCTAACTCTATTTTTAACCGGCAAAAGTGTACTTTTACCGCTGGAAATTCTCTGGATATACTTGTCCAGGTCTTCCCCGAATAAGCGCTCCCCATGAAATGGGAAGCTGACCAGCAATTTTTTACAGGGAGCTTCAGCAGACCAGTTTTTGAGCCATAGAAGCCTGCGCATATGTACTACAGACAGCGTAAGGCGGGAGGCCTGATGGATTGAATCCTTTATAGCGTCCACCGCAAAGCATAAGGCTCTAGGTAGATCAGCTAGGGCAAGAGCCTGCTAATCTGGCAAGTCCCTTAAGACCTGTTTCAACTGATCCTTCACTGCTTGGCAGACCCCAATAGCTGCCACTGCTGGTTGTGTCACCAATCCTGCTGTAGAAAAAGCAGATTTCAATAAGGACTCCAATTTTTTTATCTATTGGGTCCTTGAACATTTGGACATTTTCCACCGGACATGTCAGTGATTTATTCACACGAGATGGCTGCGTCCACTGTAGGGACCCTCCATTTTCTGATGAACTTATCCTCCATAGGATAGACCACCGGAAATCTCTTGGGAGGAGTAAATATTTTGTCAGGATGCTCCCAATCCTGGTAAATGAGCCCCTCCAGTAAAGGATGGATCGGAAAGGAACAAACAGTCTGGGGAGCTTTTAGCGACCCCAACGAGGAGACAGAAGTGGAGGATGGCTCCGCAAGTGGCATTTTAAATGCTGATCGGACCATATTAGTCAGGGACTGAACCCATAATCTTTCAGCATGTGATGCTGAGAACGGCTCTTCCACTGTTGATTCCTCTGCAACCGAATCGACCCCATCCTGATCCCCCTCAGGTAGGTCGACCTCTGTATGGGACTGTTGCTCTGTTAACAGGCACTCTGAGGGAGGAGACGGAGATCGAGCGCTTTTCTCCTGTGACAGGGAAGCAGCGATCAATGCTGACAATCTCTCTTCCAGCCCTCCCAGAGCTGAGGAAAAAACCTCCTCTGTTACATACACAGGAGCAGGTGAACTGAGGACAGCCACAGTACCAGGTACTCCTGGGGGTGCCCTACGGTCACTAACCTCTGATTCTTCAGGGGAGACTGGTGCAGCCAAAGCATGCCCAAGATCCTCAGAGCCCGATGGAGACCCCCTATTCCTCCTGGAATTTCTAGTCCCGGAGTTTTTAGACGGCATATTCCTAAGCCACAAAGCTGAGGTATTCCAGCCGAAATACACCAGTTACTGATAATAGTCTAGCATAAATGCTGCTATAAGAAACAGTTGGTGTCTACTAATGTGCCTTTCTAGGGGATGCCTGTATCAACCGCTTGCTGTATGCCTTTAAATGTTGCCAGCTCTGTCTCTGTACTTCATAGCCAGCTTACTACAATATTGTGGTTTTTAAACCTGCTGGGACGCCCGCACATGCGCAGAAGCACTGCGGCGCGCACAGAGCGTCATCCCCCAGGCTCCGCCCCCTTTTCCGGCTCACCTCTATATATAGAGGCGCGTACACGCGCACGGCCACGTGCGCCTTCGGCGCTAATTTCAAAAATGCAAACAAAGGGACAGGAGCCAGGGCCCCTCTTTGCCGCAGGCCGGGGGATGGACGAGCACTGCAACATGGCAGAGGAAGCAGTTTCCTATAAGAGAACTCACCAACTGCCTGGACTTTGCTCTGCTGAGAAGAAACTAGTCCACATGACAAGAAAACATTCCACAGCGGCCTCTAGTGGACAAACACAGGTACCGCAGTCTAATATATTAAATATATATATATATATATATATATATATATATATATATATATATATATATAAAATTTGACCACCATTAAAAATTACATTTTTTTAGTAGTTACAGGCATGCACAGAATCTTGCGGGAATACCATTAGGTAACAGACAGAAAGACAAATTAGGCTTGGGGGTCCCCCAATAGAACCAAGTTCCTGGGGGCCCCCACTTACCTGTTCCCCGCCACAGGACTTTGTTTGGTCCACAAAAGCCCAAACTTCACCTATCACGGCAGGCATTGTAGTCAAACCTTCAGGGACCGGGTTCCCAAGGATTCCACTCCCCTGGACCTGTATAGCACCCTGCACAGAAAACATCTTGGTCGTGGGTATGACCAGAGCTCTGGATCCCAGGGTCCAGCTCTCCTAAGAGAAGCATTACAGGCAAAACCTTGCTCTTCTCTGCAAGGCCCGGGTACCGACCGTTTAGCTATGAAGCTTTTTTGGTCGGATCCGGAATAGCTTACTGAGGCCCAAAAGAACCTGTACGCAAGCTCAGTGAAAAACACATGTTTCTTCTTGGCCAACACCTTAGACACTGGCAAAAAACTGAGGTGCTCCTGGATGGGAGGGGCTTATATAGGGGAGGGTACTTCCGGTTTTGGAAGTTGCCAGTGCCAGCACCTGACGGTATCTATATAACCCCATTAGTAATGACTATGTCGCTCTGTGTCCCGTGATGTACGAGAAAGAAAATTGGGTGCGAGTGGGGGAGATTAGAAATACAGTATCCTAGTCGCAGGAGACCTTTTCTAGTTGCCATGGTAAAGCTGAAACCAGGATTTGTCCACATTCATACATGTCGGTCACGCTTAACCTATTGCCAAAAAATATTTTAAAAAAAATTAGTAGCCGAAT
The DNA here is from genome assembly GCA_029206835.1 of Rana muscosa. Taxonomy (NCBI): domain Eukaryota; kingdom Metazoa; phylum Chordata; class Amphibia; order Anura; family Ranidae; genus Rana; species Rana muscosa. Next base: position 996,576,284 of record CM055117.1, on the reverse strand, counting down.
TCCCCCCCAATTCTGTCTTAAAGTGATTGTAAAGTTTTCGCCTAAAACTGTCATTATATGTTCTTTCACATCAATAGTAATGGTACGGTTTTTTTTTTTATTTGTGGGATGGGCTGGTATGCCTCTGATATATGTACAGCCGTGGCCAAAAGTTTTGAGAATAGACACATTTCATTTTCCCAAAGTCGGCTGCTTCAGTGTTTATAGATTTTTGTCAGATGTTACTATAGTATACTGAAGTAGAATTACAAGCATTTCATGATTGTCAACGGCTTTTATTTAGAATTACATTAAGTTTATACAAAGAGTCAATATATGTCCCCGAAGTTTTTCCTGGAGAGAAGTGGTTTCTTTGCTGCCCTTCTCAACACCAAGTCATCCTTTGAAGTGTTGACCCTTCTTTGAAGACCTCGGCATGCTGTCAGTCAACTTCTGGGCCCCATCCTGGTGGAAGTCCATTTCTGCATAATCAATGCCAGGATCGTCTCCTACAGTTAATTGGGCTGCAGGCTCGGAAATTGCCAGTAGAGAGCTTGCTCAGGAATGGCAGCAGGCAGGTCTGAGTACACCTGCACGCACAGTGAGGAGAAGACTTTTGTGGGTTGACCTGGTGTTGAGAAGGGCAGCAAAGAAACCACTTCTCTCCAGGAAAAACATCGGGGACAGACTGATATTCAGCGAAAGTAACAGGGATTGAACTACTGAGGACTGGGGTAAAGTTAATTTCTCTGAATCCCCTTTTCGATTGTTTGGGTCATCCGGAAAAAACCTTGTCCGGAGAAGAAAAGGTGAGCCCTACCATCAGTCCTGTGTCATGCCAACAGTAAAGCATCCTGAGACCATTCATGTGTGGGGTTGCTTCTCAGCCAAGGGAGTGCGCTCACTCACAATTTTTGCCTACGAACACAGCCATGAATATAGTATGGTACAAAACCTCCTCCGAGAGCAACTTCTCCCAACCATCCAAGAACAGTTTTGTGATGAACAATGCCATTTCCTGCATGATTAACCACCTTGCCATAAGGCAAAAGTGATAACAAAGTGGCTTGGAGAACAACCCATAGACATTTTGGGTCCATGGCCAGGAAACTCCCCATTGTGGTCAATCCTCAAGAGGCGGATGAACGAAAAACCCTGTAAATTCTGACAAACTCCAAGCATTGATTATGCAGAAATGGACTTCCACCAGGATGGGGCCCAGAAGTTGACTGACAGCATGCCGAGGTCTTCAAAGAAGGGTCAACACTTCAAAAGTCTTCTCCTCACTGTGTGTGCAGATGTACTCAGACCTGCCTGCTGCCATTCCTGAGCAAGCTCTCTACTGGCAATTTCCGAGCCTGCAGCCCAATTAACTGTAGGAGACGATCCTGGCACTTGCTGGACTTTCTTGGGTGCCCTGAAGCCTTCTTCACAATTGCAGCGGAAAGGTTTATGGGATTAAAAAGTGTTATTAAACCCACAACAGTAAAATCAGTCTGTATATGCAGCATAGCATGCTTGTTATGCTCACTGTGGGACCATTGACAATTATACAGCGATCAGTGCTATAAATATGCACGGATTACTGTGAAAGTGTCACTGGCAGGAAAGAGGTTAACTGTTCCCTAGTGTGTGTTCTAACTGTAAGGCCCCTTTTCACACTGGGGCGTTTTTCATGCGGTTTAGCGCTAATAATAGCGCTGTTATACCGCATGAAACAATCCTGCCCTGTGTCTTCAATGTAAAAGCCCGAAGGCTTTCACACTGAAGCGGTGCGCTAGCAGGACCGCTCCAAAAGTCCTGCTAGCCGCTTCTTTACAGCGGTAAAGGAGCGGTGTGTTCACCGCTCCTTTACCGCGGTCTCCCATTGAAATCAATGGGACAGCGCGGTAATACCGCCCGCAAACCGCGGGCGGTATTAACCCTTTTTCGGCCACTAGCGGGGGTTAAATTAACCCCCCTAGCGACCGCATACCGCGGTAAGAACGACAGTATAGCAGCGCTGAAAATCGCGCTGCTATACCACCACCGCACCTGCCCGCCCCAGTGTGAAAGGGGTCATAGGGGGATGGGACTGACTGGAGGAAAATGACAGATCGTGGTTCCTAGCTAGTAGGAACTCACAATCTGCCTTTCCTCTCAGAACTTGGATGTGTGCGTTTACACACACACATCCCTGTTCTGCCTCTCGTGCTTGCCGGCAACAAGCATCCGCACCCCCGCAGTGCAGCAGCCGCACTCGCCTGCTTTTCCGAATAAAGGAGCCGACGTACAGCTATGACGGCTCGCGGGATCGTGCCGACCTGCCACAGTATGACAGTGGCTGGTCGGCAAGCGGTTAACATACTGTGCTGCTGTTCAAAAGATTTCCCTCACTTTCTGTCCTGGGACAACCTTTTTAGCAGAGAGGAAGCAAAGTAATCTCCACCTTAGCTTCCGACAGGAGTGTTAATCCTTTTCCACACCATCCCCCCCACCAGAATATTCTGATCAGCGCTCGCAGCCAATGACCGCACTGGTTTTCCAGCATGACGCAATACTCGACAAATCCTAGGCACCGGGTTGCCGTGTCGACTAGAAATTGCATCCTGGCACCTGGGTTTTCGTCAGCCAATTCACTGTTGCAGGGATGCACAAATTTGCATCGGCCGACTGCTTGTCCCAGGCGCTGGGCAGATAGTTTTCCTCTACATTTAGCCCTGCTGCAGGCAAGCCCCCCACTATGTATCTCAGGCTCCTCTTGCCCATCTGTGGGCCCGGGACTGGCATAGCAGGTGCCGCAGGGTGGAGGCAGGAGAGCCAAAAACACGTCCGCTCAACTCCCCCACCTTGTTCTCGACCTGGAAGCAAGGTGTATGATAGTAACAATGCGATCTACACTGCCTTACATTCAGTGGCACACAGAGGAGATATACAAGGTCTTTTAGACCCTGCAAGTCTCATTAAAGAGAACATGTCACCGAAAAAATCATAGGGGACTTTTTGCCCCCTATGTGATTTGGGGGTTACATTTTTTACAATTAAAGAAAAAAAAAAGTAAGTTACACCAAGCACATCAAATCCGCCTCCCCCAAAAAAAAAAATTGAGGCCCCCCATATACAAATGTAAAAGCATGCATTGGGGCACCTACGTATGAAAAGGTTGACTGCAATACACGTTATATATCGCCCCACAAAAACTGGTTCCTAACTTTTAGCTGGCGCCTAGATCCAAAAGCAAATGCGTCAAGCCCGGCTTTAACTTTTTGTGAGAAACCCCCAAAAAAAAAAAAAAAAAAAACTCAGATCTTTGGGAACTCCTGCTAAAAATTACACATATCTACAGCTCACAGTGCATTTATGTAGTCAGTGGGGGGAGAAAAAAAAAATAAAAAAAAAAATAAAAAAAAAAACACAGGGAGGCAAATATTAAAGTTATAACCAGATGGTATCTAACTCCTTCCAGACTGGCATCTATATATCCAGCATCAGATCAAACGTGTTTCAGAGGTTGCCAACTTTACGGCTCTATGCCTCATATTTGGTGGGAGTGCCCCAGAGTTCGCCCCTTCTGGAGGAAAATATTTTTATTAAATTTTAAGGTAACAGGTTTTCAGGTCCCTAGGTCCCCACCAGTAGCCATTTTGAACGCTCATATTCCTCACATACCAAAGGTTTCAGAAAAATTGATACACTTTATCTTTACAGGCGCCAAAATCACAATTGCCAAATCATGGAAAAAAAACAAAACCTTTCCTGTCAGATGCCAAAACATCTTGGATACTAACTAAAAATTAGCTAGCATCTTATCTAATACCATTCCCAAATTCGAAAAAATATGGGAACCTTGGGCAAAATATATGGGGATTTTGATTGGTGAAGATGCGGTTTTACTTTCTATTCAACATTAAGTTGGACACATACCCATCCCTTTCCCTCCGTCCTCTTTTTTACCCGCTGTCTTTATTTTCCTCTTTTCTTCCTTCTAAAAAGGATTCATGAAAACTCTTTTTCTGAAAATTCTAGTTTCCCATTACATGTTAGGTCTCTTTTATTTAGATTTAATGGGATACTATCAAATGTTTTGTTCGGCCTTGTTTAGTCCATCCCGATCTGTTGGCCCTGATAATTTTCTCGGGGCCTAAGAGTCAGAAGGAGGTCTCTATGCCTGGAGCAGTTAGTTCCCGATAAGGGGCTCCAGGTTACCAAGGAGAGAGGGTTTCCCTTCTCCCTTCCATTATATTATAAGGATGAAGAGCTCTCCCCCTGACAAACTTTTGATTGCTTACATGAATCTATCCTTTTTTCTAGGATGTTTTTATTATTTTATCCATTTGACTAATGTTTGTTTATTCCTAAACAATCTTTTTTCTTTATTTTTATATAACATGATGTAATGTTCTGTATTATTTATCTTACGAAAATAAAATATTTTGAAAGTAAAAAAAAAAAAAAAAAAAAAAACAAAAAACCAGTAATGTGGCATACTTGGCACCCAGAGCAAGAATTTTCCATTTATTGGTGATCAATAAAAAGATAATTTTTTTTTTAGTTGGCAAGCAAGCCATAGATGGTTCGAATCTCAGCCAGTTTAGCAGGAACCAGCCGAGATTCTATGTATGAGCAGGGTGACTTTACCCAATTCAATCCATCAATCTACTTGGGTACAATCAGCATGTTGGATTTTTACATGCAATTATTACCAGCGGCTATAGCCACTAGCAACAATCACTGTGTTGTCCCAGCAGGGATGGCTTATCCCCCATGCTGGGAGAACACAAAAGCCCCACAGGAGGGATCCCCCCCCCCCCCCCCCCATCAACCCCAACCCTGCTGATGGAAGAAATCAAAAGTTTTTCTTTCCTGTAACCTGTGGTTGAAGGAAAGAAAATTGCATAATCTGTGGCCTGCCTTAAAGACCAAATTTGCTCAATGAACCAAACATCTGGAGGAACTTTGGTTGATAAAGGTTTGTCTCAAATACACCAATAACCACATTTATCATCAAATCTGCCTTCCATATATACAGTATATGTGGACTCCAGGTAAATATGCCGAAGAGCGAGCGAAAGTCAGTCTATGACCAGTTTGCTAGTCAACGCAAAAGAAAAAGTGAAAGCTTAACTCTTGAGCTATGCTGCCAAAAAAGAAAGCAAAACAAACTAGGTATAGCACTATAAGTAAAATGAAATCTAATCCAAGAACAAAATAAATGTACTGAAGTTTACCCGTCCTTAGATGTGGTGGCTGTAGTTGTCCCCCCCCCCCCCCCCCGAAGTAATTCTGCCACAAACACTTTTCCTTTCATAGGGTGACAACCGTACTGAGCAGCATTGTCACAGTAGGAAAGGAGTGTGCTTGGACTACATACCACCTTCCACCTTTCGCCATAACAGTGGGAAGTGTTTCGTCATCCACAGAAATAAAAAATACGGGGGGCGCGGTACTTTACCCATAAGTCTGAATGGGCACAGGGAGCTGCGGCTCGATTGCCCCCATAGCAAGCTGTGGAATCACTCAACAGAAGGGAGGGACCAGGAGACCAGGAGAGCAAAAGAGGGAGCCGAGAAGAGGATCTGGGCTGCTCTGTGCAAAACCATTTCACAGAGCAGGCAAGTAGAACATGTTACTACTAACGACGGCGATCGATCGCTGCTGGCAGGTCCCGGCGCCTCCATCCTGACTAAGGGAAACAGGCAGCGAAGCATTACGGCTTCACTGCCCGTTTCCTACTCCGAATGCGCCACTCGCACGGCGCTTTGTGAATGGGCGGCTTGCCTCCTGGGATACACAGTTCCCAGAAGGCAGCGCGCCCCATTCACAAGAAGAGGAAACGGAAGTTCTCAATCCGAGGATAAGGAAGAGGCACATTAGAGGCAGATTAGGGGACTTCCGCATAGCAACGGGCATTTCAGGCGAGTATAAAAAAATTATTTATTTTTTTATGAATTTTAGTGTAAACATTTTCAGGGTGGACCTCCGCTTTAACATGTAACAATGTTAACAAGGTGTGGCCGGCATGGCAAACTGAGTAGACGTGCTTACTGAACTCTGCTGGAAAAAAAAAAACGTTATTGACTCCGTTCCTGGGTGGATTTTCTCTCATTTCGGATCCACTGCACCTGTATGCCGTCCAGAACCTCCAGGGGCCCGAAGCGGGGCAAGAAGCTGAAGTTTCCTGCAGATATCGCGGCCACAGTGAGTCCGGCCTGATCACCGCGAGCTGAGCCAGCGCACCAACACAATATGGCGTCGCAGACGAACCAGGAGGGGAGCGTGGCGGCCTCCCCGCCTAGCATCCCAGAGGTGATGGCGGCTATCACTACCTCCCAAGCGGCTATTACTACCTGCCAGACGACGCTCACTAATAAGATCGAGGCTGTGCAGTTGGATGTGGGCCTGCTGCGCCAGGATCTAGACAAAATTTGTTCCAGACTCACGGAAACTGAGCACTGGGTCGGCGATGTAGAGGACGCGGTAACCAACCATGATGCCTCCATCCGGACCCTGCTAACTAAAAGGCGCTCAAGTACCGTGCAGAAGAGCCGAGAACCGCAGTAGGCGTAACATTACGCATTGTCGGCCTCACGGAGGGGGTGGAGGGGCGCAATCCTACAGCCTTCATAGAAGATCTTAAGACCCTGCTTCCTGCTGCCCAACTCTCCCCCTACTTTATGGTTGAAAGGGCCTATCGCGTTCCGCAGAGACCGGGTCCGGAGGGCCCCCCCCCGCACCTTTATTCTTCGGCTGTTGAATTTTCGAGATAGGGATAAGCTGCTACGTGCAGCCCGCCTGGCAGGCAATCTCCCATACCGAAACACCAGGCTGATGTTTTCTGGATTACACCATGGAGACGCAAAGGCAGCGGCGCTCCTTTGATGGCGTGAAAGGAGCTTTCCGAACAAAGGGAATCAGCTACAGCATCATGTTCCCGGCTAAATTGCGGGTGGTCGATGGCGAGACTGTGAGGGTCTTTGCTAATCCTAAGGATGCGGGTGCGTGGCTGGAGACACTGCCTCCATAAAGGATTTACCTTCCCTGAATATCTATGGCGGTGTTAGGGTTATTTTTTTTGCTGGGCCACTCTCTAAAAAGGTAGGAGACTGTTTTATTTTCTGGGGGTTGTTCAATCTGAATAGACTGATGTTGCGCTCCAGAGCCCTCTCCATACGTTTTGCCTGGAGAGACACTGGGACCCCTTATTTGCTACACCCGTTGAGTGGCCCTTCATTTGCTCTACCCAGGAGATCTGTATGACTGCGCTGGCATGTTATATTTCTCATTCCAGCATCTCAAGCCAGTAGACGCAATTTGAACATTTTTCTGTTTAATTTTTTTCCTAAATTTTTCTTCTTATTTTAATGACTTTCTACTGTCTGACGATCATTATTGACTAGATGGGCCGGTCTGTTGCGGCTCACGCCTCCCAATCTCTTTGGATTTAGTCATTTGACACCTTTTGGTTAGGGGATATATGTGCTCCTCCATGTTAGGGGGGATACGGGGTGGGGGGTAGGGGTTGGATGGCCGTTGCCGTCTGTATTGCTGTTGGTTTATGGGTTGCTCTGTTCTTGTTTATACACTTAAATGGTTGGTCTTTGAGATGTCTGCTTTGTTTTGTGTCCCTCGGGTATGTTCTCTGGGCTCCACTGGGGGGGGTGCGGTGCTTTATGGCCTTATTTTTCTTTGGTGACTGCACTGCTTGGTGCGGGGGCACTGCACCCCCTCAGGGGACCATGGCTGGGGGATATGGGATGCACTCCTGAATTTTACAGTGATGTCGTGGAATGTCAGGGGCCCTAATTCTGCTATCAAGCGGTCGCTGGTGTTTAAATGTATTCAACAACATAATCCAAAAATCTGTATATTGCAAGAAACGCACTTGGTGGGCTCTAGGGTCCTGGGGCTGAGACGGGCCTGGGTGGGTGCACACTACCATGCCTCCTATTCGAACTATGCCAGGGGAGTAAGCATTCTTGTGTACAGATCTTTGCCTTTCCGGCTGCAGGAGGTCCGGACTGACCCTGGTGGTAGGTTTGTTCTTCTACATGCTCTAATAGCGGATACCCCCTATGTCATTGTTGGACTGCCTCCCCCTGCGGATCCGACCTTCCTCCACTCGGTGATGCAGATGGCAGTTCAATAGGGGGTAGATAAGGTGCTTCTGGTGGGGGATTTTAACTTGGTTATGTCGGATGTGCTGGATAGACTCCAACCCTCACCTACCCCTAACTCAGGGTTGTCTCTTTGGGCATCCTCCAATATGACAGATCTCTGGCACCATTTACACCTTTCTGACTCTCAGTATACCTGTCTCTCTAATACTTACCGCACTTTGTCCTATATAGACTTGGCATTTGCCTCTTCTGGCCTCCTTGGGGAGGTGACCTCGGCCGAGATCCTCTCTCGCGGTGTATCCGATCATGCTCCGTTGTTGATCTCGGTCGGTGCCGCTCCTTCCGGGGGTCAGAAGGTCTGGAGACTTTGTAGATACTAGGTGGCAGATCCAGAGATTCAAGAAGACCTACCTGATGAGAGCTGCAGTTTTTGGTTACAGAATGATGTGTCCGCAGGTCCGTTAGTACTTTGGGACACTTTTAAGTGCGGGGAATATATATCAAGAAGATTGCTGCTAGGAGGAGAGGGTCTTTGCAGGCTCTGAGGCGGCTGGAGTAAGAGGCCTTATCGCGAAAGAGGCTATATGTTCAATCGCCTAATTCGGACACCTACTATGCCTGGCAACACACCCTTAGAGAGTTGTCCTTGATGAGAGTAGACATCAAAAGTCCATGCTGGATAGGGATCAGAGGATATTCGAGTTTGGTGATAAAAATGGCAAGCTCTTGGCCTGGTTGGCCAGGGGTCAGCATGCTACTACACATGTGGGCAGGCTTAGAGATGCAGATGGCTCGTTGCCGACTACCCCTGAATCCATTTGTTCTAGATTTTTCCGTTGCTATCAGGACCTCTATTCAACCAGGGTGACCTATACTGGTACAGACCTTTCTGACTTTTTAGATAGGGTCCCCCTCCCCACGTTTGACCCGGACAAGAGTATGGACCTAGACAAAGGACATTACTTTAGAGGAGGTACAGGCAGCTATGAGTTGTATGCAGTCGGGGAAGGCCCCTGGGCTGGATGGTATTCCCATTGAATTCTATTCGGAGAATCAGGAATTGCTGGCGCCTAGGCTGACTACTCTTTTTCAGAGATTCTCTGTACTAGGTTCCCTTCCCGAATCGATGGCTGATGCTGTTGTGGTGTTGGTGCCCAAGCCTGGTAAGGATTCAGAAGAATGTGGCTCGTATAGACCCATTTCTCTTAATGCTGACGCCAAGCTATTGGCCAAAATTCTTGCCTTAAGTCTGATCACGGTGATGGAAGATTTGATCCATCCGGATCAGACGGGATTCATGCCGGGCAAGGGTACAGACATTAACATCCGCAGGTTGTTTCTTAATCCTGACACCTCTCATGACAATGGCGGCACCTGAGTCATAGCCTCTCTGGATGCAGAGAAGGCTTTTGACTCGATGGGGTTATTGATGGGAGGTTTTGAGGCGTTTCGGGTTTGGGCCACGGTTTCTTAAGTGGCTGGGTATGCTGTATGAGTCCCCTAGAGCGAGAGTCCGTGCTAATGACAGATTGTCTGAGTTTTTTTCTCCTCCAGAGGGGCACCCGGCAGGGATGTCCCTCGTCGCACAGCTTGTTTGCCTTGGCCCTTGAGCCGCTGGCGATTCTGATTAGGGAGTCGTCTGCTGTTCGGGGCCCGGTGGAGGAGAAAATCTCCCTTTATGCGGATGACACCTTACTATACCTTCATGACGCAGATGCTTCACTGCAGGCAGCTCTGCAGATCTTTGAGGAATTCAGCCGCTTCTCAGGGGTCAGGATTAATTGGTCAAAATCAGTCTTGTTCCCGCTGGATCCTAGGTCCCAGAGTGGAGCCGCTCATACCCCACTGCTTTTGGTCAGAGTTTAAATACCATAGAATTATGGTGTTGAGGGACCTACGGGACTTTCGCCACCTCAATCTGGTGCCCCTTGTCGGGAGACTCAAAGAACATTGCATCAGATGGAGGGACTTACCCCTTAACCTGCTTGGTCGCATAAATGTATTGAAAATGTTATTCCTACCCAGATTTACTGATGTGTTTCGGGACTGCCCGATTTGGCTCCCTGGCTTTTTTTTTTTTAGGGAGCTGGATGTCTGTATAGGCTCCTTTATCTGGAGAGGTTCCTCGCTTAGGCTGGCGAGGTCCACCTTACAGCTTCCACTCCGTTGTGGGGGTCTTGCGCTCCCCAGCCTCTTGGTATATAATTGGGCAGCAATCCTGGTCACAGTTCGCTGGTGGTTCATGCAATCCAGGTCAAACGCGGCCACCTGCTTGGAGGCCGGTGTCCTGGGTTCACTTCGGGAGTTGGGGAACCTGGTATATCGGGGTGTTGCTGCGTACCCATCTCTTCCAGGACGACCCTTAAAGTATGGACCATTTCTCGTAAGATTTATGAGTCCGCACCATTATTCTCCCTTCTGTCCCTTATGGGGTAACCGCTCCCTCCCCCACTTTCGGACGATCCCTGATCCGCACCTTTGGGCTGGGTATGGCATCAAGACCCTACAGGATATCTTTCGCTCTGGAAGGCGGTTATCCTTCCGGGAGTTGGTTGCTCAGTATGGGATGCCAGGGCGGATGCTATTCAGGTATTTTCAGCTGAGACATGCTGCTAGGGCCCAGTTTCCACAGACTGTTAGTTTAGCGACAGACCCTATTGAGAGGTTGCTGGCTCAGGAGGACCTTAAAAAAACAAACACTCTGCTCTCTATCTTGCCCTATTGGTAGTTGACTCGCCTAAAATTGACGCTCTTTGGGAAAAATGGCTGACCGATGTTCCCAGCCTAGACAGGGCTACTTGGGAGGAATGCTTTGAGGATGGATCAAAGTTGATGATATCCTCCAGAGATAAAATACTGCAGACTAAATTTATACATCGTATATACTACACGCCTCAGAGACTGCACAGGAAATACCCGGAGAGATCCCCTAGCTGCCCGAAATGTCACTCTTCTGTTGGTACGTTTCTTCACATGTTCTGGACCTGTCCCTTGGGTGGTGTTATTCTGGACTGAGGTCTTTGAGTGTATCAATATCCGTCTTGCACTGTCTCTACCAATAATCGCCTGAACTGGCCCTACTTGGGATACAAGACGATGACCAGAGGCCCAGGTACACAAAGTTACTGGTATCTAGGTTACTGTTCTACGCCAAAAAAGAAATTCTTAAACAAAATGGTGCTCCCCTGCCCCCCCCCCCCCCAAAGTTGACTCTTGGGACTCCTCTGTTAATGCGATCCTACCGATGTATAAGTTAACGTATGCTAGCAGGGGTTGTCCCAAGAAGTTTGACCGGGTCTGGCTCCCCTGGGCTCAACAGGTTTAGGATGTTATTTTAATTTGCTTTGGGAAAAGTCCTGGCTGTGACATAATTTACTGGGCTGGATTGACATTGATTTATGTATTGCTGGTGTGTACTGATTTTTGCCATGTATTTTGTATAGGAAATGTCTATCTCTTGTTATTTGATATCTTCTCAATAAAGAGCAACCTTTCTTGTGGAAAAAAAAACAATGTTAACAAATCTTGTCCAAAGTCAGAGAGCAGGAAGTTATCAGCTCACAAGATTTCTGGCTGGATAGCTGTTTTTGTAGAAACACTTTTAAATGTGAGAACAAAAAGGGATGAAATATTAGAAAATGTATAGAGTTTACAAAAAAGCATATCACAGAATGCGTATTGTGTATCACATCAGAAGCACAAAAATGCATGACAACTTTCTGCATGCAAAGTCTTGTCACTAGCATGGAAACGCACTGCAGTGTATGAAGAGGAAATGTCCAATGAGGATGCTGCACCCAGTGTGACAATAGCTCCCCATAACAAGTTCATTAGTGACATCTAAATCAGGACAATAATAGCGAACATCCCTATCCTCCCTGACACATGTGGAGTCACACTGTCTGAGCTGTGTACTCTTTATAGATGGGGCCCATGTGACTCTGGTGTCAGAAATGTTGGAGCAGTCAGTCAGGAATCAGATAAAGAACATATTCCTCACAGTGCTCCCATCTAAGGAAAGACTGGTTCATGGGCATTTCTGGAAATCCACTTACAACCTACTTAAAGTGATACTAAAGCTTCACTTTTTTTGTTTTTTAAATAACATACATGTTATATACTTACCTCCACTGTGCAGTTCGTTTTGCACAGAGTGGACCCGAACCCGATCATCCTCTTCTGGGGTCCCTCGGCGGCTGTCTCGGCTCCTCCCCGCTTCTGATAACCCCCTCTGGGAAGCGCTCTCCCAAGAGGGTTACCTTGCGGGCTCACTCCAGAGTCCTGTATTCGGCATCCATAGCCGCCAACTACAGGACTCGGCCCCGCCCCCTGCGTTATTGCCGTTGATTGACAGCAACGCGAGCCAATGGCTGCGCTGCTATCAATCTATCCAATGAAGAGCAGAGAAGGGCCGAGAAGCCAGCGCGTTCACAACACGGGACTTTCAAGGGCTCAGGTAAGTTAAGGGGGGGCCTGTAGGCATCGGATGCATTAAGGTGAAAAAAAATGGGAAGCTTTACAACCCCTTTAAGCTCTGTGGGAACCGACAATACAGAAGAATGACTGCCACCAAGTCATATCCTCCTAGGTGACCAACCACAGAAGAAATCTGTAGGTGTTATGATCACCTAGGCTCACACAACCTACCTCTACTGATCCATCACTGTGACCCACTCATCACCTGTATTGCAGTGGGTTTACAACTCAAACACCAAGCTGTCACCAGGACAGCCATTGACTCGGTCACGTAGGAGTAGAGGAGCTCTGCACAGTCACTGTCCCACACTGATCTCTCAACTTTGGCACTGCACTAAGGTATCAGATCCTCTCTGCTGCAGCTCAGCTAGACCTTATAGTCAAGTACAAGAGGAAACCCCCAATGTCCAGGATAGTACTCTGATCCTGGCCGTTATCACCCCAATGTTTGCTGTCCAATGGCCATAACAAAATAACTTCCCATTACCCAGTATACTTGGGTCCCCATCACAAGGCTCACTGCTCCCAACAAAAACCTACCATCAGTCCTGTCTTCCCATATAAACTCACACCTAATCCGTGCAAAGAAATATGCTAGCCAAAAAGGTAATTCTAAAATCACTAGAAAAAAAACCTGTACAGTACTTCTCACCATTAGGGGAGGGAAAGACCATTTCAGATCATGTCCGCCCTACTGCACTGTCCAAGAGATGACTCTCAGGCCTAGGTCACAAACTATTCTGTTGCAGGTGACACCTTACCATCAAACCCAATCACTAAACGTCCACTCTCCTACTCATTGACCCGACCAGTGACATTTCACATCATTGCTTCTACCTCACTAGCCAAAGATTGTGCATTGCTCCATCCAGCAAGACATTGACCACCATGAGGTAAAGTAGGGCTGGGCGATTTTCCCCCCAAAAAAATCTGCGATTTTTTTTAAAAAAACTCGATTTACGATTCGATTTTTTTTTTTTATTATATTAAAGTGCATCAACAAACAAAATTGCAAAGGCAAACCCTTTCTCTAACTGCAAAGTCAGTGTGCAACAAACACACAATATATTCCAGCGCTCATGGAACATACATTATTAACTATTGAAAACTCTTGAAACTCTGTGTGTGATTCCTTCTGTCCCAGCCTTGCTGCGATCCTGGCTCTGCATCCTTTTGGGTTGGAGGGCCCTCCACACGCTGGTCTGCCTGTTGTCCATCATTCAAGGTACTGTGCTCACACGGAGATCATGCCACAGGCTTTGTTTTGACTTTTTTAACCCCTCCTTGCTCCACGGATGTCACTGCAAGTTTAACAAGTTTGTCACCACTGGCAACTGGAGAGTTAAGATTAATTTGCCCTCTGCACATTTGGAATTGGATCCCTCTCTTTATTGTGATAAATGGACTAAGCTTTTTTTATCGATTTTTCAAGAGTTTAATAGTTAATAATGTATGTTCCATGAGCGCTGGATTATATTGTGTGCATGTTGTGTATTTTGTACTTCTGGGTACGGATTTTTTCTTGCTGCGCTGGATCCTGTTTTTTCCCCCCCTTTTGGATACTTTGTACTTCCCAAAATATTTGGGATTTTTTTCTTATTATTATTATCATCCATTATATTTTTTTCTTTATCCACCAATTTAGCGCTTGTGACCTTTTGTCGTTTTTTGCAGTGTGCAACAAAGATTGTTAAACATCCAAATTATTAATACTGTATTTGGATTTAGCTAATAAAACAAAAAATCTTGGTTACTCTTAGTTGAATTGAACTGTGCCCGTGCCTCACTGTGCCCGTGCCTCACTGTGCCCGTGCCTCACTGTGCCCATGCTTCAATCACTGCGCCCGTACCTAATGCAGATTTTCATGGTATACGGATTTTACTGCTACACAGGTGGCCATTCCAGTATTCAAAAGCCGCGCCTCCTCGTCTGTGATAGGAGGAACACTCAATTTCCCAGCATTCAGTGTTCCGCCTATCATGGTCATCCTCATAACACAGACGAGGATGAGAGGATGTCCGTGATAGGCTGAATACTGCCTGCTGTGAAATTGAGTGTTCCGCCTATCACAGACGAGGACTCGGGAGGCGCGGTTTTTGAACACTGCAATGGCCGCCGTCTGTCTGCATGACACGCTGATCAGGTAGGCAGACGGCGGATGCAGCGAGTAGATGTAATTGGGGTAACGCTGCCCAGTGCCATTCCGGATACGCCCCCTGCAGTCCTGCTACGGAAACTTTGAAGGGGAAAAAAAAAAAAGATTTTCTTCAAAACTGAATCGATTTGAGCTCAAAACTCGATTCAAGATTAAAATCGTTTTTTTTCCCAGCCCTAAGGTAAAGTGATGCATCTGCATTAACTTTTCCCATAGAGCTGCCAAAATTCCTACTTGGAAATCCCCAGCAGGACTTGGCTAGGTCCACACTGCTGTGATCAGACATTCTGTGGAACTTTGATAAGGTTTGTATATCCTTTGTAGCCAATATCAAGCTGGAATCACACGAAAGTAGTATATTAATCTTTTTCAAAAATCGCTTCATGCCGAGTGGCATTGCTGTGAACAGGCACCACTGAAAACAAGGTGATTTCCATTGCCATGCAATTCTGTGAGATTCAAGTCACATCTAAAATTGCACCAGGGGCTAGAAGACGCAAAGAGGGAACTGTGAAGAGGAGGATCGGGGCTGCTCTGTGCAAGACCCCTGCACAGGGCAGGTAAAGTAGAACATGCTATAAAAACACGACACTTTACAATCACTTTAAAAGCCTTTCCTTTAGCCTTGCAGTTGTACAGGCTCCCCTCCTGTACTTTAACTACTTGCCGACCAGCCGCCGCAGATGCACTGTGGAAGGTTGGCTCGGCTGCGCGAATTGCCTTCATTGTACGCCGGGCTCATCGTACACGGCGATCTGTGGGCGCAAAATATATAGCGTCTACAAAATAGGGAATAGATGGTGTTTTTTTTTTTTTTTTTTTTTTTAGTAATGGCGGTGATCAGTGATTTATAGCACAACTGCGACATTGTAACGGACAGATCGGACACATTTTTGGGACCATTGGCATTTATACAGTGATCAGTGCTATAAATATGCACCGATTGCTGTATAAATGTCACTAGCAGGGAAGGGGTTAACACAAGGAGCAATCAAGGGGTTAAATGTGTTTACTAACTGTGGGGGGGAGAAGGGATGGACGTACGAATGACGGAGTACAGAGAGATTGCTGTTCCTAATCACTAGGAACAGACGATCACTCTGAACTCCCTTGTCAGAACGGAGATCTGTTTGTTTACATTGACAGCGGGCCCGCTGTAGCTGTTAAGAGGGACCGCCGTACAGCTACAGCGATTTGTGGGAACGTGCCGACCTACCGCCGTATAATGACAGCGTCTGGTCAGCAAGTGGTTAACCACTTCAATACCAGACACTTTCCCCCCCTTCCTACCCAAGCCAACTTTCAGCGCTGCCGTTGTTTAAAATGACAATTGCGCCATCACTATACCCAAATTTTTATCATTTTGTTCCCACAAAGCTTTCTTTTGGTCTTATTTGATCACCTCTGGGTTTTTTTTTTACTTTTTTCAGCAAAAAAATAAAGTTTTTGTTTGTTATAAAATTTTGGAAATCAGTACATTTTCTCCTTCACTGATGAGGCTGCACTGAGGGGCACTGATGAGGCTGCACTGAGGGGCATCACTGCTATGGAAGCACTGGCAGGTATTTCTGATGGGCCTCATATGTGGGCACACAATGGCATCCCTGGTGGCTGAGTGGGCATCCTCGGGAGGGGGCTGCGCTGATAATCGGCGCAGACCCCCTCCCTGTCAGGAGAGCAGCGATCGGCTCTCCTCTACTCACGTCTGTCAGACACGAGTAAGGAAAAGCCGATACACGGCTCAGTTTACATCATGATCAGCTGCGATTGGATACAGCTGATCACGTGGTAAAGAGTCTGAGACTTTACCTAAATTGGAGTTGCGGTGTGTCAGAGTGACACCCCACAACAGCAGGCTCATGGGGGCTTGTTATCCTTATCACGTCATCCTGACCGGACGTCAAATAACAGACATCATATTACTATATGGCGGGCGGGAAGTGGTTAAATGGCTGCTGATTACACCTGATCGCTCAGGGGCCGTGTTACTAGAAAGAGACAAGTTTTTTTTTTTTTTTTTAGGCAATTTGTATTTATTTTTTTGCTCTGACTCCAACTGGAGCAACTGAAAAAGGGAAAAGTCTATATGACCCCAAACCAGGGATCCTGACCCTAAGAAGCTCATGAATAGCACACTGCTCCTAAACATACATAAAAGCACAAAGAAAGGCTGAAAAACACCAGAAAACCCAGACAATTAAGGTGTGAACAATGCCTTCATCATGTTGATCAGCGAGGAGAAACCAGGCAAGGCAAAATATAAGAGTTAAAAACTTCAACTTTGAAGAAAGGGACACAGGGGCTCCTGTACAGACTGCAATGCTGGAGCTGTCATTATTTTGGGATTACAGTTTGAGGAGGAGGCAAGAATCATAACTAGAATGTCAACGGACACCTACCAATACAAAGCTCCGAACAGAGCACCACTTCCAGGCACAAGGACGACACTGGAAGTCGGCACACCACAGATCCCCCACACTGATCCACCCGGCAGATCACTACATACAGTGCCTTAAAGTATTCATACCCCTTGAAATTTTCCAGTTTGTCATGTTACAACTAAAAACATAAATGTATTTTATTGGGTAATTATGTGATAGACCAACACAAAGTGGCACATAATTGTGAAGTGGAAGGAAAATGATAAATGGTTTTCAAAATTTTTACAAATATCTGAAAAGTGTGGCGTACATTTGTATTCAGCCCCCTTTACTCTGATACCCCTAACTATAAATCCAGTGGAACCAATTGCCTTCAGAAGACACCCAAGTAATAGAGTCCACCTGTGTGTAATTTAATCTCAGTATACAGATGTTCTGTGAAACCCTCAGGTTTGTTAAGAGAACCTTAGTGAACAAACAGCATCATGAAGGCCAAGGAACACACAAGACAGGTCAGGGATAAAGTTGGAGAAGTTTAACCTCCCTAGCGGTAATCCCGAGTGTGGCTCGGGGTGAATTTTCATTACAAAAAGCGGTAACCCTGAGCCACTCGGGATTGCATCGCAGGATCCAGGCAAAGTTACTTACCTTGTCCCCAGGATCCTGCAATATCTCCCCGCTGTGTACTCCGTTCCCTGCGAGTGCCGCAACGCACGGGGACGGAGACCAGCTCCAAATTCAAAAAGTGAAAAAACACAACATACAGTAATGTAATTTGTAAACAAAAATGGTCTTTCGCGCTACTAAAGAGTAGGTGAAATGCAAGTAAAGTGTATAATGCTAAAAGCTGCAAAAACTAATTGTGTTCACCTTACACACTAGTAGAAATGAAAAGGGGGGGGGGGTGTTTTCACGCTGAAAGCCGGCAGCTAAACTACATAAGGTGTCGAAAGCCAGCACTGAAACTAAATAAAGTGCTGAAATATTTAGGTCTGTATTAAATATTAGGCTTGTGCACAACGGAAAAATTCGTTCCGTTTCGGTTCGTTTCTTTCCGGTCCTGTTGATTCGTAATCATTCGTAATTTTGCTAGACGGGATTTTTCGTGTTCGGACTCATTCGTATTTTTGCAAGCGACATTTTTCGTTGAATTTTTTGTTGCTTTACAATTCGTACTTTCGGTAGAGTACGTTGTTTTTCGTTGATTCTGGACACAACTCCTACTTTCGTAACTTTTTTTGGGTTCGTTGATTCGTAATTTTCTGTGTCTCTCTCACGACGACGCTGACTATTATGCCTAATGTGCTTCGAATGGATTTGTACTTTTCGAAATACATAGCGGTTATTTGTAACGATTCGAAATCTCGTATTTTACTTTCGTTTTTTACATGCGGCTATAGCCTCCGCCCCTGTACACCATTTTGAGAGGGTTCAGCACGGTGAGGGAGAAGCAGAGAGCAGAGCAGAGTGTTATTGTGCTTCGAATGGATTAGAAATCTCGTATTTTACTTTCGTTTTTTACATGCGGCTATAGCCTCCGCCCCTGTACACCATTTTGAGAGGGAGTTCAGCACGGTGAAGGAGAAGCAGAGAGCAGAGCAGAGTGAGTGTTATTTTGTTTCCAATGGATTTGTACATTCGTAAGTTTTTTCATAACGAATTATGCCGAAGACATTCGGGCATTCGCTATTTTGCGGTATAATTTATTTCGGATTCGGTTTTATTCGTAATTGCTTTGTTCGGAAATTCGAATGCTTCCGAATGTCCGAAAGTTGCTAAATTCGGACGAATTTCGATTCGTTACGAAACGAATTGCACAAGCCTATTAAATATACAGTCCTAAATCAATTAATCTCCAGTGATAATTAAGTGCACAAGTATTAAAGTGCAATATTCATATATAAGTAAATCTTGGTCCAATGACATAAATAATAAAGTGCTAATATATATATATATATATATATATATATATATATATATATATGACACAATGATATTGTCTATGTATTCCAAAAATTAATACTGTGAAAAAAAAAAAAAAATAAAAAAAAAGGTAAAAAGGTCAAAATATAAATAAATGAGAATAAAATAGTCCATGCTCAAAAGTCCTTAGACGTGAATATTCAAACAAAGTGAACTAATGTTGAATTTAAATCCTCTGCTGAATAAAAAGATGAAAGAATATCTCTGATGTGTCCATGCAGTGGTCTCACGGATCTCTCACCTCCATTAGAACATAATATGCATGTTCAAATAAATGTATCTCCTCTATGGTAGTTCTTCTGGTGTGTATTGTTGCTAATCCCAGCCTCGTCTCCTCTGCTTACAGTGGTATTACAGCCCCTGAAGAGAGAAGGGGGGGGGGGAGGGAGCAACTCCAATGGGGATATGGGATGGGAATAAGGAAGAGAAAGGGGCCTCCAATAGTGTAGTATTTTGAATCAAAAAACTGGTTTATTAATAAAATAAATGTAATGCTCGTACATCAAAACAAAGTAACTACAGCTTAAAAGGAACAACAGCGGCGTTGTACGCCGTCTTACTAGTCCTCCGGGTACTTGCGGTCTGCGGTCCTCGTAATTTCCCTACGTCGTTACGTCACGCACCTCGTGACTATCACAGTATTAATTTTTGGAATACATATACAATATCATTGCATATATATATATATATATAACTTTGTGCACTTTATTATTTATGTCATTGGACCAAGATTTTTTTATATATGAATATTGCACTTTAATACTTGTGCACTTAATTATCACTGGAGATTAATTGATTTAGGACTGTATTATCAATACAGACCTAAATATTTCAGCACTTTATTTAGTTTCAGTGCTGGCTTTCGACACTTTATGTAGTTTAGCTGCCGGCTTTCAGCGCGAAAACACACCCCCCCCCCCTTTTTCAATGTAATTTGTAAGATTACAGTGTACTGTATCAAATTATTTCACCTCCCTTTTGTCCCTAGTGCTCTGCATGTAGTTTTATATTATATATACACACTGTTCTTTCTGCCTGGAAACTAGCAACCAAAAAGTGCCCCTTTGCGTCAAAAGCGGTTTTAGACGAGTGATAGTGATTTGTGGGGAAAATCGACATCAAAACACTGAAAGTTATGACAGCGACAATTCTGCAACTGAGCAAAATGTGTTTTTGATTACATTATATTATAAAATTTGGTTTCAAACGTCATCATACCCGGGAAGTCTACTAGACTCTTGTTTGGACAGATTTAAGCGAGTTATTCCTAAGAATTACAGGCCTACAATATAAACGCCAAATTTCTATGCAAAATAAGTGTGTGTGTGTGTGTGTGTCCCCCAAGCTTTGAACATCTCATGGAGCACTGTTCAATCCATCATCCAAAAATGAAAAGAGTATGGCACAACTGCAAACCTACCAATACATGGCTGTCCACCTAAACTGACAGGCCGGGCAAGGAGAGCATTCATCAGAGAAGCAGCCAAGAGGCCCATGGTAACTCTGGAGGAGCTACAGAGATCCACAGCTCAGGTGGGAGAATCTGTCCACTGGACAACTATTAGTCGTGAACACCACAAATCTGGCCTTTATGGAAGAGTGGCATAAAGCAAGTCATTGTTGAAAGAAAGCCATAAGAAGTCCCGTTTGCAGTTTGCGAGAAGCCATGTGGGGGACACAGCAAACATGTGGAAGAAGGTGCTCCGGTCAGATGAGACGAAAATTTAAACTTTTTGGCCTAAAAGCAAAACGCTATGATTGGCCCGAAAACTAAAACTGCACATCACCCTGAACACACCATTCCTACTGTGAAACATGGTGGTGGTGGCAGCATCATGTTATGGGGGGATGCTTTTCTTCAGCAGGGACTTGAACCTGGTCAGAGTTGATGGGAAGATGGATGGAGCCAAATACAGGGCAATCTTAGAAGAAAACCTGTTAAGAGTCTGCAAAAGACCTGAGACTGGGGCAGGGGTTCACCTTCCAGCAGGACAACGACCCTAAACATACAGCTAGAGCTACAATGGAATGGTTTAGATCAAAGTGTAATATATATATATATATATATATATATATATATATATATATATATATATATATATATATATGTGTTAGTATGGCCCAGTCAAAGTCCAGACCTAAATCCAATTGAGAATCTGTGGCAAGACTTGAAAATTGCTGTTCACAGACGCTCTCCATCCAATCTGACAGAGCTTGAGCTATTTTATAAATTAGAATGGGGGAAAAAAGTCACTCTCCAGGTGTGCAAAGTTGGTAGAGACATCCCCAAAAAGACTTGCTGCTGTAATTGCAGCAAAAGGTGGTTCTACAAAGTATTGACTCAGGGGGGCTGAATACAAATGCATGTCACAAGGGATATGAATACCACAAGGATTTGTACCACAGATCCCTGCACTGATCCACCCGGCAGATCGCTACACACCGCAAATCTGATACACCCAGCCTGATTGATGGAAATCATTTAAAAAAAAGAACTGTCAGTGTTGCTCCAGAACAGGATATCACATTCTTTATTGGATTCTGCTCGTGTCACTTGGCTGGATGTAGATGCTGAGAGACCTATATCAGACACTGATAATGAGGATTACCTGAATAGAGCTGGTACTGATAGGTTCGGGCCCAGGACCCGCTGTAAGCCAGGCACACGGGCCCAGAGCCCGCTGTAAGCCAGGCACAAATCTATACCCAGGTAGTAGAGCTGCACAATTAATCGTTAAAAAAACGTGATCTCGATTCAACCCCCCTGACGATCTCCAGTGCAGTTTGCCAATTCTTTCATATAACAATGGAGACTAAGGCTTCGTGTACATGGGACGTTGTTCAACCTCTTCTGAATGATTTAACTTGACAGCTAGAAACCAGTGTCTAAAAACGGCCGTTTAGCCGCGTTCACGTCTAAAAGCATTTGAAAAAAAAAAAAAATTATCATTTTTGTTAAAATGAAAAACGTCTCTAAACTAAACGCTGCTAAACATGAGTTGCCGTGTTTAGCGCTTAAACTGCCTCTAAACAGAGCTTCTGAGCACATATTTTTGGGTCCAAGAAAAAGCCTCTAAACACAACTGCCTAGAAACAACTACAAATGACCCAGTGTACATGTACTGATAAGATAACAGGAGAGTTCAGGGGCAGTTGAAAAAAAATGCCCAACTGCTCCTAAACTTCCGTTTACCAGCAGCAGTGTACACGAGGCCTTATCTGCTCACTCAGCTGTTAAAAGAAAATATCGGGCAGTCTGCCAAGTTTTTAACAGGAAACATTGTAACGCTTCCTTCTTAGATCAAAGGGATAAACTTCTGTGTGTGTAAAGAAAAAAATCCAAGCAGTCTGCCAAGTTAACAACATGAAACATTGTAACCAACTTCCTTCTTAGATAAAACTTCGGTGTGTAAATGCAGGAGGTTTAACCACTTAAAGTCCAAATCTTTTTCTGACATTAGTTTAAGTTAAAAATCAATATTTTTTTTACTAGAAAATTACTTGGAACCACCAAACATATATTTTAAGCAGAGACCCTGGGGAATAAAATGGCAATTGCTGCAATATCTTTCAAATGCAATTTTTGGGGAAAAAAGACACTTTAAAAAAACGAAACAGTAAAGTTAGACCAATTTTTGGGGTTTTAAGAAGAAAACTGTTACGCCGCGAAAATCGTGATCTTCTAAGCAAAAAAATAATAATTGAGATTCTCATTTTAGCCAGAATTGTGCAGCTCTACCGTGTAGAAGACACGCAGGCACAGTAAAGTAGGCCTGTGTGTGTTCCCTGGTGTAGGCCAGGGGGCACACAGGCCTAACCCACCCAGGGGGCAGCCAGGTACACAGGCCTACTCCTCTCGTGCCAGAGAGCAGCTGGGCACAGGCCTACCCCACCCACCCAGGGGGCAGCCAGGCACACACCACACACCCAGGGGGCAGCCAGGCACCCACCCAGGGGGCAGCCAGGCACACACCACCCACCCAGGGGGCAGCCAGGCACACACCACACACCCAGGGAGCACACAGGGGGCAGCCAGGTACACAGGCCTACTCTTGTGCCAGAGAGCAGCTGGGCACAGGCCTACCCCACTTACCCAGGCCTACCGCACTCACCCAGGCCTACCCCACCCAGGGGGCAGCCAGGCACACCACCCAGGGGGCAGCCAGGGAGCACAGGCCTACTCTTGTGCCAGGGGGCAGCTGGGCACAGGCCTACCCCACTTACCCAGGCCAACCCCACCAAGCCAGGCCTACCCCACCCACCTAGGGGGCACACAGGCCCACCCCACCCACCTAGGGGGCAGCCGGGCACACAGGCCTACACCCTTCCAGAGGACAGCCAGGCACTCGGGTAGGATAATCCCCGGCAGTCTCCTTGGTATGGGAGATGAGCCTCCTCTCCTCCCCCTTGGATGACTGAGACCTGGCCCTGTCCCCTCAGTTCCCCGCCCTTGCCCCGGTACAGCCGGCTCAGCCATCCCCATTCCGGAGGCCGCCATGTTGGAGACCGGCAGCAGGCTTATCAGTATCAGCCCTCCCCTCACCTCCACATCTCGCCCCTTGTTCTTGAAGCTCTTGATCCGGTGGTTCTCTAGGCTGGCGCTTTCCGCCATGGCGGCTGTGTGAGGCTCTCGGTGATCTCTTCCCCCGTTACCGGCTGCGACACCACAAGGACCGCGCGAGCCGCACTCCCCCGCCCTGCGCGTACTCGCCTCGAGGAGGAGGAGGAGGGGGCGGAGCTGTGGCGTCACTCGGGGGGGGGGCTGAGGAAGCGGCTAGGTTTCTGGAATCGCGCGGCTCTTGCTGGTCAGGCGCGGGCAGTACTGTCGCGTGCCCCGTCACGCCTCCAATCCTCCCCAGACCGTTCCCTTTATTACAAGCCCCTGAACAGAACCCCTTTGAGGTGTACGTGCTGAGTAATGTTTATTGTAAGTGTCGCGATAAAGTTACGAGAAGAAAAAAAAAATTGTTCGGAGGTGTAGCGGCGACGTCCCGCGTCACGTGATTAGAAAAAAGAACGCGCCAGATTGCAGAAGTCACCTCCCTCTGCCGCGAGCTGCTGGCCCCGCCCACCCGGGTAAGCCCTCTCTTCCTATGAGGGGGGCGGGGGGAAGGCGGGTATTCCCCGTGTTGTGCTGCGGGGGTTCCGTCACTCCGCATTCCTCCCGCCACTCAGAATAAAACCCGCGTCTTCCTATCATTATAGACCTCGCCCCATTCGTGAGTCAGCGCTGAGCTATTTATACAAGTCATACCTGACAACCCCAATCCTGAGAGCTCAGCCCTGACCGCTCACCCGTCCCCTTCCCCCCTCCTACTCCTCTCCTAGTCACAGGGCAAGAAAAACTAAGTGAACCCCTGGGACTGAGTCATCACATGGGATCTGATCCTCATCCATAGACAAACCATTCTCATGTCTTTATTGAACACACCTATTAACCACTTCAGACCATTTGGCTGGCCAAAGACCAGGCCACTTTTTGCGATTCGGCACTGTGTCGCTTTAACTGACAATTGCGCGGTCGTGCGACGTGACTCCCAAACAAAATTGACGTCCTTTTTTTCCTACAAATAGAGCTTTCTTTTGGTAGTATTAGATAATTTCTGCGGTTTTTATTTTTTGCGCTATAAACAAAAATAGAGCGACAATTTTGAAAAAAATGCAATATTTTTAACTTTTTGCTATAATAAATATCCCCAAAAAATATATAAAAAAACATTTTTTTCCCTCAGTTTAGGCCGATACGTATTCTTCTACATATTTTTGGCAAAAAAAATCGCAATGTGCGTTTAGTGATTGGTTTGCGCAAAAGTTATAGCGTCTACAAAATAGGTGGTAGTTTTATGGCATTTTAATTAATAATTTTTTTTTTTACTAGTGTAGCGATACCCTCAACTTAAGAGAGCCGCAAGTTTTGATTTGGGCCCTGAGTACAGCTTCCCCAACCCCCCGGCAATCTGCTCTACCTGCTCTGGCACAGTTAACCCACAGCAATTTCACATAAACAATCACTTAAATGTGGGTGTGTGGATTGATAACTCAGACTCATAGACAATGTTGTAAATAATAACTGACTTTACTGCTAGTGGTAAGATAAAAGGGGATAACATGCATGTAACATTTGGTTCACAACACATAAGCAGGTCCCTGCAGTTATAAATCACAATACTGTGTGTGTGTACCAGCAATGGAAAGGGGACGGAACGCCACGTGGGGCGACCGTTACCTAAACACCCTGTGGTGTGATAACTAACTTATAACTATCTAACGGATCAGGCCTGATCCCTAACCATGAAACTCAGTCTTAGAAGAAACACAAATCTTCACCGGCACAGGATCTGTAAAGGTGGTGCACTTGAAGTATTTAAAACCATGTATTTGTAATCCAATAGGGGGGGGGGTAATTCTCCCTCACCGGAGGTGTTAGGCCTCGGAAGTCTAGTAGGCACAAAGTATAAAAGTAACAGTTTAAAGATGAGCTTTCGCTCGCTCACCACTCCGGAACACTTCCCTCAGTCCGGAACTTCCACCGGCTGTGTCGGTCCTCGTCCACAGCGGCTTCTGCGATCGGATCCCCGATCCAGATAACTTTAGAAGAGATGAGTCTGGATGCCACCCAGGCTCGCAAAGGGGGTGGAAGGCTCTTTGGTTCGCTCCACAGGCCCCAGGCTTCAGGCCTGGAACAGCACAGATCCGCACAGGTGTATCTCTCTCTGCCTCCCCGTGTCCAAAGAGAAAGAGCTAGGCCTCACCCCCTCCTTATATTCCTTCCCCCATGAGTCTCTGGGGCATAACTCAAAACATCCTGGGACCCAGTGGGGTTCTGGGAACAGTAGTTCTGTCCTCTGCTTCTGTTAACAAAAAAACAACTCTTTCCTCCTTCCTCCCGACTCCCCTCTCTCTGGAATTTCCTGTCTCTGATTAAAGGGGAACACCCCGCTACACTAGTAATTGCGGCGATCAGTGATTTTTATCGTGACTGCGACATTATGGCGATTATTTTGACACAATTTTGGGACCATTGTCATTTTTACAGCGATCAGTGCTATAAGAATGCACTGATTACTGTGAAAATTACACTGGAAGTGAAGGGGTTAACCACTAGGTGGTGCTGAAGGGGTTAAGTGTTTCCCAGGGAGTGCTTCTAACAGGTAGGGGGAGGAGCTACCAGTGACACGTCACTGATCACTGTTCCTGATCAGTGACATGTCACTAGGCAGAACAGGGAAATGCCTTGTTTACAAAGGCATTCCCCTATTCTGCCTTTGCCAACCGCAATCGCGGGCCACCCGTGAACATCGTGAGCACACTCACGAGGCACGCGGCGGGTGCGTGCGCGCACGCTGGGCGGAAAATTTAAAGGGACGTACAGGTACGCCCATTTACCTGCCCGTGCCATTGTGTCGACATATATGTGTGTGCGGCAGTCGGCAAGTGGTTAAATACTTTCCATCCAAGCAAGGGCCGAAAGATGGATACAGTGTGGTCTCCAGTTCTGGGAGGATGTCCTCCCCTGGGGCGCACTCTGTGACGTTCCGACACAGCTGATCACAGATTGCAGTAAAGGGCCAATCACAGAAGCCCTTTACCATGTGATCAGTTGTGTACAATCACAGCTGGTTACATGTAAACAGAATTGCCAATTATCGACATTCCTTTCTCCACACTCTGTGCCTGTGTGAGGAAAGGAGGTGATAACCGACATGTCTGGCAGGGCACAGTGAGTACATTGCTTACACTGATCATCAGTGCCACCTCATCACTGCAGCCTCATCAATGCCTCCTCATCAGTGTCTCTTCCTCAGTGCCTCCTCATTACTGCAGCCTCATCAGTGCTTCCCCATCAGTACAACCTCATAAGTGCAGCCTCATCAACGTCTCCCCATCAGTACAGCCTCGTCAATGCCTCTTCATCAGTGCCTTCTCATCACTGAAGCCTCATTAGTGCCTCCTCATCAGTGCAGTCTCACCAGTGCCTCATCATCAGTGCCTCCTCATCACTGCAGCCTCATTAGTGCCTCCTCATCAGTGCAGCCTCTTTGACGCCCATCAGTGCAGCCTCATCAGTGCCTCCTCATCAGTGCAGCCTCATCAGTGCCTCCTTTTCACTGCAGTCTCATTAGTGCCTCCTCATCAGTGCCTCATCAGTGCCGCCTCATCAGCGCCCATCAGTGAAGCCTCATCAGTGCCTCCTTATCAGTACAGCCTCATTAATGCCTCCTCACCAGTGCCTCCTCAGCACTGCAGCCTGATTAGGGCCTCCTCATCAGTGCAGCCCTATCGGCGCCCATCAGTGCAGCCTCATCAGTGCCTTCTCATCAGTGCCCATCAGTGCAGCCTCATCAGCACCCATCAGTGCAGCCTCTTCAGCGCACATCTATGAAGAAGAAAAATTACTTATTTGATTTTTTTTTTAACAGTAGCTAGGGAAAAAAAAATGTTTTCAAAAATGTCGTCTTTTTTGTTTAGCAAAAAAAAACAAAAACACAGCAGTGATTAAATACCACCAAATAGAAAGCTCTATCTGTTTAAAAAAATTATACATTTTTTTGTTTGGGTACAGTATTACATGACTACGCAATTGTCATTCAAAGTGTGACAGCGCTGAAAGCTGAAAAATGGCCTGGGCGGGAAGGGGGTAAAAGTGCCCGGTATTGAAGTGGTTACCCATTTGCCTACTGTGCACTTTCAACCCCTTCCTTCCCAGGCCAATTTTCAGCTTTCATTGCTGTAGCACTTTGAATCATGCAACACTGTACCCATATGAAAATGTTATCATTTTTTTTCTTCACAAATAGTTTTTTTTTGGCGGTATTTATTCACCACTGGGGTTTTTATTTTTTGCTAAATAAACAAGTGTACAGACTAGGGATGAGCCGAACACTGTATTTCGCGTCCAGAACCTGCAAACGGACCGAAAGTTTGCGCGAACTTTAGAACCCTAATAAATACAATGGACGCAAACATTCTAAATCAAAAGTGCTAATTATAACGGCTAATATGCAAGTTATTGTCCTATAAAGGGTTTGGGGACCCGGGTCCTGCCCCAGGGGACATGTATCAATGCAAAAAAGTTTTAAAACTGCAGTTTTTTCAGGAGCAGTAATTTTAATGATGCATAAAGTGAAAAAAAGGTGAAATATTCCTTTAAATATCATACATGGGGGGTGTCTATAGTGTGCCTGTGAAGTGGCACGTGTTTCCCGTGTTTAGAACTGTCCCTGCACAAAATGACATTTCTAAAGGAAAAAGTCATTTGAAACTGCTTGCGGCTTTAATGTCATGTCTGGTCCCGGCAATATGGATGAAAATCATTGAGAAAAATGGCATGGGTACCCCCCCCACCCAACCCCTTTGGGTCTTGTATTGATATTAAGGGGAACCCCGCACCCAATAAAAAAAAGCCCTATATACTCTGAACAGCAGTATACAGACGGTGCAAACAAGACAGGGACTGTAGATGTTTGTTCTTAAAGTGGTTGTATACCCAAAATTTGTACAAGCACCTACAGGTAAGCCTACATTAAGGCTTACCTGTAGGTGCTTGCAATATCTCCGAGACCTACACAGTCTCGGAGATATTTGCAAAAAAGACTGTACCGCTATCTACGGCGCATGCGCGTCGTAGATAACGGCGCAGGCGCACTGAGCGCGGCGGCTCTTGAATGGGAGCCTGCCGGACACTGCCGGAAATTCGCGCATGCGCGGGGATCGTGCCGTTCCCCGCGCATGTGCGGGAGTGACGTCATCGCCGCTCCGGCCAATCACAGCGCCGGAGCGGCGATACCCGGAAGTCACTCCGGGTATCATGGATGCGACGGAGGACGTGTCCGAGGACTGCTGCGGGGGCTTCGATCTAAGGTAAGTGATTGATAATGAGCTAGTATGCTAGTCATACTAGCTCATTATACCTTTGCCTTGCAGGTTGACATAAAAAAAAAAAAAAAGTTTTGCGGTATACAACCGCTTTAAGTAGAATCTGTTTGTAATTTGGAACAGGTACATATTTTAAATGTAGCTCCAGCCAAAAAATCTATTTTTAAGCTTTTTGGAAAACATAGGGAAGGGTTATCACCCCTATAACATTTGTTTTGTTGTCTGTGCACCTGTTCAGAACATTTCACCTCACGTTCCGTCCCAATGAAAAAAATTTCTTTAGAAAATTTGGGGGTTTTATTGAAACAAGGATTGGTGATAAAGCATCAGTGGAGAAGAGACACCTTTTTCCCATATTTAATTCTTACAGGAGAGAATTTCCCTTCCTAGGGGTAGATTTCCTCTCACTTCCTGTTTTCTCCTTCCGTTTGCAAGTAGAAGTCGTTTGAAAGTTGGATGTTTGAAAGTAGGTGCCTGCCGTATATACTCTGCAGAAATTTGGCCCTTAGGTGTTGGTGTTGCCACAACACTGTAAGCCCCCACAGTTACTCTTGGTGGGCGCTGGAACGCCCTGCTGTGAACTATTATATCAAGAATCGCGTGAACTTTAAAACCCTATTAAATACAATGGACTCGAACGTTCAAAATCTAAAGTGCTAATTATAAAGGCTAATATGCAAGCTATTGTCCTAAAAAGGGTTTGGGGACCCGGGTCCTGCCCCAGGGGACATGTATCAATGCAAAAAAAAGTTTTAAAAACTGCCGTTTTTTCGGGAGCAGTGATTTTAATAATGCATAAAGTGAAACAATAAAAAGTGAAATATTCCTTTAATTTTCGTACCTGGGGGGGTGTATAGTATGCCTGTAAAGCAGCGCTTGTTTCCCTTGCTTAGAACTGTCCCTGCACAAAATGTAATTTCTGAAGGAAAAAAAGCCATTTAAAACCGCTCGCGGCTATAATGAATTGTCGGCTCCCGGCAATACAGAGAAAAGTCATTGATAAAAATAAATGCGTGGGTGTCCCCCCAAATTCAATTACTAAGCCCTTCAGGTCTGGTATGGATTTTAAGGGGAACTCCTCCCCAAATGTAAAAAAAAAAATGGTGTGGAGTTCCCCCAAAAATCCATACCAGACCGTTTATCCGAGCACGCAACCTGGCAGGCTGCAGGAAAAGAGGGGGGGATGAGAGAGCGCCCCCCCCTCCTGAACCGTACCAGGCCACATGCCCTCAATATGGGGAGGATGTCCCCATGTTGTTGGGGACAAGAGCCTCATCCCCACAACCCTTGCCCGGTGGTTGTGGGGGTCTGCGGGCAGGAGGCTTATCAGAATCTGGAAGACCCCTTTAACAAAGGGGACCCCCAGATCCCGCCCCCCATGTGAATTGGTAAGGGGTACATTGTACTCCTACCATTTCACAAAGAAAGTGTAAAAAAAATGTAAAAAAAACACAGACACCTTGGAAAAGTCCTTTATTAAAAATAAAAAATAAAAAACACATTCCAGCGATGTAATCCAATGTCCCGCGGCGATCCGATGTCCAGCGCTGCAGTCTCCACTCGAAACGTCATTGGCTGAGTGGACCTACACTGCGGAGGAAGTTCCCCATCAGGTCCACTCAGCCAATGACGTAGGCGGGACTGAGGTACGAGGGGGCGGGGCGCCCTCATATGTCAGACCCCGCCTACGTCTTGGCTGAGCGGACCTGATGGGGAACTTCCTCTTCAGTGTAAAAAAATGAATAGACCCGCCCCTTCTCATGTTCCCCATCAGGTCTGCTCCTGATGGGGAATGTGAGAAGGGGTGGGTCTATTCATTCATCTATTCTGCCCCCTCGTACCTCAGATACATTGCATTGATACATGTCCCCTGGGGCAGGAGCCGGGTCTCCAAACACTTTTTATGACAATAACTTGCATATAACCCTTTAAAATTAGCACTTTAGATTTCTCCCATAGACTTTTACAGGGTGTTCCGCGGCTTTTCGAATTTACCGCGAACACCTCAAATTGTTCGCTGTTCGGCGAACATGCGAACAGGCAATGTTCGAGTCGAACATGAGTTCGACTCGAACTCGAAGCTCATCCCTAATCAAGAATTGTAATTACATGCCATTGTTGAACAGTGGTAGGAAAAATTGGGCCTTTGGTAGTGGTGGTGGTGCTGGTGCCACAACACTGTAAGTCCTTACAGTTACTCTTGGTGGATGCAGGAATGGGCCCTGCTGTGAATTATTCGATCAAGAATTGTAATTACATGCCCCTGTTGAACAGGGGCAGAAAAATTGGGCCTTTGGTGGTGGTGTTGCCACAACACTGTAAGCCCTCACAGTTACTCTTGGTGGGTGCAGGAATGGACCCTGCTGTGAATTATTAGATCAAGAATTGTAATTACATGCCCCCGTTGAACAGGGGCATAAAAATTGGGCCTTAGGCACTGGTGCCACAACACTGCAACCCCTCACAGATACTGTACTTGGAGCGCAGCATTGAGCCCTGCTGCAAAGTATTGCATCAAAAATTGTAATTACACGCCCCTGTTAAACAGGGGCTGAAAAATTGGGCCTTAGGCACTGGTGCTGGTGCCACAACACTGCAACCCCTCACAGATACTGTAGTTGGAGTGCAGCAATGAGCCCTGCTGCAAAGCATTGCATCAAAAATTGTAAATACACGCCCCTGTTAAACAGGGGCTGAAAAATTGGGCCTTAGCCACTGGTGGCGGTGCCCAGAACCAAAATTGTTCTTTCAAGATATCAGCATGATCATTGAGGAGGAAGAGGATAGTCACTCAGCATAACAGCATAGTCACTCAGCATCAGCATAGGCAGTCTTGAAGGGATCTGACATTTCCAAAAAAATGATTCGGTTACATCAGCATCAGATGGTTGGTAGCTGGTGGTGATCCAAGACTGATTCATTTTTATGAAGGTCAGTCGATCGACCAAGTCGGTGGACAGGCACACCCTGTGATCGGTTACAAAGCCTCCAGCAGCACTGGATGTGCGTTCTGAAAGAACGCTGGATGCAGGACAGGCCAGTAGCTCAATTGCATACTGTGCAAGCTCTGGCCAGTGATCCATCCTCAAGACCCAGTAACCCAGAGGATTTTCGGTGGGAAAGGTGTCCAAGTCTGATCTTGCCCCTAGGTATTCCTGTACCATGTAAACCAGACGCTGGCGATGGTTGCTGGAACCGATCATACCTTGGGGCTGCGTACTAAAAAATTGTCTGAACGCGTCCGTCAAACGGCCACCTTCTCCACCGCTCCTTCTTTGACTGACCGAAGCCTCAGCAACACGTTGTCCAGGACCAGGAATTTGTAACCTCCCAGTCTCTGGGAACGCGTTGCACAGACCTTTCTGCAAGGCCTCCCAAAGATGCTTCATCCTCTGCTCCCTCTGCGACGGCAAGATAAGGTCCGCAACCTTACCCTTGTAACGTGGATCAAGGAGGTTTGCCAGCCAGTAATGATCCCTCTCCTTGATCGCACGAATACAAGGATCCTTCTGTAGGCTTTGCAGGATCAGGGACGCAATGCAGCGTAGGTTTGCTGAGGCATTCAGTGCGAAGTCCTCTGGGTCACTGAGGACGACATGATCCGCAGCCACCTCCTCCTAGCCACGTTCAAGTCCATGGGTGTCTTGGGACTGTAATTGATCCCTTGAAGACTGCTGCTGATGCTGAGTGCTAGGCTCCACCTCCATGCTGACACAATAATCATCCTCCTCCTCCTGTGTGATAGCCGGGCCAGCAGGAACACTGTCTGGATAAAGGGGGCCTTGAGAGGTAAGGAAGTCCTCCTCTTCCTGCCTCTGTTCTGCCTCAAGTGCCCTGTCCATTATTCCATGCAGCATGTGCTCCAACAGGTGGACAAGAGGGACAGTGTCACTGATGCATGCACTGTCACTGCTCACCATCCTCGTGGCCTCCTCAAATGGTGCATGCATCCCTGATCATGGCCCACTGGCGTGAGGAAAAAAATCCAAGCTCCCCTGACACTGTCCTGGTGCCATATTGCAACAGATACTCTGATGGCCCTCTGCTGCGTGTGCAGCCGCTGCAACATGGCCGACGTAGAGTTCCACCTGGTGGGCATGTCACAGATTAGGCGGTTCTTGGGCAGGTTGTAATCCTTTTGCAGGTCAGCCAGCCGAGCACTGGCATTATGACCGGCGGAAATGCCCACAGAGTTTCCTGGCCTGCTTCAGGACCTCCTGTAAGCATGGGTACCTGCCCAAGAACCGCTGCACCACCAAGTTAAGGACGTGAGCCAAACAGGGCACATGGGTCAGTTGTCCCTGTCGGAGGGCGGAGAGGAGGTTGGTGCCATTGTCGGAAACCACCTTTCCTGGCTTAAGCTGGCGTGGTGTCAACCACCTCTGAGCCTGCCCCTGCAGAGCTGACAGAATCTCTGCCCCAGTGTGGCTCCTGTCCCCCAAGCACACTAGCTCAAGCACCGCATGGCATCTTTTTGCCTGCGTACTTGTGT
The DNA here is from genome assembly GCA_029206835.1 of Rana muscosa. Taxonomy (NCBI): domain Eukaryota; kingdom Metazoa; phylum Chordata; class Amphibia; order Anura; family Ranidae; genus Rana; species Rana muscosa. The sequence continues at coordinate 996,542,845 of CM055117.1, read as the reverse complement.
AGCCTCTTGACCGCCTACGGAGCACCGCTGGTTCCAAGGTCAGAATCACCAGTAGTAACATTTTGGAGGCGTGGTGGCAGAACAACCTCCAACACTACTGCACCTTGTCCTGCATCCTTCCCATCTGCCAGCAGAGTCACCCAACGTGCCGTGAAAGATAGGTAACGTTCCTGTCCATGCTTGCTGGACCATGAGTCAGCGGTAATATGCACCTTACCGCTGACCGCCCTGTCCAGCGAGGCCAAGACATTGCCTTCCACATGCCGGTAGAGAGCCAGAATCGCTTTCCGCGAGAAAAAGTGGCGTTTGGGAACCTCCCACTGAGGAACCGCACATTCCACAAACTCACGGAAGGGGGCAGAGTCTACCAACTGAAAAGGCAGCAGTTGAAGTGCTAGCAATTTAGCCAAGCTAGCATTCAACCGCTGGGCATGTGGATGGCTGGGAGCGAACTTCTTTTGCAGCAGCTGGGGCAGGGAAATTTGCCTGGTACAATCGGACGTCGGTGTACCGATAGCAGATTGCCCCCAAGTACTTGTGTCAGGGAAATCTTCCGTCCAACAGCGCCAATCAGCGCCCAATGCGCACGCGCGGCGGAATGATGCTTCGGCGCGTGCGCGGGACGGCGCTTCTACGTCCTCGGGTGCGCGCGGCGGCGCACCAATAGGAATCCAGGCGGGCCTATTTAAAGAAACCCAGCTGCACTGACAAGTTGCTGGTTTGTCAGCTTTCCTGTGTACCCAAGACTCTGGAAAACTACCTGAAAATCTCCTTGTGACCCGGACTGGCTTGATTCCTCTGATCTCTCTCCTGGACCTGACCCTCGGCTTGTTATACGGACTTCTGCCTTCTCTTGTGTTTGACCCTCGGCCTGTGACTCGGATCTGCTGCCTGTCTACAACCCTTGACCTCCTGCTTGTACCTTTGGATTCCTACGTTTCATTTGAACTCCTGCCTTGTTCCTGGTATTTTCTGGACTTGTTACTTTTTGCTGTGCTAGACCCCCAGCCGGGACTGTTACCTCTGCAGTTGCAACCCGGACTCAGCCTGCACCGGCTTCTATTGACTCTTGCTGTTTGAACTATACCGATCCAGCTAGTTCCTGCTAGAAGCCTGCTCTTCAGTCTACTCAGCACTACCGGACCGTCTACAAGTACCCACCACCTGCTGGTAGCCGGTGCCGCTTCTCGCCATCCACTCCCTGTCTCCTCTCCAGGGAGTGGAGTGCGTCAAGTCGTAAAGGTGAACCACTCTCGGCATCTCGGCCTCGGTAAGTACATACCTTAACAGTACAAACCAGCCAGATGTCTGAGGCCGACAGGGTGCGTTCACCGTTCGAGACCCTCTGTCAGCAGGTCACCGCGGTAACCGATGCGGTTCATAAATTACAAGAAGGTTATGTCCAAATGGATGGCCGCTTTCAGCTACTTACTGGAGCTACAGGACCAGCATCACCAGCTGCTACCGCTGCCAATGTTGCCTCCACTTCTCAAAATCAGGCAAACCCTACCGTAGTAATGGCTACCCCTGAACCCAGGGTCCCTCTGCCTGAACGATTCTCTGGCGTCCGTAAGAAATATCGGGCTTTCAAAAACGCATTCTCTTTACCTCGCCCTTCAACCCAGGACTTTTTCTTCAGAAGTGGTAAAGGTGGGGTTCGTTATCTCCCTTCTAACCGACGAACCTCAGGCCTGGGCCCACGGCCTGATGGAGCAAAGCAGCCCCATACTAGATTCCGTGGACACCTTCTTCGAGAGTATGGCGCAGCTGTATGACGATCCTTAGCGATCAGCCACAGCTGAGTCTGTTCTCCACAGTTTAACCCAGGGGAGAAGGCCGGTGGAGGACTACACGGCAAAATTCCAGAAATGGTCAGCTGACACTGGCTGGAATGAGACGGCTCTCAAATACCAGTATCGCCAAGGACTGTCTGAGGCTCTCAAAGACGAGCTGGCCAGGATTGGTGTTCCCACTACTCTGGAAGATTTGATCCAGTCTGTCACTCAGCTTGACAGATGCCTGTGGGAGCGGCGTTCTGAGCGTTTCCAGACTACCCGTCCTAACTGGACTTTGCCCCGATCAGCTCCTGCCTATACACCCATCCCAGTTCCTACAGCATCTTCTCCTCCCGAGCCTGAACCCATGCAGCTTGGTCTGATTCGTCCTCCCCTTTCTCCTGAGGAAAAGCAGCACAGGCGTCAGGCCAATCTGTGTCTTTACTGTGGGGGTACTGGCCATTTCCTTCGGAGCTGCCCAGTAAGACCTAGTAAGTGTACCCCCAAAGACACTTTGAACTACCAAGTTTCTGGCTTACCACAGACTTACGTTGTTCTTTCTATTTCTCTACAGCTACCAGCAGGAGTAACCCGCCTACCGGCGATTATTGATTCCGGAGCCTGCAGCTGCTTTCTGGACTCTTCACTTGCTTCCCAACTTCACTTTCCTCTGCAAACCAAGGACCGTTATCTTCAGGTCCGTCTGGCGGATGGATCCCTGCCCCGTTCAGGGGTGATTACGCAAGAAACAAAACCCGTCCTTGCTATCACGGATTCAGGCCACCAAGAATACCTCCGATTTGACCTCATCGCATCTCCCATGTTCCCCATCATCCTGGGCCTCCCTTGGCTGCAAGCACACGAGCCTCACATAAACTGGGTCAAAAGGGAAGTTAACTTCACTTCTTCGTATTGTTACCAACACTGTCTCTCCGCACTTCCAACTGTCTGTGCTACTTTAACCCCTCAACCGGATAACCTACCACATGTTCCATCAGCATACTTGGAATTCCGGGACGTCTTCGACAAACAGCAGGCCGACCGCCTACCACCACATCGGCCCTACGATTGCCCCATTGACCTTCTGCCTGGCTCCAAAATTCCGTTCGGCCGCATCTTTCCCTTGTCCGAATCTGAGTTGAAGGCCCTCAAGGCCTACATCGAGGAAAATCTGGAAAATAAATTCATTCGCCCCTCTTCTTCCCCAGCCGGTGCCGGAATCTTTTTTGTTGAAAAAAAAGACGGGACTCTGAGGCCCTGCATCGACTATAGGGAATTAAATAAAATTACTATTAAAAACAGATACCCGCTGCCTCTCATCCCGGAGTTGTTCCAACGATTCCGATCAGCTCGGATCTTCTCTAAACTGGACCTTCGAGGGGCCTACAATCTCATCCGGATCAGGGGTGGAGACGAATGGAAGACCGCTTTTAGATCTAGGTTCGGTCATTTTGAATACTTGGTCATGCCATTCGGGCTTTGCAATGCCCCAGCCACTTTCCAGCACCTGGTCAATTACATTTTCCGTGAACACCTTGACGACTTCCTAGTAGTCTACCTAGACGATATTCTTATTTTCTCGTCCTCCCTTAAACTGCACCGGATCCATGTCATTAAGGTCCTCACTATTCTCAGAGAACATAGACTTTACCTCAAGGCCGAGAAATGTGACTTTGAGAAAACCACTGTGCAATTTCTGGGATTTATTATTTCTACCAATGGGGTCGCAATGGACCCGCAGAAAGTCAAAGCTATCCAGGAATGGCCAGCCCCAACAGACAAGAAAGGGGTACAACGGTTTTCAGGTTTCCAGCACCTGGTCAATGACATTTTCCGTGAACACCTTGACGACTTCCTAGTAGTCTACCTAGACGATATTCTTATTTTCTCGTCCTCCCTTGAACTGCACCGGATCCATGTCATTAAGGTCCTCACTATTCTCAGAGAACATAGACTTTACCTCAAGGCCGAGAAATGTGACTTTGAGAAAACCACTGTGCAATTTCTGGGATTTATTATTTCTACCAATGGGGCCGCAATGGACCCGCAGAAAGTCAAAGCTATCCAGGAATGGCCAGCCCCAACAGACAAGAAAGGGGTACAACGGTTTATAGGTTTCGCCAACTTCTACAGGAGGTTCATTGTGGGGTTCTCCTTTATTGTGGCACCTATAACCCAACTGACACGCCAGGGCTACCGTTTCCACTGGTCACAGGAAGCCCAGGATGCCTTCGATAAACTAAAAAACGCATTCACATCAGCACCTGTATTGAAGCATCCAGATCCGCTACTGCCGTTTACTCTGGAAGTGGACGCTTCCGAGTCAGCCACTGGGGCCATCCTCTCTCAAAGGCAGGGCCCCAAATCCCTTCTTCATCCAGTAGCCTTTGCCTCTCGTAAACTAACTTCTCCGGAACGTAATTATGACGTCGGAGACCGGGAATTATTGGCTATCAAATTCGCCCTGGAAGAATGGCGATACCTTCTGGAGGGAGCCCCTCACCCTGTCATGATATTCACGGATCATAAAAATCTAGAATATCTGAGAACAGCAAAACGTCTACGACCCAGACAAGCCCGATGGGCCCTCTTCTTCACCAGGTTTAACTTCCATATTTCTTATAGGCCCGGTTCCAAGAACGTGAAGGCGGATGCACTCTCTAGGATGTTTCCCGAGACCTCTCAAGCAGAGGAACCAAGTACCATCTGTGACGGTATGCGAGGTGAGGTATATGACAGTCGCTATATTTCACCTCGCATTCGGTCCATTGTAAGAGACTGAACCAGAATCCGGCCCAGGTTTTTCCAGCCTCTGTAGTTGGCTGGGTTCTGGTCCAGATATTCAGGTTCACTGGAATCCATAGGCAGCTGAGCTTTAAAGATCCAGGAAGAGAGCACAGGATGGCTCTGGCCTGAGACTCAGAAGGGAATCTGAGTAAGAGGAGCGCTGTGTATTTGGGCTGAAAGAAAAAGGTTTGCTTTACTTCACATTGTGTTTTGTGGGTGACGGGGACCATTCCCTCACCGTATAGAGAGCGGTTACTGTATAGTTTAGCGCCGGACGGCAAGGATTTGTTTTACTGTTTTGTTTATTTTGTATGACTATTGCAAACCACTCGTAAATAAAGCTGGCAATACGCCAGGTTTTAAAGAAACTGCCTGTACGCTGACCTTCATTCTGAGAAAAGGTGATCCCCACGAGCTAATCTCCCACACGTGGTGGATTCAGCGGGCATTTTCTGAAGATGGAGGAAATGTTAAAGGCTTTGCTACAGGCCAATACAGCTCAGCAGGAAACCAACCGCCAAGTCGCAGCACAACAGGCAGCACAACAAGCAGCCCAGCTGGAGATGAACCGGCAGTTCGCAGAGGCTCTGATGGAACTGAAAAAGGGGTCTACACCTCCTGTGCCAGTGGAAGCCAAGATGATGATGTCGAGGCATACCTGGCGACTTTTGAGAGAGTTGCTGTCCGCGAAGGATGGCCAAAAGAACAGTGGGCGGGTCTGTTGTCCCCATTTTTAACAGGAGAACCCCAAAAGGCCTATTTTGACCTAGAACCCGATAAGGCCCAGGACTATGAGACTCTAAAGACAGAGATACTCGCACGCTTGGGTGTCACCATGGCAATCCGGGCCCAGCGGGTGCATCAGTGGTCATTCTCCAGCAACAAGCCACCCCGTTCGAAAATGTTTGACCTGGTCCACCTCACCAAGAAGTGGTTGCAGCCAGAGACCTTGACAGGACCGCAGATCGTAGAGCGTGTGGTAATGGACCGGTGTGACAGTGGGGTCACTTTGGACACAGGGTGAATAAAAGAAACCCCCGATATGGTCTGTGATAGCCATATTCAAGGCTGTATATACATTGTATATAGATTGGATGTATACTGTGTGTGGGGGTTATGTAATCATTGCTGTGAGGAATTAAGGTGTTTTGCATTCTATTGTTCATTAAGTCTGTCCTTGTGTGTATTGTAAAGTGCCAGACAGACTGGCTGCCAACCCTTTGTGAGAAGATGTGTATTGTGTGGGATCTTTTGAAGCCTAGCAGACGTCAGGATGAGGTGTTGAGTCTTGGGATGTGTGGGTGGAGCTGGGCCCTTGTTCATGTTAAATCAGGTGTATTGAATTGTGTATAAAGTTACAATGTTTCTCAATAATAAAGGGATTCCTATTACAGAAGAAGACAGAGTGCGTCTCGTTTTCTTCCAGAGGGATTGGTTCCTATGGGAAAGGGTTGTTTGGCTGTGGATATTGGTAGCGGAGTGGATGTGTGTCTAGGAGAGGGAACATCGTAAACAGCGTTTTACCCCTTGATATTTGGGGACCCGTTACATTGGATGGCAGCAGCGGGATTTTCCCTCCAGTTCCTGGGACACTCCAAGCCACCACAGTGAATGACCAGCTATGCAGCCTGCAGGAAAGTCACGCTGAAAGACTTACTTGAGAGCCGAGATGGACCAGAGAGATGGTGATGCAGGACCCTGGTCAGTTGAAGATTTGTTTCAGCAAGGAGTGCGACAGCGGTTGGCATTATATGGTGCTAACCCATCAGAGACCGCCATTCAGGAAGCCATTAGAGGCATCCAGCTGCAGGATGCGCGACAAAAGAGAGAACTAGAGCGGCAACATGAGTGGAGAATGGCGGAAATACGACAATCGGAGATCGCCTACAGACAGCTGCTAGAATCTGCTCAGCAGCAGGGTGGGGCTCCCTTTGCCTGGGACTATCAGGAAATACCAGTTGACAACTATGAAATCCTGGCTGAAGAATCATCAGTGGAAAATCTGAAGATGGCCATCCCTAAAGCCGAAGTGAATGATACAGAGTTCCAGGGAGCTAGCCTGGCTGAAGAATCGGCAGTGGAAAAGCTGAAGATTGCCCTCCCTAAAGCCGAAGTGGATGTAATGGAGTTCCAGGGAGCTAGGGCAGTTGGCTCACCTCCCCAGCCACAGATTACAGAAGGTATGGACTTAAGTGACTGTTCAGAGGATGTTAGGGATTATGCATCGCCTGCCCAAGTACTGGCAGCAGGACAGAGTACTACAGACCCCTGCTCTACACCCATGGCAGTTTTGGAGGCCCGAGTTGAGAAGGTGATGGTTCCTCTTTCTGAGTGGATTTCAGAGATGCAGGGAGGAGAAGCAGCCATTTTCCCTCCCCAACAGGTAGCCAGAGCAGATGGTGTGGAGTCCCCAGCAGAAGTGCTGGCAACAGGGCAGAGTGATAGCAACCTCTGCCCAGCACCGGAAACAACTGTGGAGTTTCAGTGAGCTGGGGCAGTTGGCCCCTCTCTCCAGCAACAAGCTGGGGTGGTAAAGCTTTTACCCCCAGCTGAATCACTGGCAGCAGGGCAGAATGCTACTGGCATCGGCACACAACTGCCACATGAGCGGAGATCGGTGGATGGGACTGCGGTCCCCACTCACAGCAACCCAGCAGAAGAGCTGGCAACAGAGCCGAGTGCCACGGGCCTCGGCTCTCAACTAACAGAAGAGGGAGTTCCTGTGGTAGTAGATGGGACTTCAGTCCTCACTGACACAACCCCAGAAAATGGTGTGACACTGAGACAGGAGGATGTCAGCCTTGCTTTGCAAGCACTGGGGGACTTCCACCTACCACAAGTGGATGGGACTTCAGTCTCCACTTGTATACCCCAGGGATGCCGGGCAGTCGACCCAGATCCCCAACAGCATGACGGACTGAGCCCAGTCACCCTGTCTTCCCCCCAGCGGCGGGTATGTTCTCTGAGAGAGGCAGAGGTTGGCTGGGTAAGTAATGCTCTGCTTGGAGCAATTCATTTGTGGTACTGGGTGGATACCAGCATTGGAAGAATGGACCCATGGACTAACTTCGGAGTAGACCCGTCTGGGGTCCCCTCCTCTGTTAGTCCCCTGCCGAAAGGGGAGATGTGTGACAGTGGGGTCACTTTGGACACAGGGTGAATAAAAGAAACCCCCGATATGGTCTGTGATAGCCATATTCAAGGCTGTATATACATTGTATATAGATTGGATGTATACTGTGTGTGGGGGTTATGTAATCATTGCTGTGAGGAATTAAGGTGTTTTGCATTCTATTGTTCATTAAGTCTGTCCTTGTGTGTATTGTAAAGTGCCAGACAGACTGGCTGCCAACCCTTTGTGAGAAGATGTGTATTGTGTGGGATCTTTTGAAGCCTAGCAGACGTCAGGATGAGGTGTTGAGTCTTGGGATGTGTGGGTGGAGCTGGGCCCTTGTTCATGTTAAATCAGGTGTATTGAATTGTGTATAAAGTTACAATGTTTCTCAATAATAATAGGATTTTTATAACAGCTTACCTGTAAAATCCTTTTCTTGGAGTACATCACGGGACACAGAGCGACATAGTCATTACTAATGGGTTATATAGATACCGTCAGGTGCTGGCACTGGCAACTTCCAAAACCGGAAGTACCCTCCCCTATATAAGCCCCTCCCATCCGGGAGCACCTCAGTTTTGTAGCAAAGCAATAAGTGTCCCTAAAGAGGGGCGGGAGCTCTGTGTCCCGTGATGTACTCCAAGAAAAGGATTTTACGGGTAAGCTGTTATAAAAATCCTATTTTCTTTCTCGTACATCACGGGACACAGAGCGACATAGTCATTACTAATGGGATGTCCTAAAGCAATGCCAAATGAGGGGGGGATACACCATATATAAGCTGAGCGCTATCAGACATGAGGATCTTTTGCGGCCTGCAACACACTGCGCCCAAAGGCGACATCCTCCTGACTTCTAACGTCCACCTGGTAGAACCTAGTAAACGTGTGTACCGAAGACCATGTTGCGGCCTTACAGATTTGAGCCAGGGAGGCCTGGTGATGCACTGCCCATGAAGTTCCAACTGCTCTCGTGGAGTGCGCCCTAACTTTGAACGGAGGCGGTCTACTTCTCAAGCCATAGGCTTGTATTATGACCTGTCGAATCCACTTGGCTAAAGTAGATTTTGACGCTGCCTGACCCTTTCTGGGGCCTTCCGGCAGAATAAACAAAGTATCCGTTCTGCGAATCTGAGCAGTGGCTTTTAGATAAGCTTTAACTGCTCTTACTACATCCAAAGAATGCAATAACTTTTCCTCTACCGAAGTAGGTTTGGGGAAAAAAGAAGGAAGAACCACATCTTGGTTCAAATGAAAACTCGATACCACCTTAGGAAGAAAGGCTGGATGAGGACGTAACACTACTCTGTCCTTATGGATAACCAGATATGGCTCCTTACAGGACATAGCTGCTAATTCCGATACTCTTTTAGCCGAACAAATGGCTACTAGAAAAATCAATTTCCTGGTGAGAAGCACCAAGGAAATATGCTGTAGTGGTTCAAATGGTTGTTTCTGTAGAACCGACAAAACCAAGTTTAGATCCCATGGACATATGGGAATATTAACCGGAGGACTAATACGCATCACTCCTTGTATAAAGGCTTTGACTAGTGAATGCGAAGCCAAGGGCCTTTGAAAAAATATTGACAAGGCCGAAATCTGACCCTTGATAGTACTCAAGGCAAGCTTCCTATCTACAGCCCATTGTAGGAAGTCCAGAATCCTACCTATTACGTATTTACGTGGATGCCATTTCCTGGCCTCACACCAGGCGATGTACGCCTTCCAGATTCTATAGTAGATCTGCCTGGATACCGGTTTCCTGGCATTGATCATGGTAGACACCACAGCATTAGAGAGCCCTCTCTTTTTTAGAATGTGGGCTTCAATAGCCAGGCCGTCAAACCTAGGGCTGGTAAGGAAGGGTGGTATATCGGTCCCTGCGAAAGCAGGTCCGGACGATGTGGGAGGGTCCAAGGACTCCCCACAGACATTTTTACAATCTCCGCGTACCATGCTCTTCGGGGCCACGCTGGAGCCACCAGAATCACTGGTTTCTTTTCTACCCTGATTCTGCGGAGTAATCGAGGTAACAATTGTGGCGGTGGGAATGCATATATCAGCTTGAACTGATCCCAAGGGAACACTAGGGCATCCGAGCCGCAAGCTAGGGGATCCCTTGTCCAAGAGACAAACCTGTCCACCTTTGCGTTGAATCTGGATGCTAGCAGATCTACATCCGGTGTTCCCCACCGCTGACATATTGTCCGGAAAACCTCGGGATGAAGGGACCATTCCCCTGGGCATAATTGTTGGCGACTTAGAAAGTCCGCCTTCCAATTCTCCACCCCTGGAATGAATACCGCAGATATGGCTGGGACATATCTTTCTGCCCATCTCAGGATGTAATTTACTTCCCTTTGGGCTGCACGACTCCTGGTGCCCCCCTGACGATTGATATATGCCACTGCTGTGGCATTGTCTGATTGAATTCTGACAGGGGACCCTTGGAGTTTGGATGTCCATGCTACTAGGGCATACCGGGCTGCTCGTGTCTCCAAGAGATTGATGGGCAGGGCCTTTTCTGCTTCTGACCACTTGCCCTGGAGAGACCATTGCTCCAGTACTGCTCCCCAGCCTATAAGGCTGGCATCTGTAGTGACCACCTTCCAGGAAATCGGACTGAAGGATTTCCCTCTTTCCAGATTCTGGGGAACCAACCACCAGCGGAGGCTCTTGCGAACGGAAGGGGACAAGGACATTGGTAAGTCCAGAGCCTGAACTTTTTTGTTCCAGGCTGACAGTATGGCCCTTTGCAATTTCCTTGAATGGAATTGACCGTAGGGTACTGCTTCAAATGATGCCACCATTTTTCCCAGCAGCCTCATGCACAGGCGTATGGATGGCTGTCTTTTTGAGCCCACTAAGTGGATCAAATCTCTCAAAGACGACCCCTTTTCTTGAGGCAAGAAAATTTTTCTCTGGTCTGAATCCAGCCTTAGCCCCAAGTATTCCAGACTTTTGACTGGTTTTAGGGCTGACTTGTCTCGGTTGATAATCCAACCGTGATATTCCAGATACTTGATTGTCTCGTGAACAACCACTTCTAGTTTTTCCACTGAGTGGTCTATCAGCAACAAGTCGTCTAGATATGCCATTATCGTTACACCTCGTGTTCTTAGATTGGCCAATAATGGGGCCAAAATTTTTGTGAACACTCTTGGTGCTGTGGCCAGACCGAAGGGTAAGGCTCTGAACTGAAAATGGCGGCCTTCTACCGCAAAGCGTAGAAATTTTTGGTGGGCTGGAAAGATGGGAATGTGCAAATAAGCATCCTTGATGTCGATCGAGGCTAACCATTCCTCCCCTTGTAGGGCAGTGGCTACCGATCGGATCGACTCCATCCGGAAAGTCCTGATATGCAGGAATTTGTTTAGCCCTTTTAGATTTAGTATGGGCCTCACGTCCCCGCTTGGCTTATGAACTGTAAAGAGGTTTGAGTAAAACCCGAACCCCCACTCTTCCAGGGGAACCTCTATAATTACTGCTTGAAGCAATAATTGTTCTAGTGCCAACAGGAGGGATCCTCTCTTCTGGGGATCCCTTGGCACGTTTGACCTTATAAAGCGGGAAGAAGGGGAGTTTTTTAACTCCAATTTGTATCCCAGATTTACTGCGGAGAGCACCCATCTGTCTCGGATCGTGTCCCGCCAGGTCTCTGTGAACAACTGAAGTCTTCCCCCCACCCGATTGGGTGGGGGCAACCCTTCATGCATTTGACTTTGGGGGAGGTTTTGTACCTCTCCTGCTCCAGGGCTTTTTGTTACCCTGCAACTGTCCCTGATTTCTACCTCCGGGATTTGACCGAGGAGGCCGTCGGAACTGTTTCACAGCCGATGTCCTAGGGACTGGAGAGGCCGGCCTTTTAAAAGAGGGACCTCTAACTCTATTTTTAACCGGCAAAAGTGTACTTTTACCGCCAGGGAGCTTCAGCAGACCAGTTCTTGAGCCATAGAAGCCTGCGCATATGTACTACAGACAGCGTAAGGCGGGAGGCCTGATGGATTGAATCCTTTATAGCGTCCGCCGCAAAGCATAAGGCTCTAGGTAGATCAGCTAGGGCAAGAGCCTGCTGATCCGGCAAGTCCCTTAAGACCTGTTTCAACTGATCCTTCACTGCTTGGCAGACCCCAATAGCTGCCACTGCTGGTTGTGTCACCAATCCTGCTGTAGAAAAAGCAGATTTTAATAAGGACTCCAATTTTTTATCTATTGGGTCCTTGAACATTTGGACATTTTCCACCGGACATGTCAGTGATTTATTCACACAAGAGATGGCTGCGTCCACTGTAGGGACCCTCCATTTTCTGATGAACTTATCCTCCATGGGATAGACCACCGGAAATCTCTTGAGGGGAGTAAATATTTTGTCAGGATGCTCCCAATCCTGGTAAATGAGCCCCTCCAGTAAAGGATGGATCGGAAAGGAACAAACAGTCTGGGGAGCTTTTAGCGACCCCAACGAGGAGACAGAAGTGGAGGATGGCTCCGCAAGTGGCATTTTAAATGCTGATCGGACCATATTAGTTAGGGACTGAACCCATAACCTTTCAGCATGTGATGCTGAGAATGGCTCTTCCACTGTTGATTCCTCTGCAACCGAATCGACCTCATCCTGATCCCCCTCAGGTAGGTCGACCTCTGTATGGGACTGTTGCTCTGTTAACAGGCACTCTGAGGGGGGAGACGGAGATCGAGCGCTTTTCTCCTGTGACAGGGAAGCAGCGATCAATGCTGACAATCTCTCTTCCAGCCCTCCCAGAGCTGAGGAAAAAACCTCCTCTGTTACATACACAGGAGCAGGTGAACTGAGGACAGCCACAGTACCAGGTACTCCTGAGGGTGCTCTACGGTCACTAACCTCTGATTCTTCAGGGGAGACTGGTGCAGCCAAAGCATGCCCAAGATCCTCAGAGCCCGATGGAGACTCCCTATTCCTCCTGGAATTTCTAGTCCCGGAGTTTTTAGACGGCATATTCCTAAGCCACAAAGCTGAGGTATTCCAGCCGAAATACACCAGTTACTGATAATAGTCTAGCATAAATGCTGCTATAAGAAACAGTTGGTGTCTACTAATGTGCCTTTCTAGGGGATGCCTGTATCAACCGCTTGCTGTATGCCTTTAAATGTTGCCAGCTCTGTCTCTGTACTTCATAGCCAGCTTACTACAATATTGTGTTTTTTTTTTTTTAAACTGCTGGGACGCCCGCACATGCGCAGAAGCGCTGCGGCGCGCACAGAGCGTCATCCCCCAGGCTCCGCCCCCTTTCCCGGCTCACCTCTATATATAGAGGCGCGTGCACGCGCACGCGCGCGGCCACGTGCGCCTTCGGCGCTAATTTCAAAAAATGGAAACAAGGGACAGGAGCCAGGGCCCCTCTTTGCCGCAGGCCGGGGGATGGACGAGCATTGCAACATGGCAGAGGAAGCAGTTTCCTATAAGAGAACTCACCATCTGCCTGGACTTTGCTCTGCTGAGAAGAAACTAGTCCACATGACAAGAAAACATTCCACAGCGGCCTCTAGTGGACAAACACAGGTACCGCAGTCTAATATATTAAATATATATATATAAAAAATTATTTTTTTTTTTTTTTTTTCTTGACCACCATTAAAAATTATTACATTTTTTTAGTAGTTACAGGCATGCACAGAATTTTGCGGGAATACCATTAGGTAACAGACAGAAAGACAAATTAGGCTTGGGGGTCCCCCAATAGAACCAAGTTCCTGGGGGCCCCCACTTACCTGTTCCCCGCCGCAGGACTTTGTTTGGTCCACAAAAGCCCAAACTTCACCTATCACGGCAGGCATTGTAATCAAACCTTCAGGGACCGGGTTCCCAAGGATTCCACTCCCCTGGACCTGTATAGCACCCTGCACAGAAAACATCTTGGTCGTGAGTATGACCAGAGCTCTGGATCCCAGGGTCCAGCTCTCCTAAGAGAAGCATTACAGGCAAAACCTTGCTCTTCTCTGCAAGGCCCGGGTACCGACCGTTTAGCTATGAAGCTTTTTTGGTCGGATCCGGAATAGCTTACTGAGGCCCAAAAGAACCTGTACGCAAGCTCAGTGAAAAACACATGTTTCTTCTTGGCCAACACCTTAGACACTGGCAAAAAACTGAGGTGCTCCCGGATGGGAGGGGCTTATATAGGGGAGGGTACTTCCGGTTTTGGAAGTTGCCAGTGCCAGCACCTGACGGTATCTATATAACCCATTAGTAATGACTATGTCGCTCTGTGTCCCGTGATGTACGAGAAAGAAAAAGGGATTCCTATTACAGAAGAAGACAGAGTGCGTCTCGTTTTCTTCCAGAGGGATTGGTTCCTATGGGAAAGGGTCGTTTGGCTGTGGATATTGGTAGTGGAGTGGATGTGTGTCTAGGAGAGGGAACATCGTAAACGGCGTTTTACCCCTTGATATTTGGGGACCCGTTACAACCGGTATCTGCGTGCGCTTCCTGCTGCTCTGAGGAAGTGGGTCGGACAGGGCGACCCCAAAACTGCAGCCCAACTGGTCGACCTAGTGGAGAGGTACAGTGCTACTGAGGACTTGGTGAATCCATCTACGCCCCACTTCGGTGTGTCTAGGGGTGCAAGATCTCCCGGCGGTTCGGGTAAGACTGTTTCGGGGTCCAAGAGCTTGGGGAGATTTGATAAGACTGTTGTTCCAACTGATGAGACTGTGCTTCCTAGACCTGGAGACTGGCCAAAGAAGCCAGGAAGGTCTTTGGAACCGTTGAGAGGACTGGGGGTTGAGCATATCAGATGTTTTCGTTGCCATGCATTAGGGCATATTGCTGCGAACTGTCCTTTAAATGATGAACCTATGCAATGCGATTATGCTTATATGAAAAGACGCCTTTCTTTGTTTGCACAGGTCACATGTACTGCATCATGTCAGAGTCGCATTGAAAAACAAATGTGTGTTATTTCTGTGGATGGAAAGCCACTGACAGCCCTGCTAGACTCTGGTAGTGTGGTGACCCTAGTCAGGAGTGATTGTGTGAACCCCACAAAACTACACCCCAGTACTATTGGGGTAATTTGCATCCATGGGGACACTCGAGATTACCAGACAGCGGTGGTTGAGGTTGAGACCCCCAGGGGCAGTATAACACATTCAATGGGGGTGGTACCTTCACTGCTTCACGAGGCTTTAGTGGGAAGAGATTTTCCCCATTTCTGGAATTTATGGGAGAGCAAAGGGAGGCTGGTAGATAGAGCTCCCCCTGCTGGGGAAGCACGGGAACTCTCACCAGACCTTTTTTGCAAAAGGGAAGGGGATGCTATTGGTGGGATCGAGGAAGCCGGAGACCCTCTTCCTTTCCCTGTCATGGCTGGGGACTCGGAGGACCTGGAAACTAGCTCCCTGCCTGAGGGTAACAAACAGGAGAACCGCTCTGACCCTAAAATTGAGAGTAGCAAAAATGTGGTACCCGATTTAGAGGTCAGGAGAGAGGATTTCTGTACCGAGCAGCTACGAGAGGCCACCCTCATGAGAGCCAGGGAAAACGTTAAAATGTTGGATGGGGAACCGGTGGATCCTAATTGGGTGGTGTCTTTCCCTTACATGGCAATTAAAAACAATTTATTGTATTGAGTGATAAAACATGGAGAGGACGAGGTAGAACAGTTACTAGTCCCCAAACCCTTCCGCAGGGTGGTGCTAGACCTGGCCCATGGTCATGTAATGGGGGGGCATCTCGGTGTTGAAAAAACCAGGGAGAGAATCGCCCAGAGATTTTTCTGGCCCGCATTGCATGCAGATGTCAAGGAGTACTGCGAATCGTGCCCCGAGTGCCAAATGGCACCGTCACCCCATTTTCGCAGCCCCCTCGTTCCTTTGCCAATAATCGAGGTCCCCTTTGAGAAGATTGGCATGGACCTGGTGGGGCCGGTTGTGAAATCTGCCCGCGGTCACCAGCATATTCTGGTGATCCTGGACTATGCGACTCGCTATCCTGAGGCCATACCCTTGCGCAATACCTCTGCTAAGGCTATCGCCAAGGAATTAGTCCTTGTCTTTAGTCGACTGGGGATCCCAAAAGAGATCTTAACCGACCAGGCACCCCCTTTATGTCCAAGGTTACCAAGGAGCTTTGTAAGTTATACAAAATCTCCCCTCTCCGTACCTCTGTCTACCACCCCCAAACGGATGGTCTGATCGAAAGATTTAACAAAACTTTGAAAAGTATGCTGAAAAAGGTGGTCGACAAAGATGGGAGAAACTGGGATTTTTTGCTGTCATATCTCATGTTTGCAATACGTGAGGTTCCGCAGGCGTCCACAGGCTATTCCCCCTTTGAACTCTTGTATGGTAGGCATCCCAGGGGGCTGCTAGATGTTGCCAAGGAGACATGGGAAGGTGAGGCAACCCCATATAAAAGCATCATAGAGCACGTCTCCTTGATGCAGGATCGAATCGCAGCTGTCCTACCCCTGGTGCGAGAACATATGGAGCGGGCCCAGGAGGCCCAAAGGAGGGTCTATGACCGAAGTGCCAGGGTCCGTACTTTCAGCCCTGGGGACAGAGTGTTGGTATTGGTCCCCACAGTGGAAAGTAAGTTTTTAGCCAAGTGGCAGGGTCCCTTCGAGGTTGTCGAAAGGGTGGGGGAGGTAAACTACAAAGTCTACCAGCCAGGGAAAAGGAAACCACACCAAATTTACCATATGAATCTCCTAAAACCCTGGAAGGACCGAGAGACTTTACTGGCCATGTCCCCGCCTCCAACCGACCGGGTACCCGTGACACCTGACGTTCCCATCACGGATACCCTGTCCGTGGCACAACAAAGTGACGTTAGGGTGTTTGTGCATAAAAATAGAGACTTTTTCTCCCCCTTACCCGGACTGACCAACGTGATCCAACATGACATAGTGACGGAACCAGGGGTTCGGGTAAATGTGAAGCCATATAGAATCCCAGAGGCCAGGCGTGAGGCAGTCGCGAAAGAAATTAAAAACATGTTGGAGTTGGATGTGATAGAAGAGTCCCACAGTGAGTGGTCGAGCCCCATAGTGCTGGTCCCAAAACCTGATGGCACTATCAGGTTTTGTAATGACTTTCGGAAACTTAACAGTGTATCCAAGTTCGATGCATACCCGATGCCCCGGGTCTACGAACTTGTGGACAGGTTGGGACAGGCTCGCTATATAACGACCCTAGACCTGACAAAAGGCTATTGGCAAATACCGCTATCTGAATCGGCCAAGGAGAAGACTGCCTTTTCCACTCCTGAGGGCTCGTTTCAGTACAAGCGGATGCCTTTTGGTCTGCATGGGGCCCCTGCATCGTTCCAACGAATGATGGACAAAACTTTGAGACCACATCGCCCATATGCGGCTGCTTATTTGGACGATGTGGTCATCCACAGCCCAGATTGGGAATCGCACCTGCCCCGGGTACAGGCGGTGGTAGATTCCCTTAGAGAAGCAGGCCTCACGGCTAACCCAAAGAAGTGTGCCATAGGCCTGGAGGAGGCCAAGTACCTTGGCTATGTTATTGGCCGGGGACTTGTCAAGCCTCAGACCAATAAAATTGAGGCAATTCAAAAGTGGCCCCAACCCGTAAACAAGAAACAAGTTCGGGCCTTCCTAGGCATTATGGGGTATTACCGACGGTTTATACCTGACTTTGCCACTATTGCCGTCCCTCTGACTGACCTGACGAAGGGCAGAGGGTCGGTCATGGTCAAATGGAACACAGAGGCCGAGTAGGCGTTTCAAAAATTAAAACAGGCCCTTTGTGCACTACCGGTGCTGGTGACCCCGGACTTCACAAAGGAGTTTATCGTACAGACAGACGCCTCTGAGGTGGGCCTAGGGGCTGTACTGTCACAGGTCAGGAATGGTGAGGAGCACCCAGTTGTATACCTAAGCCGGAAGCTGAACAAGCATGAAAGGAACTATGCCATTGTTGAAAAGGAGTGTCTCGCCATTAAATGGGCCTTAGACTCCCTGAAGTATTATCTACGCGGTAGGTCGTTCAGGCTGGTCACTGACCATGCTCCCCTGAAGTGGATGTGTGACAAATGCCCGTGTGACAAGGTGGTTCCTGGCTTTACAGCCCTTTAAATTCACGGTTGAGCACAGGCCGGGCAAACTCCAGGATAATGCTGATGCCCTCTCCCGCGTGCACTGTATGGCTGGGTCAAGTGCTCAGCCGCAGGGGCTTGAGCAGAGGGGGAGGATATGTGACGGTATGCGAGGTGAGGTATATGACAGTCGCTATATTTCACCTCGCATTCAGTCCATTGTAAGAAACTGAACCAGAATCCGGCCCAGGTTTTTCCAGCCTCTGTAGTTGGCTGGGTTCCGGTCCAGATATTCAGGTTCACTGGAATCCATAGGCAGCTGGGCTTTAAAGATCCAGGAAGAGAGCACAGGATGGCTCTGGCCTGAGACTCAGAAGGGAATCTGAGTAAGAGGAGCGCTGTGTATTTGGGCTGAAAGAAAAAGGTTTGCTTTACTTCACCTTGTGTTTTGTGGGTGACGGGGACCAGCCCCTCACCGTATAGAGAGCGGTTACTGTATAGTTTAGCGCCGGACGGCAAGGATTTGTTTTACTGTTTTGTTTATTTTGTATGACTATTGCAAACCACTCGTAAATAAAGCTGGCAATACGCCAGGTTTTAAAGAAACTGCCTGTACGCTGACCTTCATTCTGAGAAAAGGTGATCCCCACGAGCTAATCTCCCACACATCCTATCAGCACAAAACTTTCTGCTCATCCCACAGGCTGATCTACTAACCTCCATAAAAGCTGCCTCTAAGCATTGTCCTGACCAAGTAACCCCATCCCTAGAGAAGCGTAACGACTTGCTCTGGTCCCAAGGTAAAGTCTTCGTCCCTCTGGAAACGAGGCAACTGATTTTGAAAACTTTCCATGACCACAAACTAGCTGGCCACTTTGGAGCCTGAAAAACCATGGAACTAGTCTCCCGCTCCTTCTGGTGGCCTGGTTGGAGGCAAGATTGCTAGTCCTATGTTGCCTCCTGTACCCGTTGCCAACGGAATAAGGGACCCAAAACCAAGAGTTGGGGGCTACTCAAACCTTTGCCTATCCCTGAACGTCCATGGGCAGATGTGTCCATGGATTTCATTGTAGATCTACCGCCCTCTGGAGGTTTTACCACGATTCTGGTCGTAATTGACCGCCTCTCCAAAATGCCACACTTCGTGCCCATGATCGGTACCCCCTCTGCTGCAGATACAGCCAAAGTCTTTTTTCAGGAGATAATCAGGCTCCATGGGGTGCCTAAGAGCATTACCTCTGACAGAGGCGTCCAATTCACGTCGAAATTCTGGAAGGAACTTTGCAAATCTTTAGAAGTCAAGATTTGCCTATCATCGGCATATCACCCTCAGAGCAACGGACAGACAGAGAGAACCAACCAAACTCTGGAACAATATCTCCGTTGTTTTTGCTAAGCCTCACAAGACGATTGGTCCTCCCTAGGGATGAGCTCGGTGTTCGAGTCGAACATACGTTCGACTCGAACATCGGCTGTTCGATCGTTCGACGAAGATCGAACGATTTGGGCCGTTCGCGCCTAATTCGAGTGACGCGAACGGCCCACAATGCACTACGCCATCGCAGTGTCATCCAGGCGCTGTGATTGACCAAGCATGCACTGTGACCCCGCATGCTTGGCCAATCACAGCGCCGGCAGCGAGGAGAGCAATGATTGGCCACAGGCAGGATGCCTGTGGCCAATTATTGCTGAGGGTGTTTAGTACACGCCCCACACTATAAAAGGCCGCCAGCACGGCGGCCTAGTGTAGTGTGTTCCGGAGCAGGGAAAGAGAAGCATAGGCAGGGACAGTGACATTTATTTTTTCTTGCTTAACCTGGATTCCTTTAGTTTAGGGAAAGAGAAGGATAGGTAGGGAGAGTGTCAGTGTGTTTTACTGTGCGAATCCTTGTTTCTAGGGACAGGGAAGGACAGTGAGGGAAATTCTCCTTGTGCTATAGTGTGCTTTAAAAAAACATTTTTTCTAGGGACAGAAAACTATAGGTAGGAAGAGTGTCAGTTTCTTTCACTGTGATAATCCTTGTTTCTAGGGACAGGGAAGGACAGTGAGGGAAATTCTCCTTGTGCTATAGTGTGCTTTAAAAAAAAAAAATTCTAGGGACAGAAAACTATAGGTAGGAAGAGTGTCAGTTTCTTTCACTGTGATAATCCTTGTTTCTAGGGACAGGGAAGGACAGTGAGGGAAATTCTCCTTGTGCTATAGTGTGCTAAAGCATTGATCATCAATCAGCTTTAAAAAAACATTTTTTCTAGGGACAGAAAACTATAGGTAGGAAGAGTGTCAGTTTCTTTCACTGTGATAATCCTTGTTTCTAGGGACAGGGAAGGACAGTGAGGGAAATTCTCCTTGTGCTATAGTGTGCTTTAAAAAAACATTTTTTCTAGGGACAGAAAACTATAGGTAGGAAGAGTGTCAGTTTCTTTCACTGTGATAATCCTTGTTTCTAGGGACAGGGAAGGACAGTGAGGGAAATTCTCCTTGTGCTATAGTGTGCTAAAGCATTGATCATCAATCAGCTTTAAAAAAACATTTTTTCTAGGGACAGAAAACTATAGGTAGGAAGAGTGTCAGTTTCTTTCACTGTGATAATCCTTGTTTCTAGGGACAGGGAAGGACAGTGAGGGAAATTCTCCTTGTGCTATAGTGTGCTTTAAAAAAACATTTTTTCTAGGGACAGAAAACTATAGGTAGGAAGAGTGTCAGTTTCTTTCACTGTGATAATCCTTGTTTCTAGGGACAGGGAAGGACAGTGAGGGAAATTCTCCTTGTGCTATAGTGTGCTGTGAGGGGGTTGGCTCGGCAGCGGGTGTGTGTGACCCCCGAGATGGGCTCCCCACACAAAAACAGGCCCAGCAAACGGAGGTTGTGGTTTTCAAAATCAAAAAGGTGCGGTTTATTTTCTATTTACAGTGACAAAACACAGCAAAGAAAAAGAAACATAAACAAAATAAATCCTGGTCAACTTGACCTCTGACTAAACATACAGGTTTCCTAACTAACAACTGGGATCAGCCTAGTGCTGTCCTAGTCCCTAAGTCCCTGGTTTTAAATGTCCAAGCAAATAGCCACACAGGCTTTGTCTCACCGCACAGGGGTTCACTCTCCCTAGACAGTCCACACAGGTCTGGGTCCAGGCATGAGCTAACATCTAATGAAGCTGGGAGTTCTTATAGAGGCCTAAATGAGCTGACAAGCTTCAGCTGGTCTCATCAACTCCCTGTCTGCACGACGCCCCACACTCTCCCTAGAGGTATGAGTCATCCATGAGCCCACTAGCCTTATACAACTCTCCACCTAGTTGTATAAGTCGGCGTAAAGCCTGAATCTGGGCGAAATATATCTACCCCCCTGGATGCAACCAGGTGACTTTACCTTCCTGCTGTCACATACCCCCCCTCTTGTTTTAACCTCGGGGTTGGAACACCAGCAATCAGGCATTCATGTACTCGAGACAAAGCATCCACATTCCCCATTTGAACGCCAGGGCGATGCTTTACTGTGAAGTTGAATTCCTGGAGGGCCAGGAACCACCTATTCACTCTTCTATTTGTTTCCTTGTTTTGAGCCATCCACTTTAACGGAGCGTGATCCGTAACCAAGTCAAAGTGCCTACCTAGCAGGTAGTACCGAAGGGAATCTAGAGCCCACTTCACCGCTAAACACTCCTTTTCAACGGTGGCGTAATTTACCTCATGGGACTTCAACTTCCTGCTGAGGTAAATGACTGGGTGCTCTTCCCCGTTCCAGACCTGGGACAATACTGCTCCTAACCCCACATCTGACGCATCACTTTGTACGACAAAGTTTTTAGAGAAGTCGGGTGAGTACAACACTGGCTGGCTACATAAGGCTTGTTTCAAGAATTGGAATGCTGCCTCAGCCTCGGGGGTCCATTTAATCATGACCGACCCTTTCCCCTTCGTCAGGTTGGTTAGGGGCACAGCCTTAGAAGCAAAGTGGGGAATGAATCGCCGATAATACCCAGCGATTCCCAGAAAGGCTCGTACCTGCTTCTTGCTGTTGGGACGTGGCCAACTCTGGATGGCCTCGACTTTGTTGAGTTGGGGTTTTATTACTCCCCTCCCAATGGTGTACCCAAGATATTTGGCCTCCTCCTGCCCAATGGTACACTTCTTGGGGTTAGCCGTAAACCCCGCTTCCCGAACAGAGTCCAGGACTGCTTGCACTTTTGGCAGATGTGAGGCCCAATCTGTGCTATGGACAATTACGTCATCCAGGTAAGCCGCAGCATACTTCCGATGGGGCCTCAGCATCTGGTCCATTTTCCGCTGGAATGTGGCCGGCGCATTCTGTAACCCGAACGGCATTCTTTTATATTGGAACGCCCCGTCTGGGGTTACAAATGCGGTTTTCTCTTTGGCCGACTTGGCCAGGGGGATTTGCCAATACCCTTTTGTGAGGTCAAGAGTCGTCATGTATCGGGCTGTTCCCAGCCGGTCGATCAACTCATCTATACGTGGCATGGGGTAGGTGTCAAATTTTGTAACTTTGTTCAACTGACGAAAATCGTTACAAAATCGCCAGCTCCCATCCGGTTTAGGCACCAACACAATGGGACTAGACCAATCACTTTGGGACTCCTCTATCACCCCTAAGTTCAGCATTTTCTGTACTTCCTCCCGTATTGCCTCCCGTCGGGCCTCTGGGATCCGATAGGGTTTTAACTTCACCCTTTCACCGGGCGGGGTAATGATGTCATGCTCTACCCCAGATGTTTGTCCCGGCAGCTCAGAGAATACCTCCTTGTTGCGAAGCACAAACTCCTTAACCTCCTGTTGTTGGGGTTGTGACAAGGTGGCTGCTATTCCAACCTCAGGAATCACGCAACCAGTTTGAGCTGGTGACCAAGTGTCTGCGACTAGGGACTCTCTATCCCTCCAGGCTTTCAACAGATTAACGTGATAGATCTGTTCGGGCTTTCGCCTTCCTGGTTGTCTGACCTTGTAATTCACTTCGCTCACTTTTTCCATTATCTCGTAGGGGCCTTGCCATTTGGCAAGGAATTTACTTTCAACCGTAGGGACAAGTACCAGTATCCTATCCCCCGGGGAAAAGGTACGGGTCTTGGCTCCACGGTTGTACACTCTCTGCTGTGCTAACTGCGCTTGGGCCAAATGTTCCTTCACGATGGGCATTACCTGTGCAATTCGGTCTTGCATCAGGGCGACATGCTCAATCACACTCCTGTGGGGAGAACTCTCACTTTCCCAAGTTTCCTTGGCAATATCCAACAGCCCTCTTGGGTGTCTCCCATACAGTAACTCAAAGGGGGAGAATCCCGTAGAGGATTGGGGCACCTCCCTAATAGCAAACATCAGATAAGGAAGTAGACAGTCCCAATCCTTTCCATCTCTATCCACCACTTTCTTCAACATTTGTTTTAGGGTTTTGTTGAATCTTTCAACCAGCCCATCGGTTTGGGGGTGATACACAGATGTACGTAATTGCGTCACTTTGAACAATTTACACAGCTCCTTCATAACCCGGGACATAAAGGGTGTACCTTGGTCCGTAAGCAGTTCTTTACAAATACCCACCCGGCTAAACACAAGAGATAGCTCTTTGGCTATGGTTTTGGCCGAGGTATTTCGGAGAGGGATCGCTTCTGGATAACGGGTGGCATAGTCCATTATAACTAATATGTACTGGTGCCCCCTAGCGGACTTGATTATAGGACCTACCAAATCCATGGCGATCCTCTCAAACGGGACCTCAATGATGGGTAGAGGGACCAGCGGGCTACGGAAATGTGGCAACGGGGCCGACCTCTGACACACAGGGCAGGAGGAACAATAATTTTCTATGTCCTTCATCACCCCCGGCCAATAGAATCTCTGTAATACCCTCTCTCGGGTTTTCTCTGTCCCCAGATGACCTCCAAGAATGTGCCCATGGGCCAACTCCAACACCAACTTCCTGTAAGGTTTGGGCACCACAAGCTGCTCAACAGTTTCTTCTGCCCTTTTTGCCACCCGATACAGTAGGTCCTTCTCTACGCTGAAGTATGGGTAAGTGCAGGTATTATCTGGGTTCACTAACTCGCCATCTATTTTCACTACGTTTTCCCGTGCCTTTATTAGGGCGGGGTCTTTCAACTGTTCTGTGGCAAAGTTTTCCCTGTGAACCTCAAGATCAGAAAACTCCACAGACGGTAGGTTTTCGTCTGAGGAGGTGGGCTCCTCTCCAGTTTCTTGAGTCTCCCCTGCCAATACTGATAAGGGAAATTCCGGAGAGTCCTCACCACTCTCAGGGGAGTTCTGGCTATCACATTCCTGGTACATAGGGGCACCAGTGGGGGGCTCAGGATCATCCCACAGTTCCCAGAACTTCGGAAAATCCCTTCCCACAATGGCGTCATGCGGTAACTGAGATACTAAGCCCACTGGATGAGAGAGGGTACCTTTGGGGGTCTCGAAACACACTGTAGTCACTGGATACTCTCGGGTGTCCCCATGCACACAAATAACAGCTACCTTGCTATTCCCAGAGACCTCTGTTTTAACTAACTCAGCCTTTATCAGGGTCACAAGGCTACCTGAATCCAGCAATACCACAACATTTCTACCATTAACACACATTTTGCATAAATGTTTCTCAGTTCCTCGAATGGCAGTGCATGCGACTGTCGCACACAGCGACTGACGTCTGCCCGTCAGAAAGTCACACTGCATGGGTTCCTCCACAACCGGGCAATTGGCTGCAATATGTCCCGCTTGCCGGCAGCGGTAGCAAACGATCCTTCTTGCGGCCTCTTGAGCCGCTGATTTCCCAGGCTGTTCTCGCCAAACTTGGGGTAGAGCTCCCACCCTCTCACTCTCTCCACCCTCACCCCTTGGAATCCTCTTATCCGCCCCTGGGGATGGTCTGGTCTTAGGGTGGAAAGTCCGAGTGTCTCTGGAAGAGGCCGTCAGGTTCTCTGTAGCCAAGTATTTCTCCACACGATCCACAAGACCATCGGCCGTCTCTGGGTCTCCATGGCTTACCCACTTTTGGATGGCAGTAGGAAGAGCTCTCAAAAACCGATCCATTACAACACGTTCCACAATCTTTGGTGCGGACAAAGTCTCTGGCTGTAGCCACTTTCTGCTCAGGTGAATGAGATCATACATTTGAGACCTGGGGGGTTTTCCAAGCTGGAAAGTCCAGTTATGCACACGCTGAGCCCGGACAGCCTGGGTGACACCCAGCCTTGCCAATATTTCAGCTTTTAGCCTCACATAGTCTTTTGCTTGGTTAGGCTCTAGGTCATAGTAAGCTTTCTGCGATTCACCAGTTAACAGAGGAGCCACCAGTCCAGCCCACTGCTCCTCAGGCCACTTTTCTCTTTCAGCGGTCCTTTCAAATGTGGTCAAAAATACCTCTGGATCATCCTCTCCAGTCATTTTTGTCAATAAACGACTCACCCCAAAGGACGCGGTATTAGTGGGACGGCTTTCCTCACTGGTCTGCGGACGTTGCTGCATTACTGCTTCCATCTGTTGTTGTAGTCTCTGCTCTTGCTTCTGCAACAGGTCTATGAAGCGGGCCTCAGATTGCTGCTGGGCTTGTTGCTGAGCCTCCAGACTCTGTTGCAAAGTTGCGTTTGTCTGCTGCTGGGCTGCAAGGCTCTGTTGATGAGCTTGCTGCTGGGCTGCGAAGTTCTTTTGCAAACCTGCATTTGTCTGCTGTTGATTGGCATTTGCTAGAGCCAGCTGCTTCAGTATCTCCTCCATGCTGGCTTAAAAAAAAACTGCCACTGGTTCTCCACCAACTGTGAGGGGGTTGGCTCGGCAGCGGGTGTGTGTGACCCCCGAGATGGGCTCCCCACACAAAAACAGGCCCAGCAAACGGAGGTTGTGGTTTTCAAAATCAAAAAGGTGCGGTTTATTTTCTATTTACAGTGACAAAACACAGCAAAGAAAAAGAAACATAAACAAAATAAATCCTGGTCAACTTGACCTCTGACTAAACATACAGGTTTCCTAACTAACAACTGGGATCAGCCTAGTGCTGTCCTAGTCCCTAAGTCCCTGGTTTTAAATGTCCAAGCAAATAGCCACACAGGCTTTGTCTCACCGCACAGGGGTTCACTCTCCCTAGACAGTCCACACAGGTCTGGGTCCAGGCATGAGCTAACATCTAATGAAGCTGGGAGTTCTTATAGAGGCCTAAATGAGCTGACAAGCTTCAGCTGGTCTCATCAACTCCCTGTCTGCACGACGCCCCACACTCTCCCTAGAGGTATGAGTCATCCATGAGCCCACTAGCCTTATACAACTCTCCACCTAGTTGTATAAGTCGGCGTAAAGCCTGAATCTGGGCGAAATATATCTACCCCCCTGGATGCAACCAGGTGACTTTACCTTCCTGCTGTCACAGTGCTTTAAAAAAACATTTTTTCTAGGGACAGAAAACTATAGGTAGGAAGAGTGTCAGTTTCTTTCACTGTGATAATCCTTGTTTCTAGGGACAGGGAAGGACAGTGAGGGAAATTCTCCTTGTGCTATAGTGTGCTTTAAAAAAACATTTTTTCTAGGGACAGAAAACTATAGGTAGGAAGAGTGTCAGTTTCTTTCACTGTGATAATCCTTGTTTCTAGGGACAGGGAAGGACAGTGAGGGAAATTCTCCTTGTGCTATAGTGTGCTAAAGCATTGATCATCAATCAGCTTTAAAAAAACATTTTTTCTAGGGACAGAAAACTATAGGTAGGAAGAGTGTCAGTTTCTTTCACTGTGATAATCCTTGTTTCTAGGGACAGGGAAGGACAGTGAGGGAAATTCTCCTTGTGCTATAGTGTGCTTTAAAAAAACATTTTTTCTAGGGACAGAAAACTATAGGTAGGAAGAGTGTCAGTTTCTTTCACTGTGATAATCCTTGTTTCTAGGGACAGGGAAGGACAGTGAGGGAAATTCTCCTTGTGCTATAGTGTGCTAAAGCATTGATCATCAATCAGCTTTAAAAAAACATTTTTTCTAGGGACAGAAAACTATAGGTAGGAAGAGTGTCAGTTTCTTTCACTGTGATAATCCTTGTTTCTAGGGACAGGGAAGGACAGTGAGGGAAATTCTCCTTGTGCTATAGTGTGCTTTAAAAAAACATTTTTTCTAGGGACAGAAAACTATAGGTAGGAAGAGTGTCAGTTTCTTTCACTGTGATAATCCTTGTTTCTAGGGACAGGGAAGGACAGTGAGGGAAATTCTCCTTGTGCTATAGTGTGCTTTAAAAAAACATTTTTTCTAGGGACAGAAAACTATAGGTAGGAAGAGTGTCAGTTTCTTTCACTGTGATAATCCTTGTTTCTAGGGACAGGGAAGGACAGTGAGGGAAATTCTCCTTGTGCTATAGTGTGCTAAAGCATTGATCATCAATCAGCTTTAAAAAAACATTTTTTCTAGGGACAGAAAACTATAGGTAGGAAGAGTGTCAGTTTCTTTCACTGTGATAATCCTTGTTTCTAGGGACAGGGAAGGACAGTGAGGGAAATTCTCCTTGTGCTATAGTGTGCTTTAAAAAAACATTTTTTCTAGGGACAGAAAACTATAGGTAGGAAGAGTGTCAGTTTCTTTCACTGTGATAATCCTTGTTTCTAGGGACAGGGAAGGACAGTGAGGGAAATTCTCCTTGTGCTATAGTGTGCTGTGAGGGGGTTGGCTCGGCAGCGGGTGTGTGTGACCCCCGAGATGGGCTCCCCACACAAAAACAGGCCCAGCAAACGGAGGTTGTGGTTTTCAAAATCAAAAAGGTGCGGTTTATTTTCTATTTACAGTGACAAAACACAGCAAAGAAAAAGAAACATAAACAAAATAAATCCTGGTCAACTTGACCTCTGACTAAACATACAGGTTTCCTAACTAACAACTGGGATCAGCCTAGTGCTGTCCTAGTCCCTAAGTCCCTGGTTTTAAATGTCCAAGCAAATAGCCACACAGGCTTTGTCTCACCGCACAGGGGTTCACTCTCCCTAGACAGTCCACACAGGTCTGGGTCCAGGCATGAGCTAACATCTAATGAAGCTGGGAGTTCTTATAGAGGCCTAAATGAGCTGACAAGCTTCAGCTGGTCTCATCAACTCCCTGTCTGCACGACGCCCCACACTCTCCCTAGAGGTATGAGTCATCCATGAGCCCACTAGCCTTATACAACTCTCCACCTAGTTGTATAAGTCGGCGTAAAGCCTGAATCTGGGCGAAATATATCTACCCCCCTGGATGCAACCAGGTGACTTTACCTTCCTGCTGTCACATACCCCCCTCTTGTTTTAACCTCGGGGTTGGAACACCAGCAATCAGGCATTCATGTACTCGAGACAAAGCATCCACATTCCCCATTTGAACGCCAGGGCGATGCTTTACTGTGAAGTTGAATTCCTGGAGGGCCAGGAACCACCTATTCACTCTTCTATTTGTTTCCTTGTTTTGAGCCATCCACTTTAACGGAGCGTGATCCGTAACCAAGTCAAAGTGCCTACCTAGCAGGTAGTACCGAAGGGAATCTAGAGCCCACTTCACCGCTAAACACTCCTTTTCAACGGTGGCGTAATTTACCTCATGGGACTTCAACTTCCTGCTGAGGTAAATGACTGGGTGCTCTTCCCCGTTCCAGACCTGGGACAATACTGCTCCTAACCCCACATCTGACGCATCACTTTGTACGACAAAGTTTTTAGAGAAGTCGGGTGAGTACAACACTGGCTGGCTACATAAGGCTTGTTTCAAGAATTGGAATGCTGCCTCAGCCTCGGGGGTCCATTTAATCATGACCGACCCTTTCCCCTTCGTCAGGTTGGTTAGGGGCACAGCCTTAGAAGCAAAGTGGGGAATGAATCGCCGATAATACCCAGCGATTCCCAGAAAGGCTCGTACCTGCTTCTTGCTGTTGGGACGTGGCCAACTCTGGATGGCCTCGACTTTGTTGAGTTGGGGTTTTATTACTCCCCTCCCAATGGTGTACCCAAGATATTTGGCCTCCTCCTGCCCAATGGTACACTTCTTGGGGTTAGCCGTAAACCCCGCTTCCCGAACAGAGTCCAGGACTGCTTGCACTTTTGGCAGATGTGAGGCCCAATCTGTGCTATGGACAATTACGTCATCCAGGTAAGCCGCAGCATACTTCCGATGGGGCCTCAGCATCTGGTCCATTTTCCGCTGGAATGTGGCCGGCGCATTCTGTAACCCGAACGGCATTCTTTTATATTGGAACGCCCCGTCTGGGGTTACAAATGCGGTTTTCTCTTTGGCCGACTTGGCCAGGGGGATTTGCCAATACCCTTTTGTGAGGTCAAGAGTCGTCATGTATCGGGCTGTTCCCAGCCGGTCGATCAACTCATCTATACGTGGCATGGGGTAGGTGTCAAATTTTGTAACTTTGTTCAACTGACGAAAATCGTTACAAAATCGCCAGCTCCCATCCGGTTTAGGCACCAACACAATGGGACTAGACCAATCACTTTGGGACTCCTCTATCACCCCTAAGTTCAGCATTTTCTGTACTTCCTCCCGTATTGCCTCCCGTCGGGCCTCTGGGATCCGATAGGGTTTTAACTTCACCCTTTCACCGGGCGGGGTAATGATGTCATGCTCTACCCCAGATGTTTGTCCCGGCAGCTCAGAGAATACCTCCTTGTTGCGAAGCACAAACTCCTTAACCTCCTGTTGTTGGGGTTGTGACAAGGTGGCTGCTATTCCAACCTCAGGAATCACGCAACCAGTTTGAGCTGGTGACCAAGTGTCTGCGACTAGGGACTCTCTATCCCTCCAGGCTTTCAACAGATTAACGTGATAGATCTGTTCGGGCTTTCGCCTTCCTGGTTGTCTGACCTTGTAATTCACTTCGCTCACTTTTTCCATTATCTCGTAGGGGCCTTGCCATTTGGCAAGGAATTTACTTTCAACCGTAGGGACAAGTACCAGTATCCTATCCCCCGGGGAAAAGGTACGGGTCTTGGCTCCACGGTTGTACACTCTCTGCTGTGCTAACTGCGCTTGGGCCAAATGTTCCTTCACGATGGGCATTACCTGTGCAATTCGGTCTTGCATCAGGGCGACATGCTCAATCACACTCCTGTGGGGAGAACTCTCACTTTCCCAAGTTTCCTTGGCAATATCCAACAGCCCTCTTGGGTGTCTCCCATACAGTAACTCAAAGGGGGAGAATCCCGTAGAGGATTGGGGCACCTCCCTAATAGCAAACATCAGATAAGGAAGTAGACAGTCCCAATCCTTTCCATCTCTATCCACCACTTTCTTCAACATTTGTTTTAGGGTTTTGTTGAATCTTTCAACCAGCCCATCGGTTTGGGGGTGATACACAGATGTACGTAATTGCGTCACTTTGAACAATTTACACAGCTCCTTCATAACCCGGGACATAAAGGGTGTACCTTGGTCCGTAAGCAGTTCTTTACAAATACCCACCCGGCTAAACACAAGAGATAGCTCTTTGGCTATGGTTTTGGCCGAGGTATTTCGGAGAGGGATCGCTTCTGGATAACGGGTGGCATAGTCCATTATAACTAATATGTACTGGTGCCCCCTAGCGGACTTGATTATAGGACCTACCAAATCCATGGCGATCCTCTCAAACGGGACCTCAATGATGGGTAGAGGGACCAGCGGGCTACGGAAATGTGGCATCGGGGCCGACCTCTGACACACAGGGCAGGAGGAACAATAATTTTCTATGTCCTTCATCACCCCCGGCCAATAGAATCTCTGTAATACCCTCTCTCGGGTTTTCTCTGTCCCCAGATGACCTCCAAGAATGTGCCCATGGGCCAACTCCAACACCAACTTCCTGTAAGGTTTGGGCACCACAAGCTGCTCAACAGTTTCTTCTGCCCTTTTTGCCACCCGATACAGTAGGTCCTTCTCTACGCTGAAGTATGGGTAAGTGCAGGTATTATCTGGGTTCACTAACTCGCCATCTATTTTCACTACGTTTTCCCGTGCCTTTATTAGGGCGGGGTCTTTCAACTGTTCTGTGGCAAAGTTTTCCCTGTGAACCTCAAGATCAGAAAACTCCACAGACGGTAGGTTTTCGTCTGAGGAGGTGGGCTCCTCTCCAGTTTCTTGAGTCTCCCCTGCCAATACTGATAAGGGAAATTCCGGAGAGTCCTCACCACTCTCAGGGGAGTTCTGGCTATCACATTCCTGGTACATAGGGGCACCAGTGGGGGGCTCAGGATCATCCCACAGTTCCCAGAACTTCGGAAAATCCCTTCCCACAATGGCGTCATGCGGTAACTGAGATACTAAGCCCACTGGATGAGAGAGGGTACCTTTGGGGGTCTCGAAACACACTGTAGTCACTGGATACTCTCGGGTGTCCCCATGCACACAAATAACAGCTACCTTGCTATTCCCAGAGACCTCTGTTTTAACTAACTCAGCCTTTATCAGGGTCACAAGGCTACCTGAATCCAGCAATACCACAACATTTCTACCATTAACACACATTTTGCATAAATGTTTCTCAGTTCCTCGAATGGCAGTGCATGCGACTGTCGCACACAGCGACTGACGTCTGCCCGTCAGAAAGTCACACTGCATGGGTTCCTCCACAACCGGGCAATTGGCTGCAATATGTCCCGCTTGCCGGCAGCGGTAGCAAACGATCCTTCTTGCGGCCTCTTGAGCCGCTGATTTCCCAGGCTGTTCTCGCCAAACTTGGGGTAGAGCTCCCACCCTCTCACTCTCTCCACCCTCACCCCTTGGAATCCTCTTATCCGCCCCTGGGGATGGTCTGGTCTTAGGGTGGAAAGTCCGAGTGTCTCTGGAAGAGGCCGTCAGGTTCTCTGTAGCCAAGTATTTCTCCACACGATCCACAAGACCATCGGCCGTCTCTGGGTCTCCATGGCTTACCCACTTTTGGATGGCAGTAGGAAGAGCTCTCAAAAACCGATCCATTACAACACGTTCCACAATCTTTGGTGCGGACAAAGTCTCTGGCTGTAGCCACTTTCTGCTCAGGTGAATGAGATCATACATTTGAGACCTGGGGGGTTTTCCAAGCTGGAAAGTCCAGTTATGCACACGCTGAGCCCGGACAGCCTGGGTGACACCCAGCCTTGCCAATATTTCAGCTTTTAGCCTCACATAGTCTTTTGCTTGGTTAGGCTCTAGGTCATAGTAAGCTTTCTGCGATTCACCAGTTAACAGAGGAGCCACCAGTCCAGCCCACTGCTCCTCAGGCCACTTTTCTCTTTCAGCGGTCCTTTCAAATGTGGTCAAAAATACCTCTGGATCATCCTCTCCAGTCATTTTTGTCAATAAACGACTCACCCCAAAGGACGCGGTATTAGTGGGACGGCTTTCCTCACTGGTCTGCGGACGTTGCTGCATTACTGCTTCCATCTGTTGTTGTAGTCTCTGCTCTTGCTTCTGCAACAGGTCTATGAAGCGGGCCTCAGATTGCTGCTGGGCTTGTTGCTGAGCCTCCAGACTCTGTTGCAAAGTTGCGTTTGTCTGCTGCTGGGCTGCAAGGCTCTGTTGATGAGCTTGCTGCTGGGCTGCGAAGTTCTTTTGCAAACCTGCATTTGTCTGCTGTTGATTGGCATTTGCTAGAGCCAGCTGCTTCAGTATCTCCTCCATGCTGGCTTAAAAAAAAACTGCCACTGGTTCTCCACCAACTGTGAGGGGGTTGGCTCGGCAGCGGGTGTGTGTGACCCCCGAGATGGGCTCCCCACACAAAAACAGGCCCAGCAAACGGAGGTTGTGGTTTTCAAAATCAAAAAGGTGCGGTTTATTTTCTATTTACAGTGACAAAACACAGCAAAGAAAAAGAAACATAAACAAAATAAATCCTGGTCAACTTGACCTCTGACTAAACATACAGGTTTCCTAACTAACAACTGGGATCAGCCTAGTGCTGTCCTAGTCCCTAAGTCCCTGGTTTTAAATGTCCAAGCAAATAGCCACACAGGCTTTGTCTCACCGCACAGGGGTTCACTCTCCCTAGACAGTCCACACAGGTCTGGGTCCAGGCATGAGCTAACATCTAATGAAGCTGGGAGTTCTTATAGAGGCCTAAATGAGCTGACAAGCTTCAGCTGGTCTCATCAACTCCCTGTCTGCACGACGCCCCACACTCTCCCTAGAGGTATGAGTCATCCATGAGCCCACTAGCCTTATACAACTCTCCACCTAGTTGTATAAGTCGGCGTAAAGCCTGAATCTGGGCGAAATATATCTACCCCCCTGGATGCAACCAGGTGACTTTACCTTCCTGCTGTCACAGTGCTTTAAAAAAACATTTTTTCTAGGGACAGAAAACTATAGGTAGGAAGAGTGTCAGTTTCTTTCACTGTGATAATCCTTGTTTCTAGGGACAGGGAAGGACAGTGAGGGAAATTCTACTTGTGCTATAGTGTGCTAAAGCATTGATCATCAATCAGCTTTAAAAAAACATTTTTTCTAGGGACAGAAAACTATAGGTAGGAAGAGTGTCAGTTTCTTTCACTGTGATAATCCTTGTTTCTAGGGACAGGGAAGGACAGTGAGGGAAATTCTCCCTGTGCTATAGTGTGCTTTAAAAAAACATTTTTTCTAGGGACAGAAAACTATAGGTAGGAAGAGTGTCAGTTTCTTTCACTGTGATAATCCTTGTTTCTAGGGACAGGGAAGGACAGTGAGGGAAATTCTCCTTGTGCTATAGTGTGCTAAAGCTTTGATCATCAATCAGCTTTAAAAAAACATTTTTTCTAGGGACAGAAAACTATAGGTAGGAAGAGTGTCAGTTTCTTTCACTGTGATAATCCTTGTTTCTAGGGACAGGGAAGGACAGTGAGGGAAATTCTCCTTGTGCTATAGTGTGCTTTAAAAAAACATTTTTTCTAGGGACAGAAAACTATAGGTAGGAAGAGTGTCAGTTTCTTTCACTGTGATAATCCTTGTTTCTAGGGACAGGGAAGGACAGTGAGGGAAATTCTCCTTGTGCTATAGTGTGCTTTAAAAAAACATTTTTTCTAGGGACAGAAAACTATAGGTAGGAAGAGTGTCAGTTTCTTTCACTGTGATAATCCTTGTTTCTAGGGACAGGGAAGGACAGTGAGGGAAATTCTCCTTGTGCTATAGTGTGCTTTAAAAAAACATTTTTTCTAGGGACAGAAAACTATAGGTAGGAAGAGTGTCAGTTTCTTTCACTGTGATAATCCTTGTTTCTAGGGACAGGGAAGGACAGTGAGGGAAATTCTACTTGTGCTATAGTGTGCTAAAGCATTGATCATCAATCAGCTTTAAAAAAACATTTTTTCTAGGGACAGAAAACTATATGTAGGAAGAGTGTCAGTTTCTTTCACTGTGATAATCCTTGTTTCTAGGGACAGGGAAGGACAGTGAGGGAAATTCTCCTTGTGCTATAGTGTGCTAAAGCATTGATCATCAACCGTCTTTAAAAAAACATTTTTTCTAGGGACAGAAAACTATAGGTAGGAAGAGTGTCAGTTTCTTTCACTGTGATAATCCTTGTTTCTAGGGACAGGGAAGGACAGTGAGGGAAATTCTCCTTGTGCTATAGTGTGCTAAAGCATTCCTCATCAACCATCTTTAAAATCCTTGTTTTTTGGACAGTCAGGGAAATTGTCGTTGTGCTATTCTGTGCAAAAGCAATCATCCTCAACCATATTTAGAAATCCTTAAGTAAAGGGACAGAGAAGGACACCTGAAGGTAGCCCTTATTGCTTTTTTCCCATCTCCCTGCAGGCCATCTATTAGAATGTCTGGAAGGAAAACAAGGAGAGGCAGACAGTCAGGAGGCAATAAAAGAGGGCAAGCAGGCTCTGTGTCTGGGGGCAACAGTGCTGGTCGTGGACGCGGTGCATTGTCATCAGCACATGGCCATGGGACACGCTTGTCCTTCTTTTCGGCAGCTGGACATGTTGAGCCACATCATGCCGAAGACTTGGTAGAGTGGATGACCAAGCCCTCCTCCTCCTCCTCATCCTCTCTCACCCAGGCTCAGGGTACTGGCAAAGCAGCTGCCAAAGCGTCCTCTTCCCTGGTATCAATGTCAGACTCATCATCAGTCACTCCTTCCCTAGACCCACCATGTCCTCCTCCTGAGGAGTCCCCCGAACTGTTTGAGCACAGTGTTGGGTACATGCTCCAGGAGGATGCCCAGCGTTTCGAAGGGTCTGATGATGAAACCCAGCTACAGGAAGGCAGTAGCGTGAGAGCAGACAGAGGGGATGCTCAAGAAGGACACCAATCTGGCAGTCATGTTCCAGCAGCTGCAGCATACTGCCAGATTGGCTCCAGTGATGAGGAGGGAGGGGATGATGAGGTCACTGACTCCACGTGGGTGCCTAATAGGAGAGAGGAGGAGGAGGAGGATGAGGAGGAGGCACATCTCCAACGAGGCAGGATGCCCTTTGGTGGCCAGCGTAAGGGCAGTACACCGACGGAATCACACCGCAGAGCTCCGCCTGTGCAGGGCGCTGCCTCTGCCCGTCATTCAAAAAGTTCTTTGGTGTGGGCCTTTTTTGAGGCTAGTGCATCAGATCGCACAGCTGCTGTTTGCAACATATGTCTCAAGCGTATATCGCGTGGCCAAAACATCAGCCGCTTGGGTACCACATGCCTGACCAGACATATGTTGACCTGCCATGCAGCTCGTTGGCAAGCCTACCTCAAAGACCCACACCAAAGAACAAAGCGGACCTCTCCTTGCACCGCATCAGCTGGGATCTCCAACCCCACTATAACTTCAGTCCTCTCTGAAACATGCACTGAGAGGAATGAAGGTGTAGAATTAGGTGTGTCACAGCCAAGTACTTGCGGCCACTCTGCTAGCAGTACACCGACGTCCGATTCTAGCAGGCAAATTTCCCTGCCCCAGCTGCTGGACCGTCGAAAGAAGTTCACTCCCAGCCATCCACATGCCCAGCGGTTGAATGCTAGCTTGGCTAAATTGCTAGCGCTTCAACTGCTGCCTTTTCAGTTGGTAGACTCGGCCCCCTTCCGTGAGTTTGTGCAATGTGCGGTTCCTCAGTGGCAGGTTCCCAAACGCCACTTTTTCTCACGGAAGGCTATTCCGGCTCTCTACCGGCATGTGGAAGGCAATGTCTTGGCCTCGCTGGACAGGGCGGTCAGCGGTAAGGTGCATATTACCGCTGACTCATGGTCCAGCAGGCATGGACAGGGACGTTACCTTTCTTTCACGGCCCATTGGGTCACTCTTTTGGCAGCTGGGAAGGATGCAGGACAAGGTGCAGTAGTGTTGGAGGTTGTTCCACCGCCACGCCTCCAAAATGCTACTACTGGTTGTGACACACCTCTCTCCTCCACCCCCTCCTCTTCTTCTTCCTCCATGGCCTCTTCCTGTGGTTTGTCCTCTGAACCAGCGGTGCTCCGTAGCCGTTCAAGGGGCTACGCAAGTACGCAGGCAAAAAGATGCCATGCCGTGCTTGCGCTGGTGTGTTTGGGGGACAGAAGCCACACTGGGGCAGAGGTCCTGTCTGCTCTGCAGGGCCAGGCCGAGAGGTGGTTGACGCCACGCCAGCTTAAGCCAGGAATGGTGGTTTGCGACAATGGCACCAACCTCCTCTCCGCCCTCCGACAGGGACAACTGACCCATGTGCCCTGTGTGGCTCACGTCCTTAACCTGGTGGTGCAGCGGTTCTTGGGCAGGTACCCGGGCTTACAGGATGTCCTGAGGCAGGCCAGGAAAGTCTGTGTGCATTTCCGCAGATCTTATAATGCCAGTGCTCGCCTGGCTGAGCTGCAAAAGGAGTTGAACCTGCCCAAGAACCGCCTTATATGTGACATGCCCACCAGGTGGAACTCAACGTTGGCCATGCTGCAGCGGCTGCACACGCAGCAGAGGACCATCAATGAGTACCTGTGCGACTATGGCACCAGGACAGGGTCAGGGGAGCTTGTTTTTTTTTCTCCACGCCAGTGGGGCATGATCAGGGATGCATGCACTGTCCTGGCACCATTTGAGGAGGCCACGAGGATGGTGAGCAGTGACAGTGCATGCATCAGTGACACTGTACCTCTTGTCCACCTGTTGGAGCACACGCTGCGTGGAATAATGGACAGGGCACTTGAGGCAGAACAGAGGCAGGAAGAGGAGGACTTCCTTGCCTCTCAAGGCCCCCTTTACCCAGACAGTGTTCCTTCTGTCCCACCCATCGCACAGGAAGAGGAGGAGGAGGAGGAGGAGGAGGAGGATTGTGTCAGCATGGAGGTGGAGGCTGGCACTCAGCATCATCAGCAGCAGTCTTTTAGGGATGATTTACAGTCCCAAGAAACCAGTGGACTTGTACGTGGCTGGGAGGAGGTGGCTGCGGATCATGTCGTCCTTAGTGACCCAGAGGACTCCGGAGCGAATGCCTCAGCAAACCTACGCTGCATGGCCTCCCTGATCCTGCAAAGTCTGCGGAAGGATCCTCGTATTCTTCGGATCAAGGAGAGGGACCATTACTGGCTGGCCACTCTCCTTGATCCACGGTACAAGGGTAAGGTTGCGGACCTTATGTTACCGTCGCAGAGGGAGCAGAGGATGAGACAACTCCGGGAGGCCTTGCAGAAAGGTCTGTGCAACGCGTTCCCAGAGACTGGGAGGTTACAAACTCCTGGTCCTGGACAATGAGTTGCTGAGGCTTCGGCCAGTCAAAGAAGGAGCGGTGGGGAAGGTGGCCGTCTGACCGATGCGTTCAGACAATTCTTTAGTCCGCAGCCCCAAAGTATGATCGGTTCCAGCAACCATCGCCAGCGTCTGATAAACATGGTGCAGGAATATCTAGGGGCAAGGTCAGACTTGGACACCTTCCCCACCGAAAATCCTCTGGCTTACTGGGTCTTGAGGATGGATCACTGGCCAGAGCTTGCACAGTATGCAATTGAGCTACTGGCCTGTCCTGCATCCAGCGTTCTTTCGGAACGCACATTCAGTGCTGCTGGAGGATTTGTCACGGATCACAGGGTGCGCCTGTCCACCGACTCGGTTGATCGACTGACTTTCATCAAGATGAACCAGTCTTGGATCACCACCAGCTACCACACACCTGATGCTGATATAACAGACTAATTGATTTTAACATGTCACATCCCTTCAAGACTGATGCTGATGCTGAGTGCCTGTGCTGTTATGTTGACTGGCTATCCTCCTCCTCCGAGTCCTCAATGATACGATTGATGATGATAGCTTGGAAGATCATTTTTGTTTATGGGTGCCGCCACCAGTGGCTAAGGCCCAATTTTTCAGCCCCTGTTTTACAGGGGCGTGTCATTACAATTTTTGAAGCAATACTTTGCAACAGGGCTCATTGCTGTGCTCCAAGTACAGTATCTGTGAGGGGTTGGAGTGTTGTGGCACCAGTGCCTAAGGCCCAATTTTTCAGCCCCTGTTTAACAGGGGCATGTAATTACAATTCTTGATCTAATAATTCACAGCAGGGCCCATTGCTGCACCCACCAAGAGTAACTCTGAGGGCTTACAGTGTTGTGGCAACGCCACCACCACCACCACCACGAAAGGCCCAATTTTTCAGCCCCTGTTCAAAAGGGGCATGTAATTAC
Organism: Rana muscosa; assembly: GCA_029206835.1. Taxonomy (NCBI): domain Eukaryota; kingdom Metazoa; phylum Chordata; class Amphibia; order Anura; family Ranidae; genus Rana; species Rana muscosa. Next base: position 996,504,605 of record CM055117.1, on the reverse strand, counting down.
AATTCTTGATCTAATAATTCACAGCAGGGCCCATTCCTGCACCCACCAAGAGTAACTCTGAGGGCTTACAGTGTTGTGGCAATGCCACCACCACCACCACCACGAAAGGCCCAATTTTTCAGCCCCTGTTCAAAAGGGGCATGTAATTACAATTCTTGATCTAATAATTCACAGCAGGGCCCATTCCTGCACCCACCAAGAGTAACTCTGAGGGCTTACAGTGTTGTGGCAACACCACCACCACCACCACCACCACCACGAAAGGCCCAATTTTTCAGCCCCTGTTCAACAGGGGCATGCAATTACAATTCTTGATCTAATAATTCACAGCAGGGCCCATTGCTGCACCCACCAAGAGTAACTGTCAGGGCTTACAGTGTTGTGGCACCAGCACCACCATCAAAGGCCCAATTTTTACTACCACTGTTCAACAATTATATGTAATTAAAATTCCTGATATAATAGTTGACAGCAGGGCGTTCCAGCACCAACCAAGAGTAACTGTGAGTGCTTACAGTGTTGTGCCAACACCAACAACTAAGGGGCCTATTTCTGCAGAGTATATACGGCAGGTCCCTACTTTCAAACATCCAACTTACAAACGACTCCTACTTGCAAACGCAAGAAGACAACAGGAAGTGAGAGGAAATCTACCCCTTGGAAGGAAAATTCTCTCCTGTAAGAATTAATATGGGAGAAAGGTGTCTCCTCTGTACTGATGCTTTATCAGCAATCCTTGTTTCAAGAAAAACACCACATTTCAAAAACAGTTGTCATTGGGACGGAAAGTGAGGTGAAATGTTCTGAACAGGGGCACAGACAGCAAAACAAATGTTACAGGGGTGATAACCCTTACCTATGTTTTCCAAAAAGTTTAAAAATAGATTTTTGGGCTGGAGCTACACTTAAACAATGTACCTGTTCAAAATTACAAACAGATTCTACATAAGAACAAACCTACAGTCCCTGTCTTGTATGCACCGCCTGTATAGGGCTGTTCAGAGTATATAGGGCCTTTTTTATTTTATGAGCGGGGTTCCCCTTAATATCCATACAAGACCCAAAGGGGCTGGTAATGGGCTGGGGTAGGGGGGGGGGGGGTCATGGGGTAGCTATGCCATTTTTCTTAAAGATTTTCATCCATATTACCGGGACCAGACATTACATTAAAGCCGCAAGCAGTTTTAAATGGCTTTTTTTTCCTTTAGAAGTGTCATTTTGTGCAGGGACAGTTCTAAACACGGGAAACACGTGGCACTTCACAGGCATACTTTAGACACCCCCCAGGTACGATATTTAAAGGAATATTTGACTTTTTTTTTTTCACTTTATGCATCATTAAAATGACTGCTCCCGAAAAACGACCGTTTTTAAAACTTCTTTTTGCATTGATACATGTCCCCTGGTGCACAACCCGGGTTCCCAAACCCTTTTTAGGACAATAACATGCATAATAGTTGTTATAATTAGCACTTTAGAATTCGAACGTTCGCATCCATTGTATTTAATAGGGTTCTAATGTTCGTACGAACTTTCGGTCCGTTCGCGGGTTCTGGTGCGAACCGAACCCGGGGGTGTTCGGCTCATCACTAGTCCTCCCTATTATCCTACGCTGAATTTGCATATAACAACTCAGTGCATTCAGCTACCAGTCAAACTCCTTTTTGGGCCAACTTTGGCTTCCATCCTTCCTTCCTCCCTGACGACATTCCGGAGAGCTCTGTTCCTGCTGTTCAAGATCGGATAGCCTTTGTCCAATCTAATTTTCTGACACTTCAGGAAATGATGCAAAACGCCCAGGAATCTTACAAGAGACACTATGACAAGGGTAGGAAGGAAAATCCAATCTTCAAAGTTGGGGAGGAAGTATGGCTCTCCGCCACCAACCTCAAATTGCCTATCCCTTCACGGAAATTGGGACCAAGATTCATAGGCCCTTTTAAAATCAAGCGAGTAATCATCTCTGTGGCCTTTGAATTGGTCGCCAGGTATGCCTCGATATCATCATCTAATTGAATTGGCACTGCCCGACTCCTACAGGATATACCCGGTCTTCCACACTTCTCTGTTGAAACCGGTAGTCTCCAGCTCCTTCCCGGGAAGGGATGAGCCACCTCCTCCACCTGTGGAGGTTGATGGTGAAAACGAATACGTGGTGGAATCTATCTTGGGCTGCAGGAAAAGAGGCAGGCAATTACAGTATTTAATCAAATGGAAGGGGTATCCCCCAGAGGACAACTCTTGGGAACCATCTAGGAACCTACATGCTCCCCGTCTAATTAGAGTCTTTCACCAGGAACATCCCGAGTTGATGTCTAGTCTGGGCATCCAGAGTCCGCCCCTAGGAGGGGGGCACTGTCAGGGAAATCTTCCGTCCAACAGCGCCAATCAGTGCCCAATGCGCATGCGCGGTTGGAATGACGCTTCGGCGCGTGCGCGGGACGGCGCTTCTACGTTCTCGGGTGCGCGCGCCGACGCAGCGGCACACGCGCATGCGTGGCGGCGCACCAATAGGAATCCAGGCGGGCCTATTTAAAGAAACCCAGCTGCACTGACAAGTTGCTGGTTTGTCAGCTTTCTGTGTACCCAAGACTCTGGAAAACTACCTGAAAATCTCCTTGTGACCCGGACTGGCTTGATTCTTCTGATCTCTCTCCTGGACCTGACCCTCGGCTTGTTATACGGACTTCTGCCTTCTCTTGTGTTTGACCCTCGGCCTGTGACTCGGATCTGCTGCCTGTCTACAACCCTTGACCTCCTGCTTGTACCTTTTGGATTCCCATGTTTCCTTTGAACTCCTGCCTTGTTCCCGGTATTTTCTGGACTTGTTACTTTTTGCTGTGCTAGACCCCCAGCCGGGACTGTTACCTCTGCGGTTGCAACCCGGACTCAGCCTGCACCGGCTTCTATTGACTCTTGCTGTTTGAACTATACCGATCCAGCTAGTTCCTGCTAGAAGCCTGCTCTTCAGTCTACTCAGCACTACCGGACCGTCTACAAGTACCCACCACCTGCTGGTAGCCGGTGCCGCTTCTCGCCATCCACTCCCTGTCTCACCTCCAGGGAGTGGAGTGCGTCAAGTCGCAAAGGTGAACCACTCTCGGCATCTTGGCCTCGGTAAGTACATACCTTAACAACTTGGCTGTGACACACCTAATTCTTCACCTTCATTCCTCAGTGCAGGTTTCAGTGAGGACTGAAGGTATAGTGATCCCAGCTGATGAGGAGCAAGTAGAGGTCCGCTTTGTTCTTTGGTGTGGGTACTTTAGGTACGCTTGCCAACTAACTGCATGGCAGTCCGACATATGTCTGGTCAAGCACGTGGTGCCCAAGCGGCTGATGATACGCTTTAGACATATGTTGCAAATGGCAACGGTGCGATCTGCTGCACGCATCTGAAAAAAGGCCCACACCAAAGAACTTTTGGAATAATGCGCAGAGACAGCAGCGCCCTGCACATGTGGAGCTCTGCGGTGTGATGCAGTCGGTGTGCTGCCCTTAAGCTGGCCCCTGGAGGGCATCTTGCCTCGTTGGAGATGTGCCGCCTCCTCCTCCTCCTCCTCTCTCCTATCAGGCACCCACGTGGAGTCAGTGACCTCATCATCCCCTCCCTCCTCATCGGAGCAAATCTGTCAATATGCTGCAGCTGGGGGAACATGACTGCCAGATAGCTGTCCTTGTTGGGCACCCCCTCTCTCTGGGCTCACGTTACTATTCCCTCTCTCTGGGCTCGCTTTACTGCCTTCCTCCATCTGGGTTCCATCATCAGAGCCTTCAAGACGCTGGGCATCCTCCTGGAGCATGTACCCAACACTGTGGTCAAACAGTTCGGGGGACTCCTCAGGAGGACATGGTGGGGCTAAGGAAGGAGTGATTGATGCCATTGAGCCGAGGGAAGAGGCCGCTTTGGCAGCAGCTTTGCCAGACAAAGTACCCTGAGCCTGGGTGAGAGAGGATGAGAAGGAGGAGGAGGACGGCTTGGTCATCCACTTTACCAAGTCTTGGGCATGTTGCGGCTCAACATGGCCACGTGTTAATGAGGATGCACCGTGTCCACGACCAGCACTGTTGCCTCTAGACACAGAGCCTGCTTGCCCTCTTTTATTGCCTCGTGTCTGTCTGCCTCTCACGGGCAGCTGCAGAGGCGACAACGTTTCGGAGCTCCGAAACATCGTCGCCTCTGCCGCTGCCCGTGAAGTCATCGCGCCTCCACGCTGTGTTCCAAGCCTCGCTCCTGCTGTACACACTGCCCGGACTTCCTGGTTCATCAGCAGACAGAGATACAGAGGACTGAGGGACATCATCATCACACACAGCTGCCATCTAGTGCGGATGATCCCCTCACCATGGGCCAGTCAGGACTTGTATGCTGGATGCACATAATTTGAAATGTAAGTGGATAATGCACCTAATGTCAAATTAAAATTCCACTGTTCCTTACCTAGTGGCGCCTTCTTTCTTCTTGTTTTGCAGTATTTGTAGTTGCTGGCTTTTAATATTTTTTTTTAAGGCGGAGCTCCGCTTTAAAAAAAAAATATTCTGAATTACAAACCCCTGCTCCACCGTACCTACTAGCTTAGTGAGGTGTATTTTTTCCATGATCTGTGCCCCTTTCTGATGATCATGTGCTGGTCAGAGCGGAGGGACCATTTCTTCAGTTTCCGGTGCATGCCCATTAAGCTCCGCTTGCATGTTCTTCTGCCTTGGCTCAAGTCCCGGCCAGCCTCCTGCCTGTTTTTATCTCCTTGCCTTCCCTGGTGGAGTGATCTTCCTCCGCTCCCCACCCAGTAGTAGACGGGGCCCGGAGAGTAAGACTTGAGAGGCTGTGAGGCGGGCAGGGGGCGTGCGGCAGGAACGGTCAGAGAGAGGCAGCTGGGCTCAGCTGACGGTGTCCAGCAGCAGGAACAGAGGGGAAGCGGATCTGATCGTGGGGCTGCCAGTGCGTTCAAGGCTTCAACACAGGAGTGCTTTGGGGGTGTCTGTGAATAGACTGCATTGCACTGTGTCTGTCTCTCTGGCATCATGGATGGTATCATAACTCACAGGCAGCAGGCACTCTATCATGGCTCTGGCTGGCTCTGTCACAGTGTGTCACAAAACATGGCTGCTGGGTGCTGATTTTGGTAACTTATTGGTCATATGTATCAGCACCCAGCAGCCATGGTAAGTGACAGACACACTGTGACAGAGCCAGCCAGAGCCATGATAGAGTGCCTGCTGCCAGTGAGTTATCATAATGCTGATGATGTTAACCAGTTGCTGATCGCCTGATAGCAGATTTACTACTACAGAACGGCTGCGCTGCGCAGAATCACGTATATACGTCATCCTGCATTTCTGGGTATGAGAGCCAATCAGCAACTCGGCGGACTCTATGTCCACCGGTACGCGCTGATCGTTATGTTCAAAGACAGAACTGTGGTCTGCCTATGTAAACAAGGCAGATTGCCGTTCTGTCAGTATGGAAGACATTGATCCTGTGTTCCTGCAAAGCAGGTACAGGGATCTACGCCTTCCCTTAGTAAAAGCACCTCCCCCACAGTGAAAAACACTTGTTAGGCACACATTTAACCCTTTGATTGCCCTAGATGTTATGCCCTTCCCAGCCAGTGTCATTAGTACAGTGACAGTGCATATTTTTAGCACTGATCACTGTATTAGTGTCACTGGTTCTCACAAAGTGTTATTAGTGTCTGATTTGTCCACTGCAATATCGCAGTCCCGCTATGAGTTGCTGATCGCCGCCATTACTAGTAAAAAAAAAAATGTCCCCGGATTTCATTAAAAAATCTGGTCACCTTAAAAAAATATATATATAGATATGGGTGGGGGCGAGCAGTGAAGTGGCCTTCTCAGGGCTTTCTGCTCCAACCCGTCATTACACACTAGCGCTGTGCAGCCCTCGCATCCTTCGGCTCCCAGCGCGGCAATGTACAGCTGCCTGTGTTGATGCAGGAGGCAGCTTCCGTCCCCGCCTTTACAATGTAGCACGGAGGAGCCCTGAAACTCTGCCCCAGCTACAGCTCCTCGATCACCTGCAAAAAAAAAAGCCTGCGCATACCATATGGTCTGGACTGGAGCACTGGCAGTGGAAGAGGTGGGGGAGGGGGGAAAGGAGAGAGAGAGAGCGCGCTCTGCAGAGACTGAACTGTGAAAGTGTGTGAGAGGATTTGAGCACGGAGAAGAACTGGGAAAACGTATGTGTGGACTGTGGAGGGGCAGAGAGGAGGGCTCTGAAAGTGGGGGGATGTGTGCAGAGAGGAGGGCTGGGAAAGTGGGGGGGATTTGTGCAGAGAAGAGGGCTGGGAAAGTTGGGGGGATTTGTGCAGGGAGGAGGGCTGGGAAAGTGGGGGGGATGTTTACAGAGAGGAGGGCTGGGAAAGTTGGGGGGATTTGTGCAGAGAAGAGGGCTGGGAAAGTTGGGGGGATTTGTGCAGAGAGGAGGGCTGGGAAAGTGGGGGGATGTGTACAGAGAGGATGGCTGGGAAAGTTGGGGGGATTTTTGCAGAGAGGAGGGCTGGGAAAGTTGGGGGGATTTGTGCAGAGAGGAGGGCTGGGAAAGTTGGGGGGATTTGTGCAAAGAGGAGGGCTGGGAAAGTTGGGGGGATTTGTGCAGAGAGGAGGGCTGGGAAAGTGGGGGGGGGATGTGTGCAGAGAGGAGGGCTGGGAAAGTTGGGGGGATGTGTGCAGAGAGGAGGGCTGGGAAAGTGGGGGGGGATGTGTGCAGAGAGGAGGGCTGGGAAAGTTGGGGGGATGTGTGCAGACAGGAGGGCTGGGAAAGTTGGGGGGATTTGTGCAGAGAGGAGGGCTGGGAAAGTTGGGGGGATTTGTGCAGAGAAGAGGGCTGGGAAAGTGGGGGGGGGGATGTGTGCAGAGAGGAGGGCTGGGAAAGTTGGGGGGATGTGTGCAGAGAGGAGGGCTGGGAAAGTTGGGGGGATTTGTGCAGAGAGGAGGGCTGGGAAAGTTGGGGGGATTTGTGCAGAGAAGAGGGCTGGGAAAGTGGGGGGGATGTGTACAGAGAGGAGGGCTGGGAAAGTGGGGGGATGTGTGCAGAGAGGAGGGCTGGGAAAGTTGGGGGGATTTGTGCAAAGAGGAGGGCTGGGAAAGTTGGGGGGATTTGTGCAGAGAGGAGGGCTGGGAAAGTGGGGGGATGTGTGCAGAGAGGAGGGCTGGGAAAGTTGGGGGGATTTGTGCAGAGAGGAGGGCTGGGAAAGTGGGGGGGATGTGTACAGAGAGGAGGGCTGGGAAAGTTGGGGGGATTTGTGCAAAGAGGAGGGCTGGGAAAGTTGGGGGGATTTGTGCAAAGAGGAGGGCTGGGAAAGTTGTAGGGATTTGTGCAGAGAGGAGGGCTGGGAAAGTTGGGGGGATTTGTGCAAAGAGGAGGGCTGGGAAAGTTGGGGGGATTTGTGCAGAGAGGAGGGCTGGGAAAGTTGGGGGGATGTGTGCAGAGAGGAGGGCTGGGAAAGTGGGGGGGGGGTGTGTGCAGAGAGGAGGGCTGGGAAAGTTGGGGGGATGTGTGCAGAGAGGAGGGCTGGGAAAGTTGGGGGGATTTGTGCAGAGAGGAGGGCTGGGAAAGTTGGGGGGATTTGTGCAGAGAAGAGGGCTGGGAAAGTGGGGGGGATGTGTACAGAGAGGAGGGCTGGGAAAGTGGGGGGATGTGTGCAGAGAGGAGGACTGGGAAAGTTGGGGGAATTTGTGCAAAGAGGAGGGCTGGGAAAGTTGGGGGGATTTGTGCAGAGAGGAGGGCTGGGAAAGTGGGGGATGTGTGCAGAGAGGAGGGCTGGGAAAGTTGGGGGGATTTGTGCAGAGAGGAGGGCTGGGAAAGTGGGGGGATGTGTGCAGAGAGGATGGCTGGGAAAGTTGGGGGGATTTGTGCAGAGAGGAGGGCTGGGAAAGTGGGGGGATGTGTACAGAGAGGAGGGCTGGGAAAGTGGGGGGGATGTGTACAAAGAGGAGGGCTGGGAAAGTGGGGGGATTTGTGCAGAGAGGAGGGCTGGGAAAGTTGGGGGGATTTGTGCAAAGAGGAGGGCTGGGAAAGTGGGGGGATTTGTACATATAATTAAAATGTGTGAGTGAACTCTGTTTCTATCGCATTAAACCTAATTGAATTTGTATTGTTTTAAGTATATTCTTGTTTTGAAACGACATTGATTCTTTCATTCTTTCTTAAAAATGGGGGGGGGGGGGCGCAGTTTGCCATCTTCGCCCTGGGCACCAAATGGCCTTGTCCCAGCACTGCTGCCTGTCACAGTATAGAGAATAACAGGAACGGATCTAGCTAAACTGAATACAGTGTATAAATATATATACAACACCTAGGATGCATATATATCCTCTACACACTGTAACTGCAGCTAACTGACTCGCCTGCCTGCTCTATCTAATTCAATATAAATGACACTGTCTCTCTCTGTAATCTCTCTTTTAACACCTCCAACACACTACACAAGGCCGCCAAGCCAGCGGCCTTATATAGTGTGGGGCCTGTAGTAAACCCCCTGAGCCATAATTGGCCAAAGCCACCCTGGCTTTGGCCAATTATGGCTCTCCGTTTTTTGCGCGCTGTGATTGGCTAAGCATGCGGGTCATAGTGCATGCTTGGCCAATCATCAGCCAGCAATGCACTATGCATAGTGAATTATGGGCCTTGACGCGCCACTCTAATTTGAGCCGATGGGTTCGACTCGAACACGAAGCTCATCCCTAGTACAGACCGAAAATTGTGAAAAAACTAAAACAAAACTTTTTTTATAGTTTGTTATAGAATTTTGCAAACAGGTAATTTTTCTCCATTGATGTGCGCTGATGAGGCTGCACTGATAGGCGGCACTGATAGGTTACACCGATAAGGAGGCACTGATTGGCTGCACTGTTGGGACTGCACTGATAATCAGGACACTAATAATTAGTGCCCTGAAAATCAGTGTACATGACCCTTTTACACAAGCCGGTGATCGGCTCTCTTCTCCTCATGCTCTCAGCATGAGTAAAGGAGTGCCAATTCTTCTATTTACATCTGTGATCAGCTGTGATTGGACACAGCTGATCATGTGGTAAAGAGCCGCTGATTGTCTCTTTACCTCAATCTGTGATCAACAGTGTCCAGAGAACACTGCTATCACAGGGTGCACGCCCCACACCCCGCAGCCGGCGCAATCATGGGACGCCATCATATGATGGCATCCCAGAACTAGCCGGCCACACTGTAGCCGTCATTTGGCTATGGTGTTGTCGGCAAGTGGTTAAGCAGTCACAGTGCTGGAGGAAAAAGTAAGCGAACCCTTGGAGGTATTAACTGCTTAAACCTCCATTGACAGCAATGACTTCAAGCAAGCACTTTCAGTAGCTCTGGATCAGACCTGTAGAATGTTCAGGAGGAATTCCTGACCATTCCACTTTACAAAACTGCTTCAGCTCAGACACTTGTGTAGGCTGTCTGGTGTGAACGGTTCTCCTGAGGTCATTCCACAGCATCTCTATGGGTTTAAGCTCTGTTCTCTGACTGGGTCACACCAAAAGGCACATTTTCTCTTTCTGAAGCCTATGGTGGATTTACATTGATGCTTAGTGTCCTTGTCCTGCTGCATTACCCAACTTTTACTACACTTCAGCTGGCAGTAGGGTTATCTTAACACATGGGCACTACCCAGGGGCCCAAGGTACATCCCACTAAAACCAACCAAGGAGCACTATTCCTTTCACTAAAACCAACGATGGAGCACTATTCCTTCCACAGACATCAATGATGGAGCACTATTACTCCTCCTCCTACTGACCACAGGGGTGCTATGAATTTTTTTACTTCCACTGACCACCAAGCATGAGGCATTATCTTCTCCCAATGGCCATAGTCCGGCCCCCCTAAAGTCTCAAGGACAGTAAACTGGCCTTTTGTTTAGAAAGTTTGAAGACCCTTGACATACGCATACTTTGCTAGGACAGTTACAGGTTTTTTACTAAGCTGTTTTGACAGAGAAAATTGGAACTTCCACTATTTCTTTTTCGTACATCACGGGACACAGAGCGACTTAGTCATTACTAATGGGTTATATAGTTTACCTTCAGGTGCTGGCACTGGCAACTTCCAAACCGGAAGTACCCTCCCCTATATAAGCCCCTCCCATCCGGGAGCACCTCAGTTTTTTGCCAGTGTCTAAGGTGTTGGCCAAAGAGTAACATGTGTTTTCCTGGGCTTGCGTACAGGTTCTTTTACTGGCCTTAGTAAGCTGTTCCGGATCCCACCAAAAAAGCTTCATAGCTAAACGGTCGGTACCCGGGCCTTGCAACAGAAGAGCAAGGTTTTGCCTGTAATGCCTCTCTTAGGAGGGCTGGACCCTGGGATCCAGAGCTCTGGTCATACCCACGACCAAGATGTTTTCTGTACAGGGTGCTATACAGGTCCAGGGGAGTGGAATCCTTGGGAACCCGGTCCCTGAAGGTTTAATTACAATGCCTGCCGTGATAGGTGAAGTTTGGGCTTCTGTGGACCAAACAGAGTCCTGCGGCGGGGAACAGGTAAGTGGGGGCCCCCAGGAACTTGGTTCTATTGGGGGACCCCCAAGCCTAATTTGTCTTTCTGTCTGTTACCTAACGGTATTCCCGCTAATATCTGTGTATGCCTGTAACTACTGAAAAATGTAAAATTTTTATAGTAGTCAAGAAAAAAAAAAAAGAGGACCGCGGTACCTGTGTTAAACCACTAGAGGCCGCTGTGGTCCATTTTTTCTTGTCATGTGGATCTTTGGTTTTCTCAAGTCAAAAGATCCAGGCAGTTGGTAAGTTCTCTGTGGGAATCCACTTCCTCTGCCCTGTTGCTGCGCTCATCCACCGCACAGGCCCTCCGGCAAAAAGGGCCCTGGCTCCTAGTTCCTGCTTGGTTTCGAAAAGGGCGCCAATGGTGCACGGGCGTGCGCGCGGGCGCGTGCACGCGCCTCCTATGAAACAACCTGCGGTAGCAGCGATTGGAGTCTGCCAAGCGGTGAAAGATCAGTTGAAACAAGTCTTAAGGGACTTACCAGATCAGCAGGCTCTTGCCCTAGCTGACCTACCTAGAGCCTTGTGTTGCGGTGGACGCCATAAAGGATACAATCCAACAGGCCTCCCGCTTTACGCTGTCTGTAGACATATGCGTAGGCTTCTATGGCTCAAAAACTGGTCTGCTGAAGCTCCCTGTAAGAAATTGCTGATTAGCTTCCCATTTCATGGAGAACGCTTATCTGGAGAAGATCTGGACAAATATATCCAGAAAACTTCTGCCGGTAAAAGTACACTCTTGCCGGTTAAGAACAAGGGTAGAAGTCCTTCTTTTAAGAGGCCTACTTCTCCAGTCCCTGGCACATCGGCTGTGAAACAGTTCCGACGGCCTCCGCAGTCAAATCCAGGGGGCAGAAATCAGGGACAATCACAGGGTAACAAGAAACCCTGGGTCAAGAGAGGTACAAAACCTCCCCCCAAGTCATGAAGGGTTGCCCCCACTCAATCGGGTGAGGGGAAGACTTCGGTTGTTCACAGAGACCATGGCGGGACACCATCAGAGACAGATGGGTGATCTCCGCAGTAAGTCTGGGATACAGGCTGGAGTTAAAAGACATTCCTCCTGCCCATCTTATGAGGTCAAACGTGCCAAGCGATCCCCAGAAGAGAGGATCCCTCCTTCTGGCACTAGAACAACTATTGCTCCAAGGGTAATCATGAGGTTCCCTTGGAAGAAAGCGGGTTCGGGTTTTACTCGAACCTTGTCACAGTCCCCAAACCAAATGGGGACGTGAGGCCCATATTAAATATAAAAGGGCTAAACAAGTTCCTACATATCAGGACTTTTTCGGATGGAGTCGATCCGATCGGTGGCCACCGTCCTACAAGGGCAGCAATGGTTAGCCTCGATCGACATAAGGGATGCTTATCTGCATATTCCCATCTTTCCGGCCCACCAGAAATTTCTACGCTTTGCAGTAGAAGGGCGCCATTTTCAGTTCAGAGCCTTACCTTTCGGTCTGGCCACAGCACCACGAGTGTTCACAAAAATTCTGGCCCTACGATTGGCCAAACTAGGAACACAAGGTGTAACGATAATGGCATATCTAGACGACTTGTTGCTGATAGACCACTCAGTGGAAAAAACTGGAAGTGGTCGTTCACAAGACAATCAAGTATCTGGAATCTCACGGTTGCATTATCAACCGAGACAAGTCAGCCCTAAAACCAGTCAAAAGTCTGGAATACTTGGGGGCTAAGACTGGATTCAAATCAGAGAAAGATTTTTCTTACCTCCAGAGAAGGTGTCGTCTTTGAAAGATTTGACCCACTTAGTGGGTACAAAAAAGAAAACCATCCATACGCCTGTGTATGAGGCTGCTGGGAAAAATGGTGGCTTCATTCGAAGCAGTACCCTACGGTCAATTCCATTCAAGGAACTTGCAGAGGGCCATACTGTCAGCCTGGAACAAAAAAGTTCAGGCTTTAGACTTACCAATGTCCCTGTCCCCTTCCGTTCGCAAGAGCCTCCATTGGTGGTTGGTGCCCCAGAATCTGGAAAAAGGGAAACCCTTCAGTCCGGTTTCTTGGAAGGTGGTCACTACAGATGCCAGCCTCATAGGCTGGGGGGCAGTACTGGAGCAATGGTCTCTCCAGGGCAAGTGGTCAGAAGCAGAGAAGGCCCTGCCCATCAATATTTTAGAGATACGAGCAGCCCGGTATGCCCTAGTAGCATGGACATCCAAACTCCAAGGGTCCCCTGTCAGAATTCAATCAGACAATGCCACAGCAGTGGCATATATCAATCACCAGGGTGGCACCAGGAGTCGTGCAGCCCAGAGGGAAGCGAATTGCATCCTGGAATGGGCAGAAAGATATGTCACAGCCATATCCGTGGTTTTCATCCCAGGAGTGGAAAATTGGAGAGCGGACTTTTTAAGTCGCCAGCAATTATGCCCGGGGGAATGGTCTCTTCACCCCGAGGTTTTCCAGGCAATATGCCAGCGGTGGGGAACACCGGATGTAGATCTGCTAGCATCCAGATTCAACGCAAAGGTGGACAGATTTGTGTCTCGCACAAGGGATCCCCTAGCTTGCGGCTCGGATGCCCTAGTGTTCCCTTGGGATCAGTTCAAGCTGATATATGCATTCCCACCGCGATTAATCCGCAGAATCAGGGTAGAAAAGAAACCAGTGATTCTGGTGGCTCCAGCGTGGCCCCGAAGGGCATGGTACGCGGAGATTGTAAAAATGTCAGTGGGAAGTCCTTGGACCCTCCCACATCGTCCGGACCTGCTTTCGCAAGGACCGATATACTACCCTTCCTTACCAGCCCTAGGTTTGACGGCCTGGCTATTGAAGCCCACATTCTAAAAAAGAGAGGGCTCTCTAATCCTGTGGTATCTACCATGATCAATGCCAGGAAGCCGGTATCCAGGCAGATCTATTATAGGATCTAGAAGGCGTACATCACGTGGTGTGAGGCCAAGAAATGGCATCCACGCAAGTACGTAATGGGTAGGATTCTGGACTTCCTACAGTGGGCTGTACATAGGAAGCTTGCCTTGAGTACTATCAAGGGTCAGACGGCCTTGTCAATATTTTTTCAAAGGCCCTTGGCTTTGCATTCATTAGTCAAAGCTTTCATACAAGGAGTGATGCGTATTAGCCCTCCGGTTAGTATTCCCATATGTCCATGGGACTTAAACCTGGTTCTGTCGGTTCTACAGAAACAACCATTTGAACCATTGCGGCACATTTCCTTGGTTCTTCTCACCAGGAAATTGATTTTCTTAGTAGCCATTTGTTCGGCTAAAAGAGTATCGGAATTAGCCGCCTTGTCCTGTAAGGAGCCATATCTGGTTGTCCATAAGGACAGAGTAGTATTACGTCCTCATCCAGCCTTTCTTCCTAAGGTGGTATCGAGGTTCCATTTGAACCAAGATGTGGTTCTTCCTTCCTTTTTCCCCAAACCTAGCTCGGTAGAGGAAAAGTTATTGCATTCTTTGGATGTAGTAAGAGCAGTTAAAGCTTATCTAAAAGCCACTGCTCAGATTCGCAGAACGGATACTTTGTTTGTTCTGCCGGAAGGCCCCAGAAAGGGTCAGGCAGCATCAAAAATCTACTTTAGCCAAGTGGATTCGACAGGTCATAATACAAGCCTATGGCTTGAAAAGGAGACCGCCTCCGTTCAAAGTTAGGGCGCACTCCACAAGAGCAGTTGGAACTTCATGGGCAGTGCATCACCAAGCCTCCCTGGCTCAAGTCTGTAAGGCCACAACATGGTCCTTAGTACACACGTTTACTAGATTCTACCAGGTAGACGTTAGAAGTCAGGAGGATGTCGCCTTTGGGCGCAGTGTGTTGCAGGCCGCAAAAGAGCCTCATGCCTGATGGCGCCCAGCTTATGTATCGTGTATCCCTCCCCTCATTTGGCATTGCTTTGGGACGTCCCATTAGTAATGACTAAGTCGCTCTGTGTCCCGTGATGTACGAAAAAGAAAAAGGGATTTTTATAACAGCTTACCTGTAAAATCCTATTCTTGGAGTACATCACGGGACACAGAGCTCCCACCCCTCTTTTTGGGACACTTATTGCTTTGCTACAAAACTGAGGTGCTCCCGGATGGGAGGGGCTTATATAGGGGAGGGTACTTCCGGTTTGGAAGTTGCCAGTGCCAGCACCTGAAGGTAAACTATATAACCCATTAGTAATGACTAAGTCGCTCTGTGTCCCGTGATGTACTCCAAGAAAAGGATTTTACAGGTAAGCTGTTATAAAAATCCCTTTTTTTTCTTGAGGGTATCTACTTTCATAAAATATATAACGTTTTGGGGGTTTTACATAATCAGAAGGCCTAAAAAGATTTTTCAAACGTGTGCAAAACAAATAACCAAAAACAGCTCTGGCAGCAAAAGGGTATACCTACTATAACGCCTTCTCACCACCTTTGAAATGCCCTCTAAAGAGCGATCTGAGTTGCATTGCTCTTTAGAGGGTATTTGGCAGGAGGTGTAAACAAAGTTTTATGGGACTGGAGGAGATATCAACAGACTACAAGAAACTGAAGAACTATACCTTGGCATGGACCTGCTGCTGGAAGAAGTATTAATCACTTGTGCTCCAATGAGAACAATGAATCCCTCTGCTCTAGTGGCAGATGAGACCTGTTTTTCTTCCACAGATCTCTATGAATGAGAGATGTAGCTGTGTAGATGAAGGAAGTCATGCACTGCCAGGCCAATAATGACAGAAGACAGCATGGAGAAGAACCCCTGGATTTTTTTTAAGTGGGGGAGGCGGTTAAGGGGGCTGCAGACTTTTACCATGTTTTGTGCCACACCCTAATTATGGGTGAAACATGTTCAGCAAGGTGGACTTCTCTTTTAAAATTGGGAAAATCTCTCATACAGATGCTTTACCTTTGGGACCCTCTGGGGGACTGGTTGAAAAACTCCCAGTTAGCAGTCTTCACTTCCTGCCTTGTTACTAGGATATGAAATCCCTTGAATGTTCACTCCCAGCATTATAGAAGCGAAAATCAACAGTTTTCATGTCCCAGCAACAAGGCAGACCATGGGAATTTCTAACTGGGAGTTTTTTGGCCATGGCGTCCAGGGGGTTCCAAATGGCCTACAGGTATGACAATAAAATGAATAAACATTTTACAGCTGAACTTTTTTTAATACCAACTGGGGTCCCCCGATAGCACCCCACCCCAAAATAGCATTGTGATGTAAACAGGGAGCATGGAAAACACTTGTTATCTATGTGCCTTGTGTGTTGATCAACGCAGATTAATGCAAATCTCGCACATGGTGAACATGAGCCCTTAGAGTTTTTGGAATACTAAATCTGTGGACCAGAGTGTGTTGGCTCTTTGCATTACATTTACCTCCATGTCCCAGATTCAGAAAACGTCACTTCCACTGTTATACGTGTAGCGACCTCACCCCTCTTACCCCTTCTCATTCTCGGCTTGCTTTGTCTAGTCTAGGGGTTAATACTGGGGAGAGGGATGAGATACACCACGGCCCATGTCCTCCAATGTGTAGAGGTGAAGGCCAGAACTATCGGGCCTTGTGTGTGTGTCCCAGAGTCAAATCCTTCACTGAATGACCCCCCTTGCTTCCGGTAACTGAAGTTCCACACACTGAAAACGGTCCAACTCGTATTTATTCTTCTCAATAAATAGTCATTCAGCACAGACAGGTTGGGACCCAACGAACAGTTCAGTATTTGTGGGGAGTAGGTCGAGGCACAATCCTTTAAGATAGAGCTAGCCACTGTGGTGTCACCAGTGGCGAATAGTCACTGCCACTGACTATATAGATCAGAACATGGATTACCTTCGCTAACGTAGCCCCTGTCAGGGGAAAGACATCCGTCCAAGACAGTTAACGGAGGCCTTTCCGTCACCAGCAATGCTGCGCTGGACTCTCCGGAGAAGTTCCGCTCACTGGCCTCCTCGTCTCAGACACGGGCATCCAAAGAGTTAGGGATTCCTCCACCCTCGCGGAACTCAGTCGAAGGTACTGAGCTCCAGGCCTCCGCCATAGTACCTCACCCCAGGCTAAAGGTGCCTGAGATGGACTCCATCTCCCGCTCCGGCCAGGTCAAGGGCACCTGGGCCCGGAACTCCGGAACGCCAGCACCCAGGCTGAAGGTGCCTGGGTGCGGCCCATCCTCCGACTCCAACTCTGAACCCCGTGGTAAGGGCGTCCGTCCCCTTTATCTCCTCTCCCTTTACGTCACAGCGGGTTCCCCGCCCCGCTGTACCAGCGCCAGGAAAGGACAAAAAGGCACAGTCTTGCGATGCAGATTCAACCCCTGCCCAGGGCGACAATGCCACCTGTAGGCCACAGGGAACCTCACACCACCAGAGTCCTCCAGACTGTAAATAATCCCCTATTCTCCAACAATCAGGGTGCATTGGGTCATACTACCACCCATGCTCTCCCCTCTATATTTTAGACCCCCGCTACACTCTTCCCCTGGTAATTTGACACTGGTCCCCAGTGTCTGGTGCAAGCCCATGTCTCCCAAGGAGTGGTAACATAAGTTCGACCCAGAGACAAACATTCACATAAAACTAAACACAACAATTTAACCAGGAATTGTGCCAGGATCTAAAATGGGAAAGGGTAACAAAAATGTAAAACAATTAATTTCTCTCCCCTCTAACTATCTAAAGGACCACCCCATTCTCAGAAGCCTTGATAGATGAAATCTCCTGCAGAGGGAAAAAAAACAAAGAAACACACATCCTAACACAATATATGTGTTTTCTTGGAAGGAATGGGTCTATCCGTAAACCAGAAACCCATTCGCTCCAATAAGTATGGTGCAGAGTATGAAGTGAACAATCGTTGCGCAACACCGCCACCTGGTGGCAATGCCGCGGTAAAGGCACTTGTTGTCAGATCCAGATGAACTTCTGCTTCTCTGTGCTGTGACCCTATACTGGCTAAACCCCAAAGTCACTTGTTTCTTTTTCTTGATGGGAGGAGAAGGAAGGAGAACAAAACAACAGTAGCTCCCATTTCTCCAAAGAGTAAAACATCCCAAAAGATTAGAGCACAGTCCTGTAATTTGGTAATAAAAGAAATAGAAAGGAGTCTTTTTCTCCTATAAATAGAATTTTGGATCCGGCAAGAATAAAGGCTTTAAGTGCTGGTCAAAAGCCTCTACATTGTACTCAACATTTCCTCCATCCTTCCGACAAATTACCACTTTGTCCGCATGGATATGCCTTACCAGCATCCACTCCGCCTTACAGTCTTGGAATTTTCTGGTGACCGTAGGTGAGCATGAGAGGTATCGGCATGCATGAGGTACTTTCAGCTTTGTCCAGACTAAATCATTGTACCACCGCTGCCAAAAAACTTCCACCTCGTAGAGCAATTCTCGGGGTAGCTATGGGTATTCCCACCCATATTCTCGGGCAACTTTCTGACAAAAGAGACGCTGCAGCCTAGCCAGAGATGGCATTGTGGCATGGTCCCCTACTCCAGGTAGAACAATGGACTCCGGATGGCAAGGTACATTCACCACCTCTGTAGATTTGGGCCTAGGAGCCCGCAGTGATGCTCGTTGCACTCCCGCAACAGGAGCAGGTGAAACAGCCGTTGGTTCAAGAAGTGGGATCGCAGACAGGGAACCAGATTCCTCCCTAGGCTCCGAGGCCTCCACCCGGGGTGTACTATTCCCAATGGACATAGGTGGGTCCCTTAAGACACGGGACGGGGGTAACGGCATCTTGTCCCATCCCTTCTTGTGGAAGATCTCATCTATCTCCCCGTCATCACCGGTGTCAGATAATGACTCTAGGTCAGAGGTGTCATAACACTCTGCGGGCAGGTAATTTCCAGTAGACACGGAATCACCTTGGGTTCCACCAACCGTGGGCTCCCGACACCTCCAACTGCACACACAGTCCCAGCCCCTGGCTCACCTGGACCTTTAGAAGAACAGGGATGTCCAGGGCTTTTCCCTCCGGATCCATCCAGGCCAGGCAAGCGACGGGGCGAAGCTCTTCTACGACCACAGGATGCCATCACCAGGCCAACTTTCCTCTTCGGCGGTGGGAGCAGGGAGCTTGTGGTGACTGAGGCAGCATCCTCGGATTTCTCTCTCTTTGTCTCCTCTGGGGCAGTCACTTCGCCCTGGTCAGTGCGCGCAGGAAACGCATAGGCATCGATCTCTCCCTCCGGAGTGGCAGTACCTGTGAGGTAGTTGAGGTGGAAGACACGAGGCCTTTCTGTGGATGGCTCCACTTCAAAGAGAAATTCCTTGCAGACCTCACATCGCCCAAACGACTTCAAGTGGACCACCAGCCCCGAACAGCCGGGACAGATCACACCGAGGGCCTTTGTCTCTGCAGGTATACAGAGCCAACCGCCCCCGGGGCCTTAGTCTTATTCCTGTATCTGTGATTGGGGCAGCAAGAGAAGTCATCTCCGTGATGGAAGGAACAGAAATCCACGGAGTATTTGAATTCATCCTGACTGGCTGCTGCTCCAATGCGCACTGACCCCTTCGCGCCGGAATCTCCACGGGTGTCCTTCCACATGGCCAGACTCCTCCCACACTCTGCATTTGTTTGCAGGCTTTTTCTTCTCCACGCCCACGAACTGCGCAGCTATGGTTAGCCTCGTGGTGCGTTGGCCAATATGGCCGACCTACTCGGAACTCCTTTGGACAGCAAAGTTCAAATACAGACACAACACACATCCCGTACGAGCCCCCACGTGTAGCGACCTCACCCCTCTTACCCCTTCTCATTCTCGGCTTGCTTTGTCTCGTCTAGGGGTTAATACTGGGGAGAGGGATGAGATACACCACGGCCCATGTCCTCCAATGTGTAGAGGTGAAGGCCAGAACTATCGGGCCTTGTGTGTGTGTCCCAGAGTCAAATCCTTCACTGAATGACCCCCCTTGCTTCCGGTAACTGAAGTTCCACACACTGAAAACGGTCCAACTCGTATTTATTCTTCTCAATAAATAGTCATTCAGCACAGACAGGTTGGGACCCAACGAACAGTTCAGTATTTGTGGGGAGTAGGTCACGGCACAATCCTTTAAGATAGAGCTAACCACTGTGGTGTCACCAGTGGCAAATAGTCACTGCCACTGACTATATAGAAGAAAACATGGATTACCTTCGCTAACGTAGCCCCTGTCAGGGGAAAGACATCCGTCCAAGACAGTTACCGGAGGCCTCTCCGTCACCAGCAATGCTGCGCTGGACTCTCCGGAGAAGTTTCGCTCACCGGCCTCCTCGTCTCAGACACGGGCACCCAAAGAGTTAGGGCCCCCTCGGATTCCTCCACCCTCGTGGAACTCAGTCAAACGTACTGAGCTCCTGGCCTCCGCCATAGTACCTCACCCCAGGCTAAAGGTGCCTGAGGTGGACTCCATCTCCCGCTCCGGCCAGGTCAAGGGCACCTGGGCCCAGAACTCCGGAATGCCAGCACCCAGGCTGAAGGTGCCTGGGTACGGCCGCGTCCTTCGACTCCAACTCTGAACCCCGTGGTAAGGGCGTCCGTCCCCTTTATCTTCTCTCCCTTTGGGTTCCCCGCCCCGCTGTACCAGTGCCAGGAAAGGACAAAAAGGCACAGTCTTGCGATGCGGGTTCAACCCCTGCCCAGGGCGACAATGCCACCTGTAGGCCACAGGGAACCTCACACCACCAGAGTCCTCCAGACTGTAAATAATCCCCTATTCTCCAACAATCAGGGTGCATTGGGTCAAACTACCACCCATGCTCTCCCCTCTATATTTTAGACCCCCGCTACATACAGAATACGTTTCTGTCCCGAAAGATAAGGGGGATTTCCCAGTGGCCAGCTGAAATTACAGGGGGTAGGATCGTGTTGTTGGCACTGTAGCTACTTTCAGGATAAATATCATATCTCAATCATGTATATGGAAGTAGACATGATTTACATTATACTTTACCCTGTTCCACATATCAAGATGGTGTCCTTCTACTGGCCAGAGGTGTCTATTTTGGATTTTGGTATGGAGGTATACGTGTGCCAAAGCTTGAAGCTCAAGTCAACCATTATTCCTGGTCCTCTTCATGTCAGCATACTATGGATGAGCTCCATCCTTCATGACCCCCCAGCACCAATCCTAAGTCCTCATGCACAAACGGGCATTAGAAAAAACGAGCTGCAAAGCCACTACCAACGCCAGGAAAAAGCGGCTGTAAAAATGTACTTAAAGTAGCTTTTTGCATTGGCATTAATGCGCGTTTAGCCGCACTAGCTTTTAGCAGCGTTTCTCTGCCTCTATTCAAAATCAATGGTTTCCTATGAGAGACCATGGATTTGAATAGAAGTCACATCCAAGTCGGATCATGATGATCCATCTTGTGGTGCGACTTGTGCTCTGAGGATCTTGAAGGGGACCCCCACGCCCAAAAAAATGGCATGGGGTCCCCCCCAAAATCCATACCAGACCCTTATCCGAGCATGCAACCCAGCAGGCCAGGAAAGGGGGGGACAAGTGAGCCCCCCCCTATGTGAATGAGTAAGGGGTACATTGTACCCCTACCCGTTCACCCAAAAAAGGTATAAAAAATAAATAAAAAACAGTACGCAGGTTTTTGACAAAGTCCTTTATTAAAGCAGCTCCCACATTTCTGCGGGCTGTTCTCCCTCCACCAGTGATGTCTTCTCCCCTCTCTGGCTCTTCTCCCTCCTTCAGTGATGTATTCTCCCTCCACTGTCTTCTTCCTCTGGTTCTTCTGCTGCCTCCAATTCTTCTTCCTCTGATGTCTTCTTCCGATGCTAGCTTCCACTGTTGTGTTAGGTCCAGTGTGTGCCGATACTTAAAAAGCCATGGGGTGTGGCCATCTGTTGATGTCATTCAGAGACCCTCCCCGTTGTGACATCACCACCCCATCATACCCCGCCCCCAAGACTTTGTCAATAACATGTGTACTGTTTTTATTTATTTTTGTTATCTTTTTGGGTGAATGGGTATGGGTACCCCTTATTCATTCACATAGGATCTGGGGCTTCTTCTTAAAGCTGCCTGCCCGCAGACCCCCATGGATGAAAAGCTTTTTGGGGGTGTACAAGAGTGCATACAGAAATGCATTTTCCTATGGCTCATAGGGACAGCGGTAGGAGCCCTAGAGGTAAACTTGCAGAAGAAGCTTTGAGATCATTTAGATCAGGTGTGTCCAACCTTTTGACTTTGCGAAAAGGAAGGTAGGATGTATGGACAGCCGCACTCCAAAAACCATTGAGGTTGCCTTTATTGAGTAAAATACATAAAGCACTGCAAGTCACAGCAAAAACAAAGGGGTACAGCCGACGCGTTTCACACTAGGGTCTAGTGCTTAGCCATGACTAAGCACTAGACCCTAGTGTGAAACGCGTCGGCTGTACCCCTTTGTTTTTGCTGTGACTTGCAGTGCTTTATGTATTTTACTCAATAAAGGCAAACTCAATGGTTTTTGGAGTGCGGCTGTCCATACATCCTACCTTCCTTTTCGCATCTACAGCATTGCCAGCACCCGTGGTTCCTGGGAAGACACTTTCTGCTCACCTGTACTCACCTAGAGTGGTGATCTTTCTTTTCAACCTTTTGACTTTCCTGGGCCACATTGGAAGAAGAGGAATTGTCTTGGGCCACACATAAAATACACTAAAAATAAGGATAGCTGATGAGCAGAAAAAGTTAACAATTACTGATATAGATAATGTCTTGGGCCATTTGAATTTATAAAAGTTTTTTTTTTTTTTTTTTATATTATAAAAGTAAAAGGAGGGCAACATAAAACTAGTGTGATATGTGACAAACCTATATGCGATATGTTTTTGATAAACAAACGCATCAATATCTGGTTCGATGGATGTCGAGCAATTCTCAATGAATTTTCAAGGTGCTCATCAGATATTTTGGTTCCAATTTTGCTCTTTGTGTACTTCATCCTTGAAAATAGTTGCTCACAATATATGTGTGCTGACAAAAACTGATGACTTGAATTAGGCTTGACTGTGAAGAGTGGGATACTTTTCTTTGGGAAGATAAGACCTATAAAAAAAAAAAGTCTAGTAAAGAGACACTGTCAATTTTTTTCTTTGGCCGCATGTGTTCAGTAAGTGCAAACGCATTTTTACAAAAAATTCCACCCGAAAATTAAAATTTTTAAGAAAGTATACGATTTTGTGCTGGGCTGCATTCAAAGCTGTGGGCTGTAGGTTGGACACGCCTGATTTACAGTGCCTTGAAAAAGTATTCACACCCCTTGAAATTTTCCACATTTTGTCATGTTACAACCAAGAACATAAATGTATTTTATTGAGATTTTATGTGATAGACCAACACAAAGTGGCACATAATTGTGAAGTGAAAGGAAAATGATAAATTTTTCAAATGTTTTTACAAATAAATATGTGAAAAGTGTGGCGTGCATTTGTATTCAACCCCCCCCCCCCCCGAGTCAATACTTTGTAGAACCTCCTTTCACTGCAATTACAGCTGCAAGTCTTTTTGGGGATGTCTCTACCAGATATGCACATCTAGAGAGTGACATTGTTGCCCATTTTTCTTTGCAAAATAGATCAAGCTCTGTCAGATTTGATGGAGAGCATCTGTGACCAGCAATTTTCAAGTTTTGGCACAGATTCTCAATTGGATTTAGGTCTGGACTTTGACTGGGCCATTCTAACACCTGAATATGCTTTTATCTAAACCATTCCATTGTAGCCCTGGCTGTATGTTTAGAGAGGACCACTTCCATGGCTCTGGTTCTGTTAACACTGCTTGCCATCGCTATTTGCTGGCACGTGAATACTGAAGATTGTTTACCTTGGTTTGTCCTGTTGTTACCTACCCCTACATCAGGACTAACTCTAAAGCCTCGTACACACGACCGAGTTTCTCGCCGTAAAAAACCCGTCGATTTTCTCGACGAGATTCTTGTCGAGCTTGACGAGATTCTTGTCAAGCTTGACGAGATTCTTGTCAAGCTTTCCTTGCATACACACTGTCAATTCCAAATCTCGTCGTTGTTCTGCGCGGTCACGTACAGCACGTACGACGGCAGTATAAAGGGCAAGTTCGATTTCAATGGCGCCACCCCTTGGGCTGCTTTTGCTGATCTCGTGTTACCGCGTGTGAAGTAAAAGTTTGGGAAGAGACGATTCGCGCTTTTCAGTCTTCGTGCTTTCAGTTTGTTTTCTGCGGTTCAGTTTGTGCTTGTGGGTTCGTATCTTGTCTTTCAGGGCATGTAGGCAGGTCGTATCTGTTTTACAGTGCGTTCTTGCCTGCTCGTTTCTGATTTTCAGGTCGTTCTTCATAGGCCTTGCTGTTCTTAAGTGCGTTCTGTTTAGTACGTTCTGTTCAAACGACCGTCTTCTAGCCATGTCGCGGGTACGTTCTCGTCAAAGAGTTCGTGCTGTGCGGGCGCTTGGTTTTGGTCTGCTTGTCTTGGACCAAGACGAGTCCATGAACAGGCTGAGGAGGAGTTCATGGACCAAGAATTGGTTGCTCCAGCGGGACCAATTCTGTCATATGTCTCTGCTGCGGGAGATCCAGGAGAATAATCCTGATGACTACAGGAATTTTCTTAGGATGTCTGACCCCGTTTTTCAGCATCTGTTGGCTTTGGTGTCCCCCAATATTACAAGGCAGGACACCGTTATGCGGGAAGCCATCAGTGCTGAGCAGAGGCTCATCGCCACGTTACGCTACCTGGCGACAGGGAGAAGTCTGCAGGACCTGAAGTTCACGACAGGCATCTCCCCCCAGGCTCTGGGCGTCATAATCCCAGAGACCTGTTTTGCCATCATCCAAGTCCTGCAGGAGGACTATATTAGGGTAAGTTTTCTCCTTTTAACGTCACATTCTATGTATTTCATGTATGCTAATGTATTGTATTTCTTTCATCCTTCCCTAATTACCATGATTGTAATATGCTGGGAATGTCCCCTTTGTCCTCATGCGTGCTGTAAGCTTTTAAATGCCCCTTTTTTGTCCTCCATGCATACTTCCCTTCACTAACTTCTCCAGCAGTGGCGGCTGGTGCTCAAAATGTTTGGGGGGGTCGCAAACAAACTGAAAAAAAAAAACATTAATTGCCGCCACTGTACCCATTAAACGCAGCCACTGTGCCGATCAAACACCACCAGTTTGCCCCCTCAAATGCAGCCAGTTTGCCCCCTCAAATGCAGCCAGTTTCCCCCCAAATACAGCCAGTTTTTCCACAAATACAGCCAGTTCCCCCCCAGCCCTGCACTTACCTTCCTCTGGTCAGCGCCGTCCTCGATGTCTTCTCCCGCCCTCGATGTCGCTTCAGCCAATCAGGTTACCGGTAACCAGACCCGGTGAACCTGATTGGCTGAGGAGCCTGTCAGTGTTTAACTAAGGAACGCACACCCTGTGCGTCCTCTGGTTAACTATTTGGAAGCCGATTACAGCCCTCAGGCTGTAATCGGGAAGCCTATCACAGACGCTGGCTCTGATAGGCACTTCCAAAAACCAACCAGCCACTGTTAGTCAGATGTCCGTTGCTCAACAGGGGGCTGGCCATCTGAATAGTGGGCGGCAGCGACAATACACAGGTTCATGCAAGGAATGAACCTATGTATTGTTCTGAGTGACGGACGCAGGAGAGAGAGGGGGCAACGCTCCTGCGCCCACTATGGACGCACCGCCACTGCTTTCCAGCATGCTATCCTGGGAGTAAACACACCTAGCCTAGTCACTTCCCAATGTATTTTGTCAGCTCCATTGTAGTGCTTTACCCTCCCCCCCCCAATCACCCCCTAAAATGATTAAAAATGTTAATTTTCCTTATTTTTTTGGATTCACAAACTCATCTAGCCCCCCCCCCCAAATATTTTTACAATGGGCCATCAGAGGGGGTGATGAATATGATACTTGATCCTTCTATTTTAGTATTTAAAAACACATTAAACTGAAACTTCTAATGATGTTGGGCAAGAATGCATTTTTGTATAATCTGCTTGCAATGTTATGTGCAGAAGTACTAATATTTTTTTATCTTGTTTGACTCCACAGCTTCCTTCCACGCCACAGGAATGGCAGACTGTGGCATCGGAGTTTGCCACGCGGTGGGACTTCCCAACTGCGGTGGAGCAATTGACGGGAAGCACGTCCGCATCGTGCCACCACCCCGTTCTGGGTCCTACTTCTTCAATTATAAGGGGTTTCATAGTATTGTGCTGATGGCGGTGGTGTCAGCACAGTATGAATTCCTCTATGTGGATGTGGGGAAGAATGGCCGGATGTCCGATGGGGGAGCCTTCAGCCAGACGGAGTTTGCCCTCCGTCTCCAGAGTGATGACCTTGCATTGCCACCGGATGCAGGGAATGTTGAAGGACTCCCCTTTGTGTTTTTGGCTGATGAAGCCTTTGGACTGGGACCGCATCTCATGAGGCTATTTCCCCAGAGGACCCTGACCCCGGAGAAGAGGGTGTTAAACTACCGGCTGGGCAGGGCCCGAAGAGTGGTGGAGAATGCCTTTGGCATAATGGCCAGCCGGTTCCGCCTTTTCATGACACCAATTAACTTGGCGGAGTACAAACTGAACTACGTACTATTCTGTTGCTGTGTGCTACACAATTATCTTTGAATCAAATCACCAAATTATATGGCCTCAATTGGGCCTGAGGCAGGACTTTCAAATGTCAATACCCTGCCGGGCCTAGAATCTGGCCGTCCTGGCTTGCCCCCCCAAAATGCCTATGAGGTTCGGCAGAAATATGTCGAATATTTCACGGGTAGGGGGGCAATTCCTATGCCAGGCCATGCATAAATTTTTTTTTTGACAAACCAAAAATAAATATCTTGTTTAATCAGATTTTTGATGTATTGCTTGTGTTTTTTTTAGCTGTCTCCTAGTTTTTCCTAGTGCATTTGTAGTGACAAGTGTATTTTCCTTTTGTAAATACCAACCATTTCACTGGTAACACCAAAAATATACACAAAAAAGGGAAGAGCGTATTTGATAAAGAAGCTACACTTTGTTGTTGTTCAAACATTTTACTCTGTGCACATTCACACACACATGGTAAATATAACACTTTCGGTGTTAGAAAAGTTTTTTAATTTTTTGGTTTGGCCATAAACAGGCCCTTTTTTTGGGGTAAGAAAATACCAAACTCTCATTATCATACAACAAAATACAACATTGTAAACCTCTCGGCAATATCAGACATTCTATTTTAAGAAAAATGTCTCTATCTGCCCTTCATAATACGGGGTGTTGTCACCCCTGACCAAGCCAAAATTTGAAGATGCACACAATTTAGAGTGTTTTTAAAAAGGGGTATTTCCCTCCTGATCCCTATTGTCAACATGTGCTATCTGCCATCATGGGTGATCAATGGACGTGTTTTGGGGGTGCAACCCCTTCTTCCTTTCACCTACTTGAGATGCGAGGAAGGGGTTGCATCCACAAAACCCGTACATGGATATCCCCTGATGGCAGATGGCACATGTTGACACACTGGGGTTGATTTACTAAAGGCAAATCCATGTTGCACTGCAAGTTCACTTGGAAGTGCAGTCACTTTAGATCTGAGGGGAAATCTGAAATGAGGGGAAGCTCTGCTGATTTTATTATCCAATCATGTACAAGCTAAAATGCTGTTTTTTATTTGCCTTGCATGTCCCCCTCAGATCTACAGCGATTGCACTTCCAAGTGCACTTGTAGTGCAAAGTCGATTTGCCTTTAGTAAATAAACCCCACTGTGTGCATCTTCAAATTTTGGCTTGATTGTATAAAAGTAAAAAATTCTTTAAAGAAAAATAGAAAAAGGGGGGTTTTGTGCTTCATTCAATTCGCCCCAAAACATCAATGATGTCCTTAAATGTTTGCTAAATAACATTCATTCTTTGCTTCATTCTGTCCAGTTCACTACTACACTCCATAACTTGTTGGATGATTCTTTGGGCACTATCACTAGAGAAACTAGGACTTTCTTTCTCAACAACATTTTCATCCCCTAAAAAAAATAAAAAAGGTATTAAAACTCTGCAGGCCTACATCTCTTACCTGAAGCTGTGGTGACAGATACTGACCTGTTGTGGTGACAAGTTCCACCACGTCATCCACTTCTCCTTCCTCCACTTCTCCTTCCTCCACTTCTTCTACTTCCTCCACATCCTCAGGTTGGGGTTCTTGGTGAGGTTGGGGTTCTCTCTGTGGTGTGGGGTTCCTGTGCTCCCTGGAGTGGTGTCCTTCCAGTCTTCTCTCCCCTATGAGAATGAAACAAAAAGGTATACTTAGCACACCGATATTTTATGGAAACAATAGGAACATGATACATTGCTTGGAAGTGGGGTACAAGTGTCTGTTTGGGCCGAGTTTTCTAAGGTACAATCGTAAAAAGCAACAACATGGAGCAACATGCAAGTTCTGAAATACAATAATAGGAACACAGGAGAAGTACTTACTTTTTTCTAGCATTTTCTTAATGGTCCATAACTGCTCTGGCTCCCTCAGTTTCAGGTCAGACCACCTCTTTCTAAGCTGCTCCTTTGATCTTTTCACCCCAAAATTCTTCTTCAGACTTTTTACTTCTTTCTTCATAATTTTGGCCTTCCTTAGATTAGGTTGTGTATATGGCCCATGCTTTGCATCATAATCCGACTTTAGCAATATGTCCACCATCTCTGCCATCTCTGCGTAAGACATATTAGATGCTTTGAATCTCCTCCTTGATCGTGACGTTTCACGGTCCGGGCTGGTCTCATCATCGTTATTTGATGAATTAAGAGACACCTGCTGTGACTCCGCCATATCTGTCTGCGCGGCGAAAGAGAAGGGGCGGGGAAAAGTTGATAATGTGAACGTCATGGGCGGGCGACGTGTGCAGAGTTTCACGCATGCGTAGTGTATATAAAGCAAACACACATGTGACGTTACTACGTTTTGTGTGCGGAGAGAGGAGGAAAAGTGACGGACGTGAGACCGAAGGTATGTGATTTTTCTACTTTGTGAAATCGGTGGCCTATACTGCCTAGAGATTGTTTGAGGATATATATAGGGATTAAGATTTTCTTGAGTTTAGACTGTGTGACTGACATTACTTTTTTTGTCTTGTGTTTTGTCTTGCAGACAAAAAATGAATGCTTTCTTAGATAAAGAATTTCTGGGGGAATTTATTGACCGGGTAAGGGAGATGCCAGCTCTGTGGGAGACCAAAAACCCCATTCACAGAAAAAAAGGTGTGAGGAAAGCAGCGCTGGAGAGCCTGCTCCCATTTGTGCAGACCAAGATACCCACAGCAACCATCCAACAGGAGGACAGTAAAATTGGGAGCTTGAGAGGCACATACAGGACTGAGCGCTTTAGGGTCCTGGCTTCTCAGAGGTAAGGAGCAGCAGCAAAAGATGTATATGTCCCGATTTTGTGGTACTACAGCAGGATGTCCTTTCTGGATGACCACATTGAGCCAAGGTCATCACTGTCCAGTCTTCCCCCCAGACTTCCCTGCAGCCAACCTGAGCCTTCTCTGGAGCAAGAGGGGGCAGCCATCCTGGAAGAACCTGATTTGGACATCTGGAGCCAGGTATAGTATTTTATAAATGTAGCGGCCTCACCCTCTCTCCATCTTTATCGGTTACACACCAACTCATGTCTAGGGGTTCCTGGGTTGTGAGAGTGAGATGCGCCACGGCCCATGTCCTCCCCATTGTAGTAGGGAGGTGAAGGCCACTTCCTGATGTTTCCTCGGGCCGGTGTGTTCTGTGAATGCACTGAGTCTGTAATTGCAAGCTCACCAGCCTCCCCTTTGCTTCCAGTAACTGGAGTTCACACACCGGAGAAAGGTCCAACACTTGTTTATTTGACACTCCAATACGCAAAGCACAATAAACAGTTCTTTTGCAGCAAACTGGTTGGGACCTATAACCTTGCCAACGGTGGGGCGAGCAGATCGAGGCACTTCCTAAAGTTTGAGTTCTATGCCACTGTACTATGACCAGCGGCGCCTAAGCCAATCCGGCTGTTACAGAACAGGAAGGATGGGGTCTCTTCCAGCAACCCCTATGAACAGCAATGGAGCCCTCTTCGATAGGCTGTGGCCCCTATCAGGGGGATGTGTCCTCCCAAGAGAGTTCCCAGAGGCCCACTGTCACCGGGTTGGTGCTGCTCCGGGTCTCCAGTGGGTAACCTCCCCGGCCTCCTCACCTCAGGTACGAGTCCCTCCGCTCAGGGACCCTCGGACAGTCCACCCTAGCGGGACCCAGTCGAAGGTACTGGGCCCCAGGCCTCCTCGATAGTACCTCACCCCAGGCTAAAGGTGCCTGGGATGGACACCAACATGACTCCGGACCAGGCCATGGGCACCTGGACCAGACTCCTGGATCTCCCGCACCCAGGCCTAAGGGCCCTGGGTGCAGACCGCAACCCTCCTCCTCCGAGGACCTCCTTCTCCGCAAGACGACGACGACGACCTCGTGGTCAGGGCGTCTCCCCCTTTTATCTCCTCCCTTCAACGGCCCGGCGGGTTCCCC
The DNA here is from genome assembly GCA_029206835.1 of Rana muscosa. Lineage (NCBI taxonomy): Eukaryota > Metazoa > Chordata > Amphibia > Anura > Ranidae > Rana > Rana muscosa. The sequence continues at coordinate 996,474,623 of CM055117.1, read as the reverse complement.
GCCCCAGCCATACCATCTCCGGGAAGAGACCAAACAGGGAGCACTGCAGGGGATGATTCTACCTGAAGCCCGTGGGTACCCCGCCACCCACAGGCAAAGGAGAATATTACATCCTCCAATCCTCCACGAAACAAAAAGGGGTCTGAATCCTAACACAATTATACACCTGGGTTACACTATTGCCCAGGTGTATCCCATCAATTTGAGGACCCCGCTACACACTCCCCCTGTAATTTGACGCTGGTCCCCAGCGTCAGGTGCACACCCATGCCTCCCATAAAGTGGTGGCATGGAGTGAAACCCCTGAAGCAATTCCTCTAAAAAAAAATTTTAAGTGCCAAGACCTGCTCAGGGAATGGGGAACATATAAAACAACTTATGTCATAAAACATTTTTAACATCTGCATAATCACAACCCCTCTCCCACACTGTCTAAGAGCCACCCACTCTCAATGGTCTTGATTGACGATTCTCCTGCAGGGGAAAGAAAAAAAACAACATCCTAACATAATTTTGTGTCATTTGGGATGAGTGGGCCCGTCAGCCGAGAGACCCACTCACTCCAACAAGCAAGGTGATGTGTGGGTGAAATATTTTCAACATTTGTTGCGCAACACTGCCACCTGGTGACAGCGCCGCGGTCATGACACTCAACGAATCTTCGTTCTTCCAGCTTTCCCTACTCTGCCACTATTCCCAAATGTCCTTGCCTTTGGCACATGAAGAAAAGGGGAAACACGAAAACACAACAGTCCCCAAGTCTCCAACGCGAAAAAGAAAAGCCCAAACAAAAACAAAAACAGGGCACAGTCCTGCGTGTCTGGGAATGGCTCTTCCAGAAAGTTCAAGTGCACAAAAGAAATAAACAGGAGTTCTTTTCTCCTATAAGTAAAACTTTGGATCCGGCAGGTACAGGGGTTTCAGGTGTTTGTCAAATGCCTCTATCGAATACTCGACATCTTCTCCTTCTCTTCTGCAAATGACTATCTTGTCAGCATGGATATGGTGCCCCAATTTCCATTCAGCTTTGCAGTCCTCAAACCTCTTAGACACTGCCGGCACACATTCCAGGTACCTGCGAGCATGGGGCACCTTCAACTTGTCCCACACAAACTCGTCATACCATCTTGTTCTCCAGACTTCCACCTCATACAGCAATTCCCGGGGTAGATACGGGTACTCCCACCCATATTCCCGAGCTACTTTGTGGCAAAACAGTCTCTGCAAGCGGGCCAAAGGTGGCATAGTGGCTTTCTCTCCAGTTCCAGGCAGCACAATAGCTTCTGGATGCCGAGGTGCCTTTACCAGCTCCCTGGAACTGACTTTCGGCGCTCTCACAGAAGCGCGGGGTATCCCCACAACCAAAGTAGGTGGGGTAACAGTAGGTGAGGACACAGGTGGAGGGGTAGGCTCCCTCGCAAGCTGCGGGTCTTCCACCCGAGGCGTGCTATCTCCTGTGTACATAGGTGAATCCCGTACCGCACGGGAAGCAAGAAGTGGCACTCTATCCCAGCCCTTGCGGCTGAACAGTTCGTCTATCTCGCCATCATCTCCGCAATCAGACAGCGACTCTAGGTCGGAGGTGTCATACATCTCCGCAGGCAGATATCTACCGGTGGACACAGAATCATCTTCTCTGGGGGGTTCCATCTCCAATGGGCCCCCGACACCTCCAACCACCACCACAGTCCCAGCCCCTGGCTCACCTGACCCTTGTAGAAGACTGGGATGTCCGGGACTTCCATCTCGACCGGCGCCATCCAGGCCAGGCAAGCAGCGGGGTGAAGCTCGACCACGTCCATAGGATGCCTGTACTAGGCCAACTTTCCTCTTCGGTGGTGGAAGCAGGGAACTTGTGGCGACCGAGGCAGCATCCTCGGATTTTTCTCTGTTGGGCAGTCCATCGCCCTGGTCAGCGCGCACAGGAACCTCGACAAAGGCCTTGATCTCCCCTTCCGGAGTAGCGGTACCCGTGAGGTGGTTGAGGCGAAGGGCCCGGGGCCTTGCTGTGGACGACTCGACCTCAAAAAGGAATTCTCTGCACTCCTCACATCGCCCGAATGGCTTCAGGGTGACCACCAGTCCCGAGCAGCCGGGACAGATCACACCGAGGGCCTCCGTGTCTCTGCAGGTGTACAGAGCCAACCGCCCTCGGGGCCTAAGTCTTATCCCCGTGTCTGTGATGGGGCAGCAAAGGAAGTCATTCTCCTGGGGTGAGGAACCATAATCCACGGGGCACTTGAGGTCATCCCGACTGTTTGCTGCTCCATCATGCACTGACCCCGCGCCGGAGTCTCCACGTGTATCCCCACACTTGGCCAGACTCCTCCCATGAGCTGTACATTTTCGCGGGCTTCCTCTTGACTCCGCCCACGAACGATGTCGCCATGGGGTGCCTCGTGGCGCAGTGCGTTAACAGTCCCCACGTGTAGTACGTCACACGGCTGGACCTCTCCCTTTTTCCGCTCCTCCGCATGGGCCTTTCCCGTGTTAGGGTCATTTCCACAACTCCGAGCAGGGACGCACTTTGGCCAGTAATTTGGCCGATCTGCTCGGAACTCCTCTGGGCAGCAAAGTTCAAATGTAGACATTCTCAAGTCCATCTCTAGAACACACTCTATCCCGGACTCACGAGCCCCCACGTGTAGCGGCCTCACCCTCTCTCCATCTTTATCGGTTACACACCAACTCATGTCTAGGGGTTCCTGGGTTGTGAGAGTGAGATGCGCCACGGCCCATGTCCTCCCCATTGTAGTAGGGAGGTGAAGGCCACTTCCTGATGTTTCCTCGGGCCGGTGTGTTCTGTGAATGCACTGAGTCTGTAATTGCAAGCTCACCAGCCTCCCCTTTGCTTCCAGTAACTGGAGTTCACACACCGGAGAAAGGTCCAACACTTGTTTATTTGACACTCCAATACGCAAAGCACAATAAACAGTTCTTTTGCAGCAAACTGGTTGGGACCTATAACCTTGCCAACGGTGGGGCGAGCAGATCGAGGCACTTCCTAAAGTTTGAGTTCTATGCCACTGTACTATGACCAGCGGCGCCTAAGCCAATCCGGCTGTTACAGAACAGGAAGGATGGGGTCTCTTCCAGCAACCCCTATGAACAGCAATGGAGCCCTCTTCGATACGCTGTGGCCCCTATCAGGGGGATGTGTCCTCCCAAGAGAGTTCCCAGAGGCCCACTGTCACCGGGTTGGTGCTGCTCCGGGTCTCCAGTGGGTAACCTCCCCGGCCTCCTCACCTCAGGTACGAGTCCCTCCGCTCAGGGACCCTCGGACAGTCCACCCTAGCGGGACCCAGTCGAAGGTACTGGGCCCCAGGCCTCCTCGATAGTACCTCACCCCAGGCTAAAGGTGCCTGGGATGGACGCCAACATGACTCCGGACCAGGCCATGGGCACCTGGACCAGACTCCTGGATCTCCCGCACCCAGGCCTAAGGGCCCTGGGTGCAGACCGCAACCCTCCTCCTCCGAGGACCTCCTTCTCCGCAAGACGACGACGACGACCTCGTGGTCAGGGCGTCTCCCCCTTTTATCTCCTCCCTTCAACGGCCCGGCGGGTTCCCCGCCCCAGCCATACCATCTCCGGGAAGAGACCAAACAGGGAGCACTGCAGGGGATGATTCTACCTGAAGCCCGTGGGTACCCCGCCACCCACAGGCAAAGGAGAATATTACATCCTCCAATCCTCCACGAAACAAAAAGGGGTCTGAATCCTAACACAATTATACACCTGGGTTACACTATTGCCCAGGTGTATCCCATCAATTTGAGGACCCCGCTACACAAACATTTATTGTGATAAAATTAATGCAGCAACAAAAAATGTAATATGTAAACCAAAAAAAAAAAAAGTTTGATCAAAAAGTGTTCTAAATATCAATAGACAGTAGTGGCCCAAAAATTTGGGAAGAAGAATGAAAACTGCTGGGGTCATAATGATAGTCTTTTATATTGATTTACATTCAATTTGCAACAGTCATGAGCTAAAAATTGTGTGTAAATGATGAACCAAAAACTAAAACTATGTTCCTTTTTCATACACAGGATGACATCAGCCAGGATGAGGGTCTGGAAAGTGTCAGGCAGGAGGTGGCAGTGCCCACTGTGAGCCAGGAGGTGGCAGTGCCCACTGTGAGCCAGGAGGAGGCAGGGCCCACTGTGAGCCAGGAGGTGGCAGGGCCCAGTGGCACACAGGAGGTGGCTGGGCCCAGTGGCACACAGAAGGTGGCCGGGCCCAGTAGCAGGACCAGATCTCAGGTGCCTCCCATCCGTCTTACAAAAAGAACCAGGAGGGACAGGAGCACAAGTGAGGCAGCAATGGCCCTGATTAGAGAGGCACATGCCACCCTCTAGGAGCCAACATCTACCGAAGAGGCCATTGCCGGCCTAGTTGGGGCCAATTTCAATATTATGAGCATGGAACAACGCCTCCTATGCGAGCCCCTGCTGATCACCTTAATGAACAAGGGGGTGATGGGGAGAATTACCCCCAATACGGCCATATGTGAGGTCGCCCAGCTTACGCAACCTCAACCTCCTCCTCCACCTCCTTCTCCTCCTCCTGACACAAGTAGACCTCCAGTGGCACAGCCTCCAGCCACACACAAAGGGAAGGCTGCAGGGAAGGCTGCCAAGAAGACCAGGAAGTGATGGCCTTGCTTCAATGTGGTCTGACAGAAGGCAGCCTGTTGTAGTACCACAGACTTTGGACATATATATCACCTGCTGCTGTTCCTGACCTCTGGGAGTCCAGCATCAGATTGTGCTCACAACTGATGTGCTTGTCAAGCTCCCAATTTTATTGTCCACACAGGGTTGATGTGTGCTCAGGGGTCCCATGGATGCACAAATGGCAACAGGTTCTCCAGCGCTGCCTTCTATTTATTTTGTTATATACCAGAATAAATGTTTTTTTTTTACAGTTAATACTTGACTATGTGTTTTTATAAAAAAAAAAAAATGTAGCTTTGGAGTAGGCAGATACATTTAAACAAATAAAATAAAAAGGGACAGATAACACAAAACAATCTCCTTGAAGGTCCAAAAATGCAAGATAATAAAATTAATTTGGTAAACTTGACACAACAAAAATAAAAATTTAAATCATGGAGATCACAATAAATTAAATAATCATTTAAAACAGGGCTTGACAAATTTGCTTGGAATCTAGGAGCCAGCTAAAAAAGTTAGGAGCCAGGTTTTTTTTTTTAACGACCAATGCGTGCAGAAGCGAACGCATACGTGAGTAGCGCCCGCATATGAAAGCAGTGTTTAAACCACACGTGAGGTATCGCCGCGATCGGTAGAGCAAGAGCAATAATTCTAGCCCTAGACATCCTCTGTAACTCAAAACATGCAACCTGTAGAATTTTTTAAATGTTGCCTATGGAGATTTTAAAGGGTAAAAGTTTGTCGCCATTCCACGAGCGGACGCAATTTTGAAGCGTGACATGTTGGGTATCAAATTTACTCAGCGTAACATTATCTTTCACAATATAAAAAAAAATTCGGCTAACTTTACTGTTGTCTTATTTTTTCATTTAAAAAAGTGTATTTTTTTCCTCAAAAGTGCGCTTGTAAGACCGCTGCGCAAATACGGTGTGACAGAAAGTATTGCAACGACCACCATTTTATTCTCTAGGGTGTTAGAATAAAAAATATATATAATGTTTGGGGGGTTAACTTCTAAGTAAAGGGAAGGAGATGGGCGGGCAGTGAAACAGGCAAGCATTGCTGGTTGTCTTGTCATACCAACGGCCACCACAAGATGGCGCCAGATTGCAGAATGAAGCCTAGGCCTGCAGAAGGCCGCAAAGCCACGGCCTAAATTACCGGCCGGCGCGGCCCGACGAGATCACGCGATCGCGCGGGGGGGGGGTGGGGGTTTTGCACGGAGATGCACGTAACCTCGGCTGTGCTGCCCCAGGCACCAGGTTGTTAATTCTAGTCGCATTTGCAACCTGGCGCCCGGGGATTGTCGAGCCCTGATTTAAAATGAAGATCTGTATTCCAAATTTAAAATATATAAATATTAAGGAGATCTTGCTCTATATAATACAGCAAAATATTCATGAGATCAGCATGAAAAATGTTTAAAATAGTCAGAACTCTGTGTGAATATCAGCAGCAAAACAAGTTCATTATTTTTCATTATTGTACCATTCTAAAGAAGATTTAAATGCGCAACATTTAAACGATGCAATAATTTACAGTGTGACGAATGTGCTATCTCATTTACGAAGGCTTGTTTTACCAGAAGAAGCGCTCCCGTCTCATACTTGATTCTGAGCATGCGCGATTTTTTAAGACTCGGAAAAGCATACACACGACCGGCAAAACAGGCCGCCGAGAAACCCGACGAGAAAAACGAGAATCCTGACGAGAAAATAGAGAGCAGGTTCTCTATTTTTCTCGTCGAGGTTCCCGGCAGTTTTCTCGACGAGAAACCATACACACGAACGGTTTTCTCGGCAAGAAAGCTCTCTCTGCAGTTTTCTTGTCGTTTTTTGACAAGACACTCGGTCGTGTGTGCGAGGCTTTACGTTTATATGTTTTATAGATATCTTACAATATCCGCCCCTGAAGAAGTGTTTTTACACAGAAACTCGTCAGGATTTAAGGATATAGCTATGTGCCCCTTAAGGATATACAGTATATCTGGACATGTCTCATTTTTTATCGCAATTTATTACACACTAGGTTGCCAACTACCATGTGAATCAACTATGCTATTTACCATATTTATGTGCTGACCATGCATACCATTGTGAACTTGATGACACTACTGTTATATATGTGTATAGATGTGTTAACATGTACAGATGTGTTAACATTTACTCATTGATTCTTTCACATTAATTGTGCTGTTGTCATGTGTTTATGTGCTTTGCATTTTATCAATTAAATCTATTTTTATCTACACGAGTCAACCACCTCATTTAAAATCCCAACCTCCTGCTTTGTCTCATTGAATCTGGGATGGAGGCACACCCAATGTGCCTCTTCTAAAGTCCCAAACGCTCCACTTATATTGGCTGTATGTTTAGGGTCGTTATCTCAAATCTTTTGCAGACTCAAACAGGTTTTCTTCTAAGATTGCCCTGTATTTGGCTCCATCCATCTTCCCATCAACTCTGACCAGCTTCCCTGTCCCTGCTGAAGAAAAAGCATCCCCAAAACATGATGCTGCCACCGCCATGTTTCACGGTGGGGATGGTGTGTTCAGGGTGATGTGCAATGTTAGTTTTGCGGCACACATAGCGTTTTGCTTTTAGGCCAAAAAGTTCAATTTTCGTCTCATCTGACCAGAGCACCTTCTTCCACATGTTTGCTGTGTCCCCCACATGGCTTCTCTCAAACTGCAAACGGGACTTCTTATGGCTTTCTATCAACAATGGCTTTCTTCACTCTTCCATAAAGGCCAGATTTGTGGAGTGCACGACTAATAGTCTTCCTGTTGACAGATTCTCTCACCTGAGCTGTGGATCTCTGCAGCTCCTCCAGAGTTACCATGGACCTCTTGGCTGCTTCTCTGATTAATGCTCTCCTTGCCCGGCCTGTCAGTTTAGGTGGACGGCCATGTCTTGGCAAATTAGCAGTTGTGTCATATGCTTTTCATTTTTGGATGATGGATAGAACAGTGCTCCGTGAAATGTTCAAAGCTTGGGAGTTCACACTGCATTTGTCACAATTACTTTGTTTTCTGACACATGCCGCGTACACACGATCGGACATTCCGACAACAAAACCGTGGATTTTTTTCCGACGGATGTTCGCTCAAACTTGTCTTGCATACACAGGGTCACACAATGTTGTCAGAAATTCTGATCGCCAAGAACGCTGTGACGTACAACACTACAACGAGCCAAGAAAAAGTAAGTTCAATGATTCCAAGCATGCGTAGGATTTTTGTGCGTCGGAATTGGATACACACGATTTCCGACAAGAACTTTTGTTTTCGGAAAAATTGAGAACCAGCTTTCAAACATTTGTTGTCAGAAATTCTGACAGCAAATGTCCGATGGAGCCTACACACGGTCAGAATATCCGACCAAAAGCTCACATCGAACATTTCTTGTCAGAAATTCCGACAGTGTGTACGCGGCATTAGATTGTTGTCCCACAGACTGGAAATTAATTGCACAGGATGAGCCTGTTTAATCGTCTCAGTACTTATCTGCTGCTTTTTTTCTGACATCACAGATGCTGGAGGCCAAGGCTCAGGATGCCTCCTCAGTTCTGTGTGACTTTTTAGTAGTCTGTTTTTTCCCTCCAACATCCCTGTTTCTCAGGATGTTACTGAAGATGCAATAGGAAATAGTGTCAACAATGACCATCCTATTGTTCTGCCCTAGAAGGCCCTCATCCCCAGGTCACTGGTAGACGTTATAAGCCTCCACCTGTGGCCTCACCTCTGCAGGTGTAATGACTTTTGCCAAAATGGTGTTTTATCTGGAATACTTCAATTTGCACAGCACCACCATCTGACACACCCAAAAGTGTCAGGTGAAAAGGTTCTGCTAATGAGTGAAGCTCTGCAAAAGCAAAAATCTTATGCCCCGTACCCGGTGACCCCGCCCCCCCTATGGCGTCACAGCCCCTGGGCATTATGGGACTGTGACGCCATAGGGGCGCGGGGTCACCGGGTGACATCACCCGGTGACCACGCCCCATGCCTATATAAGTCGTTGCGCGCCGCGCACACGGCATTACAGCGGGAGACCTCGTCGTGTCAACATCTCAAGAAGAGAAGAGGGAAGAAGACGACGGGAAAGATCGGGCCCCCGCTAGCAAAAGAGCTGGCAGAAGATAGCGGAGGTGCCCGGCAGAAGGCAGAAAGCACCGGAGAGCAGGAGAAGAACCGGAGAGCGCGTAGAAAGCACCGGAGAGCGAGAGAAGAGACCCCTGAAGTTGGAAGAAGACCCCTGAAGTCGGAAGAAGAACCCTGAAGTCGGTAGAAGACCCCCGAAGTCGGTAGAAGACCCCCGGAGCTGCCTAATAAATTACTTTAAAAAGCTGTCTAGTGTGTTTTTTTTTTTATTGTGGTTTTTTTTATTGACACTTTTCCCTAAGGTGAATGGGTAGGGGTATAATGTACCCCATACTCATTCGCATAGGGTGGGGGGCCAGGATCTGGGGGCCCCTTTATTTAAGGGGGCTCCCAGATTCCGATGAGCCTCCCGCCCGCAGACCCCGACAACCAACGACCAGGGTTGTTGGGAAGAGGCCCTGTCCTCATCAACATGGGGACAGGGTGCTTTGGGGTGGGGGGGCCGCAGGGCGCCCCCCTGCCCCAAAGCACTCACCCCCCCATGTTGAGAGCATGCGGCCTGGTACAGTTCAGGAGGGGGGCGCTCGCTCATCCCCACCCCCTTTCCTGACTGGCCGGGCTGCATGCTCGGATAAGGGTCTGGTGTGGATTTGGGGGGACCCCCACACCGTTTTTTCGGCGTAGAGGTTCCCCTTTAAATCCATACCAGACCCAAGGGCCTGGTATGCTCTTGGAGGGGGAACCCATGCCGGTTTTTTATTTAAAATTTGGCGTGGAGTTGCCCCCTCAAGATCAGCAGAGCACAAGTCGCATGCCAAAGTCGGATCATGCAAGACGGCGTTCCGACTTTGATCCGACTTCATTGATATTCAATGGAGTGAAGTAGGATCAAAGTCGGACCAAAGTAGTACAGGGAGCGTGTGAAATAAAAGTTTGGGAAGAGACGATTCGCGCCTTTCAGTCTTCGTGCTTTCAGTTCGTTACAGCGTAAACAAATGTGCTATCTCATTTACGAAGGCTTGTTTTACCAGAAGAAGCGCTCCCTGCTTATACTTGATTCTGACCATGCACGATTTTTTAAGACTCGGAAAAGCATACACACGAACGGTTTTCTCGTCGCAAAACAGGCCGCCGAGAAAGCCGACGAGAAAATCGAGAATCCTGACGAGAAAATAGAGAGCAGGTTCTCTATTTTTCTCATCGAGATTCCTGGCAGTTTTCTCGACGAGAAACCATACACATGAACGGTTTTCTCGGCAAGAAAGCTCTCTCGGCAGTTTTCTTGTTATTTTTTGACGAGAAACTCGGTCGTGTGTACGAGGCTTAAGGCTTTTATAACAGAATGTAGGATACTGCAGTTTTCCACAACTGAAGTGTATCTTAGGGATTTTGTGTGTACCAAAATTATATACAAAAACATGTTACGTTAAGGCAGACCATTTATTTGAACTGCATACTGCACCAAAAACGCACAAAAAAATGTGCATGTATTACTTTTAGCAATAAAGTGCACAATAGTGCATTGAAAAGGTGCTGTGAGTTGCCATTTAGAATGAATGGCACTGCAACACCCCAGCGCACATAACATGTTTTACTGTAATGAAACTGTGAATACGCATACTAGCACATTATGACATTATGACAGACACCTATAAAATAGATCCTTCCAGTGAAATGCGGCCACCACTGACAGCTCCTGTACCTGGTCTTCCTTGCAGGTTTGCTTGCTCTGGCAGCTTGAATGTTCACGAGTCATGATCGCAGCACTGTGCAAGGAATGAACAGGCGCACTAGAATGTGCTGTACATTCCAAGCACAATGCACACGCACTGGTGACATCAATGCATTACCTGCATTAAGGTAAACCACCCATCTCTCTCGAACCAGTGCTGTGCTCGTTTGCAGCAGCACTGGTTTTTCTCCCTGCTCTCAGAGGACAGGCTGATGGCAGCAAATCCAACGAGAAGGGAGCAGGGCCGAGCCACATAGGGGGTTATTTACGAAAGGCAAATTCACTTTGCACTACAAGTGCACTTGGAAGTGCAGTCGCTGTAGATCCAAGGGGAAGATCTGAAATGAGGGGAAGCTCTGCTGATTTTATCATCCAATCATGTACAAGCTAAAATGCTGTTTTTTTTAATTTTCCTGGCATGTGCCCCTCAGATATACAGCGACTACACTTGTAGTACAAAGTGGATTTGCCTTTCGTAAATAACCCCCATAGTGTCTCTCTATGGAAGCACACAGCCTGATTCTGGAGTGCGCCTGCATGCATAGCTCATGGCTTGCTATGGTTGCACATCCAGGAGAGTAGGAGCGGACAACACCAGCGGGAGGCCCCAGAAGAGGAGGTAAGGGGCCACTCTGTGCAATATCCTTGCTTATTTGCAACGGTTACCTTAACCACTTAAGGACCGCCGCACGACGATGTACGTCGACAGAATGGCACGGACAGGCACAAGGGCGTACAGGTACGTCCCCTTTAAGAACCTGTCCGTGGGTGGCGCAGCGCTCGCGACCTGGTCCGAAGCTCCATGACCGCGCCCGCGGGACCCGATCGCCGCCGGTGTCCCGCAATCAGGTCACAGAGCTGAAGAACGGGGAGAGATAAGTGTAAACAAACCTTTCCCCATTCTTCCTAGTGGCAGTGTCACTGATCGTCTGTTCCCTGTCATAGGGAACGACGATCAGTGACGTCACACACCAAGCCACGCCCCCCTTCAGTTAGAATCACTCATTAGGTCACACTTAACCCCTACAGCGCCACCTAGAGGTTAAACCCTTCACTGCAAGTGTCATTTTCACAGTAATCAGTGCATTTTTATAGCACTGATCACTGTTAAAATGACAATGGTCCCAAAAATGTGTCAAAAGTGTCCGTTGTGTCCGTCATAATGTCGCAGTCACGATAAAAATCGCTGATCGCCGCCATTACTAGAAAAAAAAATATTAATAAAAAATGACATAAAACTACCCCCTATTTTGTAGATACTATAACTTTTGCGCAAACCAATTATTAAACGCTTATTGCGATTTTTTTTTTACCAAAAATATGTAGAAGAATACGTATCGGCCTAAACTGAGGAAAAACATTTTTTTTATATATTTTTTGGGGATATTTATTATAGCAAAAAGTAAAATATATGTAATTTTTTTCAAAATTGTCGCTCTATTTTTTTTTTATAGCGCAAAAAATAAAAACCGCAGAGGTGATCAAATACCACCAAAAGAAAGCTCTACTTGTGGGAAAAAAAGGACGTCAATTTTGTTTGGGAGCCACGTCGCACGACCGCGCAATTTTCAGTTAAAGCGACGCAGTGCCGAATCGCAAAAAGGGGCCTGGTCTTTAACCAGCCAAAATGGTCCAGGCTGAAGTGGTTAAACACTTCAAAGACATCCTGCTAGGTTACAGTGTATCTAGAAAGTATTTACAGTGCTTCACTTTTTCCACATTTTGTTATGTTACAGCCTTATTTCAAAATGGATTAAATTTATTACTTTCCTCAAAATTCTACAAACAATACCCCATAATGACAGCGTGAAAGAAGTTTGTTTTGTAATTTATTAAAAATAAAAAGCGAAAAAAAAACAAAGTACATAAGTATTCACACCCTTTGAGCAATACTTTGTTGAAGTACCTTTGGCACCAATTACAGTCTCAAGTCTTTTGAGTATGATGCTACAAGCTTGGCACGTATTTTTGGGAAGTTTTGTCCCATTCTTCTTTGCAGGACCTCTTAAAGTGATTGTAAGGTCTTGTTTACAAAATAAAACTAAAAAAAAACATGTTATACTTACCTCCTCTGTGCAGTTGGTTTTGCACAGAGCAGCCTGGATCCTCCTCTTCTCGGTTCCCTCTTCGCTGCTCCTGGCCCCTCCCTCCTGTCTAGTGACCCCACAGCAAGCAGCTTGCTATGGGGGCACCCGAGCCGAATCACAGCTCCGTGTGTCCATTCAGCCCCAACCCGCCCCCCCTCTCTCTTCCGATTGGCTAACTGACTTTGATTGACCTTTGGTGTCCCCGTTATCGAATTTTGATTGTCATAAATTTTTGCTCCGGTGGGCATACTATTGATAATTAAATATCCACATTCCTGATATTCTGACTAAACAGACTCCCCCTAATGCCAATTCAGTCTGTTTTATGGTAAACTATTAAATACTTTCAATTTGCCATTATTATTGTTTGGAACTTCTACCAATTTTAAGTTATTCAATATCGAGTGCTGTTAGCTGAGATGACCAACCATTAATGATAAAGTTGACCAGCCGGTGTGTATCAAAAAACACAGGTTGAGCAACTTACCTTATGTGATCTATTGCTAGTGTAGCGCACACACCCCCTTCTCCTTGTCTGCTTCGGCTCCTCTCAGGAGAAAGGGGCACACTGCACCACAAGCCTATACCCTCCTGTGTTAAGAGGTTAGGCGGTGTTGTTTTTGGGCCTTGTCTGCAGCCGGAGTATAAAGTCCTCCTGAGAATGATTCTCACCTCTACAGTGTGTAGATGCAAGTCCTTGACTTCCCCAGAAACGTAAATGTCCACACCAGCTGAAAGTCCAACTCAATATTTTTTTTCCACTTGCACAACACAGTCTCTTGGATAGACGAAAGGTTGGAGCAAAGACACAGGACAACTTTAAGGTGTGGAGGAGGTCCAGGCACAAACGTAGCTCAAACTCTTAGGACTGTTCAGATTCTCAAACAGTTTTGGTGCATGGTCTCTGCCACAGACCATGAGGTTGGTCTCTGCCACTGACCTGGCGAACAGGGTCACTGCCACTGACCTGGTGAACCTTGGTTCCTTCCTAGGACATAGCCCCTTTCAGGGAGAAGACATCCCCCCAGAGAGTCAACAGACCCCTTCACCGTGTCCACAGAACTAGTCCTTCAGAACAGATCCTCCCTTCTCTTAGGGTGTGGGTCCCCTCGCAAGGCGGCACCCTGGACTCCTCGATCCCTTGCGGACCCCAGCCGAAGGCTGCTGGGCTCCAGGCCATTACTGCAACTCCTGGGCCTTCGTGCCCAGGCAAACAGGATCGGTGAGGTAGTACCTCACCCCAGGCTAAAGGTGCCTGAGGTGGAACCGGAACAAGGCCCCTGGGCCTAGGGCACCCAGAGACGACACACACACACACACCCAGGCCGAAGGTGCCTGGGCGTGGACGAACCACACACACCCAAGCTGAAGGTGCCTGGGCGTGGACGAACCTTCTCAGAAGATGTCTGCCCCTTTTTTCCCTCTCCCGGCATGCACAGCAGGTTCCCTGCCCCACTGTACGGCTGCCAAGAGGGGACACAAAAGACACAGCACTGCGCTCGTGGTTCAACCCTGGCCCAGAATGGCAGCGCCACCCACCGGCCACAGGGAACACATCACCAGCATTAACCCCTGAGAACAAAAATGGTCCATGAATCCTATCAATTTAATGTGTCTGAGCCTGGTTAACACTCAGACACTTCCCTTAAATTGAACACCCCGCTACACTAGTTAGACTCTGCAGTGTTCATTATGAATGCCCTACTTCGGTTTTTTGTTTAGGTTTTTGTACTTGTAAATAGATTTCAAAATGTCTTTATTTTTCCTTTTATTTTTAATCAACAAACAATGTCTTTCTTGATTGTCCGAGTTAATATGGTTTTATAGTTCCACAGGCAGTCCCCCTGAAATGTCTATACAAACATTAGTGTGGGAATTGGTGTGTATGGCAGTGTTGCCAACCGTACGTTCATTTACGTACAGCACGTAAATTTAACCCCCTTTTTCGGGTGTACGTAAAGTCCGTTGTGGGCATCGGCTGCCCATAAAAAAGATGGCCGCGAGCCGACCATGCAACGGAGCATGCGCCGTTGCGAAGCCGGCCGGACTCGGGAAAGCTCGTATGCGTTCGGCCGAGCGGCGCATGCGCAGTAACGTAATGGCGCCGCCCGGCGCCATTTTTGAATAGAGTTTCAGCCAGGACGGGACTCAGGAGTGCTCGCGGGGCGGGCTACAGTGTCTCACAGTCGCCGACGCCGTAGGAGGAGGAGAGGACTCGGCCGAGCAGGGGTGAAGAGGAGGAGGGGGGGATATAAAGTAAGCGGGAGGGTGAAGCGGCCATGGCATGCAGGGGAGGGACAGAGACTGATGTGCTCTCTCTGTCCACCATCATATAACTTCTCCTCCACATCCTCAGTATGCTGTGTCCTCCTCCTGTGCCCTTTTCACCTCTCCACATGTCAGAGCTGCCCTGACCTGTGGAGAGGTGAAAGGGGCACAGGAGGAGGACACAGCATACTGGAGGAGAAGTTATATGATGGTGGACAGAGGAGGAGGCCACTGTGAGGGGGTAAGGAGGACCCTATCATGTTCGCAGCCTCTGTCCACCTCCTGTGTCATGTCCGCAGCCTCTGTCACCCCTCCTGTGTCATGTCCGCAGCCTCTGTCACCCCTCCTGTGTCATGTCCGCAGCCTCTGTCACCCCTCCTGTGTCATGTCCGCAGCCTCTGTCACCCCTCCTGTGTCATGTCCGCAGCCTGTCACCCCTCCTGTGTCATGTCCGCAGCCTCTGTCACCCCTCCTGTGTCATGTCCGCAGCCTCTGTCACCCCTCCTGTGTCATGTCCGCAGCCTCTGTCACCCCTCCTGTGTCATGTCCGCAGCCTCTGTCCCCCTCCTGTGTCATGTCCGCAGCCTCTGTCACCCCTCCTGTGTCATGTCCGCAGCCTCTGTCCCCCTCCTGTGTCATGTCCGCAGCCTCTGTCTCCCTCCTGTGTCATGTCCGCAGCCTCTGTCACCCCTCCTGTGTCATGTCCGCAGCCTCTGTCCCCCTCCTGTGTCATGTCCGCAGCCTCTGTCTCCCTCCTGTGTCATGTCCGCAGCCTGTCACCCCTCCTGTGTCATGTCCACAGCCTCTGTCCCCCTCCTGTGTCATGTCCGCAGCCTCTGTCCACCTCCTGTATCGTGTCTGCAGCCTCTGACCATCTCCTGTCTTTTATGTCTGCAGTCTCTGAGGGGATCCTAGAAAGATGTCAAGAGTGGGAGCGCCGTGATAGGGGTTACGGGAAGAAACGGACGTGTGGACTGTGGAGAGGAGGTCAGAGCCGCCAAGCTGGAGCCGTCTGACTGAGCCCCGCACTGTGGACCTGAGAGCAGGTCAGTGACAGCGCCGCCAGGCCAGTCTGTGGGGGGGGGGCACTGATCTAAGGAGGGGAGTAAATACAATAATGTAAGGGGGCACTGATATAAAAGGCCCCCCCCTATATTAGTACCCCCCCCATTACCTTAGTGCATTCACTCTGTGGAAGGTGGTCTCTATTCACCAGAGCCCCCCTCCACATCAGAGTTCCCCCTTACATCATGATCTGCAGCGTTCCCCTTTACATAAGAGTTCCCTTGCGCTGTAAGGGGGCATCCTGCAGACTCTGATGTAAGGGGGAACTCTGTGCTGGCTGGGTTATAGTACCCTAACCTTCATGTGAATTGAGAAATATGTTTTTTTACTTTTGTTTAACTGAAACACATTGATATTAGCAATAGTTGTGTGTTTATAGTTGAAATATTGATATTTGCACTGTTTAGCAGTAAAAACTGTAATTTTAGGTACTTTTTTGCAGTGTCAGTAAAAAATGCGGCTCTGCCAGTAATCTTCATTATTTTTGCCAGTAAGAAATTGGTGCCGTACAGAAATTTTGGCATCCTTGCCAGTAAATTTCACTTCAGGGGGTTGGCAACACTGGTGTATGGTGGTGTGATTGATTCAAGCAAGCCACAGGTGATTACAATTAAACACCTGATATGGAAGGTATATTTGGACAGACACCAGACCAACACGCATGCTCCGATTAAGCTTTTTTTTAAAGCGAAACATGTAAGCAGTTCGTCACTACACCTGCTGTAGTTTGAACATGGGTGCCCGACCCTTACAGCTAAACACCTGATCGTCTACAGATAAAAATCATCCACTTTTATTTTTCTGGATATTGCCAAGCCTAATGCTGACATTAATGCCGTGCTAATCTGGATACACCTGGATACCCGGATACATCTATTCCCAGAGAACTGCATGGATACAAAGCAGACTGGTATGATTGAACTGACCAGCGTTAAAGTTTACCATCTAAAACCAGCTGGGATTAAAACTTCTCGACTTGCAAGGAATCGGTGAGTGTTATACAACATCCCCCCTGACGGGATGGTCTATAACCAGAGGATACATGACTGAATGGCTGTTCGGCTTATGAATACATAAGATGGTGAGTCTTCAAAATCGTACCTTTTTGTCTCTATACTATAATAGCGGGTCATTTGCCTTGAAACGCCAGGCTTCGTTCATGGTTACCTCCACCAGACCAATATGTGAGAGATCGAGTCAGCTAGTGTATTAAATGTGTTGGTCACCATTTCATTTCAAGAACAGTATCCTACTAACGTATCCAGACTTGTTAGTATCTCTAATTGATTGACTGTGCTTTTTACTCTTCATTTGCATCTAAGGTTAATTACCTAAATGAATGGAAATTTATCAGCTTGGCAAATACCGGAACTGTGAATACTTCCTATTGGATAAATCAGTGGGTGGACGATTGTGGTGTGTATGGCAGGTTGGGTGGCCACCCTTGTTCATAGTTTAGGACTAGTCTGATTTTAACATTAGGTGATAGGTGTTGTGAGTTTTTTCTATAATCATACGTGTATTACTATTTAAATTGCGGTTTACAAAATAAAGTCTATATGTATAACTTCTATTAGTTCCTTGTTGAAGAATTCTGTTTAGAGGACTGCCCAGTCCTCACACTCTCCCCTTTTTCTACCTGACTTTGATTGACAGCCGAAGGAGCCAATGGCAACACTGCTGTGTCTCAGCCAATCAGGAGGAGAGTCCCAGACGGCTAAGACACTCGTGGACATCGCTGGAGAGAGATGGGGTCAGGTAAGTAATTAGGGGGTGCTGGGGCGGCTGCTACACACAGAAGGTTTTTTTTATCTTAATGCATAGAAGGCATGAAGATAAAAAACCTTCTGACTTTACAACTCCTTTAAAGGGGTTGTAAAGGTTCGTTTTTTTATTTTCTAAATAGGTTCCTTTAAGCTAGTGCATTGTTGGCTCACTTACCTTTTCCTTCGATTTCCCTTCTAAATGTTTTTTTTCTTTGTTTTCTTTGTCTGAATTTCTCATTTCCTGTTCCTCCTCAGTAAGCTGTTCAGTAAGCTGTTCTGGCTGACTAAACACCACTCGGATGATGGTCTGAAGTTTACTGAGGAGAAACAGGAAGTGAGTAATTCAGACAAAGAAAAAAAACATTTAGAAGGGAAATCGAAGGAAAAGGTAAGTGAACCAACAATGCACTAGCTTAAAGGAACCTATTTAGAAAATAAAAAACAAACCTTTACAACCCCTTTAAGCTCCATCGGGTTGGATGGGGAGCGTTGGTGCACAGACATTTTCAGATCTCCTCAGAGAAGTTCAATCGGGTTTTAGTCTGGGCCACTCAAGGATATTCAGAGTTGTCCCGTAGCCACTCCATTGTTATCTTGGCTGTGTGCTTAGGGTCGTTGTTCTGTTGGAAGATGAACCGTTGTCCCAGTCTGAGGTCAAGAGCGCTCTGGAGCAGGTTGTCATCAAGGATGTCTCTGTACATTGCTGCCTTCCTCTTTCCCTCAATCCTGACTAGTCTCCCAGTTCTTGCCACTGAAAAACATCCCCACAGCATGATGCTGTCCCCACCATGTTTCACTATAGGGATGGTATTGTCCGAGTGATGAGCGGTGCCTGGTTTCCTCCAGACATGACATTTGCCATTCAGGCCAAAGAGTTCAATCTTTGTTTCAACAGACCAGAGAACTGTTTCTCATGGTCTGAGAGTCCTTCAGGTGCCTTTTGGCAGACTCCAGGTGGGCTTTCATGTGCCTTTTACGGAGTAGGGGCTTCCGTCTGGCCACTCTACCATACAGGCCTGATTGGTGGAGTGCTGCAGAGATGTTGGTTCTTCTGGAAGATTCTGCTCTCTTCACAGAGAAATGCTGGAGCCCTATCAGAGTGACCATTGGGTTCTTGGACACCTCCCTGACTAAAGCCCTTCTCCCCCGATCGCTCAGTTTGGCCAGGCATCCTGCTCTAGGTAGGGTCCTGGTGGTTCCAAACTTCTTCCTATTACGGATGATGGAGGCCAATGTGTTCATTGGGACCTTGAATGCTGCAGAATTTTCTGTACCCTTCCCCAGATCTGTGCCTCCATATAATCCTGTCTCGGAGGTCTACAGACAATTCCTGTGACTTCATGGCTTGGTTTGTTCTCTGACATGCACTGTTAACTGCGAGACCTTATATACAGATGATACTCGAAAAATTAGAATATCGTGAAAAAGTTAATTTATTTCACTAATGCAACTTAAAAGGTGAAACTAATATATGAGATAGACATATTACATGCAAAGCAAGATAGTTCAAACCGTGATTTGTCACAATTGTGATGATTATGGCTTACAGCTCATGAAAACCCCAAATCCACAATCTCAGAAAATTTTAATATTGTGAAAAGGTGCAATATTCTAGGCTCAAAGTGTCCCACTCTAATCAGTTAATTAAGCCATAACACCTGCAAAGGGTTCCTGAGCCTTTTAATGGTCTCTCTGTCTGGTTCAGTGGGACTCACAATCATGAGAAAGACTGCTGACCTGACAGTTGTGCAAAAAACCATCATTGACACCCTCCATAAGGAGGGAAAGCCTCAAAAGATAATTGCAAAAGAAGTTGGATGTTCCCAAAGTGCTGTATCAAAGCACATTAATAGGAAGTTATGTGGAAGTGAAAATTGTGGAAGAAAAAGGTGCACAAGCAGCAGTTATGACCGGGGCCTGGAGAGGATTGTCAGGAAAAGGCCATTCAAAAGTGTTGGGGACTTTCACAAAGAGTAGACTGAGACTGAGGCTGGAGTCAATGCATCAAGAGCCACCACACACAGACGGATCCTGGACATGGGCTTCAAATGTCGTATTCCTTGTAACGCCGAGTGCTCCGGGTGTCCCATCCAGCCCGGAGCACTCACGGCGTCGTCCCCTCTGCGGCGCTCCGGCCAGCCCCTGTGGGCGCTGCTCCGCTCTCCTCTCCACTTACCTTCCTCTTCCTGCTTCCTCCCGGCGCGCGCGGCCCTGCTGTGTTCTAGGGCGCGCGCGCGCCGGTCTTCTAAAATTTAAAGGGCCAGTGCACCATTGATTGGTGCCCGGTCCAATTACGGTTCCACTACCCAAAACCTATTTAAACCCACTTCCCCTTCCTGTCCTTGCCGGATCTTGTTGTCCTAGTACCTTGCTGAAGTATTTTGAGTTTACCTTGCCTGTGTACCTGACCTTCTGCCTTTGTCTCTGACCACGAACCATTGCCGCCTGCCCTGACCTTTGCTACGTCTGACCTTGCCTCTGCCTAGTCCTTTTGTACCGCACCAGCCTCAGCCGCCAGAGAGGTGGAGTCGCTACTGGGGGACACGACCTGGTTGCTACCGCCGCAGCAAGTCCATCCTGCCTTGCGGCGGGCTCTGGTGAAAACCGGTAGCTGCTTAGAACCGGTCCCTCGGTGTGATTCGTACCATCCCCTCTCTGGTACAGTGGATCCACCTCCTGCCTCCTCTATAGTCGCCTGCCCGGCCCGTGACAGTAGATCCGGCCATGGATGCCGCTGAGGTGCCGCTGCCCAATCTCGCTGATCTCACTACCGTGGTTGCCCAGCAGTCGCAATTGATTGCCCAACAAGGACAGCAGCTGGCGCAGTTGACCGCCATGGTCCAGCAGCGTCTGCCGCGACAAGCTCCAGCATCTCCTCCTCTCCGAGCAGCCGCGTCTAGTTCAAAGATCCGCTTGTCTCTTCCGGAGAAATTTGACGGGGATTCTAAGATGTGCCAGGGATTCTTGTCTCAATGTGCCCTGCATCTTGAAATGATGTCAGACCAGTTTTCCACAGAACGCTCTAAGGTGGCATTTGTGGTCTGTCTGTTGTCTGGGAAGGCCTTGGCCTGGGCCACGCCACTCTGGGACCGCAATGACCCTGCTACGGCCACCGTTCAGTCCTTCTTTGCTGAGGTTCGTAGCGTTTTTGAGGAACCAGCCCGAGCATCATCCGCTGAAACCGCCCTGCTTAACCTGGTCCAAGGAAACTCCTCTGTGGGCGAATATGCCATACAGTTCCGCACACTGGCCTCAGAGCTAGCCTGGAATAATGAGGCTCTCTGCGCAACCTTCAAGAAAGGCTTATCCAGCCACATCAAGGACTCTCTGGCCGCACGAGACATACCCTCCACCCTGACAGAGCTCATCCACTTAGCTACCCGCATTGACATCCGCTACGTTGAAAGACGCCAAGAGCTTCGCCTGGAGAAAGATCTTGTTCGTACCAGGCGTTATCCGCGCCTGGCTCCTCTCTTCCTGAATCCTACGCATCCTGATACCATGCCTCCTGTCGAGGAGGCCATGCAAGTCGACCGATCTCGTCTGACCCTGCAAGAAAGGTCTCGCCGTAGGAATGAGAACTTATGCCTCTATTGTGCGAGCTCTGAACATTTCCTAAAGGACTGCCCCATTCGTCCTCCATGTCTGGGAAACGCTCGCACCTAGTGAGCGTGGGAGAGGCGTTACTAGGTGTGAATTCTTCCTCTCCACGTCTGACTATTCCTGTGCGGATCTCTCCTTCTGCCGGCCCCCCTTCTCTGCGGTGGCCTTCCTGGACTCCGGTTCTGCAGGAAACTTTATTGAAGCCTCCTTCATCAACAGGTTCAACATTCCTGTTATCCGTCTCATCAGACCCTTCTTCATTTCCTCCGTAAATGGAGAGAATCTGGATTGTACCGTGCGTTACCGCACCGAACCCCTGCTCATGTCCGTTGGGGTCCTTCACCAAGAAAAGATTGAATTCTTTGTTTTGCCGAACTGTACTTCTGACATCCTTCTTGGCCTACCCTGGCTCCAGCGTCATTCTCCTACCCTCGACTGGACCACGGGAGACATCAAATCCTGGGGCTATTCCTGCCACAAGCATTGTCTTAAGTCTATACCTACCAGTCGAATTCCCGTTTCTACTCCTTTGCCTGGCCTTCCCAAGGCCTATCAGGACTTTTCCGATGTTTTTTGCAAAAAACAGGCGGAGGTCTTACCTCCACATAGACCCTACGACTGCCCCATTGACTTGCTCCCAGGTACTACACCACCCCGTGGCAGAATTTACCCTCTCTCCTCTCCCGAAACCAAGGCCATGTCCGATTACATACAGGAGAACCTCAAGAGAGGGTTTATTAGGAAATCATCCTCCCCAGCCGGAGCGGGGTTCTTCTTCGTTACCAAGAAGGATGGTTCACTACGCCCTTGCATAGACTATCGTGGTCTTAATAAGATCACTGTTAAAAATCGCTACCCTCTGCCTCTCATCTCGGAGCTCTTTGACCGTCTGCGCGGAGCAAAGGTTTTTTCAAAATTAGACCTCAGGGGCGCTTATAACCTCATCAGAATCCGTAAAGGAGATGAATGGAAAACCGCATTTAACACCAGAGACGGCCACTTCGAATATCTCGTCATGCCTTTTGGACTTTGCAACGCCCCTGCAGTCTTTCAGGATTTTGTCAATGAAATCTTTCGGGACATACTATATACCTGTGTGGTTGTCTATCTTGACGACATCCTAATTTTCTCTACCAACCTTGAGGAACATCGGCTCCATGTCCGTCAAGTACTCCAGCGCCTCCGTGTAAATCATCTTTACGCTAAATTTGAAAAATGCCTTTTTGAGTGTAGCAGCCTTCCTTTCCTAGGTTATCTGGTTTCAGGACAAGGTCTTCAAATGGATCCTGACAAGCTTTCCGCAGTCTTAGATTGGCCACGTCCCTCTGGACTCCGTGCTATCCAGCGCTTCCTTGGATTCGCCAACTACTATCGCCAGTTCATACCCCACTTCTCCACCATCGTTGCACCGATAGTGGCGCTGACTAAGAAAAACGCGAATCCAAGGTCCTGGCCACCTCAGGCGGAAGAAGCCTTTACTCACCTAAAAACCGCCTTCTCTTCGGCACCTGTTCTATCTCGACCAGACCCCACTAAGCCGTTCTTCCTTGAAGTTGATGCCTCCTCGGTAGGAGCCGGAGCCGTTCTTCTTCAAAGAAATGCTAAAGGAGGAAACGTCACGTGTGGTTTTTTCTCTAAAACCTTCTCCCCTCCTGAAAAGAACTATTCCATAGGTGACCGTGAACTGTTGGCCATCAAGTTGGCATTAGAAGAGTGGAGACATCTCCTGGAAGGTTCTCTTCACCCCATCTCCACCTACACTGACCATAAGAATTTGTCCTACCTTCAGTCCGCTCAGCGCTTGAATCCTCGCCAGGCCAGGTGGTCATTGTTCTTTGCCCGGTTCAATTTTCAGATCCATTTTCGTCCCGCAGACAAGAATGTCAGGGTGGATGCCTTGTCCCGTTCCTCTGATGCCTCCGAAACCGGGAACCCCCCACAACACATCGTACCCCCTGAGTGCCTGATTTCCTCTGCTCCCGCTGCTCTGGTGCCAGTCCCTCCAGGAAAAACTTTCGTTCCTCCAGGCCTTCGTCTCCAGATACTTAGGTGGGGCCATTCCTCCCATCTAGCCGGCCATGCTGGGATCAAAAAATCCTTACAATTGTTGGCCAGACACTATTGGTGGCCTACCCAGGAAAGAGATATGACTGACTTTGTACGAGCCTGCACTATCTGTGCACGTGACAAAACTCCACGCCTGAAGCCTGCAGGTCTTCTCCTTCCTCTACCGGTGCCTGAACTACCATGGTCCCACATTGCCATGGATTTCATCACGGACCTTCCGTTGTCTCATGGTAACACTGTCATCTGGGTGGTCGTTGACCGCTTTTCGAAAATGGCTCATTTTGTCCCTCTTCCTGGTCTGCCTACTGCACCTCAGTTGGCGAAGCACTTTTTTCTTCAAATTTTCCGTCTCCATGGCCTTCCCTCACATATCGTCTCGGATAGAGGCGTTCAATTTATCTCAAAATTTTGGAGAGCTCTCTGTACTCAACTTAAGATTAAATTGAATTTTTCTTCTGCTTATCACCCGCAATCCAATGGACAGGTGGAGAGAGTTAACCAGGTCCTTGGTGACTACTTACAACATTTTGTCTCCGCCCGTCAAGACGATTGGGTCGACCTATTGCCCTGGGCGGAATTCTCATACAATTTCAAGAACTCTGAATCGTCCTCCAAATCACCTTTCTTTGTGGTCTACGGCCGCCACCCTTTGCCCCCCCTCCCCATTCCCACTTCTTCTGGAGTTCCTGCCGTGGATGAATTAACCCGGGACTTTTCCTCTATCTGGAAAGAGACTCAAAACTCGCTATCTCTGGCCTCTGCCCGCATGAAGAGACATGCAGATAAAAAGAGAAGAATTCCCCCTGTCTATCTCCCTGGTGACAAAGTGTGGCTCTCCTCCAAATATGTTCGGTTTCGGGTACCTAGCTAAGAGCTGGGCCCTCGTTACCTCGGACCTTATAAAGTCAAAAACCAAATCAATTCTGTCTCTTACAAACTCCATCTTCCTCCTTCTCTTCGCATCCCCAACTCTTTTCACGTGTCTCTCCTTAAACCCCTCATTCTTAACCGATTTTCCCCCAAGGTCACCGCTCCTGCTCCGGTCTCTGGTTCCTCCGATGTCTTTTCGGTGAAAGATATCCTCGCCTCCAAGGTCGTCCGAGGTAAAAAATTCTTTTTAGTTGATTGGGAGAACTGTGGTCCTGAAGAGAGATCCTGGGAGCCTGAGACCAACATTTTAGACAAAGAGCTCATCCGTAGTTTCTTGGGCTCCAAGAAAAGGGGGAGACCTAAGGGGGGGGTACTGTAACGCCGAGTGCTCCGGGTGTCCCATCCAGCCCGGAGCACTCACGGCGTCGTCCCCTCTGCGGCGCTCCGGCCAGCCCCCCTGGCCGTGGGCGCTGCTCCGCTCTCCTCTCCACTTACCTTCCTCTTCCTGCTTCCTCCCGGCGCGTGCGGCCCCGCTGTGTTCTAGGGCGCGCGCGCGCCGGTCTTCTAAAATTTAAAGGGCCAGTGCACCATTGATTGGTGCCCGGTCCAATTACGGTTCCACTACCCAAAACCTATTTAAACCCACTTCCCCTTCCTGTCCTTGCCGGATCTTGTTGTCCTAGTACCTTGCGGAAGTATTTTGAGTTTACCTTGCCTGTGTACCTGACCTTCTGCCTTTGTCTCTGACCACGAACCATTGCCGCCTGCCCTGACCTTTGCTACGTCTGACCTTGCCTCTGCCTAGTCCTTTTGTACTGCACCAGCCTCAGCCGCCAGAGAGGTGGAGTCGCTACTGGGGGACACGACCTGGTTGCTACCGCCGCAGCAAGTCCATCCTGCCTTGCGGCGGGCTCTGGTGAAAACCGGTAGCTGCTTAGAACCGGTCCCTCGGTGTGATTCGTACCATCCCCTCTCTGGTACAGTGGATCCACCTCCTGCCTCCTCTATAGTCGCCTGCCCGGCCCGTGACATTCCTCTTGTCAAGCCACTCCTGAACAACAAACAACGTCACAAGCGTCTTACCTGGGCTAAAGAAAAACAGACCTGGTCTGTTGCTCAGTGGTCCAAAGTCCTCTTTTCTGATGAGAGCAAATTTTGCATCTCATTTGGAAACCAAGGACCCAGAGTATGGAGGAAGAATGGAGAGGCACACACTGCAAGATGCTTGAAGTCCAGTGTGAAGTTTCCACAGTCTGTGTTGATTTGGGGAGCCATGTCATCTGCTTGTGTTGGTCCACTGTGCTTCATTAGGTCCAGGGTCAACGCAGCCGTCTACCAGGAGATTTTGGAGCACTTCATGCTTCCTTCCGCAGACGAGCTCTATGGGGATGCTGACTTCATTTTCCAGCAGGATTTGGCACCTGCCCACACTGCCAAAAGCACCAAAACCTGGTTCAATGACTGTGGAATTACTGTGCTTGATTTGCCAGCAAACTCGCCTGACCTGAACCCCATAGAGAATCTATGGGCCATTGCCAAGAGAAAGATGAGACATGAGACCGAACAATGCAGAAGAGCTGAAGGCCGCTATTGAAGCATCCTGGTCTTCCATAACACCTTGCACCAGTGCCACAGTCTGATAGCTTCCATGCCACGCCGCATTGAGGCAGTAATTGCTGCAAAAGGGGCCCAAACCAAGTACTGAGTACATATGCATGCTTATACTTTTTAGAGGTCCAATATTGTTCTATGTACAATCCTTGTTTTATTTAGGGATGGGCCCGGTGCTCGATTCGAACCCATGTTCGAATCGAGCATCGGGCGTTCGCTCGCTCGTCGAGCCCAGAACTATTTGGGCCGTTCGCATCACATTCGTGTGATGCGAGCGGCCCCGCAATGCATTGCAGCCGGCGCGGCGGCGCAGTGCATTGCTGGCTGATGATTGGCCAAGCATGCACTGTGACCCCGCATGCTTGGCCAATCACAGCGCCCGAAACTCGGAGAGCAATAATTGGCTACAGGCAGGACGCCTGTAGCCAATTACAGCTCAGGGGCTTTAGTACACGCCCCACCATTTAAAAGGCCGCCACGCCATCGGCCCCGGTCACATGAGTTCCGGCTTTAGGAGAGATTAGTCTGCTGATTCTGTCTTTGCTTGATACTGAAAGATTTGCTCTTCTTTGCTAAACCATTGGCTATTTCTTTGCTAAACCATTGCTACCTAAGTCATTGATCGTTCATTGCTGCTGATTGCACAGTTAGTGTGTTATTAGCTGCTGCTGGGGATTAGTCTGGTGCGTGCTTACTGTTAGTACAGTATTGCAGTAGTACCAACCGCAGTGCTGTTAGCACAGCATTGCACCCCAACAGCACCCATAGGACTTCTAGTGTGTTAGTGGCAGCAAACAGAGCTCCTATATTTTCTTCTCAGCAGCACCCATAGGACTTCTAGTGTGTTAGTG
Organism: Rana muscosa; assembly: GCA_029206835.1. Taxonomy (NCBI): domain Eukaryota; kingdom Metazoa; phylum Chordata; class Amphibia; order Anura; family Ranidae; genus Rana; species Rana muscosa. The sequence continues at coordinate 996,447,925 of CM055117.1, read as the reverse complement.
GCATCACACAGAGCTCCTATATTTTCTTCTCAGCAGCACCCATAGGACTTCTAGTGTGTTAGTGGCAGCAAACAGAGCTCCTATATTTTCTTCTCAGCAGCACCCATAGGACTTCTAGTGTGTTAGTGGCAGCAAACAGAGCTCCTATATTTTCTTCTCAGCAGCACCCATAGGACTTCTAGTGTGTTAGTGGCAGCAAACAGAGCTCCTATATTTTCTTCTCAGCAGCACCCATAGGACTTCTAGTGTGTTAGTGGCAGCAAACAGAGCTCCTATATTTTCTTCTCAGCAGCACCCATAGGACTTCTAGTGTGTTAGTGGCAGCAAACAGAGCTCCTATATTTTCTTCTCAGCAGCACCCATAGGACTTCTAGTGTGTTAGTGGCATCACACAGAGCTCCTATATTTTCTTCTCAGCAGCACCCATAGGACTTCTAGTGTGTTAGTGGCAGCAAACAGAGCTCCTATATTTTCTTCTCAGCAGCACCCATAGGACTTCTAGTGTGTTAGTGGCAGCAAACAGAGCTCCTATATTTTCTTCTCAGCAGCACCCATAGGACTTCTAGTGTGTTAGTGGCATCACACAGAGCTCCTATATTTTCTTCTCAGCAGCACCCATAGGACTTCTAGTGTGTTAGTGGCAGCAAACAGAGCTCCTATATTTTCTTCTCAGCAGCACCCATAGGACTTCTAGTGTGTTAGTGGCATCACACAGAGCTCCTATATTTTCTTCTCAGCAGCACCCATAGGACTTCTAGTGTGTTAGTGGCAGCAAACAGAGCTCCTATATTTTCTTCTCAGCAGCACCCATAGGACTTCTAGTGTGTTAGTGGCAGCAAACAGAGCTCCTATATTTTCTTCTCAGCAGCACCCATAGGACTTCTAGTGTGTTAGTGGCAGCAAACAGAGCTCCTATATTTTCTTCTCAGCAGCACCCATAGGACTTCTAGTGTGTTAGTGGCAGCAAACAGAGCTCCTATATTTTCTTCTCAGCAGCACCCATAGGACTTCTAGTGTGTTAGTGGCAGCAAACAGAGCTCCTATATTTTCTTCTCAGCAGCACCCATAGGACTTCTAGTGTGTTAGTGGCATCACACAGAGCTCCTATATTTTCTTCTCAGCAGCACCCATAGGACTTCTAGTGTGTTAGTGGCAGCAAACAGAGCTCCTATATTTTCTTCTCAGCAGCACCCATAGGACTTCTAGTGTGTTAGTGGCATCACACAGAGCTCCTATATTTTCTTCTCAGCAGCACCCATAGGACTTCTAGTGTGTTAGTGGCATCACACAGAGCTCCTATATTTTCTTCTCAGCAGCACCCATAGGACTTCTAGTGTGTTAGTGGCAGCAAACAGAGCTCCTATATTTTCTTCTCAGCAGCACCCATAGGACTTCTAGTGTGTTAGTGGCAGCAAACAGAGCTCCTATATTTTCTTCTCAGCAGCACCCATAGGACTTCTAGTGTGTTAGTGGCATCACACAGAGCTCCTATATTTTCTTCTCAGCAGCACCCATAGGACTTCTAGTGTGTTAGTGGCAGCAAACAGAGCTCCTATATTTTCTTCTCAGCAGCACCCATAGGACTTCTAGTGTGTTAGTGGCAGCAAACAGAGCTCCTATATTTTCTTCTCAGCAGCACCCATAGGACTTCTAGTGTGTTAGTGGCATCACACAGAGCTCCTATATTTTCTTCTCAGCAGCACCCATAGGACTTCTAGTGTGTTAGTGGCAGCAAACAGAGCTCCTATATTTTCTTCTCAGCAGCACCCATAGGACTTCTAGTGTGTTAGTGGCAGCAAACAGAGCTCCTATATTTTCTTCTCAGCAGCACCCATAGGACTTCTAGTGTGTTAGTGGCAGCAAACAGAGCTCCTATATTTTCTTCTCAGCAGCACCCATAGGACTTCTAGTGTGTTAGTGGCATCACACAGAGCTCCTATATTTTCTTCTCAGCAGCACCCATAGGACTTCTAGTGTGTTAGTGGCATCACACAGAGCTCCTATATTTTCTTCTCAGCAGCACCCATAGGACTTCTAGTGTGTTAGTGGCAGCAAACAGAGCTCCTATATTTTCTTCTCAGCAGCACCCATAGGACTTCTAGTGTGTTAGTGGCATCACACAGAGCTCCTATATTTTCTTCTCAGCAGCACCCATAGGACTTCTAGTGTGTTAGTGGCAGCAAACAGAGCTCCTATATTTTCTTCTCAGCAGCACCCATAGGACTTCTAGTGTGTTAGTGGCAGCAAACAGAGCTCCTATATTTTCTTCTCAGCAGCACCCATAGGACTTCTAGTGTGTTAGTGGCAGCAAACAGAGCTCCTATATTTTCTTCTCAGCAGCACCCATAGGACTTCTAGTGTGTTAGTGGCATCACACAGAGCTCCTATATTTTCTTCTCAGCAGCACCCATAGGACTTCTAGTGTGTTAGTGGCAGCAAACAGAGCTCCTATATTTTCTTCTCAGCAGCACCCATAGGACTTCTAGTGTGTTAGTGGCAGCAAACAGAGCTCCTATATTTTCTTCTCAGCAGCACCCATAGGACTTCTAGTGTGTTAGTGGCAGCAAACAGAGCTCCTATATTTTCTTCTCAGCAGCACCCATAGGACTTCTAGTGTGTTAGTGGCATCACACAGAGCTCCTATATTTTCTTCTCAGCAGCACCCATAGGACTTCTAGTGTGTTAGTGGCAGCAAACAGAGCTCCTATATTTTCTTCTCAGCAGCACCCATAGGACTTCTAGTGTGTTAGTGGCATCACACAGAGCTCCTATATTTTCTTCTCAGCAGCACCCATAGGACTTCTAGTGTGTTAGTGGCAGCAAACAGAGCTCCTATATTTTCTTCTCAGCAGCACCCATAGGACTTCTAGTGTGTTAGTGGCATCACACAGAGCTCCTATATTTTCTTCTCAGCAGCACCCATAGGACTTCTAGTGTGTTAGTGGCAGCAAACAGAGCTCCTATATTTTCTGCTCAGCAGCACCCATAGGACTTCTAGTGTGTTAGTGGCATCACACAGAGCTCCTATATTTTCTTCTCAGCAGCACCCATAGGACTTCTAGTGTGTTAGTGGCAGCAAACAGAGCTCCTATATTTTCTTCTCAGCAGCACCCATAGGACTTCTAGTGTGTTAGTGGCAGCAAACAGAGCTCCTATATTTTCTTGTCAGCAGCACACATAGTACCTATGGGTGCTGACACTAACACACTATAGGACCTACAGTGTGTTGTGAGCACACATAGGAGTTCTATTTTTTATACTATATACACTACCGACTACAATGGCTGGAAGACCGCCAAGGAGAGGCAGAGCGTGCCGAGGCAAGAACACAGGGCAGGCAGGCTCTGTTTCTAGAGACAACAGTGCTGGCCGTGGACGTGGTCGTGCATCGTCATCAGCACGTGGCCATGGGACACGCTTGTCTTTGTTTTCGGCAGCTGGACATGTGGAGCCGCATCATGCCGAAGGCTTGGTAGAATGGATGACCAAGCCCTCCTCATCCTCCTCATCCTCTCTCACCCAGGCTCAGGGTACTGGCAGAGCAGCTGCCAACGCGTACTCAATGGCATCATCAGCCACCCCTTCCCTAGACCCACCATGTCCTCCTGAGGAGTCCCCCGAACTGTTTGAGCACAGTGTTGGGTACATGCTCCAGGAGGATGCCCAACGATTCGAAGGCTCGGATGATGATACCCAGCTTGAGGAAGTCAGTAGTGTGCGCGCAGAGAAAGGGGATGCTGAAGGACAGCAATCTGGCAGTAGTGTTCCACCAGCTGCAGCTTACTGCCAGGTTTGCTCTAGTGGTGAAGAGGGAGGGGATGATGAGGTCACTGACTCCACGTGGGTGCCTGAAGGGAGAGAGGAGGAGGAGGAGGAGGATGCAGCGTCACATGTCCAACGAGGCAGGATGCCCCCTGGAGGCCAGCTAGAGGCCAGCACAGCAACTGTACCACACCGCAGAGCTCCGCCTGTGCAGGGCGCTGCCTCTACACGTTATCACAAAAGTTCTTTGGTGTGGGCCTTTTTTGAGACGAGTGCATCAGATCGCACCACTGCTATTTGCAATATTTGTCTCAAGCGTATCTCGCGTGGCCAAAACATCAGCCGCTTGGGCACCACAAGCATGAGCAGACATATGTCGACCTGCCATGCAGCTCGTTGGCAAGCACACATAAAAGACCCACACCAAAGAACAAAGCGGACCTCTCCTTGCTCCTCATCAGCTGGGATCTCCATCCCCACTATATCTTCAGTCCTCTCTGAAAGCTGCTCTGAGAGGACTGAAGGTGTAGAATTAGGTGTGTCACAACCAAGTACTTGCAGTACACCGACGTCCGATTGTAGCAGGCAAATTTCCCTGCCCCAGCTGCTGGACCGTCGAAAGAAGTATACTCCCAGCCATCCACATGCCCAGCGGTTGAATGCTAGCTTGGCTAAATTGCTAGCACTTCAACTGCTGCCTTTTCAGTTGATAGACTCGGCCCCCTTCCGTGAGTTTGTTCAATGTGCGGTTCCTCAGTGGCAGGTTCCCAAACGCCACTTTTTCTCACGGAAGGCAATTCCGTCTCTCTACTGGCATGTGGAAGGCAATGTCCATGCCTCGCTGGACAGGGCGGTCAGCGGTAAGGTGCATATTACCGCTGACTCATGGTCCAGCAGGCATGGACAGGGACGTTATCTTTCTTTCACGGCCCATTGGGTCACTCTATTGGTAGCTGGGAGGGATGCAGGACAAGGTGCAGTAGTGTTGGAGGTTGTTCCGCCACCACGCCTCCAAAATGCTACTACTGGTTGTGACACACCTCTCTCCTCCACCCCCTCCTCTTCTTCTTCCTCCATGTCCTCTTCGAGTGCTCTGTCCTCGGAACCAGCGGTGCTCCGTAGGCGTACAAGGGGCTACGCGAGTACGCAGGCAAAAAGATGCCATGCCGTGCTTGCGCTGGTGTGTTTGGGGGACAGGAGCCACACTGGGCCAGAGGTTCTGGCAGCTCTGCAGGGGCAGGCCGAGAGGTGGTTGACGCCACGCCAGCTTAAGCCAGGAATGGTCGTTTCTGATAATGGCACCAACCTCCTCTCCGCCCTGCGACAGGGGCAGCTCACCCATGTGCCCTGTATGGCTCACGTCCTCAACCTGGTGGTGCAGCGGTTCTTGGGCAGGTTCCCAGGCTTACAGGATGTCCTGAGGCAGGCCAGGAAAGTCTGTGTGCATTTCCGCCGATCTTATAATGCCAGTGCTCGGCTGACTGAGCTGCAAAAGGAGCTGAACCTGCCCAAGAACCGCCTAATATGTGACATGCCCACCAGGTGGAACTCAACGTTGGCCATGCTGCAGCGACTGCACACGCAGCAGAGGGCCATCAATGAGTACCTTTGCGACTACGGCACCAGGACAGGGTCAGGGGAGCTTGGCTTTTTTTCCCCACGCCAGTGGAGCATGATCAGGGATGCATGCACTGTCCTCTCACCATTTGAGGAGGCCACGAGGATGGTGAGCAGTGACAGTGCATGCATCAGTGACACTGTACCTCTTGTCCACCTGTTGGAGCATACGCTGCGTGGGATAATGGACAGGGCACTTGAGGCAGAACAGAGGCAGGAAGAGGAGGACTTCCTTGTCTCTCAAGGCCCCCTTTATCCAGACAATGTTCCTTCTGTCCCACCCATCACACAGGAAGAGGAGGAGGAGGAGGAGGAGGAGGATTGTGTGAGCATGGAGGTGGAGCCTGGCACTCAGCATCAGCAGCAGCAGTCTTTTAGGGATGATGTACAGTCCCAACAAACCAGTGGACTTGTACGTGGCTGGGAGGAGGTGGCTGGCGATCATGTCATCCTCAGTGACCCAGAAGACTCCGGACCGAATGCCTCAGCTAACCTACGCTGCATGGCCTCCCTGATCCTGCAAAGCCTGCGGAAGGATCCTCGTGTTCTTCGGATCAAGGAGAGTGACCATTACTGGCTGGCCACTCTCCTTGATCCACGGTACAAGGGTAAGGTTGCGGACCTTATCTTGCCGTCGCAGAGGGAGCAGAGGATGAGACATCTCAGGGAGGCCTTGCAGAAAGGTCTGTGCAACGCGTTCCCAGAAACTGGGAGGTTACAAACTCCTGGTCCTGGACGACGAGTTGCTGAGGCTTCGGTCAGTAGCAGAAGGAGCGGTGGGGAAGGTGGACGTCTGACCGATGCGTTCAGACAATTTTTTAGTCCGCAGCCCCAAGGTATGATCGGTTCCAGCAACCATCGCCAGCGTCTGATATACATGGTGCAGGAATACCTAGGGGCAAGGTCAGACTTGGACACCTTTCCCACCGAAAATCCTCTGGCTTACTGGGTCCTGAGGATGGATCACTGGCCAGAGCTTGCACAGTATGCAATTGAGCTACTGGCCTGTCCTGCATCCAGCGTTCTTTCCGAACGCACATTCAGTGCTGCTGGAGGATTTGTCACCGATCATAGGGTGCGCCTGTCCACCGACTCGGTTGATCGACTGACCTTCATAAAAATGAATCAGTCTTGGATCACCACCAGCTACCAGACACCTGAAGCGGATATAACGGAATAATTTATAATGTCACATCCCTTCAAGACTGCCTATGCTGATGCTGAGTGACTGTCCTGTTATGTTCACTGACTATCCTCTTCCTCCTCCTCAATGATCCATGCCACCACACCAGTGCCTAAGGCACAATTTTTCAGCCCCTGTATAACAGGGGCGTGTAATTACAATTTTTTAAAAAGATGCTTCGCAACAGGTGTGACTGCTGTGCTCAGAGTACAGTATCTGTGAGGGGTTGCAGTGTTGTGGCACCAGCACCAGTGCCTAAGGCACAATTTTTCAGCCCCTGTTGGGGCGTGTAATTACAATTTTTAGGCAATGCTTTGCAACAGGTCTCATTGCTGTGCTCAGAGTACAGTATCTGTGAGGGGTTGCAGTGTTGTGGCACCAGCACCAGTGCCTAAGGCACAATTTTTCAGCCCCTGTATAACAGGGGCGTGTAATTACAATTTTTTAAAAAGATGCTTCGCAACAGGTGTGACTGCTGTGCTCCAAGTACAGTATCTGTGAGGGGTTGCAGTGTTGTGGCACCAGCACCAATGCCTAAGGCACAATTTTTCAGCCCCTGTTTAACAGGGGCGTGTAATTACAAATCTTGATCTAATAGTTCACAGCAGGGCCCATTCCTGCGCCCACCAAGAGTAACTATGAGGGCCTACAGTCTTGTGGCAACACCGTCCACCACCACCACCACCACCAAAGGCCCAATTTTTCTGCCCTGTTCAACAGGTGCATGCAATTACAAATCTTGATCTAATAACTCACAGCAGGGCCCATTCCTGCACCCACCAAGAGTAACTGTGAGGGCTTACAGTCTTGTGGCAACACCGTCCACCACCACCACCACCACCACCAAAGGCCCAATTTTTCTGCCCGGTTCAACAGGTGCATGCAAGTACAAATCTTGATCTATTAACTCACAGCAGGGCCCATTCCTGTGCCCACCAGTCTTGTGGCTACACCAACATCTAATAGGGCAAATTTCTGCAGAGTATATACGGCAGGCCCCTACTTTCAAACATCCAACTTACAAACGACTCCTACTTGCAAACAGCAAGAGAAAACAGGAAGTGAGAGGAAATCTACCCCTAGGAAGGAAAATTCTATCCTGTTAGATTTAATTTGGGAAAAAGGTATCTCCTCTCTACTGATGCTTTATCACCAATCCTTGTTTCAATTAAAACCCCACTTTTCCAAAAACATTTGTCATTGGGACGGAAAGTGAGGTGACATGTTCTGAACAGATGTGCAAAGACAGCAAATGTTACAGGGGTGATAACCCCTCCCTATGTTCTCCAAAAAGCTTAAAAATTGATTTTTTTGGGATGTAGCTACACTTCATAATGTACCTGTTCAGATTCTACTTAAGAACAAACCTACAGTCCATGTCTTGTTTGCACCACCTATATACTGCTGTTCAGAGTATATAGGGTTGTAGGTATAGGGTTTTATTTTGGGTGCGGGGTCCCCCTTAGTATCCATACAAGACCCAAAGGGGCTGGGGTGGGGGTGGGGGGTGATGGGGTAGCCATGCCATTTTTCTCAAGGATTTTCAGCCATATGGCGGCCAGGACAAGACATGACATTAAAGCCGCAAGTGGTTTTAAATGGCTTCTTTTTTTCCTTTACAAATGTCATTTTGTGCAAGGACAGTTCTAAACACGGGAAACACATGCCACTTCACAGGCATACTTTAGACACCCCCCAGGTACCGTATTTAAAGGAAAATTTCACTTTTTTTTTTTTCACTTTATGCATCATTAAAATGACTGCTCCCGAAAAAACTTTAGTTTTTAAAATTTCTTTTTGCATTGATATATGTCCCCTGGGGCAGGACCCGGGTCCCCAAACCTGTTTTATAACATTAACATGCATATTGGCCGTTGTAATTAGCAATTTTGATTTCGAACGTTCGCGTCCATTATAACGAATAGGGTTCGAAAATTCGCGCGAACTTTCGGTCCGTTCGAAGGTTCTGGTGCGAACCGAACCCGGGGGTGTTCGGCTCATCCCTAGTTTTATTGATTGCATGGAATCTTCTAATTTTCAGAGATTGTGGATTTGATGTTTTCATGAGATGTAAGCCATAATCATCACAATTATGACAAATCACGGCTTGAACTATCTTTCTTTGCATGTAATGAGTCTATCTCATATATTAGTTTCACCTTTTAAGTTGCATTAGTGAAATAAATTAACTTTTTGCACGATATTACAATTTTTTTTTGAGTATCACCTGTAGACAGAAGTGTGCCTTTCCAAATCAAGTCCAATCAAGTGAATTTACCACAGGTGGACTCCATTCAAGCTGTAGAAACATCTCCAGGATGATCAGTGGAAACAGGATGCACCAAGTTCAATTTTGAGTGTCATGGCAAAGGCTACGTATGAATACGTATGTACATGTGATTTTTTTTGCTTGAAATCTTTGCAAATTTCTTAAAAATAACAAACTTCTTTCATGTAGTCATTATAGGATATTGTTTGTAGAATTTTAAGGAAAATAATAAATGTAATCCATTTTGGAATAAGGCTGTAACATAACAAAATGTGGAAAAAGTGAAGCGCTGTGAATACTTTCTGGAGGCACTGTAATTGGCTCCCGTTTAAATTGGCCCTAGTATGTAAAAGTATTCATGCGAGCTAGGGACCTTAGTTAGTCCAGGGGTCTCCAAACTGAAAAAAAAAGGCCAGTTTACTATCCTTCAGACTTTAGGGGGGCCCCCATTGTGAGTAGATAATGCCTCGGGCTTGGTGATCAACGGGAGTAAAAAAAAAATCATAGCACCCCTGTGGTCAGTAGGAGGGGTAATAGTGCCCCATCATTGGTATTAGTGGGAGGAATAGTGCCACAATCGCTGATTTCAGTGGAAGGAATAAGTGCTCCATTGTTGCTTTCAGCAGGAATAATAGTTTCCCATCATTGGTGTCAGAGGGAGGAAATTTGCCACACTGTTAGTATCAGTGGGGGGAATAGTGTCTTGTATCAGTGGAAGGAAGGGCCATATAAAAGGCAAGCAAAGGGCTGCAACCCGGCCCACCGTTTAGGGACCACTGCCTTGGACTGAAGGCCCCTTGAGGGCACTGATGTGTACGTAAGCTGCTAGCACTATATACATGCCTATAATTGAAATAATAAACATCAAACCAGCAGCAAAGTCAAAAAGCTCACTTGCTTTTCAACCACATTAGAATGTATGAGTTTGTTCATAAAAAAACAGCATCTCAGTATTCACTAGCCTGGGATTTCCATGCACTTTAGTGTCTGGCAGTCATAGAGGAAAGAAAAAAAACATCTAGTGACTGACGGCTGTATGCGTTAGAATGTTCAGGCAACCCTGTCACTAAAATAAAATTGCAACAAAAAACAAGTGACAAAAAAATTAAATGCGCAAAATACTCACCATTAGGGATGAGCTTCAAGTTCGAGTCGAACCCATGTTCGACTCGAACATCGCCTGTTCGCCGAATTTCGAACATTATGGGCCGTTCGTGCCAAATTCGAGTGGCGCGTCACAGCCCATAATTCACTGCGGCATCGCAGTGCATTGCTGGCTGATGATTGGCCAAGCATGCACTATGACCCGCATGCTTGGCCAATCACAGCGCCATAAGTACAGAGAGCGGTAATTGGCCAAAGCCAGGGTGGCTTTGGCCAATCATGGCTCAGAGGAGTAGGTACACGCCCCACACTATAAAAGGCTGCCGGCTTGGTGGCCTTGTGTAGTGTGTTGGCGTTGGTTAAAGGAAAGAAACAGAGAGAGAGACGGTGTAATTTGATTTGAGTTAAATAGAGCAGGCAGGCGAGTCAGTTAGCTGCAGTTACAGTGTGTAGAGGATATATATGCATCCTAGGTGTTGTATATATATTTACACACTGTATTCAGTTTAGCTAGATCCGTTCCTGTTATTCTCTATACTGACAGACAGGCAGGTGATTGTGCTAGCTGCAGTGTTTCACTTAGTGTACTGTGTCCTTTACACAGTGTGCACCAAAATCTTACCTGAATACAATTGCTGGTGTTCTGATACAAATACAGGCAGGGAGCTGCAGTATTTTGCTTTAGTGTCCTTTGCACAGTTTGCACCTAAAGCTTACCTGAATACAATTGCTGGTGTTCTGATACAAATACAGGCAGGGAGCTGCAGTATTTTGCTTTAGTGTCCTTTGCACAGTGTGCACCTGAAGCTTACCTCAATACAATTGCTGGTGTTCACATACAAATACCACAGGCAGGGAGCTGCAAGTATTTTCAGTTAGTGTACTGTGTCCTCTGCACAGTGTGCACCTAAAACTAACTGAAGACAATTGCTGGTGTTCTCATACTAATACAACAGCAGGCAGTTGATTCTGCTAGCTGCAGTATAATCAGTATATATTGTGAGGGGGTTAGCTCAGCAGCGGGTGTGTGTGACCCCCTGGAAAGGGTTCACCACACAAAAACAGGCACAGCAGACAGTGGTAGGAGAAAACAAAAGGGTGTGGTTTTATTTGAACTATATACAGACAAAAAAATACAGCAAAAACAAAAGAAACATGAAAAGAAATCCTGGTCAACTTGACCGCTCACTACACACGTTGGTGTCCCTAACTAACAACTTGGTACAGCCTTGTGCTGTCCCAGTCCCTAGCTCCCTGCTTTTTTGAAGTTCTTAGCAATAACCACACAGGCTTTGGCTCACCGCACAGAGGTCACACTCCCCAAACTATCCACACAGATTTGGTTCCAGGTTGCATCTCCCTTAGTATGCTGGGAGTTCTTGTAGAGGCCCTAACGAGCCCACTTACTTCAGCTGGGCTCATTAACTCTTCCCCTGCAAGACTTCCCGCACTCCCCCTAGTGGTATAAATCGGCATAAAGCCTGAATCTAGGACATATATACCTTCCATCCTGGATGCAACCTGGTGATTTTACCTGCATGCTGTCACATACCCCCCCCCCCCTCTTGTTTTAACCTTGGGGTTGGAACACAAGCAATCAGGCATGCATGTACTCGAGACAAAGCATCCACATTCCCCATTTGAACGCCAGGGCGATGCTTAACCGTAAAGTTGAATTCCTGTAGGGCCAGGAACCACCTATTTACTCTTCTATTTGTCTCTTTGTTTTGAGCCATCCACTTTAAAGGAGCGTGATCAGTAATCATGTCAAAGTGCCTACCTAGCAGATAGTACCGAAGGGAATCTAGAGCCCACTTCACCGCTAAACACTCCTTCTCAATCGTGGCGTAATTTACCTCATGGGACTTCAATTTCCTGCCTAGGTAAATGGCTGGGTGCTCTTCCCCGTTCCAGACCTGGGACAATACTGCTCCTAACCCAACGTCGGATGCATCACTTTGTACGACAAAGTCCCTAGAGAAGTCTGGTGAGTACAACACTGGCTGGCTACATAAGGCTTTTTTTAAGAATTGAAATGCTGCCTCAGCCTCTGGGGTCCATTTAACCATGACAGACTCCTTCCCTTTTGTCAGGTTGGTTAGGGGCACAGCCTGAGAAGCAAAGTGGGGAATGAATTGCCGATAATAACCAGCGATTCCCAGAAAGGCTCGTACCTGCTTCTTGCTGTTGGGACGCGGCCAATTCTGTATGGCCTCGACTTTATTGACTTGGGGTTTTATTACTCCCCTCCCAATGGTGTACCCAAGATACTTGGCCTCCTCCTGTCCAATGGTACACTTCTTGGGGTTGGCCGTAAACCCAGCTTCCCGGATAGAGTCTAGGACTGCTTGCACTTTTGGCAGATGTGAGGGCCAATCTGTGCTATAGATAATTACATCATCTAGGTAAGCCGCAGCATACTTCTGATGGGGCCTCAGTATCTGGTCCATTTTCCGCTGGAATGTTGCCGGCACATTCTGTAAACCAAACGGCATTCTTTTATATTGGAACGCCCCATCTGGGGTTACAAATGCGGTTTTCTCCTTGGCCGACTTGGCCAGGGGAATTTGCCAATACCCTTTGGTGAGATCAAGAGTTGTCATGTATCGGGCTGTTCCCAACCGGTCGACCAACTCATCTATACGTGGCATGGGGTAGGTGTCAAATTTTGTAACTTTGTTCAGTTGTCGGAAATCGTTACAAAATCGCCAGCTCCCATCCGGTTTAGGCACTAACACTATGGGACTTGACCAATCATTTTGGGATTCCTCTATCACCCCTAACTTAAGCATTTTCTGTACTTCCTCACGTATTGCCTCCCGTCGGGCCTCTGGGATCCAATAGGGTTTTAGCTTCACCCTTTCACCGGGTGGGGTAATAATATCATGCTCTACCCCATACGTTTGTCCCGGCAGCTCAGAGAAAACCTCCTTGTTGCGAAGCACAAACTCCTTAACCTCCTGTTGTTGGGGGTTTGACAAGGTGACTGCTGATCCAACCTCAGGAATCACGCAATCAGACTGAGCTGGTGACAAAGTTTCTGCGACTAGGTATTCCCTATCCCTCCAGGCTTTCAACAGATTAATGTGATAGATCTGTTCGGGCTTTCGCCTTCCTGGTTGTCTGACCTTGTAATTCACTTCGCTCACTTTTTCCATTATCTCGTAGGGGCCTTGCCATTTGGCGAGGAACTTGCTTTCAACCGTAGGGACAAGTACCAATATCTTATCCCCCGGGGAAAAGGTCCGGGTCTTGGCTCCACGGTTGTACACTCTCTGCTGTGCCAACTGCGTTTGGGCCAAATGTTCCTTTACGATTGGCATTACCTGTGCAATTCTATCTTGCATCAGGGCGACATGCTCAATCACACTCCTGTGGGGAGAACTCCCACTTTCCCAAGTTTCCTTGGCGATATCCAACAGCCCTCTTGGGTGTCTCCCATAGAGTAACTCAAAGGGTGAGAAACCCGTAGAGGATTGGGGTACATCCCTAATAGCAAACATTAAATAGGGGATTAGACAGTCCCAATCCTTTCCATCTTTATCCACCACCTTCTTTAACATTTGTTTTAGAGTTTTGTTGAATCTTTCAACCAACCCATCTGTTTGGGGGTGATACACAGATGTACGCAATTGTGTCACTTTGAACAACTTGCACAGCTCTTTCATAACCCGGGACATAAAGGGTGTACCTTGGTCCGTAAGCAGTTCCTTACAAATACCCACACGGCTAAAAACAAGAGATAGCTCTTTGGCTATGGTTTTGGCCGAGGTATTTTGGAGAGGAATTGCTTCCGGATAACGGGTGGCATAGTCCATTATAACCAAGATGTACTGGTGCCCCCTAGCGGACTTCATTATCGGACCTACCAAATCCACTGCGATCCTCTCAAAGGGGACCTCAATGATGGGAAGAGGTACCAGCGGGTCACGGAAATGTGGCATCGGTGCCGACCACTGACACACAGGGCAGGAGGAACAATAATTTTCTGTTTCCTTCATGACCCGAGGCCAATAGAATCTCTGCAATACTCTCTCTCTGGTTTTCTCTGTCCCCAGATGACCTCCAAGAATGTGCCCATGGGCCAACTCTAACACCAACTTCCTGTAAGGTTTGGGCACCACAAGCTGCTCAATGGTTTCTTCTGCTCTTTTAGCCACCTGATACAGTAGGTCCTTTTCCACAATGAAGTATGGGTAAGTGCCGGTCTCATCTGGGTTCACTAACTCGCCATCTATTTGCACTACGTTTTGCCGTGTCTTTATTAGTCTGGGGTCTTTTAACTGTTCTGTGGCAAAATTTTCCTTGTGAACCTCGAGATCAGAAAACTCCACAGACGGCATGTTTTTGTCTGAGGATGTTGGCTCCTCCCCAGTTTCTCGAGTCTCCCCTGCCAATACCGACAAGGGAAATTCTGGAGAGTCCTCACCACTCTCCGAGGAATTCTGGCTATCACATTCCTGGTATATAGGGGCACCAGTGGGGGGCTCAGGACAATCCCATAGTTCCCAGAACTTTGGAAAATCCCTTCCCACAATGGCATCATGAGGCAAGTGAGACACTAATCCCACCCGATGAGAGAGGGTACCTTTGGGGGTCTCAAAACACACTGTAGTCATCGGATACTCTCGGGTGTCCCCATGCACACAAATAACAGCTACCTTGTTATTCCCAGAGACCTCTGTAGTAACTAATTCAGCCTTTATCAGTGTCACGAGGCTACCTGAATCCAGCAATACAACAACATTTCTACCATTAACACACATTTTGCATAAATGTTTCTCAGTTCCCCGCATGGCAGTGCATGCGACTGTCGCAAACAGCGACTGACGTCTGTCCGTTAGAAAGTCACATTGCATGGGTTCATCCACAACCGGGCAATTTGCTGTAATATGTCCCTCTTGTCGGCAGCGGTAACAAACAATCCTTCTTGCTGCCTCTTGAACCCCTGACTTCCCAGGCTGTTCTCGCCAAACCTTGGGTAGAACTCCCACCCTCTCACTCTCTCCACCCTCACCCCTTGGAATCATCTTACCCGCCACTGGGGATGGTCTGGTCTTAGGGTGGAAAGTCTGTGAGTCTCTGGAAGAGGCAGTCAGGTTCTCTGTAGCCAAGTACTTCTCTACACGATCCACAAGATTATCGTCCGTTTCTGGGTCTCCATGGCTTACCCACTTTTGGATGGCAGTAGGAAGAGCTCTCAAATGCTCCATCACAACACGTTCCACAATCTTTGGTGCGGACAAAATCTCTGGCTGTAGCCACTTCCTGCTCAGGTGAATGAGATCATACATTTGAGACCTGGGGGGTTTTCCAAGCCGGGAAAGTCCAGTTAAGCCCGGACAGCCAGGGTGACACCCAGCCGTGCCAATATTTCAGTTTTTAGCATCACATAGTCTTTTGCTTGGTCAGACTCTAGGTCATAATAAGCTTTCTGCGATTCACCAGTTAACAGAGGAGCCACCAGTCCAGCCCACTGCTCCTTAGGCCACTTTTCTCTTTCAGCAGTCCTTTCAAATGTGGTCAAAAACACCTCTGGATCATCCTCTCCAGTCATTTTTGTCAATAAAAGACTCACCCCAAAGGACGCAGTATTAGTGGAACTACTTGCCCCACTGGTCTGCGGACGTTGCTGCATTAACGTTTCCATTTGTTGCTGTAGTCTCTGTTCTTGCTTCTGTAACAGGTCTATGAAGCGGGCCTCAGATTGCTGCTGGGCTTGTTGCTGAGCTTCCAGACTCTGTTGCAAAGTTGCATTTGTCTGCTGCTGGGCTGTAAGGCTCTGTTGATGAGCTTGCTGCTGGGCTGCAAGGCTCTGTTAATGAGCTTGCTGCTGGGCTACAAGGCTCTTTTGCAAACCTGCATTTGTCTGCTGCTGATTGGCATTTGCTAGAGCCAGCTGTTTCAGTATCTCCTCCATGCTGGCCTTAAAAAAACTGCCACTGGTTCTCCACCAACTGTGAGGGGGTTAGCTCAGCAGCGGGTGTGTGTGACCCCCTGGAAAGGGTTCACCACACAAAAACAGGCACAGCAGACAGTGGTAGGAGAAAACAAAAGGGTGTGGTTTTATTTGAACTATATACAGACAAAAAAATACAGCAAAAACAAAAGAAACATGAAAAGAAATCCTGGTCAACTTGACTGCTCACTACACACGTTGGTGTCCCTAACTAACAACTGGGTACAGCCTTGTGCTGTCCCAGTCCCTAGCTCCCTGCTTTTTTGAAGTTCTTAGCAATAACCACACAGGCTTTGGCTCACCGCACAGATGTCACACTCCCCAGACTATCCACACAGATCTGGTTCCAGGTTGGAGCATCTCCCTTAGTATGCTGGGAGTTCTTGTAGAGGCCCTAACAAGCCCACTTACTTCAGCTGGGCTCATTAACTCTTCCCCTGCAAGACTCCCCGCACTCCCCCTAGTGGTATAAATCGGCATAAAGCCTGAATCTAGGACATATATACCTTCCATCCTGGATGCAACCTGGTGATTTTACCTGCATGCTGTCACTATATATATATATATATATACATCCCACCTTTGTGCAGCTACATCTCACTGCAAGCCATAAGTATATATTTGAAGTGCTATAGGTACAGAAAATATATAGATTGGTGCCTTCGTCCCATCAAATGTTATATAGAGGGAAAAGCGAGGCTGGTATGCATAGGCGTGCGCAGCCTAATGCATTAGGGTGTGCACCTCAAACCAAAGCTCAAACACACGTGCGTATGTATGTATGTATGTATGTATGTATGTATGTATGTATATATATATATATATATATATATATATATATATATATATATATACACACACACACACTCTTATAAATGAATGTATTAAAACATTTTTAATGAAATAAACATTAATGTAAACAAACATTATTTTATTACCTTAACATAACTTATTACCGTAATTAAATAAATCTCCAGATCAAATAAGAAATTTTTACACAAACCGCACAGTAAGTAGTTGTTTTTTTTTATAAGTGTCAGGTTTTAATATCCTGAATTGTATTTACTGCTTTAAATAAACTTGTTAGATCCCCCAGCAACAATAGATACCCTCAGCAACAATAGATCCCCCAGGAACAAGACATCTCCCCAGCAACAATAGATCCCTCACAGCAACTATAGATTCACTAGGAACAATAGCTCTTCCCAGCAACAATATATCCCTCCCAGCAACAATAGACACCTGCCCCACCCAGCAACAATAGATCTCTCCAGATTTGGTCTGTGTGAAAAGTTATACAGTCAGTATAAGTGTATACTGTATATATAGATTACAATTAATCAGGATGCGGGTATGGGGTATGGCAGTGATCAGGACGCTGGTATGGGGCGTGGCAGTGATCAGGACGCTCTGATTGGACACAGTAGTCACATGGTACAAGACCAGCGGTAATGGAATTCACTGTGTCCAGGCCACACACTGATCACAGGGCTCCCAGGTGCACGCTCTGTGAGCCGTGCAGGAGTCTCCAATGTGGGCTGACGTACAGGTACGTTAACCCACATTGGCACTGCTTCCTGTCTGCCATATATTGGGGCTGTGGGCATAGAGGAAGTAGTTAATATACACTTAGGATTTTTTTTTTTTATACCAATGACATGTAGTAGGATTCATTTTAGCCTAAATTTTTGAAGAAAATGTATTTAATTGGATAGGTTTTATAACAGTAGTAGTAGTAGTAACAGTAGTAAATAGAAAATGTTTTTTTTTTTTTTGATTCTTTTTGTGTTTAGCAAAAAATAAAAAACCTAGTGGGGATCAAATACAACCAAAAGAAAGCTCTATTTGCATGAAAAAAATTATATAAAATTAATTTGGGTAAAGTGTTACATGGCTGCACAATTGTCAATAGAGCAGTTAAATAGCAAAAAAATGGCCTGGTCATTGTTCTCACACGTTAAAATAAAATAGCATTACTGAAGCGTTATTTTAAAACGTGTGAGAACAATTTAAAAATAAATTAAATAAAAAAATCGACTTAATGTATGTATGGGCAAATTTTATATATATATATATATATATATATATATAAATAAATACATACATACACACTTACTTTTTTGCTGACAAGCCAGGCAGGGTTCATATTGATCCAAAAAATAAAACTCAAAGAAAGGGAATGTGGCTCTGTTCTACCAGATTCCAATGTAATGATATAATACAGATGTGTAAGTGCTAGTGGTAATAAATACCCTGACAGTGCAGGTAAAAAACCCTAAAATATGAAGTGTCCAGCAAAAACAGTGTCAAATTATGTAAAGGAAATATAGTACGTGTGTGCAAAAAATATTTAAAAATGCAAATAAATCCCACAGATTATGTATATAAGTCCAACATAAAAAATATATTGTTTATGTTGGACAATATATTTTTTATGTTGGACTTATATACATAATCTGTGGGACTTATTTGCATTTTTAAATATTTTTGCACACATGTACTATATTTCCTTTACATAATTTGCCACCGTTTTTGCTGAACACTTCATATTTTAGGGTTTTTTACCTGCACTGTCAGGGTATTTATTACTACTAGCACTTACACATCTGTATTATATCATTACATTGGAATCTGGTAGAACAGAGCCACATTCCCTTTCTTTGAGTTTTATTTTTATGGATCAATATGAACCCTGCCTGACTTGTCAGAAAAATAGTAAGTGTGTATACATATATATAAAAATGCACACTTACTTTTATGCTGACAAGTCAGGCAGGGTTCATATCGAGTTGCCTTTTTTTGGTCCATCTTGTGTCTGGCTCTGGCTGCCCGCCCTGCTCCGTGCTGTCTCACTGCTCACCTCACTGAGCCATCCGCCTGCCGCTATCCAGGCTGACTCAGCTCCGCTGCTTCTTCCAAGGGGGAGAGAGGAGGCTGGAGGGGGGGGGCGGAGTGCAGATGTATATCACTCCGCCGCCGTCTGTGGGACCTGCAGCCGGAACTATAGGAGACCCATCGGCAAATGCGGCTGGATTACTCCGCAGCTGTGGTCCGGCAACTCCCTAGTCCCTGTTTAATCACCTCCCAATCACAGCAGTGCAGCACACAGATGCTTTTGCTTGCCAGGACCGACCCCAGGGGTGACATGAGCTACACAGATAATGTCACAGGCTGGCACTAGCAGTGAGAGCACAGGAATGATTAGGGTGTGCCTGGGCACACCCGGCACACCCCGTGGGCACGCCTATGCTGGTATGGACTATGTTGGCACCTTATGTGGACTGATAAAACAGATAGAGATATATATTTAAAAGATTTTTATTACAAAGTTATATAGAAATTTGTACAGTTCATAGAAACAGGGATAGTTTTGTGACATTCAATATATCATAGGAGAATAATACAACTGATACATAATATGCAATGCTCGACATGTTTCACGTTAATGACTCCAAAAAAGGAATCCGCTTCTTCAGGAGCTATATCTATATGTAGCGGGGTCTTCAAAGTTAGTGGGATACACCTGGGGGTAGAGAGACCCAGGTGTGTGATTATGTCAGGGATTAGACCCCTTTTCTTATTCGTGGAGGATTGGGTGGTGTAATATTCTCTTTGACCAGTGGGTGTCAATGTACCTGCTGGCTCGAGGTAGAATCACTACCACAGTGCTACCCTTCTTTGTCCCTTCCTGGAGATGGTACGGCTGGGGCGGGGAACCCGCCGTGGGGTCGATGGGAGGAGATAAAAGGGGGGGGCACCCTGGCCACGAGGTCTGTCGTCTTGGGGGATCATCCCTTCACGCACCCAGGCACCCTAGGCCTGGGTGCGGGCGGTTCAAGGTTCCGGCCTAGGCGCCCAAGGCCTGGCCGGAATGAAGATGGAGTTCATCCCAGGCACCTTCAGCCTGGGGTGAGGTACTATTGAGGAGGCCTGGGACCCGGTGACTCCGACTGGGTCCCGCAAGGGTGAAGTTGCTCCAGGGCGCCCCTTGCGAGGGGACCCGCATCTGAGGTGAGGAGGCTGGGGAGGTCACCCGTCCGAAGACCAGGTGCAGTGTCAACCAGGTGACGGATGGGCCTTCGGTAACTCCCTTGGAGGACATCTTCCCCTGATAGGGGCTACAGCGCAGCGGAGGAGCTTTCATCAAGACTCCTGCAACCCCTGGTCATAGCACAGGGAGTGTAGGGACTAGGAACCTGTACAGTGCCTCGACCTGCTTCCCCATCGTATCATGCCGTTGCATTTGACTGTATGTGGAGATACGCAATAAACCTGAGTTTGGACTTTGATGGGTGTATGGACTCTGTTGATGGGAACAAAGGGAGATTCCGGCATGGAAGGACTGACCCTCATAACCAGCACACATTTGGCCCGAGGAAAAGATTGATATTGGCCTTCACCTCACCCACATGCATGGGGAGGACATGGGCCGTAGCGCACCTCACTCTGTCGCTCGACATACCCCTAGCTAAAGAGGTCGGGGTGAGGAGGCCGCTACATATATATGCATTAATTTTCAGTAGACATATGAACAATGTTGTCACGTAACTATGAATGAAGGAAAAACATGATAGAATAAAAACCGTGGATATAAAAAATAAGATTTTTTACTCACCGTAAAATCCTTTTCTCTGAGTCCATGGACCGACACAGCTTCTCTATTGACAAAGTGGGTATTATCCGTTAATTAGGAGTGACTAGGCAGAAAAACTTGTAAAAAGTGTTGCATCACACCTTCTACAGTACCGCCCAGGGGGCGGACCCTCCGGGTATAACCTCTCAGTCTGCATCTCGCAGATCAGTTCGTCAAAAAGCAGTACAAACTTAAAAGGAGGGGTGGGTGCTGTGTCGGTCCATGGACTCAGAGAAAAGGATTTTACGGTGAGTAAAAAATCCTATTTTCTCTTTCGTCCATGGACCGACACAGCTTCTCTATTGACAAAGTGGGACGTCCCAAAGCAGTGTCAGAGAAAAAAACGAGGGGTGGTAACAGCATAAAAACAAACTTCACCCCAAAACACAAAACAGCACTCCTCCAACGGAGGAGTTGCAACTCTAAACAGCCGCTTGCAAAACCTTGCGGCCGAAAGAGGCATCCGAAGATGCACCTACATCAACTTTGTAGAATTTTGTGAAAGTGTGAGCGGACGACCAAGTCGCCGCTTTACATAGTTGGGGAAACAGACGCTTTATGTCGGAAAGCCCAAGAGGCACCTATTGCCCTGGTCGAATGCGCCGTGACAGGAAAGGGGGGCGCCTGACCCTTTAAGGCGTAAGCCTGGATTACTATCTGTCGGATCCACCTAGAGATGGTGGCCGACGAGACTGCTTGGCCCTTCTTGGGACCAGCCACCGAAACAAACAGTAAGTCTAACTTCCGGAACAGGGAAGTAGCAGATAGGTATACTCTCAAAGCTCGGACAACGTCCAAGGAATGCAACGCCGACTCCTTAGGATTCGACGGATGAGGACACAAGGATAGAAGTACAATGTCTTCGTTGAGATGAAAAGCCGAAACGACTTTCGGAAGAAAGGAAGGCTGCGGCCGCAGCACCACCTTATCCTTGTGGAAAATCAAATAGGGAGCCTTGCAGGACAAGGCTGCCAGCTCAGAGACTCGTCTAACTGACGTAACAGCCACCAAAAAGACCACTTTCTGTAAAGGTATGTACTTACCGAGGCCGAGATGCCGAGAGTGGTTCACCTTTGCGACTTGACGCACTCCACCCCCTGGAGTTGAGACAGGGAGTGGATGGCGAGAAGCGGCACCGGCTACCGGCAGGTGGTGGGTACTTTTAGACGGTCCGGTAGTGTTGAGTAGACTGAAGAAACAGGCTTCAAGCGGGAACTAGTCGGATTGGTAAAGTTCAAACAGCAGGAGATAATGGAAGCCGGTGCAGGTTGAGTCCGGGTTGCAATTGCAAGGTAACAGTCCCGGCTGGGGGTCTAGCACAGTAAAAGGCAACAAGTCCAGAGAATACCGGGAACCAGGCAGGAGTTCAAAGGAAACGCGGAAGTCCAAAAGGTACAAGCAGGAGGTCAAGGATTGTAGACAAGCAGCAGATCCGAGTCACAGGCCGAGGGTCAAACACAGGAGAAGGCAGAAGTCCGTATAGCAAGCCGAGGGTCAGGTCCAGGAGAGAGATCAGAGGAGTCAAGCCAGTCCGGGTCACAAGGAGATTTTCAAGATAGTTTTCCAGAGTCTTGGGTATACAGGAAAGCTGACAAACCAGCAACTTGTCAGTGCAACTGGATCTCTTTAAATAGGCCCGCCTGGATTCCTATTGGTGCGCCGCCGCGCATGCGCGCGCGCCGCTGTGTCGGCGCGCGCACCCGAGGACGTAGAAGCGCCGTCCCGCGCACGCGCATGCGCCGAAGCATCATTCCGCCGCGCGTGCGCATTGGGCGCTGATTGGCGCCGTTGGACGGATTTCCCTGACAGTGCCCCCCTCCTAGGGGCGGACTCCGGACGCCCAGACTAGACATCAACTCGGGATGTTCCTGGTGAAAGACTCTAATTAGGCGGGGAGCATGTAGGTTCCTAGATGGTTCCCAAGAGTTGTCCTCTGGGGGATACCCCTTCCATTTGATTAAATACTGCAACTGCCTGCCTCTTTTCCTGCAGCCCAAGATAGATTCCACCACATACTCATCTTCACCATCAACCTCCACAGGTGGAGGAGGTGGCTCATCCCTTCCCGGGAAGGAGCTGGAGACTACTGGTTTCAACAGAGACGTGTGGAAGACCGGGTGTATCCTGTAGGAGTCGGGCAGTGCCAATTCAAAGGCCACAGGGTTGATTACTCGCTTGATTTTAAAAGGGCCTATAAATCTTGGTCCCAATTTCCGTGAAGGGATCGGTAATTTGAGGTTGGTGGCGGAGAGCCATACTTCCTCCCCAACTTTGAAGACTGGATTTTCCTTCCTACCCTTGTCATAGTATCTCTTGTAAGACTCCTGGGCGTTTTGCATCATTTCCTGGAGTCTCAGAAAATTAGATTGAACAAAGGCTATCCGATCTTGAACAGCAGGAACAGAGCTCTCCGGAATGTCATCAGGGAGGAAGGAAGGATGGAAGCCAAAGTTGGCCCAAAAAGGAGTTTGACTGGTGGCTGAATGCACCGAGTTGTTATATGCAAATTCAGCGTAGGATAATAGGGAGGACCAATCGTCTTGTGAGGCTGAGCAAAAACAACGGAGATATTGTTCTAGGGTTTGATTGGTTCTCTCTGTCTGTCCGTTGCTCTGGGGGTGATATGCCGAAGATAGGCAAATCTTGACTTCTAAAGATTTGCAAAGTTCCTTCCAGAATTTCGACGTGAATTGAACGCCTCTGTCAGAGGTGATGCTCTTAGGCACCCCATGGAGCCTGATTATCTCCTGAAAGAAGGCTTTGGCTGTATCTGCAGCAGAGGGGGTACCGATCATGGGCACGAAGTGTGCCATTTTGGAGAGGCGGTCAATTACGACCAGAATCGTGGTGAAACCTCCAGAGGGCGGTAGATCTACAATGAAGTCCATGGACACATCTGCCCACGGACGTTCAGGGATAGGCAAAGGTTTGAGTAGTCCCCAACTCTTGGTTTTGGGTCCCTTATACCGTTGGCAACGGGTACAGGAGGCAACATAGGACTTGCAATCTTGTCTCCAACCAGGCCACCAGAAGGAGCGAGAGATTAGTTCCATGGTTTTTTTGGTTCCAAAGTGACCAGCTAGTTTGTGGTCGTGGAAAGTTTTCAGAATCAGTTGCCTTGTTTCCAGAGGGACGAAGACTTTACCTTGGGACCAGAGCAAGTCATTATGCTTCTCTAGGGAAGAGGTTACTTGGTCAGGACAATGCTTAGAGGCGGCTTTTATGGAGGTTAGTAGATCAGCCTGTGGAATGAGCAGAAAGTTTTGTGCTGATAGGATGGTACTTGGTTCCTCTGCTTGAGGGGTCTCGGGAAACATCCTAGAGAGTGCATCCGCCTTCACGTTCTTGGAACCGGGCCTATAAGAGATATGAAAGTTAAACCTGGTGAAGAAGAGGGCCCATCGGGCTTGTCTGGGTCGAAGACGTTTTGCGGTTCTCAGATATTCTAGATTCTTATGATCCGTGAATATCATGACAGGGTGAGGGGCTCCCTCCAGAAGGTATCGCCATTCTTCCAGGGCGAATTTGATAGCTAATAGTTCCCGGTCTCCGACGTCATAATTACGTTCTGGAGAAGTTAATTTACGAGAGGCAAAGGCTACTGGATGAAGAAGGGATTTGGGGCCCTGCCTTTGAGAGAGGATGGCCCCAGTGGCTGACTCTGAAGCATCTACTTCCAGAGTAAATGGCAGTAGCGGATCTGGATGCTTCAATACAGGTGCCGATGTGAATGCATTTTTTAGTTTATCGAAGGCATCCTGAGCTTCCGGTGACCAGTGAAAGCGGTAGCCCTGGCGTGTCAGTTGGGTTATAGGTGCCACAATAGAGGAGAACCCCACAATGAACTTCCTGTAGAAGTTGGCGAAACCTATAAACCGTTGTACCCCTTTCTTGTCTGTTGGGGCTGGCCATTCCTGGATAGCTTTGACTTTCTGCGGGTCCATTGCGACCCCATTGGTAGAAATAATAAATCCCAGAAATTGCACAGTGGTTTTCTCAAATTCACATTTCTCGGCCTTGAGGTAAAGTCTATGTTCTCGGAGAATAGTGAGGACCTTGATGACATGGATTCGGTGCAGTTCAAGGGAGGACGAAAAAATAAGAATATCGTCTAAGTAGACTACTAGGAAGTCGTCCAAGTGTTCACGGAAAATGTCATTGACCAGGTGCTGGAAAGTAGCTGGGGCGTTGCAAAGCCCGAATGGCATGACCAAGTATTCAAAATGACCGAACCTAGATCTAAAAGCCGTCTTCCATTCGTCTCCAGCCCTGATCTGGATGAGGTTGTAGGCCCCTCGAAGGTCCAGTTTAGAGAAGATCCGAGCTGATCGGAATCGTTGGAACAACTCCGGGATGAGAGGAAGCGGGTATCTATTTTTAATAGTAATTTTATTTAATTCCCTATAGTCGATGCAGGGCCTCAGAGTCCCGTCCTTTTTTTCAACGAAAAAGATTCCGGCACCGGCTGGGGAAGAAGAGGGGCGAATGAATTTCTTTTCCAGATTTTCCTCAATGTAAGACTTGAGGGCCTTCAACTCAGATTCGGACAAGGGAAAGATGCGGCCGAATGGAATTTTGGAGCCAGGCAGAAGGTCAATGGGACAATCGTAGGGACGATGTGGAGGTAGGCGGTCGGCCTGCTGTTTGTCGAAGACGTCCTGGAATTCTAAGTATGCTGATGGAACATGTGGTAGGTTATCCGGTTGAGGGGTTAAAGTAGCACAGACAGTGGGAAGTGCGGGAAGACAGTGTTGAGAACAATATGAAGAAGTGAAGTTAACTTCCCTTTTGGCCCAGTTTATATAAGGCTCATGTGCTTGTAACCAGGGGAGGCCCAGGATGATGGGAAACATGGGAGATGGAATGAGGTCAAATCGAAGGTATTCTTGGTGGCCTGAATCCGTGATAGCAAGGATGGGTTTTGTTTCTTGCGTAATTACCCCTGAACGAGGCAGGGATCCATCCGCCAGACGAACCTGAAGATAACGGTCCTTGGTTTGCAGAGGAAAGTGAAGTTGGGAAGCAAGTGAAGAGTCCAGAAAGCAGCTGCAGGCTCCTGAATCAATAATCGCCGGTAGGCGGGTTGCTCCTGTTGGTAGCTGTAGAGAAATAGAAAGAACAACATAAGTCTGTGGTAAGCCAGAAACTTGGTAGTTCAAAGTGTCTTTGAGGGTACACTTACTAGGTCTCACTGGGCAGCTCCGAAGGAAATGGCCAGTACCCCCGCAGTAAAGGCACAGATTGGCCTGACGCCTGCGCTGCTTTTCCTCAGGAGAAAGGGGAGGACGAACCAGACCAAGCTGCATGGGTTCAGGCTCGGGAGGAGAAGATGCTGTAGGAACTTGGATGGGTGGGTAGGCAGGAGCTGATCGGGGCAAAGTCCAGTTTGGACGGGTAGTCTGGAAACGCTCAGAACGCCGCTCCCGCAGGCGTCTGTCAAGCTGAGTGACAGACTGGATCAAATCTTCCAGAGTAGTTGGAACGCCAATCCTGGCCAGCTCGTCTTTAAGAGCCTCAGACAGTCCTTGGCGATATTGGTATTTAAGGGCCGTCTCATTCCAGCCAGTGTCAGCTGACCATTTCCGGAATTCTGCCGTGTAGTCCTCCACCGGCCTTCTCCCCTGGGTTAAACTGTGGAGAACAGACTCAGCTGTAGCTGATCGCTGAGGATCGTCATACAGCTGCGCCATACTCTCGAAGAAGGTGTCCACGGAATCTAGAATGGGGCTGCTTTGCTCCATCAGGCCATGGGCCCAGGCCTGGGGTTCGTCGGTTAGAAGGGAGATGACGAACCCCACCTTTACCACTTCTGAAGAGAAAGTCCTGGGTTGAAGGGCGAAGTAAAGAGAACATGCATTTTTGAAAGCCCGATATTTCTTACGGACGCCAGAAAATCGCTCAGGCAGGGGGACCCTGGGTTCAGGGGTAGCCATTACTACGGTGGGATTTGCCTGATCTTGAGACGTGGAGGCAACATTGGCAACGGTAGCAGCTGGTGATGCTGGTCCTGTAGCTCCAGTAAGTAGCTGAAAGCGGCCATCCATTTGGACATAACCTTCTTGTAATTTCTGAACCGCATCGGTTAGTGCGGTGACTTGCTGACATAGGGTCTCGAACGGTGAACGCACCCTGTCGGCCTCAGACATCTGGCTGGTTTGTACTGTAAAGGTATGTACTTACCGAGGCCGAGATGCCGAGAGTGGTTCACCTTTGCGACTTGACGCACTCCACCCCCTGGAGTTGAGACAGGGAGTGGATGGCGAGAAGCGGCACCGGCTACCGGCAGGTGGTGGGTACTTTTAGACGGTCCGGTAGTGTTGAGTAGACTGAAGAAACAGGCTTCAAGCGGGAACTAGTCGGATTGGTAAAGTTCAAACAGCAGGAGATAATGGAAGCCGGTGCAGGTTGAGTCCGGGTTGCAATTGCAAGGTAACAGTCCCGGCTGGGGGTCTAGCACAGTAAAAGGCAACAAGTCCAGAGAATACCGGGAACCAGGCAGGAGTTCAAAGGAAACGCGGAAGTCCAAAAGGTACAAGCAGGAGGTCAAGGATTGTAGACAAGCAGCAGATCCGAGTCACAGGCCGAGGGTCAAACACAGGAGAAGGCAGAAGTCCGTATAGCAAGCCGAGGGTCAGGTCCAGGAGAGAGATCAGAGGAGTCAAGCCAGTCCGGGTCACAAGGAGATTTTCAAGATAGTTTTCCAGAGTCTTGGGTATACAGGAAAGCTGACAAACCAGCAACTTGTCAGTGCAACTGGATCTCTTTAAATAGGCCCGCCTGGATTCCTATTGGTGCGCCGCCGCGCATGCGCGCGCGCCGCTGTGTCGGCGCGCGCACCCGAGGACGTAGAAGCGCCGTCCCGCGCACGCGCATGCGCCGAAGCATCATTCCGCCGCGCGTGCGCATTGGGCGCTGATTGGCGCCGTTGGACGGATTTCCCTGACACTTTCTGAGAAAGTGTCAACAGGGGAATATCTCTAATCTTCTCAAACGGTGCCTTCTAAAGCACCAAGAGGACCAGGTTCAAGTCCCACGGAGGTAACGGGGGACGGACCGGAGGGGCCACATGTCGAACCCCCTGCACAAATGTACTCACGAGAGAGTGAGTCGCCAGGGGTCTCTGAAAAAAGACAGCCAGGGCAGATATCTGACCCTTAATCGTACTTAGGGCAAGCCTTTGGTCCACCCCATGCTGTAAAAACAGCAGGATTCTGGAAACCAAATAGGTACGCGGATGCCATTTCATTTCCTCACACATGGAGATGTAGGCCCTCCAAGTGCGGTGATAAACCTTCCTAGAGGACGGTTTTCGAGCACTTCTCATAGTAGAGATTACTGAGTCTGACAGGCCTCGGTCTCTCAGTACCTGGTTCTCAACAGCCATGCCATTAAAGCCAATGACTGTAAAGCAGGATGGAATATGTGACCTTGCGATAGCAGGTCCTTCCGTAGTGGTAGGCGCCAGGGGACGTCTGCTACCAGACGTACTAGATCGGCGTACCAAGGACGCTGAGGCCAATCTGGAGCGATTAGGATCATTGGAATTCCCTCTGCCTCCACTCTGCGGAGCAGAAGAGGAAGAAGCCTTAAGGGAGGGAAGGCATAGATTAGCCGATACTGACCCCACAATGCTACCAACGCGTCCGTTGCGTCTGCCCATGGGTCTCTTGACCGGGCCACAAATCTCAATACCTTCCGATTGAGTCGGGAAGCCAGAAGATCTACGTCTGGTGTGCCCCATCTTTGGCAGAGGAGTTGGAACACCTCCGGGTGTAAGGACCATTCTCCCTGGTCCAGCATCTGGCGGCTCAGGTAGTCCGCCTGCCAGTTTTCCACACCCGGAATGTACACGGCCGATAGTGCCGGTACGCTCTTCTCTGCCCACTTCAGGATGCGAGCAACCTCCGATGCTGCAGCTGAGCTTCTTGTTCCTCCTTGATGATTGACATATGCCACCGCTGTGGCGTTGTCTGTATGGATCCTGACTGGATGCCCTTGCAGTCTCTGAGACCATTTGAAGAGGCACAGCTTGATCGCCCGGATCTCCAGGACATTGATCGGCAGGAGGGCTTCCTCTGGGGTCCAGCGACCTTGCGCCGACTGGACACCCCAGACTCCCCCCCAACCTGTAAGGCTGGCGTCCGTCGTGATCACTATCCAGTAAACCGGAAGAAATGACTTCCCGGCCCTTAGAGCCGGTGCTGTCAGCCACCATACCAGGGATCTCCTGACTAGGTGGCTTACTCGGATTTGATAATCCAGAGATGAAGGGCATCTGTTCCATCTGGACAGAACTTCCTTCTGTAACACTCGAGTGTGGTATTGAGCATATGGGACCGCCTCAAAGGAGGCTACCATGAGGCCCAACACTCGCATGCAAAAACGGAGTGACGACCAATTCCTGGAAGTCAGCTGCCGTACTGCAGCCCGGAGGGTCTGCAACTTCTCCACAGGGAGGAATACCTTTGCCTCTGAGGAATCCAGAATCAACCCCAGGTACACTAGGCGTTGAGTGGGCACCAATACTGACTTTTGCGTGTTTAGTATCCAACCACAGTCTCGAAGAGTCTGACAGGTAATAAACACGCTTACCTCTAATTCTGAGCTTGAAGGGGCCTTCAGCAGAAGGTCATCCAAGTAACCTGTGATAGCGATACCCCGCTGTCTTAGAAGTGCCAGAATCAGAGCGAGCACCGTGGTGAACGTCCTGGGTGCTGAGGCAAGGCCAAACGGGAGGGCCACAAACTGGTAGTGGTTCTTCCCGATAGCAAATCGCAGAAACCTCTGGTGTCTGGAGTATATGGGGACGTGCAGGTATGCGTCCTTGATGTCCAAGGAGGCCAGAAAGTCCCCCGGATGGAGAGCCGTGACTACAGATCGAACCGACTCCACCCGAAATCTTTGTACTTTCACAAAGCAATTGAGGGCTCTGAGATCCAAGATTGGCCGAACCCCCTCCTTCTTCGGCACAATGAACAGATTTGAGTAAAAACCCTGACCCCGTTCCTGTTCTGGAACTGGAATAAACTACCCCGCGTTCCAGTAGACCCTGGACCGCCCCATACAGGGCCTCCCGACGGGTCGGTAGTAGCTGGAGATTGGAGGTGATGAATCTGTCCGGTGGACAAGAGAAATTCTATCTTGTAGCCTGAGGAGATTACTTCGCAAACCCACCTGTCGGAGACTAGAGCAGTCCACTGAGTCGCGAATTTGCGAAGACGTCCCCCCACCCAAGAGCTGGGTGGGGGCGGACCTTCGTGTGGACGCAGATTTGTCCGCAGGCTTGTTGGGTCTGCGGGACCAAGGACGCTTTTGTACTTGGGCAGGCGCTTTATCGGCCTGGGGTCTTTTCCCTGTCGCCTTAAGGGGGCGAAAAAACCGCTTGCGTGCAGTAAAGGAGGGCCCTTGCCCTTGGCGTGGCCCCTTACCCTTGCTAGTTTGGGGAAGCAAAGTGCTTTTACCTCCTGTGGCATCCTTGATGATGTCATCTGCCCTTAAAAGGCAGATCCAACAGGGCTTTCTTGGAAGTCTGGTCCGCAGACCAGCCCTTTAGCCAGATCAGGCGGCGTATTGCTCCTGCATAAACCGAAGCTCTTGACAGCAGGGGAATAGTATCCATGTCTGACTCGCAGACAAACTTAAGGCCCTGGACCAACTGGTCGGCCAAAGTTATCTCATTAGGAGGAGCATCTCGCTCCTTTAACCCCTGGAGTAGCAATTTTGCCCATTCAGTAAGTATCTGAGACACTAGGGCCCCCGCCAATGCCGGGCGTACTGCCGAGCCTACCACTGAGTATAGGTAGCGAGCGAGTGCTTCAGCCTTCTTATCCACAGGGTCCTTGAAAACCGGAGCCCCTTCTACTGGAATAGTGGTGGCTCTATTAAGTCTGGACACCGAAGGGTCCACTATAGGGGGAGAGGTCCATATCTTCAGAAAACTCTCCTCAAAGGGGTACCGCACTGCAAACCTCTTTGGGGCTGTAAAGACCCTCAGTGGGTTCTCCCATTCCTTGTATAAGAGTTTGTCAAAATAAGACACACAAGGGAACACCTTAGCAGTGCGGGCAGGTTTACGAAACCCAAAGGGGATTGGAGTATCTGCTACTTCTGCAGTATTTTCCAACTTTAGCGTATCCCGCACTGCAGTAATAAGGTCAGATACCAAAGCCGTCTCGCGTACTGACCTGGACTTGGAGTCCTCCTCACTGTCCGATCGGTCACGGTCTGCAGTCTCTGATGCATCAGAATTTGTGCCATGAGCCGTAGCTGGACCTGGTTCTGCATCAGAAATATCCCCAGAAGATTGCAGGGGACGGGGGCGTTTATTACCCCCTGTATTCCCGTGTGCTGCTTCCACCCTGGCAGCAAACGCCTCTAGGATTGCCGACATAGCATCCATAGACACCTCAGGGACACCAGCTGCTAAATCTGGTGTTTCAGGGGAGAAGACATCTGGCTCAGATGCCATGCTGACCACACGCTGACACCCACAGGGCTCCAGGCAAGATATCAATAGGCCACCCTCCTGTGCTGCAGAGAGGCTGGGTCACCCAGAGGACTCACCACCCTGGATAGGTACTGCTGTGCTGCTTCTGTGATGCTGTCCCCTGCTGCTGTGTCAGTCTGCTTCTTTTATCAGCACTTCCTGTGTGAATTTTCGCGCCAGTGTAACAAATGGAAAAAAAAAAATATATATATATATTTTTTCCCCCGGACCAATGGGCCCGAAGGGAGCCATGTCCTACTCCTTGCTAGACAGAAAAAAACTGATCTGCGAGATGCAGACTGAGAGGTTATACCCGGAGGGTCCGCCCCCTGGGCGGTACTGTAGAAGGTGTGATGCAACACTTTTTACAAGTTTTTCTGCCTAGTCACTCCTAATTAACGGATAATACCCACTTTGTCAATAGAGAAGCTGTGTCGGTCCATGGACGAAAGAGAAATATACATTTCACAATAGAAAAAGACAGACAAGCATCTCCCGAACCATAGAAGCCAGGCTCTGTTAACATTCTCACCATGGGAGCTGGACCAAAGGGGGCCAAATCATAAATCAGCTTTCCAGGTGTGTCATATAGGGGGTTGGTGACCCCACCAAGGACACAAAAAACAGGAGGTATAGGTAATCTAAAATGGTTAGAAAAAATTATATCAACAAAAGGCATCTATGAACCAAACCATATAGGGAGGCTATATAGTATGTGATTTGATAGAGAATAATATTCAATTATAGGTAGCACCAACCTCCTAAGGGGACACATCCAAAGATATCTCAGAAATAGTGGGCATGAGGGCAAAAATATATAGAAGATCAAGTCAGAATCGGACCTCTCTTGGTGTGGGAAGGACTCTAGAAAAACATAATTGGTGTGCGTTGTATCATAAAAATATATATAGATATCCGCCATGTTTTAATGATAAGTAAGCACACATAAAAATGTTTTATTTTTTTTAAGCACACATAACATAGTATATGCATATGTACATACATCATCATGTATATATAAATGACATATATGTACCTTGAGTCTTGTTCAAAGATATACACCAGTTTGTTTAGATAGATGAACTATTTTGAAAAGACCCTGTGGTGTATGGTGATAACCTGTGTGTAATAAAATATAAGTGTCTACTTAAAGGAATGACTAATTGGAGACAATAAGCAAAAATAAATATTAAATGGGAGTGGAAAGTGGAGGAGTGGGAGGGAGGAGAGGGGTAGAGTAAAAGAAGGGTAATTAAATAAGAAAAGTTTAATTACCATATTGGATGGTCTATTACTAAGTAATATGACCAAGGTAGATTTTCAAACAGAGAGTCCAAAAGCCTGTGTCGATCAGACTTCCCTGGTAAGGAGAAAGTCTGCAAAGTAATAATAATGTCGTCAGAGTTGTATTTAGAAGCTCTATTTGCAGCATTGGGACAAAAATTGGATAAACTACTTGCTTTACATGCCGGAGAGATGAGTAAGGATGTGTCCTCCAGGCAGCACACAGCTGACTGTCAGCTGTTGCGCCTGTTTTTATTTGCGTCCAGGGGAGTCCTGCCCGCCGACGCTGGTGGAGCGTTTAGCGTCATCAGTCAAGTCACGTGGTGCGCATGCGTCGGAAGACGCATGCGCGGTGTCCTGAAAGGTGGATTCGTGAATACGCTCCACCATATGGACACATGTGCCCCATGCAATGGATAGAACGCAAGGGCAACTCCCACATGACATGTACTAGATGGCCCCAATGTACAATACCGGAAGTTATCCACGAGATAGCCTACAATGGTACAGATCTCGGGTCGATGTCGGGACCGCCATTTTGGATGAGGGATGCCCTTCCAATAGGGAGAATGTGAAACAAATAGCCCGGATCACTCCCAGTATCCAGACAGTGAATCTGCAATCCACTTGTGTCAGTCACTGCGCTGGATCTGAGGGTAGGATTCAGGAGAATGTTGCTCTAATGATATAGCAATAGTATCATTATGATATAATAATAATAATAATAACAATCATATAATAATCAATGTTTTTGATAAAAAACATACATTTAATAACACAATTTAATTAAACATACATTGTATTAAAATCAGCGCTTGATAAACTGCATAGACCAGCAAAGAATTTGTAAACAATTGGACTATATCCCAGAGAAGGGAGACAAAAGAGAAAAATAAATAAATAAATGAATAAAAAGGGATTTTTGTGGAAGACATTTTTTCTGTTGAGAAATATGGTGGCTTCTATAAGAAAGGTTTGTATGAATTAACTTTGTTTATTCCTGGTGGTGTCATGGCATTTAACTGTTCTATCCAGAGGGTTTCGCTTTGCAAAATAATTTTATCCCAGTTGCCACCCCTGGGATTCATAGGTATCGTTTCCAGCACAAAAAATATTATTGTCCTGGTACTGTATCTATGATAAAGACCAATATGTCTTGTAATAGGTGTAATAATTTTGCCACCCTCTGATAGATATGTATGATCGCCTATTATTTTTCTCAATTCGTGCTTCGTCTTGCCAATATAGAAAGCCCCACAAAGGCAGGTCATTGAATAGATGACCCCCCTTGTGGAGCAATCGGCATAGCCCACAGATTTGTGCCATGTCCCATTAGGTAACATAATGCCCCTTCCCTCTTTTATTAGAGGGCATTTGGGGCAATCCCCACATTGGTAGGTTCCCTTTGGGAGGGGGGAGGCATCTTTACATGGTAAATAGTGACTTGTGGTTAGTTTTTGCCTGAGGGTAGTTGCCCTTCTGAATGTGAATTCAGGAGTCTGTTTGACATATTTGGCTACGATGTGATCCTCTGTGAGAGTGCCAATTTTTTTATATAAGATTGCGTAACTGTATTTAATTTGAGGAGAATTTTGTTATGATTCCCACAGTTGTATGTTCCCGTTTTTTCGGGGGATCATATAGCAATGCACCTCTCGTTTTTCCTAATGCCTTATTAAAGGCCTGTCTTAGTAGAGTTTTCGAGTAACCTCAAATTAGCAATCTACTACGTAGTCCATCAGATTGGTTTTTTAAATCTACGTCCGATGTGCAGTTTCTGCGGAGTCGCAGATACTGCGCATAAGGGATACTCCTTTTTAAGGATTCTGGATGCAGGCTTTTGGCATGCAGTAGTGTATTACCTGCACTTGGTTTGTGGAAAAGATCCGATTGTATGTATCCTTCATGACCTATTGATAAGTTCAGATCCAAAAATGAAATTTCGGTCTTGCTGATAGTATAGGTAAATTTGAGATTGTACTCATTTATATTCAAAATTCTCATGAATTTGTGTAATTCAAGTTCAGAGCCAGTCCAGATGACCAAGAGGTCATCTATGAATCTGTACCAACACAGGATCAGGGGGAGCCATGGCATGTGTCGATCGCCATTAAATATCTCCCTCTCCCAACCGCCAAGATACTAGTTGGCGTAAGAAGGTGCGCAACACGTGCCCATGGCAACCCCCTGAGCCTGGGGGTTTCCTTCATTCATAGTTACGTGACAACATTGTTCATATGTCTACTGAAAATTAATGCATATATAGCTCCTGAAGAAGCGGATTCCTTTTTTGGAGTCATTAACGTGAAACATGTCGAGCATTGCATATTATGTATGTATAGTTGTATTATTCTCCTATGATATATTGAATGTCACAAAACTATCCCTGTCTCTATGAACTGTACAAATTTCTATATAACTTTGTAATAAAAATCTTTTAAATATATATCTCTAACTCAGTGGCGGCTGGTGAAGTTTTAGGATGGGGAGGGCGCAAGACCCTGCCCTCCATGTTTGGCCCCTCCCACTTATAATAAGCCACACCCCTTATAGAATCCACCCACTCCGTCCCCTGTATTCCACTTGCTTCCACTCATAGGGTCAGGAGTATACAGCCCCAGCATCACAGGACATATTATATAGCCCCAGCATCACAGGACATAGTATATAGCCCCAGCATCACAGGACAGAGTATATAGCCCCAGCATCAGAGTATATAGCCCCAGCATCACAGGACAGAGTATATAGCCCCAGCATCAGAGTATATAGCCCCAGCATCACAGGACAGAGTATACAGCCCCAGCATCACAGGACAGAGTATACAGCCCCAGCATCACAGGACAGAGTATACAGCCCCAGCATCACAGGACAGAGTATACAGCCCCAGCATCACAGGACAGAGTATACAGCCCCAGCATCACAGGACAGAGTATACAGCCCCAGCATCACAGGACAGAGTATACAGCCCCAGCATCACAGGACAGAGTATACAGCCCCAGCATCACAGGACAGAGTATATAGCCCCAGCATCACAGGACAGAGTATACAGCCCCAGCATCACAGGACAGAGTATACAGCCCCAGCATCACAGGACAGAGTACATAGCCCCAGCATCACAGGACAGAGTATATAGCCCCAGCATCACAGGACAGAGTATATAGCCCCAGCATCACAGGACAGAGTATATAGCCCCAGCATCACAGGACAGAGTATACAGCTCCAGCATCACAGGACAGAGTATATAGCCCCAGCATCACAGGACAGAGTATACAGCCCCAGCATCACAGGACAGAGTATACAGCCCCAGCATCACAGGACAGAGTATATAGCCTCAGCATCACAGGACAGAGTGTACAGCCCCAGCATCACAGGACAGAGTATATAGCCCCAGCATCACAGGACAGAGTGGCGCTGACCACCTAATGTTAAAAGTAAGTTGATAAGCGGGGGGGGGGCTTATTCGCTGCTGCCGTCGACCACCCATAGAATAGTGTGAGCTCTCCGTTGGGGTTGTAATGTGGTTAATGCTGATGTGTGGTACCATTTCTTGTAGCAGATGGTTATTGCCGGCCAGCAGTTAATGTTAAAAAAAAAAAAGTAATAAAGGGTGGGGGGGGGGGGGTGTTGAGTGCCGCTGCTTGGCTGAATAGATGTGAAGGTTGTTTATCCATCACTCTATTCCCCTCCACGAATACATGTCTATTTTTAATAAATCCATGCTTACCAGGGGCGTACCTAGAGCATTTGGCACCCGGGGCGGATTCTATATCTGGCACCCCCCCCACATTAAAATGTAAAAACACCCCACTGTGCCCCCGGCATACCTCTGCATCCTTTAATTTCTTTGTCACTACTGTGTACCCCCTCTCCTCTGGACCCCTTTACATTACACAGTCACCTTCGCCTCTAGGCCCCTTTACATTACACAGCACCCTACACCTCTGGACCCCTTTACATTGCACAGCACCCTGCATCACTGGACCCCTTTACATTACACATCACCCTGAAACTCTGGACCCCTTTACAATACACAGCACCCTGCATCACTGGACCCCTTTACATTACACAGCACCCTGCATCACTGGACCCCTTTACATTACACAGCACCCTGAATCTCTGGACCCCTTTACATTACACAGCACCCTGCATGTCTGGGCCCCTTTACATTACACAGCACCCTGCATGTCTGGGCCCCTTTACATTACACAGCACCCTGCTTGTCTGGGCCCCTTTACATTACACATCACCCTGAAATTCTGGACCCCTTTACAATACACAGCACCCTGCATCACTGGACCCCTTTACATTACACAGCACCCTGCATCACTGGACCCCTTTACATTACACAGCACCCTGAATCTCTGGACCCCTTTACATTACACAGCACCCTGCATGTCTGGGCCCCTTTACATTACACAGCACCCTGCATGTCTGGGCCCCTTTACATTACACAGCACCCTGCATGTCTGGGCCCCTTTACATTACACATCACCCTGAATCTCTGGACCCCTTTACATTACACAGCACCCTGCATCACTGGACCCCTTTACATTACACATCACCCTGAAACTCTGGACCCCTTTACATTACACATCACCCTGAAACTCTGGACCCCTTTACATTACACATCACCCTGCATCACTGGACCCCTTTACAATACACAGCACCCTGCATGTCTGGGCCCCTTTACATTACACATCACCCTGAAACTCTGGACCCCTTTACAATACACAGCACCCTGCATCACTGGACCCCTTTACATTACACAGCACCCTGCATCACTGGACCCCTTTACATTACACATCACCCTGAAACTCTGGACCCCTTTACATTACACATCACCCTGAAACTCTGGACCCCTTTACATTACACATCACCCTGCATCACTGGACCCCTTTACAATACACAGCACCCTGCATGTCTGGGCCCCTTTACATTACACATCACCCTGAAACTCTGGACCCCTTTACAATACACAGCACCCTGCATCACTGGACCCCTTTACATTACACAGCACCCTGCATCACTGGACCCCTTTACATTACACATCACCCTGAAACTCTGGACCTCTTTACATTACACATCACCCTGAAACTCTGGACCCCTTTACATTACACATCACCCTGCATCACTGGACCCCTTTACAATACACAGCACCCTGCATCACTGGACCCCTTTACATTACACAGCACCCTGCATCACTGGACCCCTTTACAATACACATCACCCTGAAACTCTGGACCCCTTTACATTACACATCACCCTGAAAGTCTGGACCCCTTTACATTACACATCACCCTGCATCACTGGACCCCTTTACAATACACAGCACCCTGCATCACTGGACCCCTTTACATTACACATCACCCTGAAACTCTGGACCCCCTGCATGTTACACAGACCCCCCCTTCAGTGTATTCACTGGCCATGTAATGTTAAAAATAAAAAAAAAGTAAAATGCGGGGGGGTTGCCGCTGCTCCCGCCGGCCATGTAATTATAAAATTAAGTTAAAAGCGCAGGGGGGGGGTTTGGGGTGTTGTGCCGCTTGTCCCGCCGGCCATGTAATGTAAAAAAAAAAATTATTAAGGGGGGGGGGGGGGGGTGGAGGTTGTTGCCGCTACTCCTGCCGGCCAGGTAATTAAAAATAAACATAATAAGTGGCGGGGGGGGGGGGGTTTGGGGGTGCCGCCGGCAATGTTGTGTAAAAAAAAGGGGGGTGTTGTGCCGCTTGTCCCTCCGGCCAGCTAATTTAAAAAATATATATAATAAGGGGGGGGGGTTGTGCCGCTACTCCCGCTGGCCAGGTAATTTAGAAAAAAATTATAATGGGGGGGGGGGGGGAAGCCCGCTGCTGCCACCTAAAAAATGTTTGACTGATAGATAAGCAGGGGGGGGGGGGGTGCCGCTGCCGCTGCTTCCACCTAAAAAGTGTTTGACTGATAAGCGGGGGGGGGGGGATTCCGCTGCTCCCGCTGATCGTGTACTAAAGTTGAACTGATAACTGATAAGCGGGGGGGGGGGGTGCCGCTGCCGCTGCTTCCACCTAAAAAGTGTTTGACTGATAAGCGGGGGGGGGGGATTCCGCTGCTCCCGCTGATCGTGTACTAAAGTTGAACTGATAACTGATAAGCGGGGGGGGGGGGGTGCCGCTGCTGCCACCAAACTCATGAAACTCATGATGTGAGTTAATAATGTGCTGATCAGTGGCGGGGGTTTGACATTTCAAGAATGCATGGAGAGCTTCCGCTTACCTCTTCATGATCCGATCCTCTCAGGCTCTCAGGCGGCACGTTTGACGTCCTGACGTCGGGACTAGAAGAATAGGAAGCACCGCCCATGTCCAGCTCCAGTGAAAGTCTATGAGGCGTGCACCCGCCCGGCCAGTGCATCGCGCCAGAAGCTGTGACGGCCTCGAATGCGCCACAGAGCGCGTTTTTCCCTGCAAATGAAGCGCCTCGTCTGCAATCCCGTGATTGCACAGACGTGGCATTTCCCATATCTCACTGCACCCGGACACAGTGCACGTAAGTACCTTTTAAAAAAAAAAAAATTCTTAAAGGGACATGTTTAAACATTTTTTTTTTGACTGCCTGGGGGGGGGGGGGGCGGCGCCCCCTATGGACGGGCCGCCACTGCTCTAACTGTTTTATCAGTCCACATAAGGTGCCAACATAGTCCATACCAGCCTCGCTTTTCCCTCTATATAGTAAGCCATAAGTATGTCTGGAAGGCAAACAAGGAGAGGCAGACAGTCACGAGACAATAAAAGAGGGCAAGCAGGCTCTGTGTCTAGAGGCAACAGTGCTGGTCGTGGACACGGTGCATCCTCATCAGCATGTGGCCGTGGTTTGTTTTTTTCTATAGGGGATATACCCAGACACATTAGCAGCAATCTGACAGAGTAAGTGATCTTTTAACTGTCAATTTCTGAACTGTGTTTGGGCAGTGTGTAATTGTTAGCAAGCCTGACTGCCAGTGCTGACGGCCATAGGATCGAATCACCATGGGGCTGCTACAAAAGTGGGGTCCAAAAAGTGGGCCAGTCATTTATTTATTTTTGTTGTAAAAAAATAAAAAATAAAAAATACATTTAATGGCTGGCCCACCTCTCTGGACCCCCCCCCCGCAGTTGATTCGATCCTATGGTCATCAGCACTGGTAGTCAGGCTTGCTAACCATTACACCACGACACTCTGCCCAAACACAGTTCAGAAATTGACAGTTAAAAGATTACTTAATCTGTCAGATTGCTGCTACTGCGTCTGTTTTTTTCTATAGGGGATATACCCAATCAGTATAACTTGTTGCTATCAAAAGTCATATTCTTATGATGATCCGTGTTGGTCACAGTATATTTTCAGATGGGGTCACAGTATATTTTCGGATGGGGGTCACTGTATATTTTCGGATAGGGGGTCACTGTATATTTTCGGATGGGGGTCACTGTATATTTTAGGATGGGGGTCACTGTATATTTTTGGATGGGGGTCACTGTATATTTTTGGATGGGGGTCACAGTATATTTTCGGATGGGGGTCACAGTATATTTTCGGATGGGGGTCACAGTATATTTTCAGATGGGGGTCACAGTATATTTTCGGATGGGGGTCACAGTATATTTTTGAATAGGGGGTCACAGTATATTTTCAGATGGGGTCAGTGCCGGCCCAAGAAATTGTGCTGCCTGGGCCCAGGATCAAAATGCTGCCCCCTCCTCCCTACAGCCCCCCCCAAAAAATCGTATAATCACGCCTACCAAAAGGTCCCCACAATTATTATTTTATATCATGACAATTAAAACCAAAACTACATTTATTAGGAAGTCAGATTTACACGCAACAGTGGTGGTGGGGTTCAGACAGAGGCAGCGGCGGTTGTGGTGAGGGGGGAGGGGGGTTAGACACAGGCAGGGGTGGTATGGAAGGGGTTAGATACAGGCAGGGGTGGTAGGGGGGTTTAGACACAGGCAAGGGTGATAGGGAAGGGATTAGACACAGGCAGGGGAGTTAGGGGAATTAGACACAGGCAGGGGAGGTTAGACACAGGCAGGGGTGGTAGGGGAGGTTAGACACAGGCAGGGGTGGTAGGGGAGGTTAGACACAGGCAGGGGTGGTAGGGGGATTAGACACAGGCAGAGGAGGTAGGGAAGGGATTAGACACAGGCAGGGGAGGTAGGGGGGTTTAGACACAGGCAGGGGAGGTAGGGAAGGGATTAGACACAGGCAGGGGAGGTAGGGGGTTTAGACACAGGCAGGGGAGGTAGGGGGTTTAGACACAGGCAGGGGAGGTAGGGGGTTTAGACACAGGCAGGGGAGGTAGGGAAGGGATTAGACACAGGCAGGGGAGGTAGGGAAGGGATTAGACACAGGCAGAGGTGGTAGGAGGATTAGGCACAGGCAGGGGAGGTAGAGAAGGGATTAGACACAGGCTGAGGTGATAGGGGGATTAGACACAGGCAGGGGTGGTAGGGGATTAGACACAGGCAGAGGTGGTAGGGTGATTAGACACAGGCAGAGGTGGTAGGGGGTTTAGACGCAGGCAGGGGAGGTAGGGAAGGGAATAGACACAGGCAGAGGTGGTAGGGGGTTTAGACACAGGCAAGGTAGGTAGGGAAGGGATTAGACACAGGCAAGGGTGGTAGGGGGATTAGATACAGGCAGAGGTGGTAGGGGGATTAGACACAGGCAGAGGTGATAGGGGGATTAGACACCAGGAAGATGTGGTAGGGGTTTAGACGCAGGCAGGGGAGGTAGGGAAGGGAAAAGACACAGGCAGAGGAGGTAGGGGGATTAGACACAGGCAGGGGATGTAGGGGGATTAGACACCGGCAGAGGTGGTAGGGGGATTAGACACAGGCAGGGGATGTAGGGGGATTAGACACAGGCAGAGGTGGTAAGGGGATTAGACACAGGCAGAGGTGGTAGGGGGTTTAGACACAGGCAGGGGAGGTAGGGAAGGGATTAGACACAGGCAGAGGTGGTAGGGGGATTAGACACAGGCAGAGATCGTAGGGGAATTAGACACAGACAGAGGTGGTAGAGGAGGTTAGACACAGGCAGAGGTGGTGGAGATGGGATTAGTGACACTTACTTTCTCTCAGTGTCAGCCGCCCCTATAGCGATCCCTCTTCCATCATGGGGTCTCTCCTCAGCCGGAAGCTCCTCCCCCTTTACGCTGTTGGCCGTCAGCCTGTCAGCTGACTTTCTCGTCAGCAGCAAAAGGGGGGGAGCCGCGGAGAGGATGGGCGGGCACCCAGCTGTGCGGGTATGGCAACGAGTGCTCTGCCAATACCTCCAATAGCAGCGGCGCCGGGCCATCCACATAGTGGGATGAAGAGCGGAGCGGGTGGGCGGAGCCGAGCGGAGTCCGATCAGGCGGGACCACTGTATTTATGGGCGTCAATGTGCCGCCCCTCAGAACCTGCTGCCTGGGACCAATGGTCCCATCGGGTCCCATGGTAGGGCCGCCCGGCCCTGACACGTTATACTGATTGCTTTTTTCTATAGGGGATATACCCAGACGCATTAGCAGCAATCTGACAGAGTAAGTGATCTTTTAACTGTCAATTTCTGAACTGTGTTTGGGCAGTGTGTCATGGTGTAATTGTTAGCAAGCCTGACTGCCAGTGCTGACGGCCATAGGATCGAATCACCATGGGGCTGCTACAAGAGCGGGGTCTAAAGAGGGGTCTAAAGAGTGGGCCAGTCATTTATTTATTTATTTTTGTAAAAAAATAAATAAAAATTAAATGGCTGGCCCACCTCTCTGGACCCCGCTCTTGTAGCAGCCCCATGGTGATTCGATCCTATGGCCGTCAGCACTGGCAGTCAGGCTTGCTAACAATTACACCACGACACACTGCCCAAACACAGTTACGAAATTGACAGTTTAAAGATCACTTAATCTGTCAGATTGCTGCTACTGCGACTGTTTTTTTCTATAGGGGATATACCCAATCAGTATAACTTGTTGCTGTTAAAAGTCATATTCTTATGATGATCCATGTTGGTCACAGTATATTTTCAGATGGGGTCACAGTATATTTTCGGATGGGGGTCACTGTATATTTTCGGATATGGGGTCACAGTATATTTTCGGGTAGGGGGTCACTGTATATTTTCGGATAGGGGGTCACTGTATATTTTCGGATAGGGGGTCACAGTATAATTTCGGATGGGGGTCACGGTATATTTTCAGATGGGGGTCACGGTATATTTCCAGATGGGGGTCACGGTATATTTCCAGATGGGGTCACAGTATATTTTCGGATGGGGGTCACAGTATATTTTCGGATGGGGGTCACAGTATAATTTCGGATAGGGGTCACAGTATATTTTCAGATGGGGGTCACAGTATATTTTCAGATGGGGTTCACAGTATATTTTCAGATAGGGGGTCACAGTATATTTTCGGATGGGGTTCACAGTATATTTTCGGATGGGGGGTCACAGTATATTTTCGGATATGGGGTCACAGTATATTTTCGAATAGGGGGTCACAGTATATTTTCGGATGGGGGTCACAGTATATTTTCAGATGGGGGTCACAGTATATTTTCGGATGGGGGTCACAGTATATTTTCGGATGGGGGTCACAGTATATTTTCAGATAGGGGGTCACAGTATATTTTCGGATGGGGGTCACAGTATATTTTCGGATATGGGGTCACAGTATATTTTCAAATAGGGGGTCACAGTATATTTTCGGATGGGGGTCACAGTATATTTTCAGATAGGGGGTCACAGTATATTTTCGGATGGGGGTCACAGTATATTTTCGGATATGGGGTCACAGTATATTTTCGAATAGGGGGTCACAGTATATTTTCGGATAGGGGGTCACAGTATTTTTTCAGATAGGGGGTCACATTATATTTTCAGATGGGGTTCACAGTATATATTTGGATAGGGGGTTACAGTATATTTTCAGATGGGGTCACAGTTAGAGATGAGCTGAACACCCCCCGTTCGGTTCGCACCAGAACCAGCGAACAGACCTAAAGTTCGCGCAAACTTTAGAACCCTAATAAATACAATGGACTCGAACGTTCGAAATCAAAAGTGCTAATTATCAAGGCTAATATGCAAGTTATTGTCCTAAAAAGGTTTTGGGGACCCGGGTCCTGCCCCAGTGGACATGTATCAATGCAAA
Organism: Rana muscosa; assembly: GCA_029206835.1. NCBI lineage: Eukaryota > Metazoa > Chordata > Amphibia > Anura > Ranidae > Rana > Rana muscosa. Next base: position 996,404,476 of record CM055117.1, on the reverse strand, counting down.
AAAAAGTTTAAAAAACTGACGTTTTTTCGGGAGCAGTGATTTTAATAATGCTTAAAGCGAAACAATAAAAGTGAAATATTCATTTAAATTTCGTACCTGGGGGGGTGGGTGTATAGTATGCCTGTAAAGCAGCGCTTGTTTCCCGTGCTTAGAACTGTCCCTGCACAAAGTGTAATTTCTGAAGGAAAAAAAGTTATTTAAAAGCAGGCTATAATGAATTGTCGGCTCCCGGCAATACAGAGAAAAGTCATTGATAAAAAAAAAATGTGTGGGGGTCCCCCCAAATTCCATTACCAGGCCCTTCAGGCCTGGTATGGATATTAAGGGGAACCCTGCGTCAAATTTTTAAAAAAATGACGTAGGGTTCCCCCCAAATATCCATACCAGACCCTTCAGGTCTGGTATAGATTTTAAGGGGAACTCCACCCAAATAAAAAAAAAATGCCGTGGAGTTCCCCCCAAAAATCCATACCAGACCCTTTATCCGAGCACGTAACCTGGCAGGCCGCAGGAAAAGAGGGGGAGACGAGAGAATGCCCCCCCTCCTGAACCGTACCAGGCCACATGCCCTCAACATGGGGGCCCATGTTGATGGGGACAAGGGCCTCATCCCCACAACCCTTGCCTGGTGGTTGTGGGGGTCTGCGGGCGGGGGGCTTATCGGAATTTGGAAGACCCCTTTAACAAAGGGGACCCCCAGATCCCGGCCCCCCCTATGTGAATTGGTAAGGGGTACATTGTACCCCTACCATTTCACAAAGAAAGTGTAAAAAATTGTAAAAAAACACAGTTGGGAAAGTCCTTTATTAAAAATAAAAAATAAAAAACCCATTCCAGCGATGTAATCCAGTGTCCCGCGGTGATCCGATGTCCAGCGCTGCAGTCTCCACTCCACACGAAACGTCATTGGCTGAGCGGACCTGATGGGGAACTTCCTCCGCAGTGTAATAAAAGAATAGACCCGCCCCTTCTCACGTTCCCCATCAGGTCCGCTCAGCCTTACACCCAGTGAAGGTGACCCCGCCCCCTACATCATTGGCTGAGCAGACCTGATGGGGAATGTGAGAAGGGGCGGGGTCTATTCCTTTATTACACTGCGGAGGAAGTTTCCCATCAGGTCCGCTCAGCCAATGACGTTTCGTGTGGAGTGGAGACTGCAGCGCTGGACATCGGATCACTGCGGGACACTGGATTACATCGCTGGAATAGGTTTTTTATTTTTAATAAAGGACTTTCCCAACTGTGTCTGTGTGTTTTATTTTTTATTTTTTACACTTTCTTTGTGAAATGGTAGGGGTACAATGTACCCCTTACCAATTCACATAGGGGGGCCGGGATCTGGGGGTCCCCTTTGTTAAAGGGGTCTTCCAGATTCCGATAAGCCCCCCGCCCGCAGACCCCCACAGCCACCGGGCAAGGGTTGTGGGGATGAGGTTCTTGTCCCCATCAACATGGGGACATGGTGCTTTGAGGGGTCACAGACCCCCAAAGCATCCTCCCCATGTTGAGGGCATGTGGCCTGATACGGTTCAGGAGGGGGGCGCTCTCTTGTCCCCCCCTCTTTTCCTGCGGCCTGCCAGGTTGCGTGCTCGGATAAAGGGTCTGGTATGGATTTTTTGGGGGAACTCCATGCTATTTCTTTTTTATTTGGCGTGGAGTTCCCCTTAAAATCCATACTAGACCTGAAGGGTCTGGTATGGATATTTGGGGGGAACCCTATGTCATTTTTAAAAAAAAGATTTATGCAGGGTTCCCCTCAATATCCATACCAGACCTGAAGGGCCTGGTAATTGAATTTGGGTGGACCTCCACGCATTTTTTTTTTTTTTTTTATCAATGACTTTTCTCTGTATTGCCGGGAGCCGACAATTCATTATAGCCGCGAGTGCTTTTAAATTACTTTTTTTCCTTCAGAAATGACACTTTGTGCAGGGACAGTTCTAAGCACGGGAAACAAGCGCTGCTTTACAGGCATACTATACTCCTCCCCCAGCTATGAAATTTAAAGGAATATTTCACTTTTATTGTTTCACTTTAAGCATTATTAAAATCACTGCTCCCGAAAAAACTGCAGTTTTTAAAACTTTTTTTTGCATTGATACATGTCCCCTGGGGCAGGACCCGGGTCCCCAAACCCTTTTTATGACTTTTACAGGATGTTCTGCGGCTTTTCTAATTTGCCACGAACACCCCAAATTGTTCGCTGTTCGGTGAACGTGCGAACAGGCAATGTTCGAATCAAACATGAGTTTCACTCGAACCCGAAGCTCATCCCTATTCACAGTATATTTTCCGATAGGGGGTCACAGTATATATTCTGATGAGGGTCACAGTATATTTTCAGATGGGGTTCACAGTATATTTTCGGATGGGGGTCACAGTATATTTTCAGGTAGGGAGTCACAGTATATTTTCGGATAGGGGATCACAGTATATTTTTAGATGGGGTTCACAGTATATATTCGGATGGGGGTCACAGTATATTTTCGGATAGGGGGACACAGTATATTTTCAGATGAGGGTCACAGTATATTTTCGGATAGGGGCAGTGCCAGCCCAAGACATTGTGCTGCCTGGGCTCAGGATTTTGGGGGTGTCCTTTAGGTTGGGGTACCAGGGAGGACATCTAGAAAATGGCTCTCATGGAGCGGGCTAACTGCATCTGGATTTGGGCCTTTAGCCACAGCACCTTCGGGCTCTCCCTACTAATAAGACCCCAGGGTTGGATGGTCTCCTGAATGGTATCAGTCATATGTAGACTACGTCGCTCCCAGACTATATGATCTCTTCTTTAAAACCTTCAAACAGGGGGCACTCCTTGACTCCATGGCTGAAGCCCTAATAGTGGTTCTACCAAAACCCTGTAAAGATAAGCTACTGAGCGGGTCATACTGTCCCTGTGTGTTCTTGAACACCGATGCTGAGAAAGCTTTTGATCGAGTGAATTGGCAGTTTATTTTTGAGGTACTGAAACAGGTAGGCCTGGGGGAGCGGATGGTCAGCTGGATTACAGGTGTCTATACGATCCCACAGGCGGCAGCAAAAGTAAACAGTGTTTTTTCAAAACCTTTCAGGATCTCGAATGGCACTTGCCAGGGATGCCCCCTTTCCCCCTTACTTTTCGCTTTGTCACTAGAACCCTTACTGAATAGTAGTGATGAGCCGAACACCCCCGGGTTCGGTTCGCACCAGAACCCGCGAACGGACCGAAAGTTCGAACGAACATTAGAACCCTATTAAATACAATGGATGCGAACGTTCGAATTCTAAAGTGCTAATTATAAAAACTATTATGCATGTTATTGTCCTAAAAAGGGTTTGGGAACCCGGGTTCTGCACCAGGGGACATGTATCAATGCAAAAATAAGTTTTAAAAACGGTCGTTTTCCGGGAGCAGTCATTTTAATGATGCATAAAGTGAAAAAAAAAAGTCAAATATTCCTTTAAATATCGTACCTGGGGGGTGTCTAAAGTATGCCTGTGAAGTGCCACGTGTTTCCCGTGTTTAGAACTGTCCCTGCACAAAATGACACTTCTAAAGGAAAAAAAAGCCATTTAAAACTGCTTGCGGCTTTAATGTAATGTCTGGTCCCGGTAATATGGATGAAAATCTTTAAGAAAAATGGCATAGCTACCCCATGACCCCCCCCCTACCCCAGCCCATTACCAGCCCCTTTGGGTCTTGTATGGATATTAAGGGGAACCCCGCACATAAAATAAAAAAGGCCCTATATACTCTGAACAGCCGTATACAGGCGGTGCATACAAGACAGGGACTGTAGGTTTGTTCTTATGTAGAATCTGTTTGTAATTTTGAACAGGTACATTGTTGAAGTGTAGCTCCAGACCAAAAATCTATTTTTAAACTTTTTGGAAAACATAGGTAAGGGTTATCACCCCTGTAACATTTGTTTTGCTGTCTGTGCCCCTGTTCAGAACATTTCACCTCACTTTCCGTCCTAATGACAACTGTTTTTGAAATGTGGTGTTTTTCTTGAAACAAGGATTGCTGATAAAGCATCAGTACAGAGGAGACACCTTTCTCCCATATTTATTCTTACAGGAGAGAATTTTCCTTCCTAGTGGTAGATTTCCTCTCACTTCCTGTTGTCTTCTTGCGTTTGCAAGTAGGAGTCGTTTGTAAGTTGGATGTTTGAAAGTAGGGACCTGCCGTATATACTCTGCAGAAATAGGCCCCTTAGTTGTTGGTGTTGGCACAACACTGTAAGCACTCACAGTTACTCTTGGTTGGTGCTGGAACGCCCTGCTGTCAACTATTATATCAGGAATTTTAATTACATATAATTGTTGAACAGTGGTAGTAAAAATTGGGCCTTTGATGGTGGTGCTGGTGCCACAACACTGTAAGCCCTGACAGTTACTCTTGGTGGGTGCAGCAATGGGCCCTGCTGTGAATTATTAGATCAAGAATTGTAATTACATGCCCCTGTTGAACAGGGGCTGAAAAATTGGGCCTTAGGCACTGGTGGCACAACACTGCAACCCTTCACAGATACTGTACTTGGAGCACAGCAATGAGCCCTGTTGCAAAGTATTGCTTCAAAAATTGTAATGACACGCCCCTGTTAAACAGGGGCTGAAAAATTGGGCCTTAGGCACTGGTGGCACAACACTGCAACTCCTCACAGATACTGTACTTGGAGCACAGCAATGAGCCCTGTTGCAAAGTATTGCTTCAAAAATTGTAATTACACGCCCCTGTTAAACAGGGGCTGAAAAATTGGGCGTTAGGCACTGGTGGCGGCACCCATAAACAAAAATGATCTTCCAAGCTATCATCATCAATCGTATCATTGAGGACTCGGAGGAGGAGGATAGCCAGTCAACATAACAGCACAGGCACTCAGCATCAGCATCAGTCTTGAAGGGATGTGACATTTTAAAATCAATTAGTCTGTTATATCAGCATCAGGTGTGTGGTAGCTGGTGGTGATCCAAGACTGGTTCATCTTGATGAAAGTCAGTCGATCAACCGAGTCGGTGGACAGGCGCACCCTGTGATCCGTGACAAATCCTCCAGCAGCACTGAATGTGCGTTCCGAAAGAACGCTGGATGCAGGACAGGCCAGTAGCTCAATTGCATACTGTGCAAGCTCTGGCCAGTGATCCATCCTCAAGACCCAGTAAGCCAGAGGATTTTCGGTGGGGAAGGTGTCCAAGTCTGACCTTGCCCCTAGATATTCCTGCACCATGTTTATCAGACGCTGGCGATGGTTGCTGGAACCGATCATACTTTGGGGCTGCGGACTAAAGAATTGTCTGAACGCATCGGTCAGACGGCCACCTTCCCCACCGCTCCTTCTTTGACTGGCCGAAGCCTCAGCAACTCGTTGTCCAGGACCAGGAGTTTGCAACCTCCCAGTCTCTGGGAACGCGTTGCACAGACCTTTCTGCAAGGCCTCCCGGAGTTGTCTCATCCTCTGCTCCCTCTGCGACGGTAACATAAGGTCCGCAACCTTACCCTTGTACCGTGGATCAAGGAGAGTGGCCAGCCAGTAATGGTCCCTCTCCTTGATCCGAAGAATACGAGGATCCTTCCGCAGACTTTGCAGGATCAGGGAGGCCATGCAGCGTAGGTTTGCTGAGGCATTCGCTCCGGAGTCCTCTGGGTCACTAAGGACGACATGATCCGCAGCCACCTCCTCCCAGCCACGTACAAGTCCACTGGTTTCTTGGGACTGTAAATCATCCCTAAAAGACTGCTGCTGATGATGCTGAGTGCCAGCCTCCACCTCCATGCTGACACAATCCTCCTCCTCCTCCTCCTCCTCCTCCTCTTCCTGTGCGATGGGTGGGACAGAAGGAACACTGTCTGGGTAAAGGGGGCCTTGAGAGGCAAGGAAGTCCTCCTCTTCCTGCCTCTGTTCTGCCTCAAGTGCCCTGTCCATTATTCCACGCAGCGTGTGCTCCAACAGGTGGACAAGAGGTACAGTGTCACTGATGCATGCACTGTCACTGCTCACCATCCTCGTGGCCTCCTCAAATGGTGCCAGGACAGTGCATGCATCCCTGATCATGCCCCACTGGCGTGGAGAAAAAAAACCAAGCTCCCCTGACCCTGTCCTGGTGCCGTAGTCGCACAGGTACTCATTGATGGCCCTCTGCTGCGTGTGCAGCCGCTGCAGCATGGCCAACGTTGAGTTCCACCTGGTGGGCATGTCACATATAAGGCGGTTCTTGGGCAGGTTCAACTCCTTTTGCAGCTCAGCCAGGCGAGCACTGGCATTATAAGATCTGCGGAAATGCACACAGACTTTCCTGGCCTGCCTCAGGACATCCTGTAAGCCCGGGTACCTGCCCAAGAAGCGCTGCACCACCAGGTTAAGGACGTGAGCCACACAGGGCACATGGGTCAGTTGTCCCTGTCGGAGGGCGGAGAGGAGGTTGGTGCCATTGTCGCAAACCACCATTCCTGGCTTAAGCTGGCGTGGCGTCAACCACCTCTCGGCCTGGCCCTGCAGAGCAGACAGGACCTCTGCCCCAGTGTGGCTTCTGTCCCCCAAACACACCAGCGCAAGCACGGCATGGCATCTTTTTGCCTGCGTACTTGCGTAGCCCCGTGAACGGCTACGGAGCACCGCTGGTTCATAGGACAAACCACAGGAAGAGGCCATGGAGGAAGAAGAAGAGGAGGGGGTGGAGGAGAGAGGTGTGTCACAACCAGTAGTAGCATTTTGGAGGCGTGGCGGTGGGACAACCTCCAACACTACTGCACCTTGTCCTGAATCCTTCCCAGCTGCCAAAAGAGTGACCCAATGGGCCGTGAAAGAAAGGTAACGTCCCTGTCCATGCCTGCTGGACCATGAGTCAGCGGTAATATGCACCTTACCGCTGACCGCCCTGTCCAGCGAGGCCAAGACATTGCCTTCCACATGCCGGTAGAGAGCCGGAATAGCCTTCCGTGAGAAAAAGTGGCGTTTGGGAACCTGCCACTGAGGAACCGCACATTGCACAAACTCACGGAAGGGGGCCGAGTCTACCAACTGAAAAGGCAGCAGTTGAAGCGCTAGCAATTTAGCCAAGCTAGCATTCAACCGCTGGGCATGTGGATGGCTGGGAGTGAACTTCTTTCGACGGTCCAGCAGCTGGGGCAGGGAAATTTGCCTGCTAGAATCGGACGTCGGTGTACTGCTAGCAGAGTGGGCGCAAGTACTTGGCTGTGACACACCTAATTCTACACCTTCATTCCTCTCAGTGCATGTTTCAGAGAGGACTGAAGTTATAGTGGGGTTGGAGATCCCAGCTGATGCGGTGCAAGGAGAGGTCCGCTTTGTTCTTTGGTGTGGGTCTTTGAGGTAGGCTTGCCAACGAGCTGCATGGCAGGTCAACATATGTCTGGTCAGGCATGTGGTACCCAAGCGGCTGATGTTTTGGCCACGCGATATACGCTTGAGACATATGTTGCAAACAGCAGCTGTGCGATCTGATGCACTAGCCTCAAAAAAGGCCCACACCAAAGAACTTTTTGAATGACGGGCAGAGGCAGCGCCCTGCACAGGCGGAGCTCTGCGGTGTGATTCCGTCGGTGTACTGCCCTTACGCTGGCCACCAAAGGGCATCCTGCCTCGTTGGAGATGTGCCTCCTCCTCATCCTCCTCCTCCTCCTCTCTCCTATTAGGCACCCACGTGGAGTCATTGACCTCATCATCCCCTCCCTCCTCATCACTGGAGCCAATCTGGCAGTATGCTGCAGCTGCTGGAACATGACTGCCAGATTGGTGTCCTTCTTGAGCATCCCCTCTGTCTGCTCTCACGCTACTGCCTTCCTCTAGCTGGGTTTCATCATCAGACCCTTCGAAACGCTGGGCATCCTCCTGGAGCATGTACCCAACACTGTGCTGAAACAGTTCGGGGGACTCCTCAGGAGGAGGACATGGTGGGTCTAGGGAAGGAGTGACTGATGATTTGTCTGACATTGATACCAGGGAAGACGACGCTTTGGCAGCTGCTTTTCCAGTACCCTGAGCCTGGGTGAGAGAGGATGAGGAGGAGGAGGAGGGCTTGGTCATCCACTCTACCAAGTCTTCGGCATGATGTGGCTCAACATGTCCAGCTGCCGAAAAGAAGGACAAGCGTGTCCCATGGCCATGTGCTGATGACAATGCACCGCGTCCACGACCAGCACTGTTGCCCCCAGACACAGAGCCTGCTTGCCCTCTTTTATTGCCTCCTGACTGTCTGCCTCTCCTTGTTTGCCTTCCAGACATTCTAATAGATGGCCTGCAGGGAGATGGGAAAAAAGCAATAAGGGCTACCTTCAGGTGTCCTTCTCTGTCCCTTGAAACAAGGACTTTCACAGTGAAAGAAACTGACACTGTCCCTACCTAGAGTTTTCTGTCCCTAGAATAAATGTTTTTTTTAATCACAATATAGCACAAGGACAATTCACTCAATGTCTCTCCAGGTCCCTGGAAACAAGGACTTGCAGAGTGAAAGAAACTGACACTGTCCCTACCTAGAGTTTTCTGTCCCTAGAATAAATGTTTTTTTTAAGCACAATATAGCACAAGGACAATTAACTCACTGTCCTTACAGGTCCCTGGAAACAAGGACTTGCAGAGTGAAAAAAAAAAAACACTCTCCCTACCTACAGTTTTCTGTCCCTAGAAAAAATGTTTTTTTTAAGCACAATATAGCACAAGGACAATTAACTCACTGTCCTTACAGGTCCCTGGAAACAAGGACTTGCAGAGTGAAAGAAAAAAAACACTCTCCCTACCTACAGTTTTCTGTCCCTAGAAAAAATGTTTTTTTTAATCACAATATAGCACAAGGAAAATTAACTCACTGTCCTTACAGGTCCCTGGAAACAAGGACTTGCAGAGTGAAAGAAAAAAAACACTCTCCCTACCTACAGTTTTCTGTCCCTAGAAAAAATGTTTTTTTTAATCACAATATAGCACAAGGAAAATTAACTCACTGTCCTTACAGGTCCCTGGAAACAAGGACTTGCAGAGTGAAAGAAACTGACACTGTCCCTACCTAGAGTTTTCTGTCCCTAGAATAAATGTTTTTTTTAAGCACAATATAGCACAAGGACAATTAACTCACTGTCCTTACAGGTCCCTGGAAACAAGGACTTGCAGAGTGAAAGAAAAAAAACACTCTCCCTACCTACAGTTTTCTGTCCCTAGAAAAAATGTTTTTTTTAAGCACAATATAGCACAAGTAAAATTAACTCACTGTCCTTACAGGTCCCTGGAAACAAGGACTTGCAGAGTGAAAGAAAAAAAACACTCTCCCTACCTACAGTTTTCTGTCCCTAGAAAAAATGTTTTTTTTAATCACAATATAGCACAAGGAAAATTAACTCACTGTCCTTACAGGTCCCTGGAAACAAGGACTTGCAGAGTGAAAGAAACTGACACTGTCCCTACCTAGAGTTTTCTGTCCCTAGAATAAATGTTTTTTTTAATCACAATATAGCACAAGGAAAATTAACTCACTGTCCTTACAGGTCCCTGGAAACAAGGACTTGCAGAGTGAAAGAAACTGACACTGTCCCTACCTAGAGTTTTCTGTCCCTAGAATAAATGTTTTTTTTAAGCACAATATAGCACAAGGACAATTAACTCACTGTCCTTACAGGTCCCTGGAAACAAGGACTTGCAGAGTGAAAGAAAAAAAACACTCTCCCTACCTAGAGTTTTCTGTCCCTAGAAAAAAAGTTTTTTTTAATCACAATATAGCACAAGGAAAATTAACTCACTGTCCTTACAGGTCCCTGGAAACAAGGACTTGCAGAGTGAAAGAAAAAAAACACTCTCCCTACCTACAGTTTTCTGTCCCTAGAAAAAATGTTTTTTTTAATCACAATATAGCACAAGGAAAATTAACTCACTGTCCTTACAGGTCCCTGGAAACAAGGACTTGCAGAGTGAAAGAAACTGACACTGTCCCTACCTAGAGTTTTCTGTCCCTAGAATAAATGTTTTTTTTAATCACAATATAGCACAAGGAAAATTAACTCACTGTCCTTACAGGTCCCTGGAAACAAGGACTTGCAGAGTGAAAGAAACTGACACTGTCCCTACCTAGAGTTTTCTGTCCCTAGAATAAATGTTTTTTTTAAGCACAATATAGCACAAGGACAATTAACTCACTGTCCTTACAGGTCCCTGGAAACAAGGACTTGCAGAGTGAAAGAAAAAAAACACTCTCCCTACCTACAGTTTTCTGTCCCTAGAAAAAATGTTTTTTTTAATCACAATATAGCACAAGGAAAATTAACTCACTGTCCTTACAGGTCCCTGGAAACAAGGACTTGCAGAGTGAAAGAAACTGACACTGTCCCTACCTAGAGTTTTCTGTCCCTAGAATAAATGTTTTTTTTAATCACAATATAGCACAAGGACAATTAACTCACTGTCCTTACAGGTCCCTGGAAACAAGGACTTGCAGAGTGAAAGAAACTGACACTGTCCCTACCTAGAGTTTTCTGTCCCTAGAATAAATGTTTTTTTTAAGCACAATATAGCACAAGGACAATTAACTCACTGTCCTTACAGGTCCCTGGAAACAAGGACTTGCAGAGTGAAAGAAACTGACACTGTCCCTACCTAGAGTTTTCTGTCCCTAGAATAAATGTTTTTTTTAAGCACACTATAGCAGAAGCACAAAACACACTGACACTCTCCCTACCTATCCTTCTCTTTCCCTAAACTAAAGGAATCCAGGTTAAGCAAGAAAGAAATAACAGTCACTGTCCCTGCCTATGCTACTCTATCCCTGCTCCGGAACACACTACACTAGGCCGCCGTGCTGGCGGCCTTTTATAGTGTGGGGCGTGTACTAAACACCCTCAGCAATAATTGGCCACAGGCATCCTGCCTGTGGCCAATCATTGCTCTCCTCGCTGCCGGCGCTGTGATTGGCCAAGCATGCGGGGTCACAGTGCATGCTTGGCCAATCACAGCGCCTGGATGACACTGCGATGGCGTAGTGCATTGTGGGCCGTTCGCGTCACTCGAATTTGGCGCGAACGGCCCAAATCGTTCGATCTTCGTCGAACGATCGAACAGCCAATGTTCGAGTCGAACGTATGTTCGACTCGAACACGAAGCTCATCCCTACTGAATAGAATTAGTCAAAATCCAGACATACGGGGAGTGCAGGTGGGAGAAGGCACCCACAAGGTCTCTACGCGGATGATCTGTTGTTCTCCATGGCGTATCCACATACCTCCCTCCCTAACTTGGTGGGAGAGATCGAGAAATACGGTACTTTATCGAACTTAAAAATAAACCATACCAAATCCGAGGCCAAGAGTGTGGCAATAACGCCTTTACTACGTAACACCATACAATCAAATTTTGGCTTTAAATGGGGAAAGACACTTAAGTACTTGGGTACAAATATATCAGCAAAGGAAAAAGATACCTTTAAGATAAATTTCCCACCTGTATACAATTTAATACGATCACTTCTTGATAAATGGCAACATGGTCTGCACTCGTAGTTTGGCCGTATCAATATAATTAAAATGACTATCCTTCCAAAAAATTTATATCTACTTCAAGCATTGCCAATCACGATCCCTACGACTTTTTTGTGTCAAGTACGTACACTCTTTATGAAATTTATATGGGCAGGGAAACGGTCAAGGATTAAACAAGATTTGCTGACTTTACCCAAGTGCGTTGGAGGGATGGCAGTCCCCGATATAACAAAGTACTATCAAGCAGTGCACCTATTAAGAGTAGCAGACTGGTGCAGACATACTGACTTTAAAAGATGGATTGACATAGAACAGCAGATGAGTTCCGTCCCTTTATGTAGAGCTCCTTGGTGTTATACAGTACTGCTGATCTCTCTTAGGAAACACCCTATAATCGGCACAACCTTACGAATTACAGCAAAGATTTGCCGAAATATGACATTTTCATCAAGACAATCACCCCTGTTCCCCATCCTGGGAAACCCAAATTTTACCCAGGTTTGGACGGAAGTGTATTTCAAAATCTTAAAGATTAGGGCCTATACCAGGTCTCACACTTCCTTAAATCTGAAACTTGGCCAACCGTTAAAACATTGACCCAAGTAGGGGGTCTATTTGAAATCAACTTTTGGCAAGCCCTTCAAATTAGTCACTTTATGAGATCCCTGGGACCCTCTATAGATTTCCAACGACAACTAACGACCTTTGAATCATACTGTGATGAGAAGGAACCACTTTCTCAGGGGATCTCTAAGATGTACAGACTGTTAAACAAACCCCCTGATGATTTCGAGATGCCGTGCATTAGTAAATGGGAAAAGGATCTAAATTAGGATCTTTACCCCATCTCAACGTAAACAGATCATTTATCTGACCCTAAATTCCTCAGTTTGTTTGCGGACTCAGGAATCTAACTATAAACTTTTGACGCAGTGGTACTATATCCCGGTACGACTTAGCAAATTCTCTAAAGAAAACTCGGACAGGTGTTGGAGATGTGGGGAAGAAAGCGGGTCACTGTTACATATATTTTGGTCTTGTAAAAAAATAAGAAAATATTGGGTGGAGGTCCAAAGAATCATACAAGAACTTACTGACTTTCAGTTACCTGATGACCCTGCACTCTTTCTCTTCCACTGCCCACAGATGCCCACTCAGACCTATAAAAAAATCAGTATTGTGTCACATGATTAATGCAGCTAAAGCAGGGATCCCGCTGCACTGGAGAGATACTAGTCCTCCATCGATCTTAGAATGGTAAAACAGGATTAGAGAGATAGAGGCTATGGAGGATCTAGTTCTCTCAGCTAAGAACAAGAAAGACCAATATGACCAAACATGGACGAGTTTGAATTTATTTAGGAATTCGGAAAATGGGAAGAGATTATTGGAAGAGAGAGTAGCAGAATGAGGAATATTTAATGGGAGTTATATAGATAGCTGGAAGGGGAGATGTATTCCGTGCAGGGCCAAGAACAGATTTGGGCTTCCTCCGTCTCTCCTTTTATTTTTTTTGGATAGGTTAGGTTCTCCCTATGGTCACCTGGGAGGGAGAGGGTAGGGGAATGAAGAACAGAGGGTAAAGGTGAAAGAAAGACAGCCCATCAATTAATATTCCTGCTGATTAGTAACATATTGTAAAATTACAAGAAATGTACGCAAACAGAATTACATGTATAGGTATAGCTATGAGGGACTGTCAAGACGACCCAGGGTGGAAGGGGAAAAGAGTAAATGCTAAATGATACAAATTGGAGGAATTGCGATTGTGATATTAGAGCCGTTAATATTTCCGCCTCCCATTTTTTTATTTATTTTTTATTTACGGAGATTGGATATAAGGAGGAGAAGAGGGGAAAGAAGGGTTTAGGAAACAAGGTCTTAGGGGGAGGGATGTGGGGAGGGTAGGGGTAGATAAAGGTTTGGAAATAACATTTTGTCAATATTTATCCCCATTGGATAGGGAAAATGTTTTATTTCTCTGTGAAAGACAAATTTGGAAAAAATAAAAATTATATAAGAATGACAGATTCTATCTACAGTAGAATAAACATGTAAGTGAGGATCTTAGCTGTGACAGGTGAAAAAATTTAGAATCTAGACACAGGAGTCTCAGTGGAAGGTTAAAGCGATATTAAACCAGAAAAAAATCCAAGCTCAACTCGCCAGTCTGCTTGCCAACCGAATTAACCTAACAGTATGCATTAAAAACAGGGGTTTGGTTAGCACACATTTGCAAGCTGCAGAGCCACTTCATGGCACCCCAGTATTATCTGCAGTCCTAACTTTTTTAAATAAAAAACATGTTATACTTGCCTGCTCTGTGTAATGGTTTTGCACAGAGCAGACCTGATCGGCCTCTTCTCGGGTCCCACGACAGCACTCCTGACAACTCCTTCCTGCTGGGTGCCCCCACAGGCAATTTGCTCTGGGGGCACCCAAGCAGGCCTGCTCCAAATCCCACGCCTCTGTGTGTCCATGCTGTGTGCTCGGCCCCGCCCCCTCCATCTCCTGATTGGCTTATGGCAGCAGTCAGTGAGTCAATGAGGAATGCGAGTCCCCTCAGAGGCAAGGCTCTCGTGGACATCGCTGGATCAAGAGGGGGCTCAGGTAAGTATTATGGGGGGCTGCTGCACACATTCTATGCATGAAGGTAAAAAAAGCTTGTGCCTTTACAACCACTTTAAACCTCTGCTGATGTCCACCAAGTGGTGAATTATTTCTAAGTACAGTTGAACCTCTCAGTTCCCAAAGTGCATAAACTAACAGAACAGGTAAAGTGCAGCCCAAGTGCAACTTGTAGAGAGGTTGAGGCACAATGTACAACCTGGGCCTGAGAAACCTGTACGCAGGAAGTGCTTTGAAAGTAGACACAGGTACAGGCAACACTTTATCAGTATTGTTGGTGTCACGCTTTGTAGGATCTGACAGATTTATGGGCTAATGATAGGGATGTGGTGGTGTTTTGTGTAGGCTAATTTATGGTAAATGCTATTACTTTTTCAGTTTTTTTTTTTGGAATCGAAGAATTCAAATGACTTCTCAGGAATCTCTCGTATTTATCTTGTAGTGACATGTTAGTTTGGAAGGAGGTGGGAATGAGCATATGATTTTTATTTTATACCTGCTCATTTTGTAGCTTTGCTGCCTGTGCAAGCTGTCACGCCGAGTGTTCAATATATGTTTGAAGGGAACATGTAAGGCCAACTATTACCAGTTGCATCTGAGGCTCACATCCAGTGCAAAATCCTTCCCCAGAGCTATCAGCACTTCCATAAGTTGGGCAATGGAAGCCTGCATTGTTTTGTGAGAGCCTTGGCTGGCTTGATATGTTCCTTTTTAACCCTATTGCAGATCCTCTCGAGTAAGGCCCTGTTCAAAGGGGGGTACCAAAGCATACACTAATGTGATGGCTGGGCTTTGCTTGCACGGAATGCATAGGTATACATCCATGCATTTGTGTGCAGGCAGTCCCATTTAGGTCCATTGGAAAGCAGTAGCTGCACAGACTCAGCCACTGCTCACAATTTGAAATCCATGCAGGTGCCTGTCCCTGAATGCAGACAGTGTAAGGGCATGTACCCAAAATTGATAGCAGCGGCTGTATTGATTCAACCACTGGGTCCCAATTGACATGAATGACTGCCTGTATGGTGCATGAAAAACATGGCCCTTATAATGGGCGTACGCTTAAAGTAGTTGTAAACCCTTACATATACCCAGTAAAGTGACTATCCTCAGGTGATACACAGATGAAACAAATCCTCCTATATACATTGTACATGTTTATCTGCATCATTTTTTTCTCTACAGCCGTTCACAATGCAGATTTTTAAAGCTTGCCTGAGCGTTCAGAAAAAAAGGGAGACCGAGAGCTAAAGTTAAGCCTCGTACACACAATCGGATTTTCAGACGCAAATTGTGTGATGAAAGGCTGTTGGTGGAAAATCCGACCATTTGTACGCTCCATCGGACAATTGTTGTCGGATTTTCTGCGGACAAATGTTGGATGGCAGGCTTTAAAATTTTCTACGAACAACGGTCTGTTGTCGGATTTTCCAATCGTGTGTTTACAAGTCCGTCGGACAAAAGTCCAAAGTACAAACACGTATGCTCGTAAGCAATGCTCACCAAACACAACATTGGCAGAAGGTGCCCAAAGGGTGGCGCTAAAGAGCTGAAAAACCACATCGTCTTGTGTTTGTTGGCCAACAATTGTGTGCCGTTTGTATGCAAGACAAATTCCTGGCCAACGCCCTTCGGACAAAAGTCAGAGGCTTTGTCTGCGGAAAATCCGATTGTGTGTACCAGGCTTTACACTTTGCAAAGCTCAAGGAGACTTCTGACAGCTTATTGGAGGGAAGGGACCCCCTCCGCACAGGAACAGAGCTGAGGCTGTCAATCAGCTGGAGGTCCCTCCCTGTCACGTTTTTTATTTTGGTGTCAGAAAAACGTGTCGGAAGTAATTCATGTTGATAGCAGAGAAATGAAGCAGCAGATAGAAATGACACTTAATGCTCATAATTAAAGTGGTTGTAAACCCTCAGGGACAACTTACACCTACAGGTAAGCCTAGATTAAGGCTTACCTGTAGGTGCAAGAAATATCTCCGAGACATACACGGTCTTGGAGATATTTGCAATTTCCCCGAGCGACGCCTTCAACAGCGAATGCGCCGTCTTGAAAGGGCACCCTGTGCCGTTTCAAGCTGGGGTCATACCGTTAAAGGTGGCTCCCACGCGCATGCGCGGGAGTAACATCACGCGACTCCGGCCACTCACAGAGCCAGAGTTTGTACATGTTTATCTGCAGCCTTTTCTTCTCTACAGCCATTTACAACAACTTTAGGTATGTCCTTATGAACGAGCCTAACAAGACATGGGAACTACAGTCATAAAAGCAAGGAGAGAGGCGCCTCTGAGTGTAGATGTTTAAAAACTATTTAATATGGTATTCTAGTACAAACAACTCCCACTTTGCGAGGTAAAAGTAAGCATTGAACGCTATCCAGGGAGGCAGGGATCATCAGTTCAGTCATTCAATCCTGGTCCTGCTGGGGCGCTGCGCTGCTGGGAATCATAACACACCGCTGTAAAGATGGAGGAGAGCCGGCCGCGGTGGGGGAACTTCAGAGCGAGGCCTGGAGCGCTGTCTGTCTGGGCAGGTGAGGAGTGGTGACGTCACTGCCAAGTTACGCGTTTCGTGAGCTGGCGTGTACTGCGTGTGACGTGGCAGCCGTGCTCCTTCGTCAAACTGATGGGAAGGAATGTGGAGCTATGTTTATGTAGGAGAGAGGGGGAGGAGGGGGTGTGACCAGGGTGGGGAAGGCAAGGTGATGGACAGGTCTAGAGTATACAAGGGACGGAGCAGTCGTCCAGGTGCCGCACGGAGTGTTATTGGTGGAGAAATATGGGAGCAGGGGAAAAATGAGATATATGACGCAGGAGCGAGATGTATTCACAGGCACCGGATGTGACTGAATAATAAGATTAAAATATGGATAAAGATGACGGTGTGGATGAAGGAACCTGGGAAGGGGGGGGGAGGAGTAATAATAGTGAGATTGGGAGGGGCGGAGAGGGGGGGGGGGTTTGGAGGAAGAAAGGATTTTTGGTGTTATGAATGGAGGGGAAATATATAATAGATACGATGAAGGTGGACTATATTGTCATAATGGGGCGGACAGTACGAAGGGAAGTGTATATAAAAGGAACGGAGAATGGATGAGTGGGAGGGGTAAATGAGCACTTAAGTTGAAGCAGATGGAAAGGTAATTATATATGACTGGGAAGAGTGTCATATGAGTGGTAATGTACCAAAGGATGGGAGGACTTGCATCAATGATTTATACATGTATACATAAATAACAATATTTAGATACATAAGCAATGAATGAATAAAATAATATAATATAGTAAAGACGTGTATACATAAACAATGGGCGAATAAAAGTAAAGATGTGAAGTGGATGAAAATGAGAGAGGGAGGAGGGAAAAAAAGGGGGTGTTAGGAAAAGGGGGGAGGGGACGGGAGAGAAAGAGGGGGTAAAGAAGGGAGGAATAGAAAGGAGGGGGGGGGGGAGGAAAAAAAGGGGAAGGGGGGGAGGTTGGGCGGTGGGGGTGAACGGGGAACTATGCTGACGGGCACCCACCACCCCTAGAGTAAGAGAATCAGCCAGTTGGATGTTTGTGTAACATATTAGCCATCATGAGAGAACAAACTAAAATATATGTTTTGAATATATATTTAAAAGATATGTATAGAGAAATACCGTATATACTCGAGTATAAGCCGACCCGAGTATAAGCCGAGGTACCTAATGTTACCACAAAAAAATGGGAAAACTTATTGACTCGAGTATAAGCCTAGGGTGAGAATGCAGCAGCTACTGTAAGCGGAAAAGAGGGTCAACAATGCCCATTTGCAGCTTCACTGTGCCCATTTGCACGCCTCACTGTGCCTATTCGCACACCTAACTGTGCCCAACATCACTGTGCACATTGCAACATCACTGTGCCCATTGCAACCTCACTGTGCCCAACATCACTGTGCCCATTGCAACATCACTGTGCCCAACATCACTGTGCCCATTGCAACATTACTGTGTCCAACATTACTGTGCCCATTGCAACATTACTGTGCTCAACATTACTGTGCCCATTGCAACATTACTGTGCCCAACATTACTGTGCCCATTGCACCATTACTGTCCCCATTGCAACCTCACTGTCCCACTTACCTGGAGGATGCAGGAAGCGTCCATAGGCCTGAGTGCAGAAGCCAGGAAAAGAGGGATACAGCGTGGGTGGAGAGGCCGGGAGTACCAAGATGGACGCCGGAGCCCGGGACTAGGCCGAAGCCGCGGTCTGGATTTGGGGCTGCCGCCGTGTGGGAGGGCACCGTCCCGTTCAGACCCCCGCCCGGTCGGAAGTCCGTGGAGCAGGATCTGCGAGCGGCGAGGGAGCCAGACACCAGGGAGGCCAGGATACAGTGCTGCTGGAGATGCCGGGAGGAGCAAGATGGCCGCCGGATCCGAAGACTAGGCCGAAGCCGGATCCGAAGACTAGGCTGCCGCCGTGCGGAGGAACGTCGCATCGTTCAGGTACACTGACTCGAGTATAAGCCGAGGGGGGCATTTTCACCCTAAAAAAAAGGGCTGAAAAACTCGGCTTATACTCAAGTATATAAAAAGTTTAAAAAGTGGTATTTTTAAAAGCATTTTTTTTCCCTCTATTTACTTGTATAAAGGAACTACAGTCATGTCTACTGTACTCAGATGTATCTTCACAGAGTACTTAATTGTGTAATGGATTAGGTTACTGCAGTCTGATATTTTGAATGAAATTATTTAAAGTGGTTCTAAAGCCTAAATTTTTTTTTACCTTCTTGCATCAAGGTAAAAAATGTTTAGGCATCAGCATCCCCCTCACCCCTCCTCTTATCTGAGCCCTTATTCAATGCAGCGCTGTGCATGTCTGTAGCTCTTCTCTCCCCACACTTCCGGATCTCGCTGGCTTTGCTGGGGCACTGGGAGCCATTTGCTCCAGTGTTTTTAATCAAAACCAGTGACAAGGGAGTGGGGGGGCGGAGCCGAGTCCCGCTGTCTGTGTCAATGGACGCAGCAGCAGGGAATAACTTCCATATGGGAGCACTGGACAGAGAGGAGGGGCCAGGAGCACCGACAGCGGACCCGAGAAGAGGAGGTTTTGGCCATTCTGTACAATTCTATTACACAGAGCAGGTAAGTATAGACATGTTACTTTTACAATCACTTTTGATGTTTAGCCAAACCTTCTTTTTTTTTTTTTTTTAGAGGAGGGAATGGTTCAAACCCATCAGTGTATTTTTTTTTTTTTTATGTCTTTTGGGGAGATTTCCTTTACTTCCTGTAATACACCAGGCAGTGAAAGTCTTTTAACCACTTTGCATCCAAGGACGTCCTGGACTTTGAGCCGGGATATCTGAATGATGCCTGCAGCTACAGGCATCATTCAGATATCGTTTTTTAGAGCCGGCGATTCTGTGTACCGTAAGAAAGATCATAGCGGCTGTTCCGCCGCTTGATCGTTCTTACAGGCGGCGAGAGGGGACGCCGCCCTCCGGCGCTTCTACCGACTCACCTGTGCAATCGGTGATAGGATCCGCCGGCCCCGGCTTCTTACCATAGAGATTTCTGGTGGACCAGATGGTCGCCGGAGTCTCTATGATCGTTCGGAGGCCGGGCGCGATGTTATGACGTCACACCCGGCCTCTGCATTCCAAAAAAAACGGCGCCGCTTCGGCTAGGAAGCTGTGATCGTTTTTTTTTGTTTTTTTTTTATTTCAGGCTTTCTAGCCTAGAGGTGAGATGTGGGGTCTTATTGACCCCATATCTCACTGTAAAGAGGACCTGTCATGCTTATTCCTTTTACAAGGGATGTTTACATTCCTTGTAATAGGAATAAAAGTGATAATTTTTTTGTTTTATTTTTTTAAAGTGTCAAAGTAAACAGCTTAAATAAAAAAAAATAAAAAAATGTAAAGTGCCCCTGTCCCCGGTATCTCGTACGCAGAAGCGAACGCATACGTAAGTCCCGCCCACATATGAAAACGGTGTTCAGAACACACATGTGAGGTATCGCAGCGAACGTTAGAGCGAGAGCAATAATTCTAGCCCTAGACCTCCTCTGTAACTCAAAACATGTGACCAGTAAAACATTTTAAAGCGTCGCCCATGAGGATGTTTAAGTACCGAAGTTTGGCGCCATTCCACGAGCGTGTGCAATTTTGAAGGGTGACGTTAGGTATCTATTTACTCGGCGTAACTTCATCTTTCACATTATGCAAAAAATTTGGACTAACTTTAATGTTTTAATATTTTTTAATTCATGAAACCGTTTTTTCCCCCAAAAAATGCGTTTGAAAAATTATTGCGCAAATACCGTGCGAGATAAAAAGTTGCAATGACCGCCATTGTATTCTCTAGGGTCTTTGCTAAAAAAACATATATAATGTTTGGGGGTTATATGTAATTTTCTAGCAAAAAAATTTGGATTTTTACATGTAGGAGCAAAGTGTCAGAATTGGCCCGGATGCGAAGTGGTTAAAGTGGAAGTAAACTTCCATTTATTGCTTTTTTACATGTTACATGTAGCGTACATGCAGCCAGTGACAGCACTGGCGCGTGTGTTCTGAAGGAACGGCCACTCGTGCAGTTTCTTCAGAGCCCTGTTCTGTGGACAGCGGCTCCCACGCAGATGGGCGGGAGTAACATCATTGCGGCTCTGGCCACAGCCGGAGTCTGCAAAACCGGAAGCAAAACTGGTGAAGATGAGAGCGGCTGCAGCACTGACATCTCGGCGCAGGTAAAGCGTTGTTTTAGGGCAAGTTTAACATAATGTGCTAGTATGCAATGTATTCTAGCACATTATGCCTTTACCTTGCAGGTACAAAAAAAAAAGGAAATGTCCAGCGGTTTACAACCGCTTTAGCAAGTTGTCACCAGAAAGCAGGTGCCCAATATAAAAACTCCCCTCTGTTCCTGTTCGAGTAATAACTCCATATCCACTGGCTACCAGGACAAATATAGACAGGGGATCTCCCTAGTGGGGACACAGGCGCCACTAAAAACCTGACCAGTTTAAACCCCTAAGCACTATTAAAAATAAAAAAAACTTTTGGCTTTACGTTGATACATAAGGAAATCCCTTAAATATCACCTATTTGGAGCAGTGTCTGCTTCTATCCCTATTATCTCAGTTTTGTGAAAAAAGAGCTGGGATGTGCATGGCATTCTGTTTAGTGTACATACATTTGCATGAACTGCAGAGTCCACAGCTCTTCACATAGTTTGCTTATTTTACAACCCTATCTTCCACTAATTACTGAACATTATTGCTTAAATCTGTATTTCTAAGAATGTCTAAATAAACTTCCACCAGAATCAAAAAATAATTTGTTACCAGAAATCAGTGAGTCTATATGTGAAAATGTATGTTTGTATTCTATTTCGGAATACCTTAACATCACAGTTTAAAAGAGAAATTGGGTGTGTTTGTCTCATTGACATGGTAGACCAAGTTAAGGACCTTTGTTGTATTATCTCTACCCTCCCTTGTAGAAATAAAACCCACTTGGTCTAAATCTATTATATGTGAGAACCAAGGTTGAAGTCTGGCAGCCAATACTTTAGTAAAAAGTTTTAAGTCGGCATTAAGTAATGAAATGGGTCTGTAACTTTCACATTCCGCCAGGTCCTTCCCTTCTTTTGGGATTACCGTGATATGGGCCCTAAGTGTATCCGGGGCGAAATGCAAAAATCAGGCCCACAGCATTAAACACCTTTGTCATTTGCTTACTCAATATCTCCGAAAATTCTTTATAGTATCTTATACCAAAGCCATCTGGGCCCGGTGACTTTCCATGTTTAATCTCTTTAAATGTCTCATTCAGTTCTTCAACGGAAATCGTTTTTTTCTAAATTACGGCAGGTTAGAGAGGGTAACCTAGTAAGGCCGGTTGATGAGAGGTATTCTTCTATAGTAGACAATGGAGTAGGTACTTGTGTCAGATTTTAAAGGGCAGAGTAGTACTCTCCAAAAGTCTGGGCAATATCTTTTGGTGTTCGTATTAATTGCCCCTCTCTCCCTTTGATTTGTGGTATATATGTTGATCTACTTTTTTCTTTAATTTTCCCTGCTAGCACTCTATTGCATTTATCTCCCAGTTTGCTTTCTTTACTCGTTGTATTATAGCTTTAGCTTTAAAATGTAAGACGTCAGTTAGCTGTCTTCTCAGGTGCCCTAATTCCCTACCTACCGAGGGTAATTGTGTATTTTTATGCTGCATTTCTATAACTTCTTTATTTTTTATTGTTTTCTTCAGTACAAAAAAAATCTACCGTATATACGAGTATAAGCCGAGTTTTTCAGCCCTTTCTTTTGGGCTGAAAATGACCCCCTCCGCTTATACTCGAGTCAGCGTACCTGAGTCCATTGCCGCCTGACCTCACCGTGCCCATTGCAGAATCCGATCTGTGTACCCGAGTCCATGACATATTCAGACGGCGGCCGTGCAGTGTTAAAAACTCGCGCTCCTCCTTGTGCTGTTCCGTGATAGGAGGAACACTTGGCTTCCCAGCAAACACTGTGTTCAGTGTTCCGCCTATAAGGGATGCCCTCTCTTCCGTGATAGACGAGAGGGCGTCCCTGATAGGCGGAACACTGAACACAGTGTTTGCTGGGAAGCTGAGTGTTCCGTCTATCACGGAACAGCACAAGGAGGAGCGCGATTTTTTAACACTGCACGGCCGCCATCCGAATATGTCACGGACTCGGGTACACAGATCGGATACTGCAATGGGCACGGTGAGGTTAGTCTGCACTTTACAATGGGTGCTATGGTAACGGGACCTGCCGGAGGAACCAACTGGATCCTGCCATACTACGAGGATGGTCGAGTTGAAGAGCTGCAATGGGCACAGTGAGGTCAGGCTGCAAATGGGCACAGTGAGGCGTGCAAATGGGCATTGTTGACCTTCTTTTCGGCTTACAGTAGCTGTTGCATTTCCCACCCTCGGCTTATACTCGAGTCAATACGTTTTCCCAGCTTTTTGTAATAAAATTAGGTCCTTGGCTTATACTCGGGTCGGCTTATACTCGAGTATATACGGTATTTGAAATACATACATCTTCATACATTTATATATTTATGCTGCATTTCTAATGCTTGGATCTCCTCTAGTAAATTCCTAGTCTGTTTCTCTCTTTTTCTTCTTCAAAATTGATCCGTGTTTGATCAAAATCCCGCTGATCACTGTCTTGTGTGCTTCCCAGACCATACACGGGTCACTCCCTGGGGTATCATTTATTTGAAAGTACTCCGTCATCTCTTTAGCTACGTCTTCTCTCACTTCAGGGTTCTGGAGTAGACTTTCATTTAATCGCCAACATCTCTCTTGAGGGAGAGCCATGTTGGACAGGGAAAGGCACAGAGAGACCGGAGCATGGTCTGACCAAGTTATATTTCCAATGCTAGTTTCTAGGACGGTTGATAACAAGTAATGTGGGATCAGAAATATATCTATTCAGGAATACACTTGGTGGGAGAATCTGTCATTCTATCTGTCATCACATTGAGCTGGCCATAGATGTAATAAAATTGAGCCACTTCATCGGGCACTGGCTGAGTTCCGATTCATCTATGGCTTTTCCCATTCCAGAGAAGCTGATCAAATGATTGACTTCTCTCAAACAGGCTTATTGAAAAAAAAAAAAATTCCTTCAATTAGCTGCAGCTCTGATCTGTGTATTCTGACAGCGGAGGAGTCCCTGCTTGTCAGAAAATACAGTGGGGAGGATTCCTTCATCAAGCTTGATTGGGTGGATAAGGGAATCCATGCAGTTTATTTAAATCAGATTGCAAAACAACAAAAACCTGAGCCACGTATTGCCACAGCTTTACACAAACAATTGTGTTTTTTGCTAATAGCCGTAGTTGGCTGGAACTAGGAATATTGGTGGGGAACACTGAAGTCTCCAAGACACAATGTGTTTAACTTATTGGCAAGTACTTAAAGTAGAACTATAGGAAAAATAGGATTTTTGTACTCACCGTAAAATCCGTTTCTCTGGCATCCATGGACTGACACAGCGTGTCTTATACACCTTTACACGTGGGTTATGTCCCTGCTTGCAGGAGAAGACCTAGGCAGAATGTGAGATGTTATACATACATTCTAAACAGCCAGAGCTGAACAGCCCCGCCCAGGGGGCGGTCCCTCCGGGCATAACCCTCCCACTGCAGTCAGCAGACCTCAGTTCGTAACAAAGCAGTACAAACTTAAAAAGAAGGGTGGGTGCTGTGTCAGTCCATGGATGCCAGAGAAACGGATTTTACGGTGAGTACAAAAATCCTATTTTCTCTTGTCATCCATGGACTGACACAGCGTGTCTTATACACCTTTACACGTGAGATGTCCCAAAGCAGTGTCAAGAGGGATGGGAGCAGTATAAATGGAAAACCAAAAACTTCACTCCAAACAAGGCAGAGCTCCTCAACGGAGGAGTTGCAACATCAAACAGCGGCCTGCAACACCTTGCGGCCAAAGGAAGCATCCGAAGATGCAGCCACATCAACCTTATAAAACTTAGAAAAGGTATGAACAGACGACCAGGTCGCCGGCTTGCACACTTGTGCAACCGACGCTTGATGTCGGAAAGCCCAGGAAGCACCAATTGCCCTGGTGGAATGTGCCGTAACTGGAAAGGGAGGCGCCCGCCCCTTGAGAGCATAAGCTTGAATGACGGTTTGTCTGATCCACCTAGAAATGGTGGCAGACGAAACCGCTTGGCCCTGTTTTGGCCCAGAGACAGCCACAAATAGTGAGTCAGACTTCCGAATAGAAGCAGTAGCAGACAGGTACACCCACAAGGCTCGTACCACATCCAAAGTGTGTAGCGCAAACTCTCTGGGATGCGATGGGTGAGGACACAAGGACGGGAGGACAATGTCCTCGTTTAAGTGGAAGGCCGAGACCACCTTTGGCAGAAAGGAAGGTCGCGGACGTAACACCGCCTTATCCTTATGGATGATCAAAAAGGGCGACTTGCAGGACAAGGCCGCCAATTCAGACACTCGTCTAATGGAAGTAATGGCCACCAAGAAGGCCACCTTCTGAGACAAAGTCAAGAGGGGAATATCTCTAATATTTTCAAAGGGAGGTTCCTGGAGGACCGAGAGCACCAAATTCAGATCCCACGGGGGGAGAGGAGGCTTGACAGGGGGGAGCACATGGCGAACCCCCTGCACAAAGGTGCTAACCAAGGGATGACCCGCCAGCGGTCGCTGAAAGAAGATGGCCAAGGCCGAAATCTGACCCTTAATGGTACTCAAAGCGAGCTTTTGGGTCACGCCACGCTGCAGAAAATGCAGGATTCTGGGAACGGAATACGTTCGTGGGCGCCAGTCCAGCTCTTCGCACATGGCGATGTAAGCTCTCCAAGTACGGTGATAGATCCTTCTGGAGGAAGACTTCCGTGCCCTTAACATGGTCAAAATGACCGAATCCGAGAGACCTCGGTCTCTCAGCACCTGGCTTTCAATAACCATGCCGTTAAAACCAGAGACTGTAAAGCAGGATGAAATATAGGACCTTGAGACAGAAGGTCCCCCCGTATCGGTAACCGCCAGGGAACGTCTGCGACGAGACGTACCAGATCGGCGTACCAGTGACGCCGAGGCCAATCCGGAGCAATGAGGATCACCGGAATTCCCTCGGTCGCTACCCTGCGGAGCAGGCGAGGGAGCAACTGCAGCGGAGGATAAAACGTATATCAGGCGATATTGACCCCATGGGGCCACCAACGCATCCGAGGCATCCGCCCAGGGATCCCTGGATCTGGCCACAAACCTCGACACCTTGCGATTGAGTCGAGAAGTCCACATCCGGCGTGCCCCACCGTCTGCAAAGGAGTTGAAAGACCTCCGGGTGCAAGGACCACTCCCCCTGGTCCAGCGTCTGGCGACTTAGATAGTCCGCCTGCCAATTGTCTACGCCCGGAATGTAGACGGCCGACAGAGCCGGCACGCTTCTTTCGGCCCACCTCAGGATGCGGGCGACCTCGGAAGCCGCAGCTGAGCTCCGAGTCCCCCCTTGATGGTTGACATACGCCACTGCTGTGGCGTTGTCCGATTGTATCCTGATGGAGTGACCCTGTAGTTTCTCCGACCATGAGGAGAGGCACAGTCTGATTGCCCGTATCTCCAGCACATTGATCGGTAAGAGGGCTTCGTCCGGAGTCCAAAGCCCTTGGGCCGACAGGACTCCCCAGACTCCCCCCCAGCCCGTCAGGCTGGCGTCCGTCGTGATCACCGTCCATTGGATGGGGAGGAACGACTTCCCGGACCGAAGAGCCGGGGACCTCAACCACCACGTCAGGGACGCCCTGACCAGGTGACTCACCTGGATCTGAAGATCCAAGGACAACTGGGATTTTGTCCCAAGTGGACAAGATCTCTTTCTGTAAGGCCCTGGTGTGCGCTTGGGCATAAGGAACGGCCTCGAAGGAGGCCACCATGAGTCCCAGGACTCTCATGCAAAAGCGGATTGACGACCATTTTCGGGACGTCAGCACCCGTACTGCAGACTGAAGTGTCAGTAGTTTGTCTGGAGGTAGGAAGACTCTTGCTTCCAAGGAGTCCAGAATCAGACCTAGATACTCCAGACGCTGAGTCGGGACTAGAACCGACTTCTGAACGTTCAGGAGCCACCCAAACTCCCTGAGGGTCTGACTGACGATAGTCACACTTTCTTCCAATTCTGAGCCACTGTCTGCTCTTAGAAGGAAATCGTCCAGATAGCCCACGATAGCAATGCCTCGCTGTCTCAGCAAAGCTAGGACCGGAGCAAGCACCTTGGTGAACACCCTCGGTGCTGAGGCCAGGCCGAAGGGAAGAGCCACAAATTGATAGTGGACGTCGCCGACCGCAAAGCGCAGAAACTTCTGGTGGCTTGCGCAGATCGGAACATGCAAGTAGGCGTCCTTGATGTCCAAGGATGCCAGAAAATCCCCTTGACGGAGTGTAGCGACCACCGTGCGAATGGATTCCATGCGGAATTTTTGCACCTTCACGAAGGTATTCAGGGCCTTGAGGTCCAGGATCGGCCGAACCCCGTCCTTTTTTGGAACAACAAACAGATTCGAGTAGAACCCCTGAAACCTCTCCTGGGACGGAACCGGCACAATTACTCCGGACCCGATCAAATCCTGTACAGCCCCCAAGAGGGCTGCCCGACGGGCAGGAAGGAGAGGGAGATTTGAGGGAAAGAATCTGTCTGGGGGCCAGGAGCGGAACTCTATTCTGTATCCTAAGGTGACCACCTCGCACACCCACCGGTCGGAGATCCGGGAGGTCCACCGATCCGTGAACCTGCGAAGTCGTCCCCCCACCCCAGAGACGGGCGGGGGCAAGACTTCACGCGGAGGCGGGCTTGGGAGCCGGCTTGTTCGGCTTACGCACCCAGGGGTGCTTGTGCCCGCCAGCCGCACTGTTGTCAGTTGAGGAAGGAGAGTGCTTTTACCTCCCGTGACATCCTTGATGATGTCATCCAGAGCAGCACCAAAAAGTCTACCACCCTTAAAAGGTAGATCCGTCAGGAGCTTCTTAGAGGCTAGGTCAGCAGACCAGCATTTCAACCAGATGAGACGACGCAATACCACCGCCGAGACAGAGGCCCTGGATATTAAAGGGGCCGCGTCCAACGTGGCGTCGCACACATCTATCAGACCCTGCACCATCTGGTGGGCCAGAGCAATAGTGTCTGGAGGAAGGTTATACTCCTGCACAGTTTGGTGCAAAATTTTTGCCCATTCCGTGAGTGTCTGAGACACAAGGGTCGCCGCTACTACGGGCCGTAGGGTGGATCCCAACAAGGCGAACATGGCTCTACTCACCACTTCTGACCTCCTGTCAGTGGGGTCCTTAAACGCAGGAGTCCCCTCCATCGGGAGAGTGGTGGCCTTGTTTAAACGGGCGACTGGAGGGTCGACCACCGGGGGAGAAGCCCACTTTTTAAGCAGGGCGTCTTCAAAGGGGTATCTAATAGACAAACGCCGCGGGACCATAAAAGTCTTCTGCGGCTTTTCCCAGACCTGGTCAATGAGCTGGTCAAAGAAAGGTACATATGGAAAAACCTTTTTAGAAGGCTTGGTCTTAAAAGAACCAAAGGAGACTGTATCCGCCTGAGGTTCTGCGGTCGCATTATCTAGCTTGAGAGTGTCCCTCACAGCATCAATGAGTTCACTAACAAGCGCCCTGTCATTTACTGACTCAGAACTGGAGTCTTCCTCACAAGGAATGTCCTGTTCAAAACCATCCAAATATTCAGAGCTAGGGTCCTGAGCAGCAATAACTAGGCCCATATCTGAAGCAGAGCACTCCCCTTGTGGAGATAAAGTGGGGAGAGGGCGCTTTTTTGCTCCCTTGTGCTCACACACAGCTTCCATCCTGGTCAGAAATGATTCCAGGACTGCCGACAACTGGTCCATAGGGACCGCAGGTGCTGGAGCACTGGCTGCTGCCTCTGGCATGTTAGGGGAAGCTGGTGACTGACTCCATAATGTCCCTCTCAGACCACCCACAGGCCGTGCTGACTGAAGTAGGGGAATGCCCAGGGAACCCACCAACCTGACCAGGACCGCTCGGTTCCGCCGCTCTGTCTCACTGCGCCGCGCTGCTCAGCGTGAGTGAGCTGAGAGAGAGTGTGAGGAGATTTGCGCCGTTTCCAGCGGCGCTAGAGGCCAAACTAGTGCCAGAAAAGACGTGCGGCTACAAGAAAATGGCCGCCGCAATGTGCTCCCCCCCGCAAGATGGCCGCCAATGTAAAAATCAGCACACACACAAAACATGGCGCCGAACGGCGCCCAGGCCCCTCACCTCCAAAAACAAAACAGCCCCAGCGAGTGCAGAGCAGCATGAGCCCCCCCCCAGGACAGTATGGCCCCCAGGCACCCCCCATAGTACAGCGCCAGCACTAGTGAACAGAGAGTGACATTAAAAACACAGGGGGAGACAGGGAAATCCCCCCACACAAGAAACACACAGCATGTACTCACCTGCAGCCAGGAGAGACTACTTACCCGTCCCCTGAGGGACCCGCTGGTGTGTTTCTGACAGAACTATCACAGTGCGGTACTGAGTAGCTGTCAGCCCGGTCCACCGCGAAAGATACAGCCGGACTGTTCTATCTTGAGAGGACCGCGGAGCTGGAAGCCCACCGGCCACCCCTGGAGTCGTGGGGCATGTCGTGAACTGAGTCTCACGCACACAAGGCGAGGATCAGCACGCTCGATGGTCGGACAGGGAAGACTACGAGGATATCTTGTACCCAACCTGTTGCCCAGCCGACAGTTGATAGAAGATCTCAAAAAAAAAAAAAAAAAAAAGGATTTTTTTTCCCAAAAGAATAAAAATAGGTCAGGAGACTGGCTCCTGAGAGAGCCACGTCTTCTCCTTCTGCTAGGCAGAAAAAAACTGAGGTCTGCTGACTGCAGTGGGAGGGTTATGCCCGGAGGGACCGCCCCCCTGGGCGGGGCTGTTCAGCTCTGGCTGTTTAGAATGTATGTATAACATCTCACATTCTGCCTAGGTCTTCTCCTGCAAGCAGGGACATAACCCACGTGTAAAGGTGTATAAGACACGCTGTGTCAGTCCATGGATGACAAGAGAAAAAAGGTTTTTCATTTTGGATAGAAGAAAGGGAGAGTTATAACCCATGTTGATAAGAGGCATGGAGGAGCTCAGCTATGAGGAAATATTAGAGCGATGTGCTGGTGCGATGTGATGCAATTTGGTGGGGGGGCAATGCGATGTGCTGATGCGATGCAATTTTGCGGAGGGGGCAATGCGATGTGCTGGAGCAATTCAATGCAATTTGGCGGGGGGGGGGGGGAATGCGATGTGCTGGGGCAATGTGATTTGGTGGTGATGCGATGTGCTGGTGCGATGCAATTTGGCGGCGGGGACAATGCGATGTGCTGGGGCGATGCGATTTGGTGGCAGGGCGATGTGATGCAATTGGGGGGGCCGAAATGCAATGTGCTGGGGCAATGCGATTTGGTGGTGGGGCGATGCGATGTGCTGGTGCGATGTGATGCAATTTGGTGGGGGGGCAATGCGATGTGCTGATGCGATGCAATTTTGCGGGGGGGGGGGGGCAATGCGATGTGCCGGGGCAATGTGATTTGGTGGTGATGCGATGTGCTGGTGCGATGCAATTTGGCGGCGGGGACAATGCGATGTGCTGGGGCGATTTGATGCAATTTGGGGGGCCAAAATGCAATGTGCTGGGGCGATGCGATGTGCTGGTGCGATGCAATTTCGCGCGCGGGGGGGGCATGCATAAATAAATTTTGTTGCTGAGATTATTATTTTTTTAAATGAAAAGCTGTACAGAAAAAAGTAGCTGTGTGTGTGTGTTTATACACACACAGAACAAGATAAATATATATTTCTTGAATAATATTTCTTGTTTTACATGCAGTATATTTACTGGTTCCTGGAGGGGGGAGGAGAGGTTTGCAAGTTCCTCCGACACTGCCGTTGCTATTGAAACCTGACTAGAAACCTATTACATTGCTTGTGCAGCACTGAGCATGTGCGAGATTTGCAAGTCTGAAATCCAGGAAGAAATACAGTCTGGCTTCAGATGCCCACACTTAAGATGGTCACGGTGTACTGCTAGTTTATAAACTTTCAAAATGCTGTAATAACATAACAAAACGGACCTTAGTTTACAGACTAACTTTACTAGAATACATTAAGCTTGTGTATTATAGGAGTATTTTTTTATTTAAAAAGTGTAATTTTGGCCGGACAACCACTTTAAGTGATACTTTGAAGACAAAATATCAGTTTACTATGGACGTTGGCTTCTAATTGGGAGACTTGTAATGCCCTTATTGTATAGTGAATGACTAACGGGAACACTTTTTATAGAAGGTCTTTGTATTCATAGACAAAGTCAAGCCTAGGATAAAATGTCTTACACCATAATTATAGGTATCACATCATACATAACTGAAAATATATTTACAGAGCACCAAAACCATTACATGAAAAAGTAAAAGTAGTTCTGCATAGTGCACAGTGAACTCATCGCTGACGTCTAGCCCTTATCTGTGCACCCTGTGTATCTGTTGAAGTATGTGCTACTTTACGCAAATGTGGACCTACTGTGAAGGTTGGCAATTTACCCAACTTCTATTTAGAGCAACTATGCCTTCTCCCTGTGACAGCATTTATGTTAGCGTCCCTTGATGACCAATCTTCCCAAGCATGTGACTACTTCAGTGCATCCCTTCTAACGTTCACACTCAGGGTGAGACAGCTCCCCCCTCTTGCACGTCACCCAGCTTGATCCAAGAAAAGAAGTTACTGACCCTGCAGCAAATTTCCATAGCATTCAAAGACAGTCATGGGGACAGCTCTGCTATGGTGTGACGGCAGAACGGTTCTAGCATTAGTGGACTGATATTGCTAATGCTTTGTGGAGTAATAGTGTAAAAGTTTTGCATGAATATTTTATAAATTTGAATATAAAATATGCTCAATGTATATACACCATAACCACTTCAGCCCCGGAAAATTTTACCCCCTTCCTGACCAGAGCACTTTTTACAATTTGGCACTGTCGCTTTAACTGGTAATTGCGCAGTCATGCAATGCTGTACCCAAACAAAATGTGTCCTTTTTCCCCCACCTATAGAGCTTTCTTTTGGTTGTATTTGATCACCTCTGCCATTTTTTATTTTTGCGCTATAAAACAAAAAAAAAATCAAAAACAAAAAAAGGGGGTTAAATGCGTTCCCTAGCTAGTGTTTCTAACTGTATGGGGATGGGACTGACTAGCGGAGGAGACATATCGCTGCTCCGACTTACTAGGAACAAATGATCTGTCTCCTCTCCCCTGACAGAACAGTGATTTGTGAGTTTACACACAAATCCCCGTTCTGGCTCTCGTGCCCTTGCCCATTGGGTTCCTCGCCGTACAGCTAGCGCATGCGTGGCTCTTAAAAGCAGACAATGTACCCATTTTGCCAATGTATAATCGGCATGAGCCAGTTGGCAATTGGTTAAAGGGTTTGTAAAGTCACATTGTGACTATACTGGTATCCTCTCTGGGTTATGCAAGCAACTATAGCAGCCTTTCTCAACCTGTTCAAACACAGAGGAACCCTTGAAATAACTTTCCAGTCTCAGGGAACCCTTGCTAAAAATTACTTTATTTACAATTCATGATTTGATGGTCAGTGGGAAGAATGCTCCTTACACTTGTGGTTATTGAAAAGAATTACCCGCTTACAGATTGCTAAAAAGATAAATGGTGTCAGTGGGAACTTATCTGATAGACAGAAATTGCTCAAGGAACCCCTAATAACCCCTGGAGACCCTAAGGTTCCATGGAACCCTGAACGTGTGTGTGTGGCTTTTTTTCTCCCCCAAAAAATAAAAAACACACACACTATAGTTAATGCCAGCATAATCCAGAAAGAATACATGTATTTTTGTTGCATATTGCAGCTGAATAGTGGCAGGAAGAGTGGGGAGGAGAGCTGCTCTCACGCTGAAAGGCAGGGAGGGAGGGGAGAGACTCGCAGCAGAGAGCGGGATGATGGCAGCAAAAACTGACCACGGTATCGTGGCTTAGCAGCCATGATTACCGTAGTCAGCACAGACGGGGACACAGGAACAAGCAGGTATTAACCTGGTATTTAACAACATAGGAAGGGACAAATTACGCAGCACAAGCTCTGTGCTAGAGATCATGCCTTTTTTTTTTTTTTTAGGTTACAACCATTTTAAAAGGGTATTAAAGTGATTGTAAACCCTTACATGTACCCAGTGAAGTGGACTTGCCACAGATGAAACAAATCCTCCTACATAAGTTGTTGTACCCCGTTTATCTGCAGTTTTCTCTTTACAGCCGATCAAAGTCCAGAATTTATCAAGTTTGCCTGAGCTCGCAGAAAACAGAGGGTGGGGAGCTGAAATTACACTGCAGAGCTCACCGAGAGCCGATTGGAGGGAGGGGACACGCCTCCCCTTCATACAGCACACAGGAACAGAGCTGAGGCCGTCAGTCACAGGCTGGAGATACCAGGAAAATTTGTAAAAAAGTGACTCATGCAGATAGGACAGGCAGCAGACAGAAATGACACTTGGTGCTCTGGATTTGAGTACAAACACACTATAGAGGGATAGGCTTTGCTCGCATTTCAACCATTTTAAAGAAGCAACTTTAAAATAGAATAGGTCACGTCACTTGTGTGCGTTTACATGGAAAACTATTTTTAAGAGAGGTGCAGAGCCACTTAACTGAAACATAGCTGCTGCATAAAATCCATTATCTATTACAAACAAATTTTAATTAGATTTACGCAAGAACGCTACAAAAGTACACAGACATATTATATTTTGCCAATATTCCATTTTATTGTTTATAGGACTTTCAGGAAAACTCCAGACAAAAAATATATATAATTTCAGTATTAATTATGCAACAAGGATATATGACCTGCATCCGATATTTGTTTTTATATCCAAATGTTTAAAAGCCAATACACCCTATGCAACTCAGTCTTCCCTTATCCCCAAAACGGGGGAATTAGAATACTGAACTTGCCCTTAAAAGTGTGGGCACTTGCCCCAGCAGTTTACAAAACAAAATGCAGTCTTTCCACTTGCATGTTATCTGTAATATCAAATTACTGGTAATTTACATCTCGGCTGAAGTTCTCCTTTAAAAAAAATATAAAAAATAAAAAAAAGTATCTGCTACAGCCTGTGGGATGAATGCAGTCCATTCACCAGAACTTTTGCTCTGTGCCTCAAAGTGTAGCATTGGGTTCTTAAACTGGGTATACACTAGTAGAATTTCATTAATTTGTTCCTCCAGCAATTAGGCTGGGTTCACACTGGTCCGACAAACGATGCGACGTTGGGAACTCATGTCGCATGACGTGTGAAAATCAATGTTTCCCTATGAGAGCCGTCTTAACTGGTCCGACAGAAGTCGGTCCGACTTTGAAAATGCTCCCTGTACTACTTTTGTCCAACTTTGATCCTACTTCAGCCCATTGAATATCATTGAAGTCGGATCAAAGTAGGATCCTTGTCCTAACCATCCGACATGGTGATTACAGCAGCAGTAAAAGGAATTTATCTCACCCTGGGATTGTTTTGATTGGTCAAAGGACAAGTCAGACTAGCACAAAGTCGGATCAAAGTAGTATCCTGTTCATGAAAGTCGGATGGATGTCGGATCAATGTAGGACTGATGTTGCAGAGCAAAGTAGGATGAAAGTTGTATGACTGTTGTGTCGTACCAGTGTGAACCCAGCCTTAGTCGGGTAAAAAAAAAAGACATTTTTTAGACCATAGTGACAAGAAAATTGAAAGGAGCAGGAAAGAAAAAAAACTCTTGAATGTATGAACTTCTAACAGCGTATGTGGTTTTTGTTCAGTAAAGTCCATTCCTTCCAAAATCCAATGTTAAAAGCAAACAAAATCTTGGACGACATTCAAATATACTGAGAATTTTCATTTGTATTTTCCGTTTAAAAATTCTACTAGTACAGTATATGCTCAGACTTCTGAATATGAGGTGTATGGTGAGTTTCCTATAGCAACCTGAATTCTTTTTACATGTTCAACTCTGGGCTGCAGAAATGACTTTGTGAAGTCAGCTGGTTGCTATGGACACCAAGAAAGGTTCATGTTTGAACACTTCATACATAAGTCCCATAGAGACTAAACACTGAGCCATCCTAAAATGACTGCTGCAGCCGAGTGTTATAATTAAAGCAGTATTAATCTCAATAGCAAACATTTATTATATTGCAGCTTACCAACTCCTAGATGGCTGCATTAGTTTGTTTTTTTAGGGGTTCTATTTTCATCTGGTGATCCAGCCTGCAAGTCTGTTTTTCAAAAGAAAAGCTCTTTTGCAGCAGGGTACATATATTTATACACAAACTAAAAAGAATTCCAAATCCCTGGATCTCCCAGTAGTTCCAACATGTAGTGTGTGCACATAATGTCCATTTTATTCATGACAAAATAACATTTTACTTTACATTCAAAAGTAATCCTAAAGCCCCGTACACACGGTCAGACTTCCATCGGACTTTTCCGTGTTTTTTTTGTCCGAACGGAGTTGGTTGGGAACACCCATAGCATACACACTCTCTGCAAACTTTCTTAAAACTTCTTACAACATCACGTGTTTTTTCTGATCTTTACTGCCACCCTTTGGTCAACTTCTGCTATTGTTGGTTGATTTTATCATTAGTTGTTTTGTCCATCAGACTAAAGTCCAATGGTTTTCTGTACACACGGTCAGACTTTGCTCCATCTGACTTTTGTTGGGCAAAAGTTTGTCCGTTTGCAGACCCAACTTTTGTCCGATGAAATCCAAAACCAAACGAAAAAAACAAAGTTTGTTGGGCAAAAGTCCAACCGTGTGTACGGGGCTTTAGAGTCTGATAGTTGCCAACTTTAACCGCTTCCCGTCACGTTTGAGCGGTGATATCTGAATAATACCTGCAGTTATAGGCATCATTCAGGAGATCTTTTTTTCAGAGCCGACGATTCCCTCCACCATAAGAACAATCATAGTGGCTGTTCAGTCGCTTGATCGTTCTTCAAGGCGACAGGAGGGGACGTCTCCCCCGCAACCCTCTGGAGCTTCTACTGACTCACCCGTGCGAGTCAGTGAGCATCAATGCAGCCTGATCTGCAGCCTCAATGCAGCCTGATCTGCGCCCTTTAATGCAGCTGCCTGATTAAGCCTCACAATCTCTCAATGCGGGAAATCACAGAGCCGTCATCTCCTGTTTACACGGCTCTCAATCGGCAGTCACATACACAGTCACATACACAGTCTCGCCTCCGCCATTGGACCAGCTCCTGTGATAGACAGAACACTGGTCCAATGTAAGTGGGGGGGGGGGGGGTGTGGGTCGTGAGAGGAGATAACGGCTTGGTGAATTCCGGCGGCACTCGTCCTCTTCCCCTCCGAGGTACGCTGTCGGCGTATAACACAAACCCGTGATTTGCCCCTATGTTATACGCCGATAAAATAGGATTTTTGTACTCACCGTAAAATCCGTTTCTCTGGCATCCATGGACTGACACAGCGTGTCTTATACACCTTTACACGTGGGTTATGTCCCTGCTTGCAGGAGAAGACCTAGGCAGAATGTGAGATGTTATACATACATTCTAAACAGCCAGAGCTGAACAGCCCCGCCCAGGGGGGTGGTCCCTCCGGGCATAACCCTCCCACTGCAGTCAGCAGACCTCAGTTCGTAACAAAGCAGTACAAACTTAAAAAAGAAGGGTGGGTGCTGTGTCAGTCCATGGATGCCAGAGAAACGGATTTTACGGTGAGTACAAAAATCCTATTTTCTCTTGTCATCCATGGACTGACACAGCGTGTCTTATACACCTTTACACGTGGGATGTCCCAAAGCAGTGTCAAGAGGGATGGGAGCAGTATAAATGGAAAACCAAAAACTTCACTCCAAACAAGGCAGAGCTCCTCAACGGAGGAGTTGCAACATCAAACAGCGGCCTGCAACACCTTGCGGCCGAAGGAAGCATCCGAAGATGCAGCCACATCAACCTTATAAAACTTAGAAAAGGTATGAACAGACGACCAGGTCGCCGCCTTGCACACTTGTGCAACCGACGCTTGATGTCGGAAAGCCCAGGAAGCACCAATTGCCCTGGTGGAATGTGCCGTAACCGGAAAGGGAGGCGCCCGCCCCTTGAGAGCATAAGCTTGAATGACGGTTTGTCTGATCCACCTAGAAATGGTGGCAGACGAAACCGCTTGGCCCTGTTTTGGCCCAGAGACAGCCACAAATAGTGAGTCAGACTTCCGAATAGAAGCAGTAGCAGACAGGTACACCCGCAAGGCTCGTACCACATCCAAAGTGTGTAGCGCAAACTCTCTGGGATGCGATGGGTGAGGACACAAGGACGGGAGGACAATGTCCTCGTTTAAGTGGAAGGCCGAGACCACCTTTGGCAGAAAGGAAGGTCGCGGACGTAACACCGCCTTATCCTTATGGATGATCAAAAAGGGCGACTTGCAGGACAAGGCCGCCAATTCAGACACTCGTCTAATGGAAGTAATGGCCACCAAGAAGGCCACCTTCTGAGACAAAGTCAAGAGGGGAATATCTCTAATATTTTCAAAGGGAGGTTCCTGGAGGACCGAGAGCACCAAATTCAGATCCCACGGGGGGAGAGGAGGCTTGACAGGGGGGAGCACATGGCGAACCCCCTGCACAAAGGTGCTAACCAAGGGATGACCCGCCAGCGGTCGCTGAAAGAAGATGGCCAAGGCCGAAATCTGACCCTTAATGGTACTCAAAGCGAGCTTTTGGGTCACGCCACGCTGCAGAAAATGCAGGATTCTGGGAACGGAATACGTTCGTGGGCGCCAGTCCAGCTCTTCGCACATGGCGATGTAAGCTCTCCAAGTACGGTGATAGATCCTTCTGGAGGAAGACTTCCGTGCCCTTAACATGGTCAAAATGACCGAATCCGAGAGACCTCGGTCTCTCAGCACCTGGCTTTCAATAACCATGCCGTTAAAACCAGAGACTGTAAAGCAGGATGAAATATAGGACCTTGAGACAGAAGGTCCCCCCGTATCGGTAACCGCCAGGGAACGTCTGCGACGAGACGTACCAGATCGGCGTACCAGTGACGCCGAGGCCAATCCGGAGCAATGAGGATCACCGGAATTCCCTCGGTCGCTACCCTGCGGAGCAGGCGAGGGAGCAACTGCAGCGGAGGATAAAACGTATATCAGGCGATATTGACCCCATGGGGCCACCAACGCATCCGAGGCATCCGCCCAGGGATCCCTGGATCTGGCCACAAACCTCGACACCTTGCGATTGAGTCGAGAAGCCATCAGGTCCACATCCGGCGTGCCCCACCGTCTGCAAAGGAGTTGAAAGACCTCCGGGTGCAAGGACCACTCCCCCTGGTCCAGCGTCTGGCGACTTAGATAGTCCGCCTGCCAATTGTCTACGCCCGGAATGTAGACGGCCGACAGAGCCGGCACGCTTCTTTCGGCCCACCTCAGGATGCGGGCGACCTCGGAAGCCGCAGCTGAGCTCCGAGTCCCCCCTTGATGGTTGACATACGCCACTGCTGTGGCGTTGTCCGATTGTATCCTCAACCACCACGTCAGGGATGCCCTGACCAGGTGACTCACCTGGATCTGAAGATCCAAGGACAACTGGGATTTGTCCCAAGTGGACAAGATCTCTTTCTGTAAGGCCCTGGTGTGCGCTTGGGCATAAGGAACGGCCTCGAAGGAGGCCACCATGAGTCCCAGGACTCTCATGCAAAAGCGGATTGACGACCATTTCCGGGACGTCAGCACCCGTACTGCAGACTGAAGTGTCAGTAGTTTGTCTGGAGGTAGGAAGACTCTTGCTTCCAAGGAGTCCAGAATCAGACCTAGATACTCCAGACGCTGAGTCGGGACTAGAACCGACTTCTGAACGTTCAGGAGCCACCCAAACTCCCTGAGGATCTGACTGACGATAGTCACACTTTCTTCCAATTCTGAGCCACTGTCTGCTCTTAGAAGGAAATCGTTCAGATAGCCCACGATAGCAATGCCTCGCTGTCTCAGCAAAGCTAGGACCGGAGCAAGCACCTTGGTGAACACCCTCGGTGCCGAGGCCAGGCCGAAGGGAAGAGCCACAAATTGATAGTGGACTTCGCCGACCGCAAAGCGCAGAAACTTCTGGTGGCTTGCGCAGATCGGAACATGCAAGTAGGCGTCCTTGATGTCCAAGGATGCCAGAAAATCCCCTTGACGGAGTGTAGCGACCACCGTGCGAATGGATTCCATGCGGAATTTTTGCACCTTCACGAAGGCATTCAGGGCCTTGAGGTCCAGGATCGGCCGAACCCCGTCCTTTTTTGGAACAACAAACAGATTTGAGTAGAACCCCTGAAACCTCTCCTGGGACGGAACCGGCACAATTACTCCGGACCGATCAAAACCTGTACAGCCCCCAAGAGGGCTGCCCGACGGGCAGGAAGGAGAGGGAGATTTGAGGGAAAGAATCTGTCTGGGGGCCAGGAGCGGAACTCTATTCTGTATCCTGAGGTGACCACCTCGCACACCCACCGGTCGGAGATCCGGGAGGTCCACCGATCCGTGAACCTGCGAAGTCGTCCCCCCACCCCAGAGACGGGCGGGGGCAAGACTTCACGCGGAGGCGGGCTTGGGAGCCGGCTTGTTCGGCTTACGCACCCAGGGGCGCTTGTGCCCGCCAGCCGCACTGTTGTCAGTCTGGGATGGCTTACCCGTGGACTCTGACGGACGAAAAAAAACCTTTTTTGCTGGAAAGGAAGGACCCGGTTTACGTCGGGCCTCCTTACCCTTGATAGTTTGAGGAAGGAGAGTGCTTTTACCTCCCGTGACATCCTTGATGATGTCATCCAGAGCAGCACCAAAAAGTCTACCACCCTTAAAAGGTAGATCCGTCAGGAGCTTCTTAGAGGCTAGGTCAGCAGACCAGCATTTCAACCAGATGAGACGACGCAATACCACCGCCGAGACAGAGGCCCTGGAAATTAAAGGGGCCGCGTCCAACGTGGCGTCGCACACATATATCAGACCCTGCACCATCTGGTGGGCCAGAGCAATAGTGTCTGGAGGAAGGTTATACTCCTGCACAGTTTGGTGCAAAATTTTTGCCCATTCCGTGAGTGTCTGAGACACAAGGGTCGCCGCTACTACGGGCCGTAGGGCGGATCCCAACAAGGCGAACATGGCTCTACTCACCACTTCTGACCTCCTGTCAGTGGGGTCCTTAAACGCAGGAGTCCCCTCCATCGGGAGAGTGGTGGCCTTGTTTAAACGGGCGACTGGAGGGTCGACCACCGGGGGAGAAGCCCACTTTTTAAGCAGGGCATCTTCAAAGGGGTATCTAATAGACAAACGCCGCGGGACCATAAAAGTCTTCTGCGGCTTTTCCCAGACCTGGTCAATGAGCTGGTCAAAAAAAGGTACATATGGAAAAACCTTTTTAGAAGGCTTGGTCTTAAAAGAACCAAAAGGAGACTGTATCCGCCTGAGGTTCTGCGGTCGCAGCATCTAGCTTGAGAGTGTCCCTCACAGCATCAATGAGTTCACTAACAAGCGCCCTGTCATTTACTGA
Source organism: Rana muscosa (assembly GCA_029206835.1). Lineage (NCBI taxonomy): Eukaryota > Metazoa > Chordata > Amphibia > Anura > Ranidae > Rana > Rana muscosa. The sequence goes on along the minus strand of CM055117.1, from coordinate 996,364,276 downwards.
CTCAGAACTGGAGTCTTCCTCACAAGGAATGTCCTGTTCAAAACCATCCAAATATTCAGAGCTAGGGTCCTGAGCAGCAATAACTAGGCCCATATCTGAAGCAGAGCACTCCCCTTGTGGAGATAAAGTGGGGAGAGGGCGCTTTTTTGCTCCCTTGTGCTCACACACAGCTTCCATCCTGGTCAGAAATGATTCCAGGACTGCCGACAACTGGTCCATAGGGACCGCAGGTGCTGGAGCACTGGCTGCTGCCTCTGGCATGTTAGGGGAAGCTGGTGACTCTGACTCCATAATGTTCCTCTCAGACCACCCACAGGCCGTGCTGACTGAAGTAGGGGAATGCCCAGGGAACCCACCAACCTGACCAGGATCGCTCGGTTCCGCCGCTCTGTCTCACTGCGCCCCGCTACTCAGCGTGAGTGAGCTGAGAGGAGAGAGTGTGAGGAGATTCGCGCCGTTTCCAGCGGCGCTAGAGGCCAAACTAGTGCCAGAAAAGACGTGCGGCTACAAGAAAATGGCCGCCGCAATGTGCTCCGGCGGGCCCCGGCAAGATGGCCGCCAATGTGAAAATCAGCACACACACAAAACATGGCGCCGAACGGCGCCCAGGCCCCTCACCTCCAAAAACAAAACAGCCCCAGCGAGTGCAGAGCAGCATGAGCCCCCCCCAGGACAGTATGGCCCCCAGGCACCCCCCATAGTACAGCGCCAGCACTAGTGAACAGAGAGTGACATTAAAAACACAGGGGGAGACAGGGAAATCCCCCCACACAAGAAACACACAGCATGTACTCACCTGCAGCCAGGAGAGACTACTTACCCGTCCCCTGAGGGACCCGCTGGTGTGTTCCTGACAGAACTATCACAGTGCGGTACTGAGTAGCTGTCGGCCCGGTCCACCGCGAAAGATACAGCCGGACTGTTCTATCTTGAGAGGACCGCGGAGCTGGAAGCCCACCGGCCACCCCTGGAGTCGTGGGGCATGTCGTGAACTGAGTCTCACGCACACAAGGCGAGGATCAGCACGCTCGATGGTCGGACAGGGAAGACTACGAGGATATCTTGTACCCAACCTGTTGCCCAGCCGACAGTTGATAGACCTCAAAAAAATAAAAAAAATAAAATAGGAAAAAAATTTCTTCCAAAAGAATAAAAATAGGTCAGGAGACTGGCTCCTGAGAGAGCCACGTCTTCTCCTTCTGCTAGGCAGAAAAAAACTGAGGTCTGCTGACTGCAGTGGGAGGGTTATGCCCGGAGGGACCGCCCCCCTGGGCGGGGCTGTTCAGCTCTGGCTGTTTAGAATGTATGTATAACATCTCACATTCTGCCTAGGTCTTCTCCTGCAAGCAGGGACATAACCCACGTGTAAAGGTGTATAAGACACGCTGTGTCAGTCCATGGATGACAAGAGAAATATATTTTTGTTTTTAGGTTTAATGCCGCTTTAAAGCTAGCTTTCGAATCATTGCATCGAGACACATCTTTAATGCTTTTTTTTTTTTTTTTTACGGAAATACATTCAAGATTAAACAAGCATAAAATTCACACACACAAATTCTTTGGTAACTTTAAGTAAACCAAAAAAGGACAGAACATATATTTAAATCATATTAAGTCACAGTGCAATTGATCACAACATCATAAATGTGCAAGAAAACAATACAAATTATAAACAAAAAAAATATGATAAATACAGCTCAAGAACCTTAACCGAAATTTGAATTGAAAGGAATGGTCAATCCAGCCAGTTATTTGCACTGCCTAACCATAATGATTTCTGCTTTAACCCAGCAGGTACAGATATTTATACACAAACTGAAAATAATTCCAAATCACTGGATCTCCCGGTACTCCTAGAATGTAGTGTGCACATAACGTCTTATTCATAACAAAATAACATTTCTTAAAATACAAAAGTACATTTTAGAGTCCCAGCGGTTGCCAACTTTAAATATGTCCTCCAGGGGCAACTGCAAATGGCCGGACACAATTACAATATTTGAGACAGTCTTCAGGCTGCTCCATTGGACCCTGTTCACATGTGCATTGTCAGTACAGGTAAATGCATGTGAAGTTGCACATAAAAAAAAGTACAAGATCTGTGCACCCTTACATAGCATACACACCACAGGACTTTTCTGCAAACTTTCCCAAAACTTTTTGCAACATCACGTGGTTTTTCTGCTCTTTTCCGCCACCCTTTGGTCAACTTCTGCTATTGTTGGTTGATTTTAACATTAGTTGTTTTGTCCATCAGACAAAAGTCCTATGGTTTTCTGTACACACGGTCGGACTTTGCTCCATCGGACTTTTGTTGGGCAAAAGTTTGTCCGTTTGCAGACCCAACTTTTGTCCGATGAAAACAAAAAAAAAAAAAAAAAAAACGTTTGTCCGATGGAGCGTACACACGGTCGGATTGTTGGTCCAACTTGCTCAAAATTAAGTTTGTTGGCCAAAAGTCCGACCGTGTGTACGAGGCTTTATAGTGACTGCATTTCCATTCAGTGTGTTTTTTTGCAAAGTTTTACATGCAGCATTTTTACCAAAATTGCACTTGATATAAATGCTTGAAAAATGTATGTAAATAATGTATGCCTTTTAAAAACACAAGAGTGTTAACCAGCCCTCACAGTACAGTAATTGTTTTGTTCTTGAAGAAAACAGGCCAAGGATTGATCGTAAAAAATGTGCAACAGCTGTGAAAACGGTCAATTTATAATACATATTGACAATATTTAAAAATTACCACTACCCCATTAAATGGGGGGGGATGTATCAGACTCAAAAATGTATAAAGGACTTGTTTCCCCCATCCACACACTCGGATGAGGGAATCCTCCCTGCTGAGCCATTGTGTTCCAACAGCAAGGAGGCTTCCCCGTCGACAATACACCGACCAGCGCGCGCTGTTGGCTATACCCGGTGACACGGATCGAGTGAGGAAAATCCAGCTGGCAGGTTGTACAGAAGTGATCAGTAAATCCACTTCCGTACAACCAACCTACCCATTATATAGATCGAAATTCGGCTATCCATGCTGAACCAGCCCAATTTCGGTCCATGTATGGCCAGCTTTAGGGAAGCTGAAAAAAACAGAAATGGAAAGACTGTGCATTTAATAAATTAAAAAACACATTTACATTATTTTCTAAGAAGCTCCAACTGTGCTTTAATTTTTTTTTTTTTTTATATAATCATCTGTGCATTACATTTCACTTACTGCCAGGGATATTGAGGAGCATCTCTACAGAGTGTTACTCCATGTTTCAGCAACTAATTAACAGGAAGGACCCTTTTGCTCGGCCAAAATGATAGAACAAGCAAATAGCTTGCTAAGCTGATCTCATTCACAGTGGCGGCAGCTGCCACAGCCTCCTGTCTACGGTATTGAGGAATTTCCCGGCTGTGAATCAGGCATGCAAGTGTGGGCACACAGATATGGATTGTCATTTAATGCGCAACTCCACTTTTGTTGAGGAAAAAAAAAAAACAACATTCCCCTCTGGGTGATCTATGTACATTGCAAGGATTATAACAACCTTTGTTGCAGAATCCTACCTTTTGTTATTCTGAAGAAATCACTGTTTGTTCCTCTGTTTTGAGTGGGTCTAATGGGAGTGGTTTCAGAATTATCAATCCGCTGTGCAGCTGCAGAGCACAAATGAGAAAAGCTGCTGGGCCTTTAAACGTGTACCTATTGGGAGTACCTCACCAAAAGTGACATTTTTGTTGCAAGGGATGCCTGAAATCTGACTTGCATCTTAGGCAGACTTCTGGGAACATCAGTAAGCCAATCGCACGCAGGAAATGTTTCTGGGGTGGTCAATACACATTGTGTACAGAACTCCTCCAGGTAGCCATATTGCATTTATAGAAAATTACAGCGGCTGCAGATTGAAAAGGAAATGTAATTTTTTTTTAAACTTTCAATATTTGTATACAATATTTTTTCTTTGCCATTTTTTTCCCCCACGAAAGTGGGGTTACCCTTTAAGCACAGTAAAGGGGCCCTTCCTGATGGGTACCATGAAATGGGACAAGCAACTAATGCTGCAAGCGGGAACAGCAAGGTTCTATAGGTTTAATCCAGTGTTTAGAGAACTCTAGTGTGGAGAATCAAATGTACGCATATGCCGATTTACCTGAAATAGCTGTTCAATTTATAAATCCCTGCAATCAGGAATTTACCAATTGTGTAATCATCGGGGGATTACACAATTTAGAGCTTGCCTATATAAAACCTGGGAATTACAATATGCCTGAACATATAAGAATTGCTCAAAGCACCCAGTTGGCAGAACAACCACTGAGTTTGGCAGAACCTGTACCCTGAATGTGCCACAATGTAATCAGCACTAGACCTCTACAATTTTTCAGTGTTTATCACACATGTCAAGTGGTTTTTAGAATAGCGGTATATATGGTAAGCTCCTTTGTGTGTAGAAAGACTACAGATGGTCTTCAGTAAGAAACCATAAGAAAAAAGGGACATATCACAATCAAGAAATGCAATGAATTCAAAGATGGTTTCAAATTCAAACTGAACTTGCTTTTCCGGCAGGATTATGTACAATAGTCCTCCTTTAGGACGATCCCACTGGTAGACTGGACTACAGTCCAACTTTTCAGCCTTAAATCCTTTAGCTTTCCTAGCACTTAAAGCTAATCTCCAGGGAAAGAATACTCCCTTACAGTGGGGCTGTCCCCACACTGCAAGGGTTAAATGCTCATTGAGGTCTGCAAAAAGTAGTTTTATCGGATCCCCAGACTCCCTCCAGGCTTTAAGAGTGGTCCCATCAGCCTTCTTTGCCCTATATTCCATTGTTCACAGGTCCTTCAACATCATCAAGTTCAATGCAAAGCCAGTAGCCCTGAATGGACCTAAAGACACTGATGGACAGTCCACTGCTGGAGAGTAAGGGGGGGGGGGGGGGGGAGAGGCAGCATCCACTTTATTTTAATATCTGTACTAGCAAAATTAAATGTCATTATTATACAGCTCCGGAAGTGGAAGCAGGTACCCGTCAAGAGCAGGTATCTGCAACCCCCCCCCCCAATTTTTTTTTTCATCTTGCAAGTGTTTTTAATATCTTTCTTGTGCAATTAAAAGCCTTTTTACTATGCTTAGAAGCACCTTCTTTTTTTATTTACATCTTTCCATCTTCCTGTGGTACATGCCTGCTCACTAAAGATCGCTACACTGGTCATTTGTTATCCAATGGCAGCTGACACAGAAGTTGCAAAACTGTAACCGCAAGGCCACATGTACGCAAGCAGTTTGGCTCCTCTGTGTCAAATCCTGGTGTTTTCAACCACCCAGGAGACACAGGTGCCAGCAGCCTGTCCAATATCTTGACGGCTTGATGCATACTCATATGTACGGTCGTATGTGTTCAGGAAAGTAGGCCCGCAACTGCAGAATTTCTGCATTTTGGGCATAGGTCCCAGAATGCATATGGTCCTGAACACAAGCACCATTCAATACAGCATCCAGCCAACATATTTTTGCCTTACAGATTTTGACAGGCTGCTAGCAGTGGGATTGGACACATCAAAGGCCTTGTGAGCACCAAAAACACTGATGTGACGCATGTGGTCTTGACAGAGCATCTGCTCAGTGTGGCAGAGGTGTATTTATTACTAAATCATGCAGGAATGACATGACAATGACATCTGGAAATATTTCTTTCAAGTGCATAAAATATTCACATGTGTCATTCAGCATGCAGCCAGTGGAACTGCTGGAAGGTAGAGACCACCATAACACAAGTGAGATGTAGGGTCTGGCAAACATCCAAGTTATGTAGGGCAACAGATTGTAAATTAGCCTCTTAACCAATCTGGCCACAATGTTTTGGGAGGATTTTATCCTTAAATCCCCTGAGATATTAACTCATCAAGGAACCACCATACATTCTGGCTGGTCACCGAGGATTGGAGCACAAATGAAAGAACACAGTGACCGGTAAAAAAGACGAAAAAAAAAATCAATGACATCCTGAATTAGCAAAAGCCATGAACTCCTTTCCAGTGCTGCTGATCTAAAAGCTAGCTAGGTTTATAGGCTTGTTTAGACAGACATTTTATAAACGGTTGTTCTTTGACAAACCAAATAAAGAAGAACGTTTATCAGAGCTGTGCGAATCCCAGTGTGCCTCATGTGACCACTTTTTTTGTGAAACCTAAACAGAATGCAATGGACAAAGTGATAACTGGCCTTTTTGTGCACGGTAATGTGGTAAACGTAAAAGTACAGTACAAACATAATGGGATTTCATGCAGGCACACTGTGGTATGTTTCACACCAAACACAAACTAGATACCCCAAGTCATGCTCTCATCAGCATAAAAATTCATAAGGCACTCTGGGACTAAAGTATTAGAGTAGGAAACACAGTCAGTAGAAGTTTGTGTTACATGAAGGACGAGACCCAGCTACACTATATACATTACACTCCAGTAAAACTTAAATGTCATTATGAAAAATAAACGTGTGTATTCAAATGTGTGCAAAATATGTCAATATCACTGAGAAAAAGAAGACTGCAAGTAATACTGGGTCAATGTGAATTGTTTAAAGAAGTTCTCTAGGAAGAGTGTCTTTTTTGTAGGGGGCTCATCTGTGATTTGTAGCAGACAGCTCAGTGGTAGAAGCCAAGAGCTGTCAGAATACTGACCACAATTCTGAAAAAAAAAAAAAAAAAAAAAAAAAAAAAAAAAAAGCACCGATACGGACTTGTAGCTGCTTCCACAGATCTGTGAAGAAATTAATAGTTCTCCCCAAAACACAACCCCTACCAACCAGTCCATTTCGATACTACTCATTATTCAATACTTTTCATTTCAGATAAGAGCTTCGGCTCTACAGAATCTTCAGCCTTCCTTCCAGAGAAGAAATCTAACTTTCTGAGCACCTCCGCTACTGTTCTAAGTAGAGAACATCTTTAAAGTAAAACAGTTAGCCTTTTTAAATGGTTTAAAAACAACATCCTAAGTGCAGGCACCACAAGTTGCTTGTCAATACTCCTATTACTCAGAAAACCCTTTGCCATGTGCTTCTCTCACACTAGGTTCACTTTACTACTTCAAGCGATTACAGTATTGCCAAATTGAAAGTCCCAATTACGGCTGTTTCTGCAAGTCAGTGGTTTCCAAATTACAGCCATTTGCTTGCTTTTATCCGGCCCTTGGGGCACAACTTTAGTCAGTCACTGACACCAAACGATGGGGCACTATTCCACCAAATATCATCAGCACTGGGGCCCAATGAAAACAATGATGGGGCACAATTCCTAAAAAGAAACCAACGATGGGGCACCCTCGCTGTTACCAAAGATTGGGCATTGTTTACGCCATCTGAGGCAAGGACATTTTCTACTCCTGATAGTCACAGTCTGGCCCCAATAAAGTCAGAGGGACAGTAAACTGGCCGTACGAGAACATTTGGAGACCTCTGCTGTAAATTATTACCTCTCGTGCAGCTGAAACTGCTCCATAGGAGGAAAAAATGTCAGCTAAAATTTTTGTGCCCAGTGTTATCTCCAGCCAACCCCTACCTTACATTATACAAGACACAACAGTGAGGGGGGGGGGGGGGGGGGTAGAAGGAACCACAAAAACTTCAGCAACGTTCTTCTTACAGAGACAGCTTGTATTGGGACCTTCAGTTTGGTGACAGACACTTTGAGCCTTGAGTGTCCTACTTCTGGGCTAAGCATTAATAACTACCACTTTATTTTCCCAATGATGTGTTCCTTACTGGCCACAGAGATACCTTCATTGGAGAAGAGAACCGTAATGTGCAGGACAGGAGCCAGGCCAGTTAGATCCCAATAACAAGTGAAACTAGTTTAGGAGCAGCAGGTAGAGGAGGAATTCTGGCTAATAATGTTCTCAAGCACTTTGCGGTGTCTGAATTTATGGAGGAGTTTTATTTTTACAAGTTTAAAATGGCCAACAATTTCACATTAAATCACCGGCTAAACTACCCTATTTACAATTAACACCACTAACAATTTGCCAAAATCTACCATATATATATATCACAAAAATATCAGATAAGATCTACATGGCTTTGTGGACAGTGGCATTTGCAGCTAGGCAATACTTTGTAAAATACTTACACACACAAGATCTGCACCCACTGAGATAAAAATACAAAGCACATGTTCAGTATGCATCGTGCAGCTTAAATATTAATCAAACAGCTTTGGGAAAAGTGTAGAGATCCAGTCCTTAGAAAATCTGCTGCTCAAATAAGATCTTCTCAAATCCAGGTGGAGGAGTATGGTAAAACTCACTGAACTGGCAGTCCAGGATTGCACTGTCGTCCACTGCAAGAAAAACAAGAACGCAACTGATTAATCAAACACTCCACATTACAAACGACACACCTGCTGTATGCATCGCAACCATTAACATGGTGTCATGACCCGTAGCATCTTTTTTCCCCCATAGAGGCTTATATAAAATGTATGCGTTAATTTGAAACCGCTTCTTCAAATGATTTTGTTAATGATCGTGTTCATTAATCTGGGTCAGATTTAAAAATGAATGATTTTTTAAATTGCATTAACATATCAAAAGTTGTATGGAATTTTGGACTAAGGGTTTATATATACCACTTTAACAGTTGGAAAAAGAAAGATCTTAATGTGGTCCCCAATTGTTCCTTCACAAATGTTTAAATATTCAAAGTTCCAATTCACAGCAAGCCAGCATGTTGAAGCATGTTGAAGCATGTTATTAACACTTTGCATTACGACAGCCCAAATGGGTTGCCAACACACCACAATGGATTTGAAGACCAACAGGCCCCTTTTTTTTAGCAGTGCAGCACACCACAATGCATGGGGATGCATTACCATGTTTTGTGGTGCACTGCAATGTTTGTGCTCTCCATCCATTTGTTAAGGTTACACTGAAAATGAAAGTGGTTGTAAAGCTATTGTACAATCCCCTCTGTTAAATAAGGGCATGTGCCCCACTGCATGGGTTGTATAAAAAAAAAAAAAAAAAAAAGTCGTCAATTTCTACCATCTTTCAGAGCGTCTCCCAGTGCTGACTCCTCGGCTCTCTTCTCCTGGGCTGACAACGCCAGCGGGCGGGGCCGAGAACTCCCGCTGAGGTCAGCCAGGAGGAGAGAGACATGAGGAACTGTCTGAAAGAAGGTAGAAATAGTCTATTTTTTATTAAACATTTTACACATACGGTGGGGCACAAATCCATATTTTTTTTTTTTCCCATAAAAAGTTTTTATTAAGGAAAACAAATTACAGATATAACAGAGTAGTTTGGATATTATTGTAAAGATACAGAGCAGAAGAAAGGAGTTCTAGCTCCACATACGAAACATTTCAAGAGATCAATAACACAGAACGTGGCAAGATCTGAACAGCATACCCAAAACACACCATAATAACAATTGCCCTTCCCTCGACCCCCGCAGGAGAGAAATGCATCAGTACTTCTGAGAGGGGGCTTGCCCCAATTATTGTAGTATATGTTTTGGTAATTATCCTCAGACACAGAAAAACAAAGGTGAACAAAGCAACACTTCAGATCCCTTGCCGCATTATATCGGAGCCTGCTTATTTAAGCTAAAGTCAACCTAATCCAATCTAGGGATTCGCAAATTCCGAAGAGCCTGGACACTAGGGCCTTCCATCGTGGCCCCGGCCTCCACGCCCCTCATCCAGCAGAATCATACGGACAGAGAAGGGGGAAAGAGGGAGAAAGAGAGAGAGAGAGAAGAAAAGAAAATAGAAGAGAAGAAAAAAAAAAAGGGAGAGAAGTTTAGAGTGGGCTCAGAAGGGCAGAGTAAGAGAGGTGGGGTGCGGATTTGAAGGAAGGAAAAACACACACAAACAAAAGAAGAAGAAAAAAAAAAAAAAAGGGGGGCGGGGCAGGGGGGCCGGCGAGGAGTGTGTAGGGATCGCTCCACTAAGAGGCAAAATCCTAAAGAGGGGGTGGGGGCACCATCTACCCTCTCCGTTCATTTCGCTCTAAGGCAGGTTCTCATACCCGAACCTGTGAACCTGCCTTATTCACATGAAAGCATTTTCGCTCAGGCCAAATCAATCCGCAATCAGCATGAGAGTCTGGTACTCTGCAGAGTTTCGAAATTTAAACCAGTCATCCCACGTAGCAGTGAAAGTAAAAATGCTATCTTGCACGGTGTGAATTAGTTCCTCTATCGCTGCTATACGGTTAAGACGTATCAGCCAGTCTTTCATTGATGGAGGCGTTGTATCCCTCCAGTGTACAGGAATACACATTCTGGCTGCGTTGACCATATGAATCGCAACCGAGGCGCGGTATGTCTTTTTTGATATTTCAGAGAGATGGAGGAGATACTGTGCTGATGAAAACTCCAGGGGTAGTGAGGAGATCTTAGTCGTCACATCATGGACCCTTCGCCAGTAGGGTTGAATCAGAGGGCACTCCCACCACACGTGTAGGAAGTTACCCAGTTCTCTGCCACATCTCCAGCACCGATCCGACACGGTCGGGCAAAATTTATGAACAAGGTCCGGTGTCCTGTACCACCGTGTTCTGATCTTGTACCCGTTCTCCTGGATGTTTACGTTTTGTGAGCCTTCATGGATATACCAATGAACCCATTCCCAGTTCCTTGGCTCTATAGATCTGTCCAGACGGGCTTCCCAAGAGGCTCGTTCCGCTTCCATAGCTGTGAACGGTCGCTTAAACATAGAGGCGTATAGCGTCAAAATTACATGCCTCTGGGGGGACGGACCGGAGCATAGAGATTCCAATACCGTAGCTGGTTTTGAAAAGCGGCCTCTTGTTTTCGGGCCGTCCAGAAAGTGCTTTAGCTGAAGGTAAGCAAAGAAAGGGAAAGCTCTGGTCAGGGACCTTGACTGTAACTCCCTCAGCGTGAGGAACCTATCCCCAGAGAAGAAGTGCTTAGCTAACATATCTGCACGCGGCCATTCTAGCTCTAAGAAGGTCCCCTCCAACCCTGGTGCAAAATCAGGGTTCCCGTTGATGGGGGTCAATCCACATTCTGTGGTTGAAACCTCATGTGCCCTGCAAGCCTGTGCAAAGGCCGAAAGGGTTGCCCCCACTAGGGGATGAGACAGAACGGTGGGCGTCCAGTGTTTCTTGGAAAGCCAGGGCATCTTCTCCAGCTCAAGTCCCAAGCTCAGGTTTTCTAGGTGCACCCATCCCTTACGATGCGAGTGCACCTTCCAGTCGACCACTCGTGCCAGGTGTGCGGCCCAATAGTACCTCTGCAGATCTGGGAGTCCAATACCCCCTTCCAATTTAGGGAGCACCACAAATCCAAATTTAACAGAGGGGATTGTATGATTGTACGATAGTTTTATAGCAGCAGCAGGAGTGGCACTGTCACAAGCTGACAGGCAGAGTGGGGAGGCGACAAAGGAGAGCTGCAGAGGACGGAGGCACATAAACTGACCATGGTGTCAGGGCTCAGCAGCCATGATAAACCATGGTCAGTTTACAGGGGGGAGAGCAGAACCAGGCAAGATCAGCCAAGTATTTCAGGTGATACAAGGGGCCAAATTACACAGCACAACATGCTTTAAGGGAACAGGACTTTTTTTTGGGTAACAAACGCTTTAATGGAACAACGCCGCACATATGATGTTGTAACATATGCATCACTGCAATGCATATGTGTAAATAGTCACTTACTCTGTAAAAGGTACCATAAAAACTCAGAATGTATGTATATATACCACTTCTGTGTAGATCAGTACAAAAAATCCCATGATGGAATACTAACTTGTGGGCATAAATACACAGGATACATATTTGTTGTCACGAAAGCAGCAATTGCAGACATTATAAATAAACTGAATGCAATACACCAGTAAGACTTACACCAATCAGCCATACATTTATGTCTACTCACCTAATATTGAGTAGGTCCCCCTTCTGCTGCCAAAACAGCCCTGACCTGTTGAGGTATGGATGCCACTAGACCGCTGAAGGTATGTTGTGGTATCTGGCCTCAAGCCATTAGTAGCAGATCCTTTAAAGTGATTCTAAAGGCTTTCACAAAAAATAAAACAAACACGGCATACTCACCTGCCCTGTGCAATGGTTTTGCACAGAGTAGCCCTAAACCTTTTCTTCTCGGGTCCCTCACTGGGGCTCCTGCCCCCCAGAGCAAGCAGCTTGCAATGGGGGCACCCAAGCAGGCTCGTTCCCAAGCTGCGGCTGTGTCTATTCACAGACACAGCCGCATTACGCCACCACCCCCCCCCTTCATTGGCTCACTGGCTGTGATTGACAGCAGCGGGAGACAATGGCTCCCGCTGCTCTCTCAGCCAATGAGGAGGGAGAGCCCCCCGAGAGCTGAGGCTCTTGTGCACATCACTGGATCGAGATACTGCGCACGCGAGTATTGGGGGGGGGGGGGAGCTGCTGCACAGGGGAGGTTTTTTACCTTCATGCATAGAATGCACAAAGACAAAAAACCTTGAGCCTTTAGAACCACTAAGTCCTGTAATCTGCGAGTTGGGGCCTCCATGGATAGAATTGTTTTTCCAGCAAGTCCCGCGGATGCTTGATTGGATCAAGAGCTAGGGAATTTGGAGGCCAACACTTCAAATTTGTTGATGCGTTTCTCAAAACATTCTTGAACCATTTTTGCAGTGGGGCAGGGCACATTATCCTGCTGAAAAAGGGATTTTTATAACAGCTTACCTGTAAAATCCTTTTCTTGGAGTACATCACGGGACACAGAGCGACTTAGTCATTACTAATGGGTTATATAGATTACCTTCAGGTGCTGGCACTGGCCACTTCCAAACCGGAAGTACCCTCCCCTATATAAGCCCCTCCCATCCGGGAGCACCTCAGTTTTGTAGCAAAGCAATAAGTGTCTCAAAAAGAGGGGTGGGAGCTCTGTGTCCCGTGATGTACTCCAAGAAAAGGATTTTACAGGTAAGCGGTTATAAAAATCCCTTTTTCGTACATCACGGGACACAGAGCGACTTAGTCATTACTAATGGGACGTCCCAAAGCAATGCCAAATGAGGGGAGGGATACATAAGCTGGGCGCCATCAGGCATGAGGCTCTTTTGCGGCCTGCAACACACTGCGCCCAAAGGCGACATCCTCCTGACTTCTACCTGGTAGAATCTAGTAAACGTGTGTACTAAGGACCATGTTGTGGCCTTACAGACTTGAGCCAGGGAGGCTTGGTGATGCACTGCCCATGAAGTTCCAACTGCTCTTGTGGAGTGCGCCCTAACTTTGAACGGAGGCGGTCTCCTTTTCAAGCCATAGGCTTGTATTATGACCTGTCGAATCCACTTGGCTAAAGTAGATTTTTGATGCTGCCTGACCCTTTCTGGGGCCTTCCGGCAGAACAAACAAAGTATCCGTTCTACGAATCTGAGCAGTGGCTTTAAGATAAGCTTTAACTGCTCTTACTACATCCAAAGAATGCAATAACTTTTCCTCTACCGAACTAGGTTTGGGGAAAAAGGAAGGAAGAACCACATCTTGGTTCAAATGGCACCTCGATACCACCTTAGGAAGAAAGGCTGGATGAGGACGTAATACTACTCTGTCCTTATGGATAACCAGATATGGCTCCTTACAGGACAAGGCGGCTAATTCCGATACTCTTTTAGCCGAACAAATGGCTACTAAGAAAATCAATTTCCTGGTGAAAAGAACCAAGGAAATGTGCCGCAATGGTTCAAATGGTTGTTTCTGTAGAACCGACAGAACCAGGTTTAAGTCCCATGGACATATGGGAATACTAACCGGAGGGCTAATACGCATCACTCCTTGTATGAAAGCTTTGACTAATGAATGCAAAGCCAAGGGCCTTTGAAAAAAATATTGACAAGGCCGTCTGACCCTTGATAGTACTCAAGGCAAGCTTCCTATGTACAGCCCACTGTAGGAAGTCCAGAATCCTACCTATTACGTACTTACGTGGATGCCATTTCCTGGCCTCACACCACGTGATGTACGCCTTCTAGATCCTATAATAGATCTGCCTGGATACCGGCTTCCTGGCATTGATCATGGTAGATACCACAGGATTAGAGAGCCCTCTCTTTTTTAGAATGTGGGCTTCAATAGCCAGGCCGTCAAACCTAGGGCTGGTAAGGAAGGGTAGTATATCGGTCCTTGCGAAAGCAGGTCCGGACGATGTGGGAGGGTCCAAGGACTTCCCACTGACATTTTTACAATCTCCGCGTACCATGCCCTTCGGGGCCACGCTGGAGCCACCAGAATCACTGGTTTCTTTTCTACCCTGATTCTGCGGATTAATCGCGGTGGGAATGCATATATCAGCTTGAACTGATCCCAAGGGAACACTAGGGCATCCGAACCGCAAGCTAGGGGATCCTTTGTGCGAGACACAAATCTGTCCACCTTTGCGTTGAATCTGGATGCTAGCAGATCTACATCCGGTGTTCCCCACCGCTGGCATATTGCCTGGAAAACCTCGGGGTGAAGAGACCATTCCCCGGGCATAATTGCTGGCGACTTAAAAAGTCCGCTCTCCAATTTTCCACTCCTGGGATGAAAACCGCGGATATGGCTGTGACATACCTTTCTGCCCATTCCAGGATGCAATTCGCTTCCCTCTGGGCTGCACGACTCCTGGTGCCACCCTGGTGATTGATATATGCCACTGCTGTGGCATTGTCTGATTGAATTCTGACAGGTGACCCTTGGAGTTTGGATGTCCATGCTACTAGGGCATACCGGGCTGCTCGTATCTCTAAGAGATTGGTGGGCAGGGCCTTCTCTGCTTCTGACCACTTGCCCTGGAGAGACCATTGCTCCAGTACTGCCCCCCAGCCTATGAGGCTGGCAACTGTAGTGACCACCTTCCAAGAAACCGGACTGAAGGGTTTCCCTTTTTCCAGATTCTGGTATTAACCACCAATGGAGGCTCTTGCGAACGGAAGGGGACAGGGACATTGGTAAGTCTAAAGCCTGAACTTTTTTGTTCCAGGCTGACAGTATGGCCCTCTGCAAGTTCCTTGAATGGAATTGACCGTAGGGTACCGCTTCGAATGAAGCCACCATTTTCCCAGCAGCCTTATACACAGGCGTATGGACGGTTTTTCTTTTTTGTACCCACTAAGTGGGTCAAATCTTTCAAAGACGACACCTTCTCTGGAGGTAAGAAAATCTTTCTCTGATTTGAATCCAGTCTTAGCCCCCAAGTATTCCAGGCTTTTGACTGGTTTTAGGGCTGACTTGTCTCGGTTGATAATGCAACCGTGAGATTCCAGATACTTGATTATCTTGTGAACGACCACTTCTAGTTTTTTTCACTGAGTGGTCTATCAGCAACAAGTCGTCTAGATATGCCATTATCGTTACAACTTGTGTTCCTAGTTTGGCCAATCGTAGGGCCAGAATTTTTGTGAACACTCGTGGTGCCGTGGCCAGACCGAAAGGTAAGGCTCTGAACTGAAAATGGCGCCCTTCTACTGCAAGGCGTAGAAATTTCTGGTGGGCCGGACAGATGGGAATATGCAAATAAGCATCCCTTATGTCGATCGAGGCTAACCATTCCTGCCCTTGTAGGGCGGTGGCCACCGATCGGATCGACTCCATCCGAAAAAGTCCTGATATGTAGGAACTTGTTTAGCCCTTTTATATTTAATATGGGCCTCATGCCCCCATTTGGTTTGGGGACTGTGACAAGGTTCGAGTAAAACCCGAACCCGTTTTCTTCCAAGGGAACCTTCATGATTACCCTTGGGGCAATAGTTGCTCTAGTGCCAGAAGGAGGGATCCACTCTTCTGGGGATCGCTTGGCACGTTTGACCTTATAAAATGGGCAGGAGGAATGTCTTTTAACTCCAGCCTGTATCCCAGACTTACTGCGGAGATCACCCATCTCTGATGGTGTCCCGCCAGGTCTCTGTGAACAACTGAAGTCTTCCCCTCACCCGACTGAGTGGGGGCAACCCTTCATGACTTAGGGGGAGGTTTTGTACCTCTCTTGACCCAGGGTTTCTTGTTACCCTGTGATTGTCCCTGATTTCTGCCCCCTGGATTTGACCGCGGAGGCCGTCGGAACTGTTTCACAGCCGATGTGCCAGGGACTGGAGAAGTAGGCCTCTTAAAAGAAGGACTTCTACCCTTGTTCTTAACCGGCAAGAGTGTACTTTTACCGGCAGAAGTTTTCTGGATATATTTGTCCAGATCATCTCCAGATAAGCGTTCTCCATGAAATGGGAAGCTAATCAGCAATTTCTTACAGGGAGCTTCAGCAGACCAGTTTTTGAGCCATAGAAGCCTATGCATATGTCTACAGACAGCGTAAAGCGGGATGCCTGTTGGATTGTATCCTTTATGGCGTCCACCGCAACACAAGGCTCTAGGTAGGTCAGCTAGGGCAAGAGCCTGCTGATCTGGCAAGTCCCTTAAGACTTGTTTCAACTGATCTTTCATTGCTTGGCAGACTCCAATCGCTGCTACTGCAGGTTGTGTCACCATGCTTGCTGTAGAGAAAGCAGATTTTAGTAAAGACTCCAATTTTTTATCTATTGGGTCCTTGAACATTGGAACATTATCTACTGGACATGTCAGTGATTTATTTACACAAGAGATGGCTGTGTCCACTGTAGGGACCCTCCATTTTTTTTTTTTTTTTTTTTTTATGAACTTATCCTCCATGGGATAGATCACTGGAAATCTCTTGGGGGGAGTAAATATTTTACAGGATGCTCCCAATCCTGGTAAATAAACCCTTCCAATAAAGGGTGGATTGGGAAGGAACAGACAGTCTGGGGAGCTTTCAGCGAGGAGACAGTAGTGGTTGATGGTTCCGCCAGAGGCATATAAAATGCTGCTCGGACCATGTTAGTCAGAGACTGAACCCATAATCTTTCAGCCTGAGATGCTGAGAAAGGTTCTTCCACTGTTGATTCCTCTATAACTTTATCAACCTCACCTGATCCCCTTCAGGTAGGTCGATCTCTGGGACTGTTCCTCCACTAACAGGCACTCTGCAGGAGGAGACGGAGATCGGACGCGCTTTTCCTGTGACAGGGAAGCAGCGATCAATGCTGTTAATCTCTCTTCCAATCCTCCCAGAGTTGAGGATAAAACCTCCTCTGTTATATATATAGGAGCAGGTGGACTGGGGACAGCCGCAGTACCAGGTACTCCTGCGGGGTTCCTACGGCTACTGACCTCTGAAATTTCAGGGAAGATTGGCGCAGTACAGCATGCCCAAAATCCTCAGAGCCCGACGGAGACCCCTTTCGCTTCTTGGAAGATCTATTTCCAGAGCGTCTGGACGACATATCCTATAAGCACAAAGCTGAGGTATTCCCGTCGTCATACACCAATTTTGCTGGTAATAGTCTAACACAGTTGCTGCTATATACCAGCTGGTGTCCACTAAAGTGCCTTTCTATGGGGATGCCTGCATCAACCGCCTCTGTGTGCCACTGTTTGTTGCTAGCTCTGTTTGCATCCAGCTGACACTTGTACTGTGTCTTTATACAAGCTGGGAGGCCTGCACATGCGCAGAAGCGCCGTGGCGCGCATCGAGCGTCATCCACCCGCCCCGCCCCTTTTTTTTCATAGGAGGCGCGTGCACGCGCCCGCGCGCCATTGGCGCCCTTTTCGAAAATCAAACAGGGACTAGGAGCCAGGGCCCTTTTTGCCGGAGGGCCTGTGCGGTGGATGAGCGCAGCAACAGGGCAGAGGAAGTGGATTCCCACAGAGAAAATTACCAACTGCCTGGATCTTTTGACTTGAGAAAACCAAAGATCCACATGACAAGAAAAATGGACTACAGCGGCCTCTAGTGGTTTAACACAGGTACCGCGGTCCTCTTTTTTTTTTTTTTTTCTTGACTACTATTAAAATTTTACATTTTCAGTAGTTACAGGCATACACAGATATTAGCGGGAATACCGTTAGGTAACAGACAGAAAGACAAATTAGGCTTGGGGGTCCCCCAATAGAACCAAGTTCCTGGGGGCCCCCACTTACCTGATCCCCGCCGCAGGACTTTGTTTGGTCCACAGAAGCCCAAACTTCACCTATCACGGCAGGCATTGTAATTAAACCTTCAGGGACCGGGTTCCCAAGGATTCCACTCCCCTGGACCTGTATAGCACCCTGCACAGACAACATCTTGGTCGTGGGTATGACCAGAGCTCTGGATCCCAGGGTCCAACCCTCCTAAGAGAGGCATTACAGGCAAAACCTTGCTCTTCTGCTGCAAGGCCCGGGTACCGACCGTTTAGCTATGAAGCTTTTTTGGTGGGATCCGGAACAGCTTACTAAGGTCCAAAAGAACCTGTACGCAAGCCCAGTGAAAACACATGTTACTATTTGGCCAACACCTTAGACACTGGCAAAAAACTGAGGTGCTCCCGGATGGGAGGGGCTTATATAGGGGAGGGTACTTCCGGTTTGGAAGTGGCCAGTGCCAGCACCTGAAGGTAATCTATATAACCCATTAGTAATGACTAAGTCGCTCTGTGTCCCGTGATGTACGAAAAAGAAAGAGGCCACTGCCATCAGGGAACACCATTTCCATAAAGGGGTGTGTGTACCTGGTCAGCAACAATGTTTAGGTAGGTGGTACGTGTCAAGTAATATCCACATGAATGGCAGGACGCAAGGTTTCCCCAGCAAAACATTGCCCAAAGCATCACACTGCCTCCGCTGGCTTGCCTTCTTCCCATATGGCACCAGGATGCAGTCTCTTCCACAAGTAAATGATGCACACACATCTGGCCATCCACATGATGTAAACGTGATTCATCAGACCAGACTACCTTCTTCCATTGCTCTGTGGTCCAGTTATGATGCTCAAGTGACCCATTGTAGGTGTTTTTGGCTGTGGACACAGGTCAGCATGGGCACCCTGACCGGTCTGAGGCTTCAACTTGAATCTAATACATTTCTTCTGGTTCACTGGAAGTAGGCCAAGAAAGGCTTTCAGAGTGCGTCAGAATAAGACTACAGTCCTTTGACAGTCATGCTTTGCTGTACCATATTTGCACTCATAACCAAATCTCAATTGTACACAATGCTTTTCAAGAGGCTGCAATGGGGCAGTGGTGTTCATTTTATTTATTTGAATGATTAAAGATTTACATAAATTAGAATAGGCCAGCGCTATGAATAAGTACAGTCAACATTCATAAAATGTCCCGACCACGTCATCCATTCACAGTATTCTGACCGAGTTTGCACCCGTCGGTTTATAGTTCTCAATGAACTACCATGGCGCTGTTGAGCACTCTCGTAGTTCATTCTCTCTTTTAGTCAGCGTGTATCTGCCGGCTCGTATGAGCAGAGAGATACACTGACAAGTCTGCAGGAGTTCTGCATGGCACCCATGATCTGCTGATCATGGGTAGGGGGACCTCATGGAGGGGGGGGGGGGGACATGTGTAAGTTCACCTTACAGAGTTTTCTGTAAAGGTGAACTTAGGGCACTTTCACACTGGGGCATGCGTCAGCGGTAAACCGCCGCTATTTTTAGCAACGTTTTACCATCGTTTTTGCTGTGCTTTTCAGCCGTTAGCGGGGCACTTTTAACCCCCGCTAACGGTCGAAAAAGCATTAAAAGCACCCGCAAAGTGCTGCTGCAGCGGCGCTTTGCCAGCCCTTCAGCAGTACTGCCCATTGATTTCAATAGGTAGGGGCGCTGTAGGAGCGGTGTATACACCGCTTCTACAGCGCCTCAAAGATGCTGCTTGCAGGACTTTTTTTAGTGTCCTGCCAGCGCACCGCTCCAGTGTGAAAGCACTCGGGCTTTCACACTGGAGAGGCGCTTTACAGGCGCTATTTTTAGCGCTATAGCTCCTGTAAAGTTCCTCAGTTTGAAAGTAGCCTTACTATTACCTTTCATATTCAGTTACCTTTCATCCCTACTGTAAAATATGGAGGTTGGATCTCTGATGTTTACTGCTGCATAGGTAATTTAGTCACAATTGATGGCAAAAAGAATGCAGCATATTATCAGAAAATGTTGGGAGCAAAAAAGAATCTAAGTTTAGCCCAGATGCTTCTGACCAGTGTTGGAGATGTAGTGGTGGACGAGGAACATTACTACACATATTTTGGACATGTCCAAAGATTAGACAATACTGGTCAAAAGTGCGAAAGATAATGCAAAAATTTACAACAGACCAAATACAAGACGAGCCTGCTTTTTTCCTACTACACCTCTCAGAAACCCCAACACAGATATATAAAAACTCAGTACTATGTTATATGGTTAACGAAGCAAAGGCGTGTATTGCACGCCGCTGGAAGGACCCTAGACCACCTTCAATTGAAGAATGGCTAAATAGGGTCAGGAAGGTAGGGGCCATAGAGGATATGGTCCTGTCGGCCCAAGATAGAAAAGATCAATATACTAAAATCTGGACGATATGGAATCTGTTTACTGAATCGGAAGAAGGAAGGAGGCTGATGAAAAGGCAATAGCCTAGTTAAGGAAGGGTAACGGGGGAGAGGGAGGAAGGAGGAAGGGGGAAAAGAAGTAAAATAAAAAAGGGGCAGATGGGAAGGCGGGAGACAAGAAGAATGAAGAGAAGGGGGACGAGGGAAGTAATAATATTAGGTACATAGTATAAAGTTTCTTGTACCCCTAATATGAATGATTAAGGGAGATGAAAAAGGAGAAAAACATGAAATAGTAATGTTTAAAAGTACTCCTTGTGCCCAATGGGATACGCGGAAAGAATATAGCATGGTCAGGTTAACTGAAGGAGACGTATACATTGGGTGATGGGGGATTGGAATGAGAGTTTTCCTGTGGTCGGATCTCTTTGGGGTACCTCTCTCCTCGCCACTTGTTACTTATCTGCTTCCCCTCCTTGCCGCCCCCAAACCGGCCATATTCGGGGGGGGGGGGGGGGGGGGTATTGAGGGGAAGGGAGGAGGAATATGTATAAAATGGAAGGTAAAATTATATCCTATTGTCTGTCACATATTTGAAATATAAATAAAGAATGAGAAAAAAAAAAAGAAAGTAGCCTTACTATTACCTTTCATATTCAGTTACCTTTCATCCCTACTGTAAAATATGGAGGTTGGATCTCTGATGTTTACTGCTGCATAGGTAATTTAGTCACAATTGATGGCAAAAAGAATGCAGCATATTATCAGAAAATGTTGGGAGCAAAATTGGCATGTAAACAGCCCATGAACTGTGCACAGGGCAATACTAGGACTCTCCCACATAATGAGGCTAAAATTATCAGATAACAGAAAAAAGTAAACGTTTTTGAGTAGTCATTACACTCTGACCTCAACATCATTAAGGCACTTTGGGAAGATTTTAAATATGCAGATTATGCTGGACAACCTAATAATTCACAGGACCCGGAGGCTTTTTGGCAAAACGAGAACAGGAAGCTTTACCTTGGGAAATAAAAAACGGGCTTCATCAAAAAAAAGGCTGCAAGCTGTCACTGAGGCTATATGGGGCAATACACGATATGAAGACCTATGGGTATGAAAACTTTTGAAGAGGAACATTTTTATAATTTCCTTTACGGATATGGTTTAATTTATTGTTCTATTCTGTGATGCCCAATAGTTTAATTCAGGGTTTCTCAACTTTACAGTCAAGGCACCCTTGAAAAGTATTTTCAGTCTCGGGGCAGCCCAGTTAAGGCTTAGTTTACATTACTGCGTGTCGGGGAATGCTCACAAAATCACGTGGGTTCCTGACACGCAGACAAACACACAAGAATGAATTGGGAAATTCTACATAGAGATTGTGAAGGGGGTTGAATTCAAGATCACGATTTTTTAATGATTAATTGTGCAGCTCTACCCAAAGTCTGCTCCCACTGACCCATATGCGAACACTGTGTCCTGTAGTGACACAGAAGTCAGCTGGGAGGGAACCACTGGGAACTGCGGAGGACACAGAAAATGGTAAGACATAAGGAGTGGCAACAAGGATATCAGCCTGAAAGATATTACTTACCATATACAACAGGAAAGACTGTCCCTCTTATGCCCGATGCAGGACAATGCATATTCTTTCCATTTAAATACACATTTAATTCTACATGATCATAAGAAATGCCCTAAAAAATAAGGGACAATTTTATTAGTCATTGTTTAATGGAGAAATAAATATAAAAACTACTAAATAAACATATGCAACAATGTTGATTTGTATTGCCCAAACTGTATAATGAAATAAAGTTACAGCACAACTGAAAAAGTATGGCTTTTTGCCCCAAAACAATTCTATTACCACATAGGACTTAAAGCACAAAAATAAAAAAAATCCTTTGCCCAACAAAACTAAAACTAAAAATGCAATGCTAACCTTGAATCTGCAGCAGTCCCCATCAGAGGTTTCATTTGCCACTAGATGCCACCACACATCCAGTTGATGGCCAGAACTCAACTTCGTTCCTCTGATCCCAGACTGTCATACATGCAACTCCAAGGGATGCGCCATCACATCTGCGTGGGCTCAGTAGTATTCAGAGCAAGAGTAGGGACCACCCACCACCATACCACGAAAGAAGAGGAAGGACTCATGTCATTACCAGGCCCTCTGTAAAATTGGGCATGCGTGTGTGTATTGTGGGGGGTGAGAACATTTAAAAAAACTGGAAATTTGTTTTAAAGTGGCTCTACACTGTATCTGAACACCAAACAAAAACACAAATTTTTAGTGCTCAGAGCAACCCAACCCCCCAAATCAATCCACTCCCTAGAATTTCTGGCCAGTTACTCGAGTAAGGGCAGATGATTCATGTAGCATTTACTGAAATCCATCAGCCCTTAGCTCAGGCACACAAGCAGGAGGGTGTGCTTAGCTGAGAAAGCCCTTCCTCTCCTCATGAAAACTCCTGTGATGCATGACATCATTTGCCTAGTCATAGAAACAAGGAAGTAACTGAAGAAATAAATAAAAATAGTTTTAAACAAGTAAATATAATATACCTTCCTATCTATTTACTAATGCTAGCAGCAAAAAGATTCAAAATAGTCAATGTTGATTGAGAGAGTGAAGTGCCACTTTAAGGCCTCATGCCCACGGACGTATTTACAGCTTCTTTTAGGAGCATTTTTCACAGCTTAAAAATGCCTCTCCATGTTAGCCTATGGCCTTGAAAGAGCCTCTCCTTTCACTCCAATGTGAAAGCCCGAGGGCTTTCACACTGGAGCGGTGCGCTGGCAGGGCGGTAAAAAAAAGTCCTGCTAGCCGCATCTTTGAAGCGCTGTAGGAGTGGTGTATACACGGCTCCTAAAGCGCCCCTGCTCATTGAAATCAATGGGCAGCGCTGCCGAACCACCGGCAAAGAGACACTGCAGCGGCGCTTTGCGGGCGGTTTTAAGCCTTTTTCGGCCTCTAGCAGGGGTTAAAAGCACCCCTCTAGTGCCGCAAAAACAACGGTAAAGCGCCGCTAAAAATAGCGGAGCTATACCAACGACGCCTGGCGCTGCTCAGTGTGAAAGCAGCCTTAGCTTACCAATTAACGATTAGGGCAGTTTGCACCACGTATTACATTTAGTCTTATATTTATATAGCAATGGAAGGAGATTACCCAAGTACTACTGAATATGGGGTGTCACTTTTACTCCTAGGTATGTAAAGGCGCTCACTATGTTATTTGTAAGGCACACTACAGGACAGGCTATGACAGGGAACCCAATGCTGAATTAGTGACTGGATTCCAGAAAATAAAATAGTATTCCCAAGGAAAGAAGGGTGTCATCAGTGTAAACAATCTGTATACTTCTACTGAGTCAGTAGCTCAAAGTACTAAAGCTGTTGAATTAGCAAATCAAATGAATAAAAATAGGATTTTTATAACAGCTTACCTGTAAAATCCTTTTCTTGGAGTACACCACGGGACACAGAGCTAGTCATTACATAATGGGTTAAGGGTCACCAGCGGTGATTGGACACTGGCACAACCAATGGAAGACAGTTCCCCTCCATATAACCCCTCCCATCAGGGAAGTACCTCAGTTTTGTAGCAAAGCAGTAAGGTTCCCATAAGAAGGGGGGGACCTCTGTGTCCCGTGGTGTACTCCAAGAAAAGGATTTTACAGGTAAGCTGTTATAAAAATCCTATTTTCTTTATCGTACACCACGGGACACAGAGCTAGTCATTACATAATGGGACGTCCCAGAGCAATGCTCATATGAAGGGGGGGAGACACAGATCAAAACAGGCCGCTTGCGGACCAGAAGCCCTATACTGCTGCCTGCAGCACACTTCGCCCAAAGGCGGAATCCTCATGTCCTTTCACATCTATTTGATAGAATTTGGAAAATGTATGGACTGAAGACCAAGTTGCAGCTTTACAGATCTGAGCCATCGAAGCCTGGTGGTGCACTGCCCATGAAGCACCTATCGCCCTGGTAGAGTGCGCCTTAACAGGAAAAGGAGGAGTCCTGTTTTTTAAACCATAAGCTTGAATAATTACTTGTCTAATCCACCTGGAAATGGTGGATTTTGATACCGCTTGGCCCTTCTTGGGCCCATCTGGTAAAATAAACAAAACATCTGTTTTACGTATCTGAGCGGTTGCTTGCAGATACACCTTTACCGCTCTCACTGGATCTAGAGAGTGTAATAATTTTTCCCCCGCCGTCCGCGGGTTTGGAAAAAAGGAAGGCAGAACAATGTCTTGATTCAAGTGAAAAGCCGACACCACCTTAGGTAGAAAAGCCGGATCGGGTCGTAGTACGATTTTGTCCTTGTGACAAATTAGATAAGGCTCTTTACAAGAAAGAGCTGCTAGCTCTGATACTCTCCTAGCAGAAGCTATAGCAATCAGAAAGGCCAACTTCCTACTTAATATAATTAAAGGAATATGGCGAATAGGTTCAAAAGGTTGCTTTTGCAACACTGACAATACCAAATTCAAATCCCATGGACACAAGGGAGTCCTAACTGGAGGATTTATCCTCAGTACCCCCCTTAATGAATGTCCGAACTAGGGAGTGAGATGCCAATGGTCTCTGAAAGAAGACTGATAGCACCATCAAAGGGCAAATATCGGCTCTAAGGGCTAAATTCATATCCACTCCTAACTGGCAAAAAGCAAGAATCCTACTTATTTCATACTTCTGAGGATTCCAACATCTGGATTCACACCAGGAAACGTATGCTCTCCAGACTCTCTGATAGATGAGTCTGGAGGCTGGCTTTCTAGCATTAATGAGCGTAGAAAGAGCCGGACCAGAGACCCCTCTCTTTTTAAAAATGTGGGTCTCAGCAGCCAGGCCGTCAACTTTAGCCTTTGTAAGGAAGGGTGGAATACTGGACCCTGTGACAGCAGGTCGTGTCGGAGTGGAAACTTCCAGGGCCTTCCTATCGCCGTTTTTACAATCTCGGCGTACCAAGGCCTCCTGGGCCAGTTTGGGGCCACTAGGATTACTGGTATTCCCTCCTCCTTGATCCTGCGAAGCAGTCTTTGTAGAAGAGGGATCGGAGGGAATGCCTAGATCAGTGAGAACTGATTCCATGGAGTTATTAGAGCGTCTGTATTATTAGAGCGTCTGTCCCGTAGGCTAGAGGATCTCTCGTTCTGGACACAAAGTTGTCCAATTTCTTGTTGAACCTGGCAGCTAGCAGGTCTACATCTGGGTTTCCCCATCTCAGACATATGGCCTGAAAGATCTCGGGGTGAAGAGACCACTCCCTGGTAGCAGCTGCTGACGACTCAGGTAGTCTGCTTGCCAATTTTCCATCCCTGGAATGAAGATTGCAGAAAGGCAAGGTACATGCTCTTCTGCCCATGCCAGGATCCGGTTCACCTCTTTGGGCTGCCCGACTGCGGGTGCCTCCTTGGTGATTGATGTAAGCTACTGCAGTAGCATTGTCGGATTGAACCCGAACTGGGTAGCCCTGTAACCTGTATGTCCAGGTTTTGAGGGCTAGATATACCGCCCGGATCTCTAGCACATTGATGGGCAGGATCCCCTGAGTCTTGGCCCAGGTTCCCTGGGTAGAAGCCTCCTCGAATACTGCACCCCAGTCCGATAGGCTGGCATCCCTAGATACCACCTTCCAGGCCACTGGGAGGAAGGACTTTCCCTTCCGTAAATTCCTGGCTTCTAGCCACCAATCGAAGCTGTGGCGTACTTGTGAGGACAGGCGCATGGGTATATCCAGAGCTTGGCTCTTCCTGTTCCAGGAAGCTAAAATATTGCCTTGAAGTAGTCTCGAATGAAACTGGGCGTAAGGGACCGCCTCGAAGGAGGCTACCATCTTTCCCAATAGTCTCATGCAAAGGCGAATAGACGGCCTCTCGTTTGCTTTGACCTTGTGGATCAGGTCTTTCAGAGACTGTATCTTCGGTTCTGGCAGGTATACCCCGTTTTGGGCTGTATCTATGATCATGCCCAGGTACCCTATCCTTCTTTGGGCCTGGAGAGAGGATTTTTGTAAATTTATAATCCATCCTAAATGCTCCAGGTATCCTACTGTAGTGTGTACAGCGTGACCCAATCCGTCCTTTGACTGATCTATTACTAGTAGATCGTCCAGATAGGCTGTTACCGCAATGCCCCGTGTTCTTAGGTTTGCTAACAGAGGAGCTAGCACCTTTGTGAATACTATGGGCGCGGTGGCTACACCAAACGGCAGAGCCACAAATTGAAAGTGGCGATCTTCTACCGCAAACCTTAGGAATCTTTGGTGAGCGGGGAGGATGGGTATGTGTAAATGTGCGTCCTTGATATCTATGGGCGCCATGAATTTTCCGCCCTTTAAAGTGGTGGCCACGGATCGGATCGTTTCCATTCGAAAATGGCGATCGTTCAGGAACCGATTTAGGGATTTTAGATCCAGGATGGGTCTGACATCTCCATTTGGCTTTGGAATCACAAAGAGGTTTGAGTAAAAACCTGAACCTCGCTCTTTTTGGGGTACGTCTGTAACTACCCCTTGAGCCATTAAGTGATTCAAACCTTTGAAGAAGGATTCTCTTTTTTGTGGATCCTTGGAGAGTCTTGAACCTCGGAATTGAGAAGATGGGATCTCTCGAAATTCCAGTTTGTACCCTGAGGATATTGTGGATACTACCCAATTGTCCTGGATTTCTGACCACCAAGTTGCTCAGAACTGACAAAGCCTTCCTCCCACTCGGCCGAGCGGGGGCGCCCCTTCACTGAGAGGCTTTGGGGCTTGCTTATTAGCTCTTGCACCCCACGGCTTCTTGTTCTTCTGAGCTTGCCCCTTGGCTTTTGTGGGCGGCTAAAACAGGCCGCCGCCACTGGTTGGAGTCAGATTTCCCGGGAGCTGGGGAGAGAGCGTTTAAAACAAGATCTCTTGTTTTCCTTTCTCTCAGGTAAAAGTAGTTTTACCACTTGATCTTCTGTATATATTTTTCTAAATCTTCCCCAAATAGGCGTTCGCCATGGAACGGGAACTTGCCAACAGCTTTTTGCATGGGGTCTCCGCTGACCAATGCTTAAGCCAAAGTACTCTGCGCATCTGTACCAGCTGGAGTGTAAGGCGTGATGCCTGTATGATAGAATCTCTCATGGCATCCACTGTGAAGCATAAGGCTTTAGGCAAATTTTCCCAATTTCTAGCCTGCTCTGAAGGCAGTTCCTTCAGCCCCTGCTTTACCTGTTGGCTGATGACCTGACACATACCGACTGCTGCTACTGCAGGTTGGGTAATTGAGCCGGCCAAAAGGAAGGAGGATTTCAACTTCCTCTCAGAAGGATCTTTTAAACCCTTGTACATTATCCACCGGACATGTCAGGTTTTTATTTACACAAGAAATAGCCGCAACTACCGCAGGCAGGCTCCATTTCTTTAAAAAAAAAAAAATTCCCCCATAGGATAAAGAATGTTAAACCTTTTTGGAGGTGAGAAACGCTTATCTGGATGTTGCCAGTTTGCGTATAATAGATCCTCTAGTAACGGATGAACCGGGAAGGAGCATGCACCTTGCAGGGATCTTAATGACCCTAGGGAGGAGACAGGTAATTCCGTTACCTCCGCAGAGGTTAACTTAAATGCAGTGCTATAGCATTGTACCTGTGACCTTAAAATCTGGCTCCTCATCCTCTGCTGATGTAGCCTCCTCCTCCTCATCCTCCTCCCTCAGGTACTTCTGAAGGGAGGTCCAATACTGGAAGAGACCTGCTTCGCTTATTGTCCCTTTTTAGAGGACTTAGCGATTAAGGTAGCAATTTTTTCCTCCAGATTGTTTAGGACAGCTGATAAAGTGTCCTCAGTGACATATACAGGCCCAGGCTTCACTGGGGAAGCCGCCATACCTGACAGAGGTAATGGCTCATCCTGAACAGGTGCATTTAGCAACACAGGAGAGAAAGGTACCGAGTCAGCACAGTTAGAGCCTCCTCTCAGGCGGTGGTGCTTTCTTATCTCTTTTTGTCCGTATTACTTCCCCTGGAAGGCTTACTGTTTAGACAAAATACAAGGTACCTAAATGCATATACTACCGTTTTTAGTTTAGCAAATACATTAAGTATGCAACTTTTAACACATAACTATGCATAACATGGATGTCTTCTAGGAAGTACCCAATCCAACCACATGGAGTCTTACGTCCCTGTATAGCTGCTGTGTTTCTCTGCCAGGAATAAGAGAACTAACGAGCTTGCTTGCTGCTGCAGTGCTTCTCACACTGACAGTCTTTTAAATTTGGCGCCGTTTCTGTGCCTGCGCGCGCCACGTGCCCGCGCACGCCCCCCCCTCCGATAAAGCGCGCTCCCGCGCGCAGCGCGCGGCCCTTAGCGCTACGGCGGTGGCCATAGTGAGAGAGGACTCTCATCAGCCCTTGTTCCCACTTACCTGCATCTGCAGGTGTCTGGTCGGCCACCGAAAGGAGGATCGGGGTGCCCCAGCAAGCTCAGCAGCGGAGGTGACGAGCAGTGTACTTCGCCGAAGCCGACACTGAACAGAGTGAGGTGAGTATATTCAGCTCTTTACTCCCCCCAGTGGTGGAAAAAAAGAAGACATCCACTTTTTGAAAAAGGTCCCAACCTAGTTATGGACCTTCTAATCTCACCTTATCCACGCCGCAGGTTTTTCTGCTGAAAGATTTCAGACAGATACCAAACTTCACCCTTCACGGTGGGCTATGTGTGCCAACCTTCAGGGATATGGGTTCCTATTTAAAGGATACCTCTCCCCTGGGCCTTGTACAAGACTCTTACCAGGACTTTATAGCGAAATAGCGAAAGTGCTGGATCTTAGAGCCCAGTCCTCCGAAGAGAGACATTACAGGCGACGCCTCATGGTGAGGCCCGGATCCCATCCAGATTCAGCTCATTTGTAGGCGTCTTGGATGGATCCGAAAGCATAGCTCTTTTACCCCCAGAGGGTCTCTTTGGTAGAGCTTTCCTTTAGCACCTCCTAACGCGTCCAACACCTTTCGACACTGGCGAAAAAACTGAGGTACTTCCCTGATGGGAGGGGTTATATGGAGGGGAACTGTCTTCCATTGGTTGTGCCAGTGTCCAATCACCGCTGGTGACCCTTAACCCATTATGTAATGACTAGCTCTGTGTCCCGTGGTGTACGATAAAGAAAACCTTATAAATGAGTGGAACTCCACTTTAAAAGTGATTGCAAAGTCTTTAAAATAATAAACATGTTATACTTACCTGCACTGTGCAGTTGGTTTTCCATCCTCTTCTTCTGTGATCTGGCCCCTCCCTCCTGTTGAGTGCCACCACAGCAAGCATCTTGCTGTGGGGGGGGGGGGGGGGCACCAGAGCCGAATCACAGCTCCCTGTGCCCATTCAGACAAGGAGCCGTGACCCGGCTCCTGTCCCCTATCTGTCCTGATTGGCTGACTGACTGCAGCGGGAGGCAGTCGCTTCACGCTGCTGTCTAAGCCAACGAGGAGGGGAGTCCTGGGCAGCCGAGACACATATACATACAATATATATATATATATATATATATATATATATATATATATATATATATATATACACACACACACACACACACATACACACACACATATACACATACATACACACACCTATTTTTTCAGCCTGGTCTGGTCACATGATCTTCCATGTCAACCAGCTGCTGCTGCAGGGGAGAGGAAAGAGCACTCAACAGCTAGGATTGCCCAGGAGCAGCAAATGTCACTCATAGGCTTCAATGGTACATCTGTTATTGGCACTCCCACCTCTTCTCTGCAGCCGCCATGAACTAACATAGGGGAGCCGATCATGCGACCGTGCTGAAGCAGAGCAGACTGAAAATAAGTTAGTACAGACAACAATTGAACATTCTGGCACAGAAACAGTATAGCACCTAGTGCAAAGGGTTGCACTCACCACTACATCGCCCTCTTGTGGAAGGCTGTTGGCAGGTAGCCTATTCTTCTCCTCGTTGTTGTGATAGATGGCTCCATCATTTCTCATCACAAGACTGTGCACATCTCTTCCTAATGGAATCGGGTTAAGGTTGGCTTTTTGGGTTGCAACACCAACTCCCCAGACACCTGTAATCATTGGAAAAAGCAAGTTTATATCAACAGCCTTATTAAGGGTTTTCATTGCTATTGTTTCATTCCATTGTTTACAAAAACATCACAATTTAAAGTATTTCTTGCAAAGAAGCACAATTCAATTTTAAAGGACTCCTGAAAACCGGTGGCAAAAAACCCCCCCAAAAAACAGAATTAGTTTAGATGTTCAGGCATTTTTTTTTTTTAACTGATGTGAATGTAGCTTTCAATTAGCCTGTACAGAAAGTTGCATAAATATCAGCAAACAAGAGCCACATTTAAAGTAGTTGTAAATCCAGTTACACCACTTGTACCTACAGGTAAGCCTTTAATAAGGCTTACCTGTAGGTACTGTAAATATCGCCTAAACCTGCAAGGTTTAGGAGATATTTACCACATACGCTCGCTGCGTTTCCCTGCATCGCATTGCACTGTAAGGCAATCACACATGTCCGTGTGATCTCCTGCAATTGTCAATGCTAGATTAAGGACATCCCGAAACAGATAACACACAGTGCGATTGCCAGAACATCCGATGCAATTCAGGTGCAGAAAAAAAAAAAAAAAAAAAGGAATCCTGCACCATTTTGGTGCATACAAAATGTGATGTGCATTGAAATGCGGTGCAATTTCTGTGCGATTCACATGCAGCGTTTTCCGCTCATCAGTGTAATCCTAAGCTCAGGCTGCAGATAATTATTAACTTGAACTACCCCACTAAGAAAGCACAACATGGAGACATTTAATGCTGTATTAAAATAACCAACAACACAGCTTAAACCAGAAAGATTCTGTGAAGAAGTAATGTGAAAGAGGAAATAAAAAATAAATAAATACATGAACACCTTAGTGATATCTACGTCTGAATTCATAAGCATTTAGAATGACTTCTATAGCTTAGTGAATTTACCTTTTAATAATACTGTCTAGACCAGTGATGGCGAACCTTGGCAGCCCAGATGTTTTGGAACTACATTTCCCATGATGCTCACCTATAGTGCATGAGCATCATGGGAAATGTATTCCCAAAACATCTGGGGTGCCAAGGTTCACCATCACTGGTCTAGACAGTAATCTAATCACTTAAAGGGATTGTAAAGGTTCGTTTTTTATTTTCTAAATAGGTTCCTTTAAGCTAGTGCATTGTTGGTTCACTTACCTTTTCCTTAGATTTCCCTTCTAAATATTTTTTTTCTTTGTCTGAATTTCTCACTTCCTGTTCCTCCTCAGTAAGCTGTTCAGTAAGCTGTTCTGGCTGACTCCACACCACTCGGATGATGGTGTGAAGCTTACTGAGGAGAAACAGGAAGTGAGAAATTCAGACAAAGAAAAAAAACATTTAGAAGGGAAATCAAAGGAAAAGGTAAGTGAACCAACAATACACTAGCTTAAATGAACCTATTTAGAAAATAAAAAACGAACCTTTACGACCCCTTTAATGTGTTCACAAATCTGCATGCCGAAGAAAAAAAAAAAAAATCACTGTGTGCACAATGTATATTGTGTAGTGAAGCGTTTAGTTTAGATCCCATTGTCTTGTTATTTTTTTACTTCTTTACCACCTTCATCATTAGCTCACAATGGCCCTTGTACACAGAATTGTTTAAACATCTTGCTGGCCGCATATTCATTAGTGCAAAGCTAGAGAAGTGTTTTAGCAGACTAACACTTATGTGCTTATTTTTACTTTTCTAAGAAAAAGAGGCGTTAAATTAGGACGGTACAATTTTTACTGCACAGGAATGCAGTCCTTCCAGATTATTCACACTAGAGCTGACGATTAATTGTGCAGCTCTAGTACACACGGGCCGAATGTCGGGCGGCAACGGTCAGTTCAATAGAAGCTGGCCGACAATCTGCACGTATGTACTGAAGTCGGCCAGGCTTCTGTCAAAGAGGCATGACCGAAAAAAAGTCTGCCGATCAGCTCCCTCACAGCCATTGGCCGGAGTGTTCTGACGGGGAAGCCATCTCACTGTCAGAACACAATAGAACAGCAGGGGAGTTTGCTGTACCAACGTCGGGCAATTAGTACAGCGGCTGTCAGGGTTTGTTGCCATGCTTGGTTAAATAAAACAAAAACAAACCTACCGTATGTGTGAGAACTAGGCTTAAGGCTAGCCACACCAGCATAAATTTATCTTGTTGTTCAGCCCCCAGAATGAACACGAGAAATCGAATAGATTCCTCCATCCACAATAAAAACAGCATGCTTGGAAGGATCTCCGGCTGTCAGAATACATGACCAGTTAAGCAGCCCATAGATTGTGCAATTTTATTTCCTTCCACCATAGTGGAAGGAAAGAAAAATATTTCTTGATCCCCCCCGCACAGTCATTGCTGATAGGAGAATCCTTCTCAGAGCGCTAAAGTGTTCTGCTGGTGGGGAGCCTTCCCTGCTGTTCAGAACACAATGATCACTGCTAGCTGCTATATCCACCGGCAGTGATCGCATGAAAAAAAATCCGGGGGGTGTGGCTTGCCTGAGGAGAAGATGGCTGCTCAATTCCTCTGCTCCATCAGACATCGGCCTATTTCAACTTTTATTGGGGACTACAGTTGTTCGTTCGTACATTGACATGGGAACTTCATCCCGTGGTACCTTTGGATCCAGATCTCGTTCTCCGAGAGAACCGGGAGGTCACGTCAATGCAACTATTCCGGATATGTTCCGGACTCACAGAGCTAATATGGCGGCGCTCTCCTCAGCATCCTCTCAGGGACATGACGACATCGTCTTATCTCCGACTACACCACCTCCTCCTCGTATGGCAATCACCTCACCGGATCATCAACAACCGAGTCTTAATGACCTCAGAACAGTGGCGGCAGATATT
Organism: Rana muscosa; assembly: GCA_029206835.1. Lineage (NCBI taxonomy): Eukaryota > Metazoa > Chordata > Amphibia > Anura > Ranidae > Rana > Rana muscosa. Next base: position 996,330,983 of record CM055117.1, on the reverse strand, counting down.
AAAGATACGTTATCTGCAGCCATCACTGATCTGCGCCATGAATTACAGGCCATTGCGGGGAGAGTTCGTGAGGTAGAAGAGGCGGCTGTACAACAACAGACGGAGATAACGACGGTTCGCCACACGACTGATAAACATACCATGCAACTCCGAGATTTACAGCGACATGTGGAAGAATTAGATAACCGAGGAAGATGCCATAACCTACGGGTACGAGGTCTTCCCGAAAGTGTCACCTCAGAACAGATTGTCCCCACAGTGACGGCCATATTTAATCAGATTCTTGACAAACCCCGCCAAACACCTATAGACATGGAACGTATACATAGAGCTCTAAGACCAAGAGGTAAAGATTCAGATCCTCCTCGTGATATAATATGTTGCTTGACTGATTTTAAACTTAAAGAGGACATTCTCAGAAAAGCTCGGAACAAGTTGGATCTGGATCATGATGGCTGTGCCATTTATATATATATCAGGATTTGTCGGCCATCACATTGAAACATCTCAGGGACCTCCGTCCTTTGTTAGAAGTCCTAAAGAGCAAGAACATCCAATATCGTTGGAAATTTCCCTTCGGCCTAACGGCGACTCATTTGGGACGTACCGCTTTATTGAGAGTACCCGAGGAAATGGAGGACTTCTGCCACACTTTGGATATTCCGTTGGTTGCAGTACCGAATTGGTATGCAGATTTTTCTATTGCCGGATCGGTCCGTCGGAGGGATAGAGAGGAACCTATGGAAGCTCTAAATACGCGTTTTCGCAGGAGACGTTCTCCTTCATCTTCTCGATTGATTTCTACTATGATGTCCCAACATCAACCTCGTAGTCCTACTGTAGCGCCTTTGCCTCGTAGAGCTCGTCGGGACCATTGAGATGTCCCTATGATATATGCTTTTTACGGTTGGATAAGTTTGAAACTGTTTGTACTTTTTTCTTTATACCTGTTATGTTCTACATTACGTGCACCGCTTTACATCGCTCCTTGCTATCCCGGATTGATGTATCAGAGGTTCTGAACGACCCAGCTCGTTCTTCTACACGCTCTTTGAATACTGTATCGTGAGGATATGTATACCGCCAAGTGTTCTTTGTGACTCAACTCCTCTGTATGCTTCTCAGACTGAACCCAGGAATTGTAAACAATATACCTGCATTGGTAAGTATTCGCCGCATTGACACATCTGCATCGGGACTTCAGGATTACTGAGACTATACAGTGACGTTTACAATTGCTTCTGCATAGACTGTTTTACTCTCATCCCCAGAATTGGGGATCAGTGACATTATTGACTTTTGGTGTAAGTATCTCACGAGTTGTACTTCTGATCTTTGGATTACACGCCGGAGTTTTGTTGGACTGCACTGTACCTGTAGTTGTAGGGAGACCTCTCTGGCTTGCAGAGATATGTTTTATTTAAAAAAAAAAAAAAAAAAAAATTTTTAAATATATTAACGCTGCTATATGTGTTTTATTATTTGTTCCTATAAGTTTTGTTTTTTGTGTCATACAGATTCCTGGAATGAGATGTTGCAGATGTGTTGTTTTGAACTTATATTATATTTCACCCTTATCTGTCTCTACACTTTTGCTGATGACAGTTTTTTGAATTTAACAGTGTGACTGAACTGTGGTCCTGCAGTGCCATCTACTGACACGAGAAGGTCATTGACGTTCTTGTCTCCAGCCTTATGGATTAGTAGCCACTAATGTATCACATATATGATATAGACTCCCATTTCCCTTTCACTTAAATTTGATGGTTGTACCAATTTTACTATTATACCCTATACTTTTGGAATGCGATATTCTGACAAGATACTAGCGCACTCTCCTTATGTTCCCCTGTCTGTAGCTCATTTTCTTGGGACTAGTCTTCGCTAATTATACTATCGATATTTATTTGCATGATTGTTCGTTCTCTTGACACACCTTCGACTCTCATTCCCTTAAAGTATTGTTGATGATTACAGGTTTTATTGTGCTCTTTTGTATGTATACTGACTTTTCTCATGGTGCAGTTGTTACTGAATTGTCCTTAATGGGTTTTTCATTATTCAGTTATTATTTTATGGTTTCCTTTTATCAACTTGTATTGCTTTAAGGGATTTTCAAATGGCGTGGGTCATATACTTGTTTTCCGTTCTTACTTTCTCAATTCATATGCAGATTCTTACACAAGCCTGGTACCCCATGAGTTCATATTATAAGCCCTTTTTCCCCTCATGTTTCCTAATATGCCATTTTCAGGCCACTTGTCTGATGGTTTTTGTACATTACATCTTCTTTTCTGGCAAGGTCTCATCCCACACAGTGGCTGTGGTATATATCATATATCACTAAGTGACAAATCTTTTCAGTTGCCACTGAATACCGTCCGGTTTTTGCTCACCTCCCTATTTGGACAGGTGAGCGGGTTCTCTATTGTCTCCGGAATCCCCCTTTCTTTCCCTTAACCCGTTTTTATACACTCTCACCTTTTGCCCCTTGTATATTTATCATTTCCTCTCCACTTTCCTGTACACCCTTTCTTCCCCTGTTTACCAGTATCTGCTTCATCGTTCTGACATATATATCAAGGATTCAAGACCCTTCTCAGTTTTAAAAGACCCATTCTACTGTAGCAATAATGTCCTCTACACCACCAAAGACTGGCACACACCACCTTAAGCTCCTTTCTCTAAATGCAAAGGGACTTAATGTACCGGAGAAACGTTCCCAATTACTTCTTTATATGCATAGACATAAGATAGATATATTGTTTTTACAGGAAACACATTTCCGTACAGATGCAACGCCGAAATTACACAATTACTACTTTCCGATTGCTCACCATTCTACTAACCCGCTCTCCAAATCTAAGGGGGTTTCTATTTTATTAGCTAAGCAATGTCCTTTCCACCTCATTGACACTCTCACAGATGACGAAGGTAGATTTATTTTCTTAAAAGGCACCTACATGGGTAAAACATTTACCCTAGCGAATGTATATGCCCCCAATTCGGGACAAGTTACCTTCTTCCGTAATATTGTGAAGACCCTAGCAACGTTTCAGGAGGGTACTCTTATTTTGGGGGGTGACTTTAACGTCCCTCTAAATCCGCTTCTTGATACCTCTAATGGGAAGTCTATCCTTCCATATGCGGCTCTCCGAGCTATTAAGGCTCAGCTCCAAATACTGTTATTACATGACACATGGCGTACGTTGAACCCTAACGTTAAAGACTTCACCTTTTTCTCTGCCCCACATAACAAATATTCAAGAATTGTCTATTTTTTCATTTCACAGAATGATCTTCCCATTCTACAACGTACCTCTATAGAGTCCATGTTCCTCTCAGATCATCACCCTGTCTCTATAACTATATCATTCCCTGATGTGCCTACCCGTTCACAGTCATGGAGATTAGACCCGTCTCTGCTCACGGACCCATCCATTTCTGCTGAAGTTGAACTTCACATCAAACAATATTTTATGGAAAACGATCCCATTGATACTTCCCCGCTTATTAATTGGGAAGCACACAAATGTGTGATACGTGGTGTTCTTATTGCAGCGGCGGTTAAAAGAAAAAAAGAAAGACAGAAACACTTTAATGGCCTAGCTTGCAAGATCCGTCAACTTGAAAGAGTACATAAACAAACTCAAGCCTTAGACACCTTGAACTCTCTGATTCAATACAGAAATGAGATGCTAGATTTATTGGGCAAACAAGTGAGACGCAGATATATTCTCTCTCGAAAGACTTTCTACGAATACGGTAACAAAGCAAGTAAGTTACTTGCTAGAGCGCTACAGGTCAGGAAAGCTTCTACAACGGTACATTCGCTGACAGATTCTGCGGGTCATAAACTAACATCGACACCTGACATAGCAAATCAGTTTGTCTTGTATTATTCACAACTATATAATCTACCCCAAATGACTACGAGTACCAATGACATTAGGAGGAAACAACTGATCAAAGACTTCCTGAACTTACATGGTCCCACTCCCATCTCGGAATCCTCTTTTCGTGCTCTAGACAAGCCCCTGACTAAAGAAGAAGCCGATATTGCTCTGAAGCAAATGAAGACAGGTAAAAGCCCGGGACCTGACGGACTGACTGCAGGTTATAAAACATACTCGGATATTCTAACCCCTATTTTTATATCGGCCTTTGATGCCTGTGCGTCGCCAGTCAGGCCCCCACGAGATTTATTGACAGCCCACATTGCCGTGATCCCTAAACCTGGTAAAGATTTATCACTTGTTTCGAACTACAGGCCCATCTCGTTGTTGAACGTAGACCTCAAGTGGTATGCAAAAATTTTGGCGAATCGAATCCTTCCCCTACTTCCTGATCTTATACATCTTGATCAAGTCGGTTTTATCCCGGGTAGGGAAGCTAGGGATAACACCCTTAAGGCGCTCAACATTCACCATTGGCTTACGTCTACCGATCGACAGGGTTTTCTGCTGTCCCTCGATGCCGAGAAGGCATTCGACAGAGTGGCTTGGGATTATATGACTGAAACTTTGAATTGTATGGGCTTTCCTCCCCGTTTGATAAATTATATCCTCACACTCTACTCGACTCCCTCTGCGAGGGTCAGGGTCAATGGCCACCTGTCGGATGCCTTCTCTGTCTCAAACGGTACCCGCCAAGGTTGCCCACTATCCCCTTTAATCTTTGTACTTACGTTAGAACCATTACTTAGATGTCTTAGAGCTAATCCTGATATAAGAGGCATAGAAGTTAATCAACGCACTTACAAAATTGCGGCCTACGCGGACGACATACTCCTTTTTTTAACGAATCCATTGACGACTATTCCAAACTTACTTAAGGACCTCGACCATTTTAAATTGCTATCAAACCTCCAAATAAACTTTTCAAAATCAAACGCCCTAAACATTTCACTGCCTCAAGAATTGTGTACACAATGTCAACATAATTTCCCGTTTCATTGGAACAGCAAAGCACTTACATATCTGGGTATACAAATACCTGTTTCCCTATCTGATCTGTACTCTACTAATCACTTACCTTTGCTACAAAAAGTAATACTGGACTTGAAGTGGTCCGTAGGACTTTTTTCTTGGTTTGGAAGGGCAGCCATCATCAAAATGAACATTCTGCCTAAATTGTTGTACTTACTACAAACAGTCCCTGTTAAACTTCCTCCATCTTTTTTTTCAGCTTATAGAAAAGCGTGTACTGATTTTATTTGGGGTGCATTGAGACCTAGAATTAGTTATTCCAGACTCACTGCCCCTAAACTCAAAGGGGGTGTGGGCTTGCCAGATCTAAAAAAATACCAACAAGCTTGCCATTTGACTAGAATCATTGATTGGAACGTCCACTCTGATACTAAAGATTGGGTCCAATTGGAGTCTTCAATGGCTCCTGTCCCTTTGGCACATTCTCCATGGATGGCTCAACATCTTATTCCCTTGACAGTCCGTTCTAATCCTTTAATACAACCTACACTAACCTCCTTCAGAGATGCGTGTACCAAGCACAAGATTTCGTCGATCCTAGGTCCTATGACCCCGCTACGACTGAATCCTGCCTTTACTCCTGGAATGTCAAGGAACTTCTTGGGGGATGTTTGGCCACATTCACATATAAGAGCTGCGCACTTCTTTGAAGGTGACCAATTTATCTCTTACAATAATTTAGCTGCTAAAATGTTGACGGGTACGTTCCCGTTTTGGTCATATGTACGTTCCCGTTTTGGTCATATGTACAAGTTCGACACTTTTTTCAGGCTCTAAAACCTACACCGGATTGGGCAAGACAACATACACCATTTGAAACGCTGTGTTTGAAAACTGAACCACAACGACATCTTATTTCTTGCACATATGCTCTATTATTCTCAGAACATACTTCTGAAGATAATTGGACTTGTCGTAGGTGGGAAGAAGACATTTCTAAAAAACTCACTGAGAGTGATTGGGAAACCATTTATAATCATATTCATAAGGGTACTCTGAAAACCTATGCACAAGAAAATGCTTTTAAAATAGCTTCGAGATGGTACAGAACCCCCCACAAGCTTCACCATTTGTACCCAACTCTTTCTCCGCTATGCTGGAGATGTGGTTTGGAGACTGGTTCGCTCTTACATATTTGGTGGACGTGCCCTAAAATCCAACCCTTTTGGTTGGAGGTCCATAGATACATTAAGAGAATAACCACCTACAATTTAGAATATACACCAGTTAAATTTCTGTTGCATCTCCCCTCGATCCCAAAAAAGGTGTATTTTCGCTCTTTGCCTATGCATATGGTGAACGCTGCTAAAATGTGTATTCCTACTAAATGGCGCTCCCCTAACCCTCCGTCCATGGCAGAGTGGTTCCAACGTATTGGTAAAATTGCAGAAATGGAAGATCTCATCCACCAGGCAAGAGATACGCCTTCCAAATTCACCCATATTTGGTCTTGCTGGATACATTTCACTAATACAGATGAATACAAACGGGTTATTGCACGATAGATCATTATGATTGATAAAGGAGACATTTATGACTGGTAACTCCCCTCCCTCACCTTTTTAACCCCTCTTGCTTTTATTGATACTCCATTTCCCTTTATGCTGCAATATCTGAACACTTTTATTGTATCTATATGACTCTTCTAGCTATATATACTTAAGTTGTTCTTCTAATCCCAGTTAGAAGGCGATTCCTTCTTTTTCATCTCGACACGATTTTTTATTTTTTTTTATCTTAATATTCCTATGGTTTTGTTATATATTTGAGATTCTTTTAATTCTTAGGATTAAGTCCTATAGGGTACAATTCTCACTGATATTTTATCACTATCTTATTGATGTACCTGTTTATGTGGTTTAGTTTTCTTAGATGTGAAGTTATTTTATTTTTCTACTTCATCACATTTGAACTTATCTTTGAGACTGTAAAAATTACATCTGTATTTTATGTGGCGGCTGCGTCCGCATTTATTATCCTTATGTACTTCTGTGTACGCTTACAATAAAAACTTCTCAAAAAAAAAAGAAAAAAATCCAACAGGCTTGTTGCAATAAATCAACTTTGGGTTGAATCTCGGCTGGTCCTTGCTGAACTGGCAGAAATTCAATCCATCCATTGCCGGCTTTACTGCACCTGACTGGATGCAGTCGCTGTTTGGCTGACAATTGTCCACCTGGTATCTCCGATAAGTAATTTTTGTCAAGCCAGGTAAGGCTGACAGGGCCAAATTTTAGGTATCACTAATCCCAGGCATTAAAAGACGCTAGTTCATAGAAAAAAAAAACAAAAAAACAAAAACACAGTCAATTACCTATTCCAGACCTTAAGTGCCATTATGAGACAAGCGGTTCTGATTTTTGAATGGAATCAGAAAACAGGTAGCAGTTGTCTGTGTGCTTAGACCAGACACTCTCAACCAGGGTTCCTCTAGAGCAGGCATCTCCGAACTACGGCCCTCCAGCTGTTGCGGAACTACACATCCCATGAGGCATTGTAAAAACACTGACATTCACAGACATGACTAGGCATGATGGGAATTGTAGTTCCTGAACAACTGGAGGCCCATAGTTTGGACACCCCTGCACTAGAGGTTCCCAGCCATTACTATAGCTGTGGCTGACTGACCTCCCATCTGATGGGGGCTTGGACAGTTCTTGGTCCAACATTACTTGGCAGAGCCAGTTGCATGACCCCAATGATCTCTTATGCCGTCGGTAAGGGTGGCATTCTGATTACTACTACTGTATAATGGAAGTACATTTCCTACTGGCCACCAATGGATTGGCTTTAGCAGGGGTACCCTGAGAGCTGAAAATTATTTGAAGGGTTACTCTGCAGCAAAAAGTTTTGAGAACGTCTGGCGCAGAAGGTCAACTGTTGCAAATTCTTGACTATAATCCACAGGTATCTCTGTGTGCGCGCGCGCACACACACACACACACACACACACACACACACACACACACACACACACACACACACACACAGTTATTAACACCACTTCTACAAACATTTTGAACTTTGTCAACTACTGATGTGAATAGGCAAGCTTACAGTAAGCCCATATATTCTTTTGTTATGCCTTTGATTCACCTGGGTTTACCACAGTTTCTAAGGTTACACTAGCCAACAACGAGTGCATACCAACCTGTAGACTGGACTTTAAACTCAAAGTAACTCTTGTTCTGATGAAGAGGAGCATTGGCAAGGCAGGCACCAGTGCCACAGATTCTTCTGCCATTTTTAACAATTACGACATCCGTTCCTGCAAAGAGGGAAAGATGCATTAACTGTACATACCAGAAATGTCATTTGTTTTGTACTCCAACCAAAAATATTTTTCCATTTTTATAAATCAATTCTTCACTGCATACAGATTGCTGGCACATGTGCCAATGCATCTATACCAAACTGGTTAAAAGGATCTGTACAGTGATTGGAATACATTGTGAAATGGATATAGAGGGTGTACAGCTGGATGAAGAGGTGCATCCAATAAGTAGCATTCAACAGAGCAGAAAAAGAGGATTAAAACGTGACAACTTGTACAAACCACCAGTCTTGGCTGACCAAGATGAAGATTTAGGCAAGTCATGAATCCAGTTTTTTAGTACAGTCCTAAATAGTTTTTCCTTGGAGTGGGGAACCAATCCCAAGTTAAGAACTATGGTCAGGTTTGTATTGTATTGTATTGTCACCAAGAAAAGGAAAGGAACCTTTGTTACGAGTTCCACAACCAGTTATAGAAACATGACAGCATTGGATCCTGCCCTATTCTGTCCAATAATATCACCCATAGCTGGGTTTCAATTCAATTTATATAACAAGCTGCAGAGTGTAGAACCCCTCAGGGCGGCTTCACGCTGGAAAGCGAGCATTCCTTTGCAGTCTGGTTTTGCCAGCCTATTCATTTGAATGGGCTGCCAAATGCCCAGAACAGCGCAAAAGGTAGCAAAAGCACTACTTTTTCAGCTCATACTGCAACCAAACTGCGGTTCCATGTGGGCGTAAACGCAAGATGCATTTAGCGTACCATAATCAATTAATGGCACCCACGTGTCTTGCAAGGGCAGCGCCTTCACGTGTGGTGCTGAACACTCGCACAGAATGTGCCTTTCCAGTGTGAAAGGGTCCTCACAAAAATTTGGAAAAAGCATTAAAAAAATAAATAAATAATAAATTAATAAAAAGTTCCCTTTTATTGCTTGGTAGCAATTATTACATCACATTAGTGACTAAGTGCTGGTTCACACTGGGGCGACAAACGCTCCGACATTAGGAGCTCATGTCGCATGACGTGTGAAAATCAATGTTTCCCTATGGGAGCCGTCTTAACTGGTCCGACACATGTCGGTCCGACATTAAAAATTCTCCCTGTACTACTTCTGTCCGACTTTGATCCTACTTCAGCCCATTGACTATCATTGAAGTCGGATCAAAGTAGGATCCTTGTCCTAACCATACGACTTTGGCATCCGACATTGTGATTACAGCAGCAGTAAAAGGAATTTATCTCACCCTGGGATTGTTTTGATTGGTCAAAGGACAAGTCAGACTAGCACAATGTCGGATCAAAGTAGTATCCTGTTCATGAATGTCGGATGGATGTCGGACCAATGTCGGACCAATGTAGGACAGATGTCGCAGAGCAAAGTAGGATGAAAGTCGTGTCGTATAGTGTGAACCCAGCCTGATACAGCATGTGTAGATGATTAAAGACTTACATATGCAGACATTTATAGCCATTTTATATGCCTAGTGTAAATTTCCTAGAACTCTCCTGCACCTGGTGCTGTGCACAGCCTGACATACAAGTGAATGGCAGTATGCGGCTTTACTCTTGTAAACACCAATACTTCTTCACATCAGCGTTTACAAGCGTATTTCCTGAACATGAAACTCCCATATTAAAAAAAAAAAAAAAAAAAAAAAGGGAAATTTGTTGGACGTACATGCCCCACTCTAAAGTATATACTGATATGAGACTAAAATGTCAGGCTGATTGCACTCCTCAGCATTCATCAGCTGCCATACTAGAATTGCCCTCCCTGGCTTTTCACGTGTTGGACATTTCTGTCAAGCTGCTCTAGCTCCTCCATTATGCCCCCTTCACTGTACTGGTGCAATATACTGTCACCTCATACACACCCCGTGCTCCTCTCCAGCAACCAAATACTCCGACTCGAGTTACCTTTTCAGCCATGTTTGAAATTCAGAGCAAAGCTTTCATAAATGTGCCAATGTTGCAACACTGAAGGCTCCACCCACCCATTGTGACTGGTGGTAAAAATCTGCCCTGACCAGGTATACATGTGGTAGGGGTGTAGAAACGGGCATGTCCATCTCCTGTTCATGACAGCTACATCTGCCCCAGTGTGAATAAATGTAAGTAAATGTAAGTGAACCTTCACCCAAAAAAAGTTGGCATCATTCTCATCCTCTTCCTCATCCTCTTCCCATAGCCCGGGGCTTCAGGAAGCTATCCTGCACTCTACCAGCCTTACACTTCTGCATGGGGAGGGGCTGAGTGATCAGAAAGTGATAGACAGCTCCTCAATCCAACATAAAAAAAAAAAAAAATATATAAATAAAAAAAAATAATAATATATATATTCGGTTGAGCTGCAGTGCAGTTTAGAATCATGCAACATGTGCTTTTTTTCATCCTTTGCAGCTCTGCTTCTCCTGGTATTTCTACACACCGCAGCGGAACTGTGCTGTACAGGAATAAAATGTCAAATTGATATTTAAAGTGGAGCTCCTCTTAGCTGCTGCCCCGCCCCTCCTGCCACATTTGGCACCTTTTGGGGGGGGGGGGGTACCTGGTTTTAACAGGTTCCCACTCCCAGCTAAGCTCGCCGTGGAGCCGGAAGTTTGGCTGCTCCTCCCCCCCCCCCCCCGCAGCTGTCCCACTAAGCTCAGCGTGATACGCACAGTAAGAAACCGGCTGTAAAGATGAAAGGTTTCACTGCCGGTGTTCTATCGATATGTGCCCTTCGTCAAATAGTGCCCGCACATGCGCAGGACGGAGCCGCACTCCAGCTGATTTCCCGATCAGCTGGAGTGACGCAACCATGGTGCATGCACACATCACAGGAGGCAGCTTGACGGGAGAGAGAATATCACGGACACAATCAAAAGCTATTCACAGAGAGAAGGGACACCGTAGTTCTCATATTGTGCCTCTCTGTTGCGGGGCATTAGTCTGCTCAATGTCGCCTTTTGTCAGGCAGAAGTTTTTTTTTACCTTAACTGCATTCTCTGCATTAAAGCAGAGCTCTACCAGAGTAGGGAACCGGCTGTGAGAATGGAGATAGTGGCGGCCCGATCGAAAAAAATCGGCTCGGGTGAAGACACTGCTGGATTCCTGGACAGGCAAGTGTACCAATATTAAAAATCAGCAGCTACAGTATTTGCGTGGAGCTCCTCTTTAAGGTAAAAAACATTCTGTGTGCAGCTTGCCTGCCAGCCAGCCCCATACTTACCTGAGCCAGATCTGGATTTAGAGCTGTGCCTAAGAGTAGCTGCTTGCTTCCTCCTCACAGAGCAGATTGATAGCAGCGGAAGCCATTATCAATCAAATCCTGGGCTGAAGGAGTGGGGGGCGGGGCCGAGTCGCTCTGTGTCCAGGCAGCATGGCACGGGAGCAAGCCTGCAGGAGTCTCTGTAGGTGAGCCAAAATAGGAACCGGCTTCCTATAGTGGCACACAGAGCAGAGGAGGAGCCAGGAGTGCTGGCAAAGGACCCAAGAGGAGAATCAGGGCTGCTCTGTTCAAAATTATTCACAGAGCAGGCAAGTTTAAAACTTTATGAGCACTTTGACAATATATTGTTCTTGTCTTAATGCGCCTTTCTTACTGGTTCTGATAATCTTTCTAATATTGTCTGTATGACATTGCACTCTCATACTAATACCCAGTACTCTGCATAAACTGGCAATTTGCTTGTATGTTTTGTGCATAATAATCACCTACAAAAAAATGAAATAAAGCACAAGGCACTGCTGGTCAGGCCCAAACCAGTGGAGTAGGAATGGTCCGGTTTATTTACCATCTATATCCCATTGTGGAGAATTACCTTCCTTTCCTGTAGCTAGAAGAGGAAACACAAGGAAATCGCTCCAAAAGAAGATTTCCTCTCTATTACCACTAAAAATCTTGGATTTTTCTTCATTTTCAGAATTGGTAACAATGGTCACCAGAACAATCAGAGTAAATTTCCCCTAACAAAGACACAGACAGCAATACAAACCTGACAGTGGTTCTAAACCTTTACCACTCCATCTAAAAAAACTTAAAGTTGGCTTTAGATACACTTTAGTTAAGAATTTGTTTTAAATATTTAATTTGTTTTAAACATTTCAGTTAAACATTTGTTGACAAGTAATATGATCTTTTTTTTTGGACAATATAACTAAGACGTCAGGTAACCAGGTGAGATCAATACAGCAGCATTCTGTTTCCCATGAATCATCAATAATGTACAGGGATGAGGTGGCAATCAGTTAAAGTATAACTAAAGGCAAAACCTTTTCATTTATTTATTTTGTAAGGTTCAGATAGAGTGGGGAGGGTGAGAACTTCTGTCAGGTTTATATTGCTGCCTGTGCTCCTTTAGAAAGCTCTTTGCTCCTCATCTTAATCTACCAATGGGGACACGTGTTCTTGTGACAACTTAGAGGGGATTTTTCTCACATGGGAAACACATCCTGTTACTTCCTGATCAATAAACCGGACAGGAAGTGATGGCAAAGAAAAAAAAAAAACTGACTTGGGCTGCAACACCCCTCCCACCTACTCCATCCAAAATGGATTAAAAAAAAAAAAAAACGCGCTGTTTTTAGATCTAACTAGGAAGATTGTAGATGACGACTAATGTATAGACACATTTAACATTCTTTGCTTTTATCCCTCTACACAATTCAATGTAAATGTACAGAAAACAGACAGCTAATGCATTTTAAGAGATCACAAACGTGCACTAGGCTGAATTCAGGCATCCACACACAGCCAGATCTTGTTCCAACACAAAAAAACATGTTATACTTACCTGCTCTGTGCAGTGGTTGTGCACAAAACAGCCCGGAACCTCCTCTTCTCAGGTCCCTCCCTCCTGCTGAGTGCCCCCCACAGCAAGCAGCTTGCTATGCGGGGAATCCGAGCCGAGTCACAGCTCCCTGTGTCAATTCAGACATGGAGCCTCGGCCTGCCTCCACCCCCTCTCTTTCCTCATTGGCTGAGTGATTTTGACAACAACAGGAGCCAATGGCGCTGCGCTGCTGCCTCAGCCAATGAGGAGGGGTGTCCCGGGCAGCCGAGACACCCCTGCAACATTGCTAGATCGAGTTGGGCTCAATAATTAGGGGGGGTTGCTACATATGGAAGGTTTTTTTATCTGAATGCATTCAGACAAAAAAAAATATTCTGCCTTTATAACCACTTTAATTGTATAAAAAAAATAAGCAGCCCGAGACCAGGATGTATTTTAAAAGTATTAAACTGCTTAAAGCGGAGGTTCACCGGGAATTTATTTATTTTTTTTAAAAGCCAGCAGCTACAAATACTGCAGCTGCTGACTTTTAAAAAATGGACACTTACCTGTCCAGCGCGCCCGCGATGTCGGCAGCCGAAGCCGAGCTACTGCTCGGCTCCCGGCTTCCCCCGCCACCATCCTAGGTGAGGGAATCGGGAAGTGGAAGCGCTGCGACTTCACTGCCTGTTCCCTAGTGCGCATGCGCGAGTCGCGCGTCCTAACAGGTCCCCGCTGCGTCCTGGGAGCCGAGTGTTTACCAGAACACAGCAGGGGGGGGGGGGGGGGTGACGCAAAGGGGCGGGACTCCCGCGGGAGTCTATACCCGGAAGTGGTGCAAATACCTGTTTTATACAGGTATCTGCACCCCCTCCCCCCTGAAAGGTGTCAAATGTGACACCGGAGGACGGGAGGGTTCCGAAAAGCGGAGGTTCCATTTTGGGTGAACCTCCGCTTTAAAGCTGAACTCCAGGCATGGGTTGCCATTGTAGTTACACTGGTTCAGCTTGGACCAGTGCAAATACACAGATGCCATACCCGTGGGACCATTTTCAAAGCAGAGAGACACAGTAGTAGGCACTACAGTGGAGAGGGGGGGGGGGGGGTTGGGGTGTCACTCAGTGGCGTCACTAGGGTTGGTGTCACCCGGTGCGAAAAAAAATGGTGTCACCCCCCAACAACTATAGTCCCCCCTCAGTACAGACCCCCCTCCAACAGTATAGATCCCCTCCCTCAGTACAAACCCGCTCCACTAAGTACAGACTCCCTGCCATCAATATAGACCCGCCTTCCTCAGTATGAACCTCCCCCTCAGTACAGACACCCCCACCTCAGTGCAGACCCCCTCAGTAACAGACACCCCCTCCTCAGTAACAGACACCCCCTCCTCAGTAACAGACACCCCCTCCTCAGTAACAGACACCCCCTCCTCAGTAACAGACACCCCCTCCTCAGTAACAGACACCCCCTCCTCAGTAACAGACACCCCCTCCTCAGTACCAGACACCCCCCTCAGTTACAGCCCCCCCTGGTGCAAACTCCCCCTTGTGCAGACCCCAGCAGTACAGACACCCCCTCCCCCATCAGTAAAGATGCCCCCCTTACCTTACAGACCTCAGAACAGAGCGGCAGATACACACAGCGGTGTGTCCCTCGAGCGCGGGCTCCTCCTCCTCTGTGTATGTAAACAGAGAGGAGGCAGAGGGGGCGGCGGCTTCCTTCCGCTCTACTGAGGGACACAGCCGCAGCGTGAGCCTAAGGCACAGGGCAGCGGGCGGGCGATGTCAGTGTGGTGCCGATGCGCTACCCACGGGTGTCACCCCTCTGGTGGGTGTCACCCGGGTGCGGCCCGCCCCCCCCCGCACCTGGCTAGCAACGCTAGTGGTGTCACTTCTAAGCACTGCCGCAATCAAAGAGCAACCTATTTTCCCTCAATAAATGCAAGATGTTTTCTGATCAAACGTGGTGCAGAGGAGGGGCAGTGATGTCATGATCTCCACCTCATTAAATATATAAAAAAAAAAAACGCTTTGAATTTGGAAAACCCAGAACACAGCAATGATAACTGTAGTACTGACACTTACACAGCAGTCCCACAAGTATGGCACATATATATACTGGACCAATGGAACTAGGTAATAAAAGCTTTACTTGGAGTTCAGTTTTAAAACCTAACTCCAGGTTTTGTGTTAGAATCCATTCACATGAGCCCTCTGAAGAGCAATCTGTGGTGGATCAGTTTTCAGAGAGCATCTGATAGGTGGTGAGGTAATATATCACCTCCTCACCGCCCGATTTAACCCCATAAATCCCACAACAGAATCACAAGCATTGCACATGGTTGCAGGGTGATTGTGGTGCAGCTCTAGAAACCTGCATTAGTCGCATTCAGACGCCTGCCGAAAGTGACCTGCTGCTTAAAGCGGTTGTATACCCGCATTTTTTTTTTTACACCTGTAAAGGAAAAGGCATAATGAGCTTGTATGCACAGCATACAAGCTCATTATGAAATACTTGCCTTAGAACGAGGCGTCGGTGTCCCTCCCGGTCCACGCCGAGGCAGCTGACATTATGCCTCGGCGTGTCTTCCGGGTATAGCGGCTCCAGCGCGGTGAGTGGCTGGAGCCGCGATTTGTCACTCCCGCGAGAAACTTCTTTCCGGCAAGGTCCGGCATCCGCCGGGCCTTCAGCCGAGAATCCCCTGTGCGCATGCGCCGCTGCAGGGTGATGCGGCAGTGACACAACAAGGTGAGGGACGTGGCGGCAGCAGGTGAGTGAATGCCCGCTAACAGGATGGATCTGAAATGACAGGTGCTCTTTAAATGTAAGGACTTATTCTTGCTGGTAGAATCTGTAATATTTGCAAACAAAATGAAGGTTTCCTATTTAGAATAATAAGCTGTCAGGTTAGTAAATCAACGATATCAGAATTCAATCATACAGTTTGTAGTGTACATAGGTTTGCAAAACAAAGGAATATTCCTGAACTTTGTTTCATCTCACGGTTACTGTGAAATTTTGTGAATGCACCAATGGAGTGCATGTTATCTCAGCTTGCAGAGCTTGGATTCATTGAATGAGTTTACCAAAATTGTAAATATTGCAGAATATACAGCCTCGTGCTACATAACTAAGCTCCATTTCATGCTGAATAAACGATATTATTAATGTATCTTAAATAGAAAACTATCTTTAGATAGATTTTTACTCCAAAGAGCATTTTATTAAAGTAAAATTTGACAAAAAAACAAAAATATCTTAAAAAAATAAAACGATTTTTTTTTTAAAAATCCGCCCTGATTTTAAAGTGTCGCCTATGGGGATTTTTAAGTACCATCGTTTGGCGAGAGTGTGTGCAATTTTAAAGCGTGACATGTTTGGTATCCATTATCTTCTTTTATATTGTACCAAAAAATTGGGTTATCTATTGCATTAAAATGCTTCAACCTCTTCAGCTCCGGAAGGTTTTACCCCTTTCACGACCAGGCCATTTTTGCAATGCTGTACCCAAATAAAATTAATATCCTTTTTCCCACAAATTGAGCTTTCTTTTGGTGGTATTTGATCACCTCTGCGGTTTTTATTTTATTTTCCGCTATGAACAAGACTGACAATTTTGAAAAAAACACAATTATATTTATGCTATAAAACATCCACCCCCGGCCCTAAAAAAAAGTAAAATGTATTCATCAATTCAGGACCATATGTTTTCTGATACATATTTTTGTTAAAAAAAAATCCCAATAAGCGTACATTGATTGGTTTGCGAAAAAGTAATAGTGTCTAAAAATTATGGGATATATTTATGGATATTTTTTTTACTAGTAATTGCAAGTGATCAGCGATTTTTAGCAGGACTGCAACTATGCGGCAGGCAAAAATCGGACACCTGACACTTTTTGGGGACCAGTGACACCAACACAGTGATCAGTGCTAAAAAAAATAAAACAATGCACGGTCACTATATTAAGGACACTGGCAGGGAAGGGGTTAACATCAGGGGCGATCAAAGGGCTAAGTGTGTCACTGGGGGGTGCTTTCTAAGTGTAGGGGGGGGTGCTTTGACTGGGGGGGGGGGGAGTAGCGCAAGATCTCCATCTTCCCATCTGGCAAAACAGCGATCTTGTCTTGTTTACATAGGCAGAACGGCGGTCTGCCTTTCTCACGAACGATCGACATTGCATCCGCCAGATCAACTGATTGGACACAGCGGAGCCAATCACAGCGGGAGTTGATCGTCGCCGGCGTGCGCCCCAGACCCCAATCACATACAAATAGGTGATTTCACACAGGAGGGCCACCCTGACGCAGTATATCTGCGTTGGGCGGTCCAGAAGGGGTTAAAAATCCCCCCCCAAACAAAAATTGCTACGCAAACACCGCGTGACAAAAAAATTGCAACGACTGCCATTTTATTCTCTAGGGTCTCTGCGTAAAAAAAAAATGCATATGTTTGGGAGTTCTGAGTAATTTTCTAGCAAAAAAAAAAAAAAAAAAGGATGATTTTTACATGTAGGAGGAATGCCAGAATAGGCTTGGGTGGCAAACCCAGCTCTGGCAGTGAAAGGGTTAAACCAGTAGGAGAGGATCCATAGACACACACTATGTATGGAGCCTGGGGACAGGGCTGTGTAGGAGATGACAGAGAGAGTACATAGAGGAGGCGGAAGCTCCCACCCTGCCCGCCATACCCCTCCAGTCTCACCCATGTGCTGAGTGTCCAGCTGTACAGCCGGCATCTCCTTGAGCGGAATGTGCCCGGAGCCGCCATCCCCGCACCACCTGAAGCAGCACAGCATACACGACATAGCGACTGAATACCAGAGATCTCTGAGCCGTCCGGGATACACCTTACCACCGACACCGCAACTCAGAGCGCCGCCGCTGATACATACAATGCCAACAGCGACGCCCCATGGACGGGAGTAGCACGGCAGCCCGAACAGTAGTATAGATGGCTCTATTCATGTACATGGGGCTCGTCCACACCATAGTGGAGCGGTGTAGATCTGAATGTGTGAGGGCACATAATTGCCTGTGTTGTTACCAAAGGGCCTCGTCATGCACACTGGACTTTTTAGACATGTTTGTTACCCTAGTGTGGGTTTGCGGCCCATTCATTTGCGGCTATGTCTGCGTTTTCCGGCCAAAAAAAAAAAGGGTGCTTGCACTTGTAGCGCTACCCCCAGTTAAGAGAGCCGCTGATATTGATTTGGGCCCTGTAGTGCACTGCTGTCAACCCCTGGCAATCGGCTCTAACCTCCCGTGGCACAGCTGGTGATAGAGGGATAGGACCGCGTGACCGCAACTGTTGGTGACACAGTCCTATAACAAACATACACAGAATATACTGTAGCGGGGTGTTCCCCTTTAATGCAGAGAGACAAGAAGTTCCAGGTGAGAGGTGAGTCGGGAGGAAGTAAAGAGACATTATGGAAGTGAAAGCAGAGGAGAGAGAGACTACATCTCCCAGTACATCTTGCAGCACCCAGGGTGCATTGCTCCAGAACAGAGACTGCTGGGGCAGACTTTATAAAGGGGAGGCGGAGTTTTGGTCGGCCTCTTTGGACACCCCTCTCCTAGCAAGAGGATGTCTGTGCTGAACTGCTGTGTGCACAAGGCCTGAAGCCTGGGCCGTGTGCTCCTTTCCAAAGAGCCCTCTGCCAGCCTAGCAGAGCCTTAGAGACATCTAATCCTCCTTGCTGCAGTACACCAGAAGGATTGAAGACTTGGATGTCGGTGGATTCCTGTTCCTAGACGAATCGATGGAGGAAAGGGACTTGGACTTGTCCAGGTGGTGAGAGCTGTTTAAAGACAGATACTTTATCTTTACTATTCGTTGGCATTACAAAGTTGTTCTTCAAGTGCACCACCGAGAGATTGCTAGCGAATATTGTTTCACTGAACTTCCATTTAGATCAGTCAGGCCTGACTGCATAGGTAGACATTGTTGGGTGTTAGTCTACCCATGAGGGGAAGTAGCTGTAAAAGGGCAGCGCTAGAGTTGCATAGCAATACTTAATTATTCTGATTACTCTGTTTATCTTTATTACTGTTTATTGCAGGGATCTGCAACTTGTTATACTGTTGTTTATTACTTGCCCATTAGCCTCAGTAAAATATCTGGGTAAAGTACATTTGGTGTCAGTTCCGCTTACTTTAATAGGAGTTTTAAAGTATATTCTGTGTATGTTTGTTATAGGACTGCGTCACCAACAGTTGCGGTCACGCGGTCCTATCCCTCTATCACCAGCTGTGCCACGGGAGGTTAGAGCCGATTGCCAGGGGTTGACAGCAGTGCACTACAGGGCCCAAATCAATATCAGCGGCTCTCTTAACTGGGGGTAGCGCTACATACTTTAAAACTCCTATTAAAGTAAGCGGAACTGACACCAAATGTACTTTACCCAGATATTTTACTGAGGCTAATGGGCAAGTAATAAACAACAGTATAACAAGTTGCAGATCCCTGCAATAAACAGTAATAAAGATAAACAGAGTAATCAGAATAATAAAGTATTGCTATGCAACTCTAGCGCTGCCCTTTTACAGCTACTTCCCCTCATGGGTAGACTAACACCCAGCAATGTCTACCTATGCAGTCAGGCCTGACTGATCTAAATGGAAGTTCAGTGAAACAATATTCGCTAGCAATCTTTTCGGTGGTGCACTTGAAGAACAACTTTGTAATCCCAACGAATAGTAAAGATAAAGGTATCTGTCTTTAAACAGCTCTCACCACCCGGGCAAGTCAAAGTCCGTTTCCTCCATCGATTCGTCTAGGAACAGGAATCCACCGACATCCAAGTCTTCAATCCTTCTGGTGTACTGCAGCAAGGAGGATTAGATGTCTCTAAGGCTCTGCTAGGCTGGCAGAGGGCTCTTTGGAAAGGAGCACACGGCCCAGGCTTCAGGCCTTGTGCACACAGCAGTTCAGCACAGACATCCTCTTGCTAGGAGAGGGGTGTCCAAAAAGACCGACCAAAACTCCGCCTCCCCTTTATAAAGTCTCCCCCAGCAGTCTCTGTTCTGGAGCAATGCACCCTGGGTGCTGCAAGATGTACTGGGAGATGTAGTCTCTCTCTCCTCTGCTTTCACTTCCATAATGTCTCTTTACTTCCTCCCGACTCACCTCTCACCTGGAACTTCTTGTCTCTCTGCATTAAAGGGGAACACCCCGCTACACACTCCCCCCACTTGAACTCTTTGGTCCCCAAAGATAAACTTCAACAAATACTGTTTACCATTTTGGACAATGTCGAGCATGATGTTGGCATAGGGAATTCCCACCAAAACTTTGGGATGGAACTCTCTTGCCCACAGGTCACACTACCATGAGTGGCCTGCCTAACTGTGCCAGAGAGTGAGCTGGGGTTGCCCTCCACCAAATGGACGGTGGAAGGATCAGGTTGTTCAACACTTCTCCTAGCCGTTACAACAGAGTCCTCTGAGCTCGTCCCCATTTGGGGGTAAGTTAGTTTCTTGGGAGGCCTGATGACTCTGCGAGCCCTCTGCTCTCTTGGTGCTTCTGACTCTGGCACCACAGGCTCTTCTTCAGGAGTAAGTTCAGGTAACATTGCTGGTTCTGGAACCTCTGATTCAGAAGTCGACTGACGTATGGAATCTCTAGAGTCCTCCTCTGCGCAAGTGTCAGGAACATCTTCCCAGTAATCAGCTGAGGGACTGAAGGGTATGAATTCAGTAGCCTCCGGATTCAGCGTTGCATCTGGGGTATCCCCTCCATTTGGGAGATCTATGGCGGACGTTCCCAGAGTCGAGGGAGGCCACAGCCAGTCCAGTTCTCCACCTTCTTCTGTACTCAATTGGGAGGCCTCCCCATCTTTGGCTCGAGAGGTCTGGGACCGAGTGTTCGGCCTAGGAATATCCAGGATAGAGGCCGGTTCAGGGGAGTCTCTCACGGGAGGTATTCTGACTGCCTCAGCAAGTGGGAGCAGGTGGTTCCGATGCCACGTCTTCAGTGGACCCACCTTTCCTTCTGGCTTTAGTTTGTAGACAGGCAAACCGGGCAACTTCCTACAGACAACATAGGGCTCAGATCTCCACCTGTCGGCAAGCTTGTGTTTTCCAGGGACCCCCAGATTGCGTAGCAGTACTCGGTCCCCGGGCTGCAGATCTTGCACTCGAACCTTCAGATCAAAATTTCTCTTGTTGCGGGCCCCCCTTTGATCCGAAGCCGCCTGGGCTTGTTCATAGGCCACCTGCAAGCTACGTCTAAGTCTGTCCACGTATCCCTTGTGGGATGTAGCTGAGGTATTGTCTATAGAAGTGCCAAAGGCCAGGTCCACAGGTAGCCTTGCTTCTCTCCCAAACATAAGTCGATAAGGGGAGTAGCCAGTGGCGTCACTTGTGGTACAGTTATAGGCATGTACTAGGGCTGATATGTGCTGACTCCAGTGTTGCTTCTTCTCTGTTTCTAAGGTTCCCAACATGTTGAGCAGGGTCCGGTTAAATCTCTCCGGCTGAGCATCTCCTTGTGGGTGGTAAAGCGTGGTTCTGGTCTTCTTTATTCCTAATGAATCCAAAAGTCTTCGGATCAACCGACTCTCAAAGTCCCTTCCTTGATCTGAGTGGAGTCTCTGTGGTAGTCCGTAATGGACAAAATACTTCTCCATAAGTATCTTGGCCACGGTGGATGCCTTCTGGTCTTTGGTTGGGAAAGCTTGAGCATAGCGGGTGAAATGGTCGGTTATTACCAGAACATTCCCCAATCCACTCAGGTCGGGTTCGAGGCAGAGCAAGTCAATGCATACCAGATCCATTGGGCCTTGACTCTGTAAGTGGCCCATTGGGGCAGCTTGATGGGGTAGGGTCTTTCTCTGAATGCATCGTGCACAGGAATGGCAATACTCCTCTACTTCTGCCCTCATGCAGGGCCAATAGAACCGATTTCTGACGAGCTGGAAGGTCCTTTCTGCCCCTAGGTGACCATGATGGTCATGCAGGGCAATTAGTACAGTCTCTCGGTGCTTCTCTGGAAGAAATAACTGCCACTTATCTTCTGAGTCATCAGAGGGGCCCCTTCGGTAGACCACTCCCTGATGTACCTGTAGCCTGTCCAATTCCTTCCTCAACAGGCGAGCCTCCTTTGAGGGGTGATGTAGGAATTTGTTGGGATCCTGATTCTCCAGGGCTTCGAGGACCAATCTCCCCATGGGGTCTTCCAATTGGTCACACCTCAACTCCTTCTTGGACAGTCTCGGTAGGTTGTCTTCCTCCAGTTGAGTTACCCCACAATAGTGTTTGGGGACTCCTACCATGGTAACCCCTATTTCTTCTGCTCTGGAGCCTCCTCTGGCTTGGAATTCAGCCCCTTGACAAAGGGCCCGCACCCCGTCCGGTGCCACTTGGGTCCAATCTTCCCAGTCATTTGTCGTGGCATGAGACCTCCGGGACAGGGCATCTGCATCCCTATTTCCGGCTCCTGGTCTGTACTTCAGACTGAAGTTGAATCCAGACAATGCGGCCAACCACCTGTGTCCGGTGGCATCTAGTTTCGCGGTGGTGAAGAGGTAGGTCAGGGGGTTGTTGTCTGTCTTCACAGTAAACTCTGCCCCATACAAGTAGTCTTTTAGCTTGTCTACTACCGCCCATTTGAGGGCCAGGAATTCCAGCTTATGAGTGGGGTAATTCTTTTCTGAGGGGGTCAGGCTCCTGCTCACATAGGCCACTGGTCGCAGTTGTCCTTCATGTTCTTGGTAGAGTACACCACCTAGACCCTCATGGCTGGCATCCACATGTAATTCATAAGGTCTGGTAGGGTCGGCGTAGGCCAGGACTGGGGCAGTGGTTAAGCTCCTCTTCAGAGCATGAAAGGCCTCTTCACACCTTGGGTTCCACTGATCTTGAACTGACTCACCAGGCCTCCTGGGCCCTGAGTCATCCTCTTCCCCTTCTGCCTTTAGCAATTCATTCAACGGGCGGGCAATCCGAGCAAACCCCTCCACAAACCTCCTATAATAGGAGCAGAACCCCAGGAAGGATCTGAGCTCTGTTACTGTGGTGGGTCGTGGCCAGGAAGTGACTGCTTCCAACTTCTCAGGATCTGTGGCCACCCCTTCTTCAGACACTATGTGCCCCAGATAGTTCACAGAAGACTGGTAGAACCGACACTTCTCGGGGGAAAACTTAAGTCCCTCTTCGCTGAGTCTTCTCAATACTTTCTCCAACCTGGCTTCATGTTCTTCCAAGGTTCTTCCAAAGACAATGACATCGTCCAAGTACACAAGGACTTCTATAAGATTCATGTCTCCAACAGTCTTCTCCATAAGGCGTTGAAAGGTAGCAGGAGCTCCAGACAGACCCTGAGGCATCCTATTGAATTCGAAGAATCCCACCGGGGTTATGAAGGCTGTCTTCTCCCTGTCTTCTGGGTGCATAGGGATTTGATAGTACCCACTCTTGAGGTCCATCACACTGAACCATTTGGCTCCAGACAAACTTTGTAGGGCATCTTCTATCCTTGGCGTGGTGTATTGGTCAGGGATGGTTCTCCTGTTGAGAGTCCTGTAATCGATACAAAGCCTCAACGACCCATTCTTCTTTCTGACCACCACGATTGGGGAGGCATAGGGACTTCTAGACTCACGGATAACACCAGTCTTCTTTAGTTCTACAAGTTGTTCCCTCAGATCCTCCAGATCTGCCAGGGGGACCCGCCTGACCCTCTCTCGGAAGGGCTTATCTTCTTGGAGGCGGATCCGATGGGTGGCACTTCTTGCACACCCCACATCGAATTCATCTTCGGAAAAGATCTTCTCCCACCTGGTCAGCTGGGCCTTGGCTATTTCTTTCCAAGCCCTGGGTAGGTTCGGGTTTTCCACGGACAGTTTCTCCCAAACATCTCCTCCGTCACCCGTCCCCTTGACTTCGGACCAAGTGACCGGGGCAGCAGGGCTCACCTGACCAAGCAACACTCTGGCAGGGATCTCCATGGGTCCTCCCGTAGTGTTCCTAACACTCACCGGAACTCTGCCATGGGCCTTCTTCAGGGCCTTGAACGGAATCACTTCTGGTATCACTTCCAGGCCTGAGGACTCTTCCCTTGGGTCTGATTCCAGCATGACAAAGGGGCCAGGTTGTTCCCACGAAAGCTTCACAGTGGCCCTAAGACAGGTTACTTCTCCGGGCTGTAGCACTACTCCTTCTCTGCCAAGTCTCCACACCTTCCCTATCCCCTCTCCCGGGGTCTTCTGCTCTAAGACCAGTCGTTGGTAGGCCGTCTTTAGCATGGGATGGATTTTGGTGGCTGAATGGTTTCTCTCTTTCACTAGAGGGGTCAGGAGTCTCCTGACTAGATCCGTGTTTGTCCCAATGATCAGGGAAATCTTGCTGGCTCCAGGCGGCCGGGGACACACAACTGCCAGGGTGTCAAACACTTCAGCCTTCCCAGCCACGGATGGGTCGAAAGTCATCTTTATGGGCAGGTACCCATCATAAGGGAAACTCTGGGTTCCAAGTCCCCATATCTCCAGCTCTTCTATCTTCTGGATAGGCAGATGACTCAAGTGCCTATCATAGAAGTCCCGGTATAGTAAAGTCACCTGTGCTCCGGTGTCCAAAAGAGCTTTAGTATAGACTCCTTCCACTTGAATGGGCACAGTAGGAGACGGGCCCACCAGTTCCTTTGGGTATGGCCGGACTGGGGTCACCTCTTTTTTTTTGCTTTCGACCCTTGCCCTGCTCCTTTTGGACTTTAATTTTTCCTGAGCCTGGCATGCATTGACCTTCTCCCTCTCAATGGGGGCACAAACCCGCTGAGGGATGTTATTGTTCCTTTTAGGTGGATGTTCCTTCTTTGGGGTGCTGTACTTCCACTGAGGGGTCTTGCCCCCTCCCTCTGGGGTACATCTTGGTGGGGGTGTACTATACCTCCTCCTAGGAGTTTTGTCTCCTCCATTCTTGGCCTTTTTTTTTAGTTTGGAGCGCACTGAAGATGATGGGCACCCGGTTGACTCCTTCACCGGGGCCCCTTTGGAGTTTCCCGCCGGCTTGCAATTATCTGTTCTCTTCTTCTTTGGGCTGGAGCATACGTTAGCAAAGTGGCCACTCCCTCCGCAGTTATAGCAAATCACCTCTTCTCGGTCCTGTAGGGAGGCCAGTGCTGAGGTGTTCGGGAACAACTCCTTTCTTGGGCTTGGTTTCTCTCGTCTTCTCTGATCTTTCTCCATCAAAGAGGTCAGCATCTCCAACACTTGGGCCATTTGCGATTTCAGAGTGTCAACCTCCGCATCTCTTTCTGGGCTCTTGACCGAATGGACCAACACTGGTACAGGTGTGACATTCGCCTTGGCCACCTGCTGATCTTCCTCCAGCGCCTCTTCGTCCCTAATAATTTTTATTAGATCAGAGTAGGTTAGTGACATTCCTCCTCCTGAGGTTTTCAGGTGCAGCCAGACCGGGTCTGAGCGCCGCGCTCCCCTCATGATCTGCTTCATGCGTGCTTCATCTGCATCTTTGGGCAGCATTCCCTTCTTCCGTACAATCTTGCATAACTGCCTGTTCAGCCTTCTAACATATTCTGACAGTTTCTCATTCGGCTGCTGGAGAGTGTGTTCAATTTGATAAATCATCTCTGACACCTTCTCCAGCTGACCAAACTCTTCCTGCAGCATGGCCAGGCAATCTTGAGCTGTACAGTTTTCATTTCCAAACCGGAAGCTCTTCACCGCTTCTGCCGCGGCACCTTTCAGACTTTCTAAGACTCGCTGTCTCTTCTGTGCCTCAGGCACCTCCCATGCTTCTACTGCCTGCAATGCCTGTTCCACCCAAGTGTCAAAATCTTCCTCCCCCGCAGGGACGGGGAGCTTCCCTGAGAAGGTGCTAAGCTTCCGGTAACCGGCCTCCACATGCACCGTACTGCTTTTCTGGCACTTAATTACAAGGTCTCCTAGAGCATTCAACAATTCAGGCCCTATAGCGGCCAGCGGTGATCCCGGGCTTAATAGTTCCTTAAGCTTTTCTGCTTTAGGGGATAGTGGTGGAGATAATTGTGGGAGTGATGGCTTTGGTGTCTGAAACCATTCTTCCTTCACTGGCAGCGTATGTATCAAGTGATAGATCTGATTATCTATGGCTTGTATACTCTGACTTTTAAAATGCTCTGGGATTTCGTTTTTCCATTCTACCAGTGCGTATGTAAACGAGATCACTGGATCTGGCCTAAAATCCATCACCCATGCTTTGTGGCTCGGAGACAGTAACAATACGAGCTGTTTTATCTCCTCTTCCTTCCATCTTTCCCCCGGGAGTACAATGACTACCGCCGCGGTTGGATCGGCGCCAATCGCTGCGCACCACTGTGACATTGCCAGCGGGTCCATGCTGGTACTTCTGACCGGCTTGATTGCAGCGTGCAACGTACAAGGATCCCGGACTCGAGCCCCCACGTGTAGCGCTACCCCCAGTTAAGAGAGCCGCTGATATTGATTTGGGCCCTGTAGTGCACTGCTGTCAACCCCTGGCAATCGGCTCTAACCTCCCGTGGCACAGCTGGTGATAGAGGGATAGGACCGCGTGACCGCAACTGTTGGTGACACAGTCCTATAACAAACATACACAGAATATACTTTAAAACTCCTATTAAAGTAAGCGGAACTGACACCAAATGTACTTTACCCAGATATTTTACTGAGGCTAATGGGCAAGTAATAAACAACAGTATAACAAGTTGCAGATCCCTGCAATAAACAGTAATAAAGATAAACAGAGTAATCAGAATAATAAAGTATTGCTATGCAACTCTAGCGCTGCCCTTTTACAGCTACTTCCCCTCATGGGTAGACTAACACCCAGCAATGTCTACCTATGCAGTCAGGCCTGACTGATCTAAATGGAAGTTCAGTGAAACAATATTCGCTAGCAATCTTTTCGGTGGTGCACTTGAAGAACAACTTTGTAATCCCAACGAATAGTAAAGATAAAGGTATCTGTCTTTAAACAGCTCTCACCACCCGGGCAAGTCAAAGTCCGTTTCCTCCATCGATTCGTCTAGGAACAGGAATCCACCGACATCCAAGTCTTCAATCCTTCTGGTGTACTGCAGCAAGGAGGATTAGATGTCTCTAAGGCTCTGCTAGGCTGGCAGAGGGCTCTTTGGAAAGGAGCACACGGCCCAGGCTTCAGGCCTTGTGCACACAGCAGTTCAGCACAGACATCCTCTTGCTAGGAGAGGGGTGTCCAAAAAGACCGACCAAAACTCTGCCTCCCCTTTATAAAGTCTCCCCCAGCAGTCTCTGTTCTGGAGCAATGCACCCTGGGTGCTGCAAGATGTACTGGGAGATGTAGTCTCTCTCTCCTCTGCTTTCACTTCCATAATGTCTCTTTACTTCCTCCCGACTCACCTCTCACCTGGAACTTCTTGTCTCTCTGCATTAAAGGGGAACACCCCGCTACACACTTTTTGAAAAACACAGCCGTAGGGAAATCGCATGGTGCCTTTGCACCGTGCAATTTCCCAGCGGTTCCTGCACCTGCAAGCAGGGCCGGTGCTACCACTAGGCAAACTAGGCACCCACCTAGGTCACTCGGCCACACTGGTGTTCCTTCTCTCTTCTCTCTGCAGCAAGCAATTAAGTCTCAGCATCAGCAGGCACATAGTGTCAGAGGTGCAGCGGCGGCGGAGGACTGTGTCTGTGTCCTGACTCCCAAATGAATGGAAGCAAGCAAACATTCATTGCTGGGCGCTGGTGAGGATGCATTTGATGAGCGCTGGTGAGGCTGCATTTGATGGGAGCTGGTGAGGCTGCATTTCATGGGCGCTGGTGAGGCTGCATTTCATGGGCGCTAGTGAGGCTGCATTGATGGGCGCTAGTGAGGCTGCATTGATGGGCGCTAGTGAGGCTGCATTGATGGGCGCTGGTAAAGTTTGCATTTGATGGATGCTGGTGAGGCTGCATTTCATGGATGCTGGTGAGGCTGCATTTGATGGATGCTGGTGAGGCTGCATTTGATGGGCGCTGGTGAGGCTGCATTTGATGGGCGCTGGTGAGGCTGGATTTGATGAGCGCTGGTGAGGCTGCATTTGATGGGCTCTGGTGAGGCTGCATTTGATGGGCTCTGGTGAGGCTGCATTTGATGGGCGCTGGTAGGCTGCATTTGATGGGCACTGGTGAGGCTGCATTTGATGGGCACTGGTGAGGCTGCATTTGATGGGCTGCTGGTAGGCTGCATTTGATAGGCGCTGGTAAAGGTTGTATTTGATGGGTGCTGGTAAAGGTTGCATTTGATGGATGCTGGCGAGGCTGCATTGATGAGCGCTGGTGAGGCTGCATTTGATGAGCGCTGGTGAGGCTGCATTTGATGAGAGCTGGTGAGGCTGCATTGATGGGCGCTGATAGGCTGCATTTGATGGGCACTGGTGAGGCTGCATTTGATGGGCGCTGGTGAGGCTGCATTTGATGGGCGCTGGTGAGGCTGCATTTGATGGGCGCTGGTAAAGGTTGCATTTGATGGGCGCTGGTAAAGGTTGCATTTGATGGATGCTGGTGAGGCTGCATTTGATGGATGCTGGTAAGGCTGCATTTAATGGGCGCTGGTGGGCTGCATTTGAGGGGTGCTTTATTACAAAGGCGGGGTTTACATGGCAGAGAAAAGGGGGTGGAGCCAAAGGGGGCGGCAAAATGAGGTTTCGCCTAGGGTGTCAAAAATCCTTTCACCAGCCCTGCCTACAAGCACGCTGATGGGCAGCAGTGATGGGCACCGATAGCCAGCACTGACTGGCATCATTAATGGCCACTGATTGCTGGCACTTGTGGGCAGTGGTGGACACTGATTGCTGGCAGTGGTGGGCACTCCTTGCTGACACTGGTGGGCACTTAATTGTAATCAGGGCACTGATGATCAGTGCCCTATTTACATACCAGGATGTCCTCTGCGAGGAGATGCCGCTGATCGGCTCTCCTCTCCTCACACTCTGTCAGTGTGAGATGAGGAGTGCCAATTACCAGCATCTCCGTGTTTACAGGCGCTATTTTTAACCCTAAAGTGCCTGAAAAACTCCTCAGTGTGAAAATAGCCTAAAACTAAGCCCTCCAGCATCATGCTGTCACTGCTGAGAGGACTTCCATCTTCACTCCCTTCTGGGTTTGTGGCCTCTGGCTACATGAGTGGCCGGGGGGGCAAAGATGTCACTACTACACATGTACGATGGAGCTGCAGTTTACGGCATGGGCTCTGAAGGTCAGGCACAGTATGCCGGACCTTCAGAGTGCATGCGCCGGTGACATCACCGGCGCATGCATTCTGAATATCTCCTAAACAGTGCAAGTTCAAAGTTGTAAACCTTCGTGTTTTTTCAACTTAATGCATCCTACTGGCCCCCTAGCCCCCCCCCTCCCCCATTTTACTCACCTGAGTCCCTGAATTTCCCTCGAACAGCCGTCCCTCTCTCCACGGGGTCCCGGCTCTTGATTGGATAGATTGATAGCAGCGCAGCCATTGGCTTCCGCTGCTGTTAATCAAATACAATGACCCGGGGGGCGGGGCCGATTTATACATTCGTCGGCTATGGACGCCGAATGGATGACTCGGGAGCGCAGCCCACAAGGTAATTCCACCGGGAGAGCGCTTCTCCTAGGGGGTTATCTGATGTGGGGAGGAGCCGCGAGAGCCGCAGAGGGACCCCAGAAGTCACTGCTCAGGGCCACTCTGTGCAAAACAAACTGCACAGTGGCGATAAGTATGATATGTTTGCTATTTAAAAAAAAAATCAAACCTTTACAATCACTTTAACATGCAGTCACACTCCTTTAGCACATGATGGGCTATATACATGTATAAGTTTGGACTTGAGCACAGGCATATCTTATTTCTAGACTGAAAAGTCTCACACATGTAGTATTACCAAACTAGTGGGGAGTGGCAGAATGTGTTTTGAGGTGTAATTCTAAATATGACTATGCTGTATGTTAGAAATATCTTATTATTTGTATGGTAGAAATATTTTATTACTTGATGAATTTGTGCAAAAAGGATACATTTAAAATCTGCATTTTCCAAAAAGTTGTGGCAAAAAATGAAGTCTTCAAAAGACTCACCATACTTCTTAGAAAACACCTTGGGGTGTTTACTTTCCAAATGTTGTCATTTTGTGAGTGTTTCTGCTATTCTGGTTCTCCTGGGCCTCCAAAAAGATGATACATAGTCAGGAAATTAGATGTGTAATTCTTGCCCTAGAGAGCCTGAAGGTGCTCTTTGAACTTTGGGATCGCTATTTAGGTAGGCTGTGAAAAAGTCTCACAAGAAGTAGTAGAATGTGTTTTGAGGTGCAATTCTAAGTATGCTTATGCATCCTCTATCATCCTTCCTATTTGCCCTGGCCTTTAGAGCCCCTGTTGAAGTGCTTCGACTCAAGTGTCCAGGATCTTATTATTAATGGACTTAAAGGAAAAAGTCTCCTTTTATGTTGATAATATGATTATTTATTTAGAGAACCCACAGTCATCCCTACATCATGTGGTATTAGATCACCACTGTTTTTTTTTTTCTTTTTTGCGATATAAATGAAAAATGTTTTTAATTTTTTTACATTTTTGTTAAAAAAAATTGCAAACATATTAATTTATATGGACGACGTCCGAATAGTGACGAAACGCATCAGGAGAAGGGACACGCTGACGTGACCGCGCGATACGTCCCATTGTTGGTGCACGGGCGGTTGTACTGTAGCCGGCCGCAGATTTTTATCCACATTTTTTCTGTGTTTGTATCCACGCCTATGGGCCAACTTTTTCGCTTAAAATAAACATACCAATCAGGTTTTTACCCATGGAGAATCTGTATGTTTATTTCTTCTGAGTCACATCGTCAGCCTTGAGCCTTTGACTTGCTGGTGGAGAGACAACGTCCAGCGGTGACCCCATACATACAGTCCTTTCTGGCGGAGCGGTCAGGACCTTCCCCTGGGACCATCGTGAGGAAAAGACCCTGGCTAGGTTTAAGCCACAGGCTATTCTGGTCTGTGCAGCTGGTAAGCGCACACTTCTTCTGGTGGTGGATTTATGGTGTTTTGAGAGTCACATGAAGTTGGATTTATGCACTTATTGATTTCCTTTCCTGAGTTCCCTCAGAATTTATTTACAAAGGATTCCACCTTGGATTTATTGGGATTTCTTTTCATGAAATTTTTGATTTGAAGATTATATGTTGACACTTTATATGGACTATTTTTTATATATACTTTGTTACACAGGATTTGTTTCCATAGGATTCATATTCATTTGTATTTTCCTTCATGTGCACATTTATTATCGATTTTTTGGGTGGTTTTATTATCTCATTAATCACCTTTATGAGCGGATATTATCACTTATTACTTATTTAGGTTCATTTGTTACATTTATTCCTTTCACAGGTTTTTCATGATTCATTATCCCAACAATTTTAATAATCTATATTTTATATTAATTTTTGTTCACTCTTTGTCATCACTTTTTGAGGACTATATTAGTAATAGTTTTGTGGTTTTCATATTATTTAGATAGAGCGCAACCTTCACTTGCTAATATAAATTTAGGTCACAATTTATTCTGCTAAAAAATAACCCAAATCC
This sequence comes from Rana muscosa, assembly GCA_029206835.1. Taxonomy (NCBI): domain Eukaryota; kingdom Metazoa; phylum Chordata; class Amphibia; order Anura; family Ranidae; genus Rana; species Rana muscosa. The sequence goes on along the minus strand of CM055117.1, from coordinate 996,299,396 downwards.
GTATATATTATGTAGTCTATTCGAAAGTTATAGAGTCTACAAACTAGGGTATAAATATTTGAAAATCGATCAATCCTGTACTGACGGCCTATCTCATTTCTTGAGGCCCTAAAATACCAGGACAGTCCAAGATATTTAGTAAGAGACATGGCAAGTTTTTTTTAAGTTGTAATTAAATAACTTTGTTTAATTTTTTCACTTTTTTTTTTTCATCATCATCCAGTCGGAATCAGGAAAATTGACTGGTAACAGTATGCAGAAAAAAAATGTATTATTTTTGAATCCTTTCATCATAGTACTTCAGTGTCACCATAGTGACACTGTACTACTCTGGGCGTTGATCAGGGATTTTTTTTTATACTGTTATTGCTTATAACAGTGATGAACATTGTTATAAGCAATAGTTAACTGTCATTAATGGAAAGTCATGCTTGCTGTTGACATGCTGTGATTGGCTACAGCTAATAACATGGGTGCTGCGTTTAGCCCAGGTACCATGTGATAGCTGTGGGCCAATCACAGCATCACAATACAGTTATGAATGAAAACCATTCATGAATGTTTTGTTAACATTGTAATCATGTAATCAATATGACCAACCATAGCAATCACATGATGCCTTGGCCGTGTACTTGAGCGCCGTGTTCCACAGCTATCACGGGATCACGCTGCTGCATGCTCCAGGCATTTGCTACAGTGACATACCGGTACATCGTCTAGCATGGCTGTGCCGCCTGTCCCCAGTAAGTGTACTGTGGGTGAGCGTCAAGCAGTTAATGACAAATTGTGTAACACTGCTTTGTGTTTTTGCTATGTACAGTGGTTACGGAAAGTATTCAGACCCCCTTACATTTTTCACTCTTTGTTATATTGCAGCCATTTGCTAAAATCATTTAAAGCGGTTGTATAGTCAGAATTTTTTTATTTTTTTTGTCACCTGCAAGGGAAAGGGCATAATGAGCTAGTATGCACCGCATACTAGCTCATTATGAAATACTTACCTTAGAACGTTAACTCACCTGGTCCACGCCGAGGGAGATGACATGTTGCCTCGGTGTGTCTTCCGGGTATCGCGGCTCCAGCGCTGTGAGTGTCTGGAGCCGCAATGTCATCACTCCCGCGCATGCGCGCAGGAGACTTCTTTCCGGCAAGGTCCGGCGTCTGCCGGGTCTTCAGCCGAGAATCCCCTGTGCGCATGCGCCGCTGTAGTCAGCGGCGCATTGCGAGGGGAATATCTCCTAAACCATAAAGATATTTTTTTTACCTACAGGTAAGCCTTATTATAGGCTTATTGACTATAATATTACCTTATATAATATTAACTTATTGACCCAAATTGACTATACAACCGCTTTAAGTTCATTTTTTTTTTAATTAACCACTTCTCCACCGGGCCTATTCTGGCACTTTTTTTGCTAGAAAATTAATCAGAACCCCCAAACATTATATATTTTTTTTTATCAGACACCCTAGGGAATAAAATGGCGGTCATTGCAACTTTTTATCTTACACTGTATTTGCACAATAATTTTTCAAACGCCTTTTTTTGGGGGGAAAAAACGGTTTTACGAATTAAAAAACAAAACAGTAAAGTTAGCCCAATTTTTTTGTATAATGTGAAAGATGCTGTTACGCCGAGTAAATAGATACCTAACATGTCACGCTTTAAAATTGCGCTCACTCATGGAATGGCGCCAAACTTCGGTACTTAAAAATCTCCATAGGCGACGATTTAATTTTTTTTACAGGTTACTATTTTTGAGTTACAGAGGAGGTCTAGTGCTGGAATTGTTTCTCGCACTTTACCGCACGCGGCGATACCTTACATGTGGGGTTTGAATGGCGTTTACATATGTGGGCGGGACTTACATGCCTGTTCGCTTCTGAGCGCGAGCTACCGGGGACAGGGGCGTTTTACTTTTTTTTTTCATCTTTTTTTATTTTACAAAATTTGTTTGTTTTGACACTTTTTTTTTTACATTTTTTTTTTGATCACTTTTATTCCTATTACAAGGAATGTAAACATCCCTTGTAATAGGAATCATTGTGACAGGTCCTCTTTATGGAGAGATGCGGGGTCAATAAGACCCCACATCTCTCCTCCAGGCTGGAAAGCATGAGATCGGTGAAAAAAAATTCACCGATCTCATGCTGACAGCCGCAATTGCGGCTTTGTTTACTTCCGGGTACCGGGTGTGACGTCACAACGTCGCGCCCGAGACTCCGACGGTCATAGAGATGACTGGTGACTATCTGGTCACCGGAAATCTCTATGATCTTCATGCGATGCTGGCCGATTCGTTCTCTGGGCCCCTGATGGCACGGGAGAGCCTGGAGAAGCTGTCCCCTCCCGCCGCCTATAAGAACAATCAAGCGGCAGAACTGCTGCTATGATCATTCTTATGGTGCGCAGAATCGCCGGCATGACAGAATGATATCTGAATGATGGCTGTAGCTGCAGGCATCATTCAGATATCCCCACTCAAAGTCAAGGACGTCATATGACGTCCTTGGTGGAGAAAGGGTTAATGTACACACAGCACCCCATATTGACAGAAAAACACAGAATTGTTGACATTTTTGCAGATTTAAAAAAAATGAAAATCTGAAATATCACATGGTCCTAAGTATTCAGACCCTTTGCTCAGTATTTAGTATTTGCACCCTTTTGATCTAATACAGCTATGAGTCTTTTTGGGAAAGATGCAACAAGTTTTTCACACCTGGATTTGGGGATCCTCTGCCATTCCTCCTCGCAGATCCTCTCCAGTTCTGTCAGGTTGGATGGTAAACATTAGTGGACGGCCATTTTTAGGTCTCTCCAGAGATGCTCAATTGGGTTTAAGTCAGGGCTCTGGCTGGGCCATTCAAGAACAGTCACGGAGTTGTGAAGCCACTTCTTCGTTATTTCAGCTGTGTGCTTAGGGTCATTGTCTTGTTGGAAGGTAAACCTTCAGCCCAGTCCTGAGCACTCTGGAGAAGGTTTTCGTCCAGGATATCGCTGTACTTGGCCGCATTCATCTTTCCCTCGATTGCAACCAGTTGTCCTGTCCCTGCAGCTGAAAAACACCCCCACAGCATGATGCTGCCACCACCATGCTTCACTGTTGGGACTGTATTGGACAGGTGATGAGCAGTGCCTGGTTTTCTCCACACATACCACTTAGAATTAAGGCCAAAAAGGTCTATCTTGGTCTCATCAGACCAGAGAATCTTATTTCTCACCATCTTGGAGTCCTTCAGGTGTTTTATTTTAGAAAACTCCATGTGGGCTTTCATGTGTCTTGCACTGAGGAGAGGCTTCCGTCGGGCCACTCTGCCATAAAGCCCCGACTGGTGGAGGACAGCAGTGATGGTTGACTTTCTACAACTTTCTCCCATCTCCCGACTGCATCTCTGGAGCTCAGCCACATTGATCTTTGGGTTCTTCTTTACCTCTCTCACCAAGGCTCTTCTCCCCAGATCGCTCAGTTTGGCCGGACGGCCAGCTCTAGGAAGGGTTCTGGTCATCCCAAACGTCTTCCATTTAAGGATTATGGAGGTTACTGTGCTCTTAGAAACCTTAAGTGCAGCAGAATTTTTTTTGGAACCTTGGCCAGATCTGTGCCTTGCCACAATTCTGTCTCTGAGCTCTTCAGGCAGTTCCTTTGACCTCATGATTCTCATTTGCTTTGACGTGCACTGTGAGCTGTAAGGTCTTATATAGACAGGTGTGTGGCTTTCCTAATCAAGTCCAATCAGTATAATCAAACACAGCTGGACTCAAATGAAGGTGTAGAACCATCTCAAGGATGATCAGAAGAAATGGACAGCACCTGAGTTATATACAGTATATGAGTGTCACAGCAAAGGGTCTGAATACTTAGGACCATGTGATATTTCAGTTTTTCTTTTTTAATAAATCTGCAAAAATTTCAACAATTCTGTGTTTTTCTGTCAATATGGGGTGCTGTGTGTACATTAATGAGGACAAAAATGAACTTAAATGATTTTAGCAAATGGCTGCAATATAACAAAGAGTGAAAAATTTAAGGGGTCTGAATACTTTCCGTACCCACTGTATATTGCTATTGTATTTCCCATGATAATGGTGGTACTTCTGCACCTCTTTAAAGGAACATTTTATGACTCAGCATACCTCTGATGTTCAGAACTCACTGGATGACATTTATTAAATTATTATGTGCAGTCCTCCAAAAGAACAGTGTAAAAAGGATTAGATGATATGTGATAACACAAACAGTTTTTACTTCAGGCACTTTTACAATGAAGGTCATTGGTGTAAATGGCTTCCCAAAACTGGACCTGCACTATATAAACATGTCATTTATTTGGTGGATAGTCTAGCAGTTCTATATTTTCACCATTGGGTGTCACTATGACTCTAATTTACTAACAAAGTACTGTACAGTACACAGATGAAATAACATTTTTGGTTCAATGCGCATTGACTAAAAAGAAAGTCCTCTATGGGTATATAAATACGCAGTTTCGTTTATGAATGGAAGTGTAATACCCCGTACACACGATCGGACCTTTGTCCGACCAAACTCGCATCGGAATTCCATGTTCCATGTTCTATATTCAAACTCCGATGGAATTCATCAGAATTTCTCTAATGAGGCACACACACGGTAGGATTTTCCGATGGAAAAAGTCCGTCTGACTTTTTCCATCGGAAATTCCGATCGTGTGTACAAGGCATTACTCTCACAACAAAGTACAAAAGCAAAATGCAAAGCAGGGAGAAGAAACATAGAGATCTTTAGTAAAAAGTAGCACACATTTCACAAACTAACACTTGTTAGGAACACATTTAACCCCCCCCCCCCAATTACCTGCGGTGGTAACCCCCTCCCAGACAGTATCACTAGTACAGGGACATTGGGGGTTATTTACTAAAGGCAAATCCACTTTTCACTACATGTGCAATCTACAAGTGCAAAGTGCACTTGAAATTGCATTGAAAGTACACTTGGAAGTGCAGTCACTGTAGATCTGAGGGGGACATGCAACGAAAATAAAAAACAGCATTTTAGCTGGCACATGATTTGATAATAAAATCAGCAGAGCTTCCCCTCATTTCAGATCTACCCCTCAGATTTACAGCAACTGCACTTCCAGTGCAATTTCAAGGGCACTTTGCACTTGTAGTTTGCACATGTAGTGCAAAGTGGATTTGCCTTTGGGAAATAACCCCCATTGTATAGTATTAGCACTGATCACTATATTAGTGTCACTGGTGATGTCAGTGTCAGACAGTTACTTAGTTCTCACTCATTTTGCCTGCCACACTATCGCAGTCCCACTCTAAGTCAATGATCACCACCATTAATAAAAAAAAAGTTAATAAAAATTCCAATATATATCCTATAGTTTGTAGACACTCTAACTTTCACGCAAACCAAGCAATATACCCTTATCTGAATTTTTTTTCCAAAGACATGTAGCAGAATACATTTTGGCCTAAATTTAGGAAGAAATTTTAATTTTTAATTTTATTTTTTGTATTGGATACGTTTTATAGCAGAAATTTAAAAATATTGTATTTTTGTTTTTTGTTTTCAAAATTTTCGGACTTTTTTGTTTATATAATAAAAAATAAAAAACCCAGTGGTGAGAAAATACCACCAAAAGACAGCTCTATTTGTGTGAAAAAAAATGATATACATTTTGTTTGGGTATAGTGTTGCCTTTACAGTCATAAACAGGGGTCATTTGGGGATATTTGTACTGTCCTGGCATTTTCGGGCCTCAAAAAATGAGATAGGCCGTCAGTACATCAGGACTGATCAATTTTCAGATATATATACCATAGTTTGTTGGGTTATCTGCACCAAAGAATTGTAGCAGAATCCATTTTGGCCTAAATTTTTGAAGAAAGATTATTTATTTGCCATTTTTTATAACAGAGACTAAGACAAATTGTTTTTTTTTCCCAAATCTTGTCTTTTTTTCGTTTATTTAGCAAAAAATAAAAAAAGTGGTGATTAACGGCTTACCGACCATATACTAAATATATACGGTGGCAAAGTGGCCTCCCTGTGCAGAATCACATACCTGTATGTGATTCTGCACTTCCAGGTCTGCGGCTCGAATGCGCGCCACCGGCGACCCGCTCTCGCTGTGATTGGACACAGCACAGCAGGAGCCAATCAACAGGTCCGGAAGACGTGATCTCCGCTGGGAACTGCCAATCGTTCGGGAGACAGGCAGAACGGTGACATCAGGAACACGGATCTCTGCCTTGTCAAAGTAAAAGCACCCCCCACATAGTTAGTAAGCACTCCCTAGGAACACATTTAACCCTTTGATCTCCCCGATGTTAACCCCTTCCCAGCCAGTGTCATTAGTACAGTGACCGTGCATTATGTTAGAACTGATCACTGTAATAATGTCACTAGTCCCCAAAAAGTGTCACTAAGCCCACGTTCACACTGGGGCTGCGGGAGTGAAGCCTGCGAGTTCAGCTGAAATCGCAAAAAGTAGTACAGAAACGACTTTTTGTAATCGGTGCAGCGCCGCAGATGTGGCGTCGCACCGATTAGGACGGTGCCATTGTCCGCAATTTGCGGCAAATTTCGCCGATTTGACATGCGATTTGAAATGTCAAATCGCATGTCAAATTGCACCAGTGTGAACCAGGGCTTAGAGTGTCTGATTTATCCTCCGCTATAAGTCACTAATCGCTGCCATTACTAGTAAAAAAAAAAAAAATCCATAAAAACATCCCATAGTTTGTAGATGCTATAACTTTTGCACAAACCAATCAATACATATACACTTATTGGGATTTATTTTTTTACCAAAAATGGAGCAGAATACATATTGGCCTAAATTGATGAAGAAATTAGATTTTTTTTTCATTTTTGTTATTGGAGAGGTTTTATAGCAGAAAGTAAAAAATATTGGTGTTTTTTTATTTTTTTATTTAAATGTTGGTCTTTTTTTTGTTTATAACGCAAAAAATAAAAACCGCAGAGGTGATCAAATACCACCAAAAGAAAGCTCTGTTTGTAAGAAATGTTTTATTTTATTTGGGTACAACGTCACACGACTGGCATTGGGAATTACCCTAAGCTTTCTTTTGGTGGTATTTAAACAAACAAAAAAAGACTGAACATTTAAAAAAGAAAAAAAATGGGGCGGATTTTTAATTATGCCCAGTGCTGCAAAACACATATTTTTCTGCTATTCTTTCGGGATGCTTGCGGGGCGTGTTTAGAAAACTGAAGGGCGTGTTTTTGTATCAGAAAAATATGTGTTTTGCAGCACTGGGCATAATTAAAAAATCTGCCCCTATTTTAGCAGCACTGCCCATCATTTATTAATCCGGCCCCATTGTGTAAAAATCCGCCCCTCACCGCCGTGAATATGCCTCGGCAGCGCGCGGTGTTCCATCGAGAAGTGGCTGCTATTGCGCGCAGGCGCCGTCTCGCCGACACAACAGCTGATCGTAAACTCAGCTGTTGTGATGCGCATGCGCAGTTCCACTAGGGCACTTCTCGATAGCGGGCACTTTGATAGAACACCGGTATAGGCTTTGATCGGGTCTCAGATCTAGAAATCAGATCTAGGCGCCAGATTAAAAAACAAATTCAGTAGTCAAACCCGCCATACTTGGCGTTTTGAATACTTTTAAGTGCAAAAGAGACCTCAGATCCCTCCAAAAATATACGGTACTTGACATGAGCCTATTACTGTCGCAAGGGATGTTTATATTCTTTGTGACAGTAATAAAAGTGGTCAAAAATAAATAAATTTAAAGGGACAGTGTAAAAAGAAATAAAATAAAAGTGTAACGAGCCCAATCCATCCGTGCTCGCATGCAGAAGAGAACGCATACGTAAGTCGCAGCCGCAAATTTAAACACTGTTTAAACCACACGTGAGGTATCACCGCAATTATTAGAGCGAGTTATTTGATCAAATAACAATCCAATAATTCTAGCACTAGACCTCCTCTGTAACTCTAAATTGGTAACCGATAAACATTTTTAAAGCGTCGCCTATGGAAAATTTTAGTACCGTAGTTTGTCGCTATTCCACGAGTGTGCACAATTTTAACGCATGACATGTTAAGTTAAGTAAAGTCTATGCCAGGGGTGCCCAAACTTTTGATGAGTGAGGGCCACTTAAGTGATTTGGTAACCTGTTGCGGGCGACAATAAGCGGAGCGGGCAGATGACAGGTCTGTGTCCAGTCTGCATATGCAGAGCAGACATGAACAAGGGACACCTATTAGCAATAGTATGTAGGCATAGGGCACACCCCTGTCACCCCCCTTTAACCACTTAACAACCACCTGCCGCCAAATAACGGCGGCAGGGTGGTTGCTTAACTCTGGGAGGACGTTATATAACGTCCTCCCAGAATCGCGCTTCCGCGCGCCCCCTGGGGCGCGCACACGGGAAACTCCGTGACCGCCGGGTACAGAGGACCCGGCGGATCACGAATCGCGGTAAATCGCCGCTGATAGCGGCCGTTTACCACGTGATCGCTCCGTCAAATGACGGAGCAATCACTTGTAAACAGACCGGCGTCATTTGATGACGCCGGTTCCTCCCTCCCCTCTCTGTACCGATCGGTACAGTGTGAGAGGGGAGGGGGAGGGAGCGGATGGCAGCAGCAGCTCTGTGGGCTGGATCTGTGACAATTGCAGTCACAGATCCATCCATCCATCCATCCCTGCTCAGCCATCCCTGTGCTATACCCTGCCAATACTCTGCAATACACCCTGCCAATACTCTGCAAAATACCCTGGTGCAATACTCTGCAATACTCTGCAATACCCTGGTGCAATACTCTGCAATACCCTGGTGCAATACTCTGCAATACCCTGCTGCAATACTCTGCAATACCCTGCTGCAATACTCTGCAATACCCTGCTGAAATACTCTGCAATACCCTGCGAAATACTCTGCAATACCCTGCGAAATACTCTGCAATACCCTGCGAAATACTCTGCAATACCCTGCGAAATACTCTGCAATACCCTGGTGCAATACTCTGCAATACTCTGCAATACCCTGCACAATACTCTGCAATACCCTGCACAATACTCTGCAATACCCTGCAAAATACTCTGCAATACCCTGCGCAATACCCTGCACAATACTCTGCAATACTCTGCACAATACTCTGCAATACCCTGCACAATACTCTGCAATACCCTGCACAATACTCTGCAATACCCTGCACAATACTCTGCAATACCCTCCACAATACTCTGCAATACCCTCCACAATACTCTGCAATACCCTCCACAATACTCTGCAATACCCTCCACAATACCCTGTGCAATACCCTCCACAATACCCTGCCATACACCGCAATACCCTGCCATACACCGCAATACTCCGCAATGCCCTGCAATACTCCGCAATGCCCGGCAATACTCCGCAATGCCCGGCAATACTCCGCAATGCCCGGCAATACTCTGCAATAACCACTTCCCGCCCTCCGGCCGTCATATGACGTCCTTGACTTTGTGCGGGGATATCTGAATGATGCCTGCAGCTACAGGCATCATTCAGATATCGGCTTTTTCAGCCGGCGATTCCCTACACCATAAGAACAATCATAGCGGCTGTTCCGCCGCTTGATCATTCTTACGGGAGGCGAGAGGGGATGTCCCCCCCCCCCGCCGCCCTCCGGTGCTTCTACTGACTCACCGCTACGATCAAAGCCAGGATTGTTTTTTTTTTTTTTGTTTTTTTTTTCAGGCTTCCCAGCCTAGAGGTGAGATGTGGGGTCTTATTGACACCCCCCCCCCCCCCATATCTCACTGTAAAGAGGACCTGTCATGCCATATTCCTATTACAAGGGATGTTTACGTTCCTTGTAATAGGTATAAAAGTGATCAAAAAAATGTTTAGGGCGGAAAAACATGTCAAACTAAAATAAATAAAGTAAAATGAAGAATAAATTTTTTTTTTTTTTTTTTAAAGCGCCCCTGTCCCCGTGAGCTCGCATACAGAAGCGAACGCATACGTAAGTCCCGCCCACATATGAAAACGGTTTTCAAACCACACATGTGAGGTATCTCTGCGAACGTTAGAGCGAGAGCAATCATTTTGGCCCTAGACCTCCTCTGTAACTCAAAACATGTAACCAGTAAAAATATTTAAAGCGTCGCCTATGGGGATTTTTTAAGTAGCGAAGTTTGGCGCCATTCCACGAGTGTGTGCAATTTTTAAGGGCGACATGTTAGGTATCTATTTACTCGGCGTAACTTCATCTTTCACATTATGCAAAAACATTGGGCTAACTTTACTGTTTTTTTTTTTTTTTAAGCACAAAACATTTTTTTTCCGTAAAAAACGCGTTAAAAAAATTGCTGCGCAAATATCGTGCGAGATAAAAAGTTGCTACAACCACCATTATATTCTCTAAGGTCTTTGCTAAAAAAACATATATAATGTTTTGGGGTTCTATGTAATTTTCTAGCAAACAAATGATGATTTTTACATGTAGGAGAGAAATGTCAGAATTGGCCTGGGTGCTCCAGAACGCCTGAAGGTGCTCCCTGCATGTCGGGCCTCTGTATGTGGCCACGCTGTGTAAAAGTCTCACACATGTGGTATCGCCATACTCGGGAGTAATAGCAGAATGTGTTTTGGGGTGTAATTTGTGGAATGCATATGCTGTGTGTGAGAAATAACCTGCTAATATGACAAGTTTGTGAAAAAAAAAAAAGAGAAAAAAAAAATCTTGATTTTGCAAAGAATTGTGGGAAAAAATGACAACTTCAAAAAACTCACAATGCCTCTTTCTGAATACCTTGGAATGTCTTCTTTCCAAAAAGGGGTCATTTGGGGGGTATTTGTACTTTTCTGGCATGTTAGGGTCTCAAGAATTGAGATAGGCCGTCAGTACTTCAGGTGTGATCAATTTTCAGATATTGGCACCATAGCTTGTGGACTCTATAACTTTCACAAAGACCAAATAATATACACCAATTTGTACTTATTTTTACCAAAGATATGTAGCAGTATAAATTTTGGCCAAAATTTATGAAGAAAAAATAGTAATTTGCAAAATTTTATAACAGAAACGAAAAAAAAATCATTTTTTTACCAAATTTTCTGTCTTTTTTCTCTTATAGCGCAAAAAATAAAAAACCCAACAGTGATTAAATACCACCAAAAGAAAGCTCTATTTGTGTGAAAAAAAGGACAAAAATTTCATATGGGTACAGTGTTGTATGACTGAGTAATTGTCATTCAAAATGTGAGAGCACCGAAAGCTGAAAATTGGTCTGGTTATTAAGGGGGTTTAAGTGCCCAGTGGTCAAGTGGTTAAAGGAGAATTATACAAAAAAATAAATTAAACCAACAAGTGTTTTTTTTAACCACTACTATTCCTTTATATTGGTTTTTGAAATTTTACATGCAGCACTTTAGAAATTGGATGAAAGGTTTAACACTGGAAGACACCTTTTGAAAGATAAATAGTGCATTTTATATACAACTATACAGATCAGCCTAAAATGAGGGACAAATGAGGAGGAAACAGGGACAGAGGGACATTGCTCCAAATCAGGGACAGTCCTTCGAAATCAGGGACAGTTGGGAGCTAGGGGTAAGCTATTGGGACTGGCCTTTCGTAATTGATGGAGGGTGCCAATAAGCATTACTTCAGTCTTGTCACAGTTTAATCAAAGCAAATTATCGGTCATCCAAGTTTTTATATCACAAATACAGTTAGATAGGAGAGAAGCAGCCAAAGTAGATTTTGGTATGCCGAGGGTCAGCATAGGATCGATAATTGAGCCTGTGTGATCTAAGCCAGTGTTTCTCAACTCCAGTCCTCAAGGCGCCCCAACAGGTCATGTTTTCAGGATTTCCCTCAGATGAAACAGCTGTGGGAATTACTAAAGCAGTTAAACTGATCAAATAACCTGTGTAAAATAATGGAGAGCCTGAAAACATGACCTGTTTGGGCGCCTTGAGGACTGGAGTTGAGAAACACTGATCTAAGCAACAATTGCTATCTGTGTGCCCTTGCGTCAATCCATATCAATGCAGCTCTGCTGATATGCTGTGAACGAGCCCTAAAGCGTCTCCAGTGTCGTAGAGCACTACAGAGGAGACTACACTTCCCATGATGCTCCGTTGATCTGTGGGCGGCGTGATGATGTCAGATCCCAGCGAGCATCTTTCAGATCCTGCTGTGGTCTGCCTGTAGTAAAAGCATGAATGGTGTGTGTAGGTTACAGCAGGCCAGGGCTGCCTGAGCTTTCTAAAAGTCCCCTGGGGCCAGATCACTTCTGTAACCTTCTCCTGAAAGACATTGATCATTAATATTCTGCAACAGAACCCCATGATCACAGCAGTGAGGAGCTCTTTGTAGTAAATCCATGGACAACACAACTTCCCTATAGAATGATAAGGAACCTTTACACGTGGGAATCCGGGATCTGTGATAGACGTCGGCTATACAATGACTGCGGTGAGTTCTAATTAAAAATACGTTTTATTTATACGGTGTACACTGCGCCTAGCGTGCCAAAGACAGCAGCAAACCGGAGGAGTTTTAGCTGCTAAAGCTGGCCATACACTTCATTTTAGGAATGCTTATTTGATTCTCTAATCATTAGTGGGGTGAAATTAACATTCGTTTTGTGACTGCAAACTTTGACATTTTTATTTCGAACAAACAAATTTCTACCAGTATATGGGGTTTTCTTTCAGCTAAGTCCATTCAATCTAAAATCGAATGTTAAAAGCAAACAAACATTTTGAAGTACTTTAGAATGACATTCATCACGTCATATATAGTCCAGCTAAACATTTAGGAACTTAACTGAGTTGGAAATGTTACACTGTAGAAAAATGTAACCAAAAGTTGGGGTGATTTATTGTTTCATTGTTCCTCGGGAGAGGACAGACCAGGGAAAGCTTACTAGTGGAGAAGGTAGATGAAACTCAAAGGCAAATAAACTAGGGCTGTTACTGATTAAAATGTTTGTGTTCGATTAATCGATTTTTTTTTTTTTAATCGATTAATCGACTAATTTCGATTAATTATAACGCACATAGATCCAACTACTTTTAGCTGATCTCCTTGCAGGCTGATTCCCAGTGCAGCTACCAACCACTGGAAAAATGGATAGCAGGATACAAAAAACACACAAAGGCAGCGCTCGATGGGAATAGCATTAAAACTTTTATAGTCTTCAAGTAGGTAACAAAATAAATATTGCACTGGAGATAAAATCAATGTAGCTACATAAACTGTAAAAATGGTGCGAGTAATACCAAACGGTAGCAAAAGCAGTCATAAAAACATGTAGCTAAGTATGATACTGGTATAAAAATGTGTACAACGATACCACTGCTGAATCCAGATGAGGAGGGGCTAACATCAGTCCGTCGGCATGTAGATGTCCCGTGAAGGGAACTATCACAACTCCCAGTGGATGGCTGTAGAATCCCAGGTTGATAGAGGGAAGTGATAGAGGGAAGTGTAACAGCCCTTGCGTGTGGCAGATAGTAAGGTCCCGCCGGCATGCAGATATGAAGGCACAGCAAAGGAGCCCTTCAGATGGACACGGCAAGCCCCGCCGGTGTCCGTGACGTCACCGGATCTCCCTGAAGACCCGGAAGCCGGCGGAGAGGTGAGTACCGATCAAAAGAATTTTGATCGATCAAAACAATTAATCGATTAATCGAGGAATTAATAGTTAATTTTCACAGCCCTAAAATAAAGCCATCAGTGCCCATCCTAAGGCCTTGCCTAGACTTGCAGTTGGGCAGCGGCAAAAATGCACGGTTGAGCTGCGTTTTTGCTACCCAACAACTACCACCTCCTTAACCACTTGCTTACTGGGCACTTATACCCTAAGGTGACCAGATTTTTTAAATTAAATCCGGGGACATATTTTTTTTTACTAGTAATGTGGGCAATCAGCGACTCTCTACCCGTCGCCACCACCACCCGCCTCACAGCCTGTTAAGTCTCACTCTCCGGGCCCCGAGTACTACCGGGTGGGGAGCGGAGGAAGATCACTCCGCCAGGGAAGGCAAGAAGATAGGCAGGCAGGCGGCTGGCCGGGACTTGAGCCAAGGCAGGAGAACATGCGAGCGGAGCTGAATGGGCATGCGCCCGAAACTGAAGAAATATTCCCTCCGCTCCGACCAGCACATGATCATCAGAAAGGGGCACAGATAATGAAAAAAAAAAATACACCCCCACCCTAAGCAAGTAGGAGTGGCAGAGCAGGGGTGGGTAATTCAATTTTTTTTTTTTTATTCTGCACTGACTGTCTTTGAAATTGCCCCAGTCCCTGTTCAAATCCAATCCGGGGAGAAAACCGGGGACAGACTTGGTCCAGGGACAGTGTCCTCAATCCGGGGACTGTCCCCGGAAACCGGGGATGTCTGGTCACCCTATTATACCCCCTTCCTGCCCAGGCCAATTTCCAGCTTTCAGCACTCTCACACTTTGAATGACAATTGTGTAGTAATGCATCACTGTACCCATAGGACATTTTTATCATATTTTTCACACAAATAGAGCTTTATTTTGATAGTATTTAATCACCACTGTTTTTTTATTTTTTGCTAAACAAACAAAAAAAGACTGAACATTAAAAAATAAATAAAAAAATTTTGTTATAAAATTTTGCAAACAGCAGGTAATTTTTCTCCTTCACTGATGGCCACTGATAGGTGGCACTGATGGGCACTCAGGAGGCACTGATAGGCGGCACTTGTGGGCACTGATCAGGAGGCACTGATGGTCACTGATAGGTGGCACTAGTTGGCACTGATTAGCAGTACTGATGGGCACTGACAAGTGGAACTGATAGGCAGCACTGATAGGTGGCACTAGTTGGCACTGATTAGCAGTACTGATGGGCACTGACAAGTGGCACTGATAGGTGGCACTGATAGGCAGCACTGATAGGTGGCACTGATTAGCAGTACTGATGGCACTGGTGGGCACGGATTAGCAGCACTTGTTTGCACTTAGGGGACCGATGTCCCTCTAACAGAAGCTGGTTACAGCTTTATTCTTTTCTTCACGCTGACAGCATGAAGAAAAAAAAAAAAGCCGGTAACCTGCTTCTGTTTACTTCTGTGATCATCTGTCATTGGCTGACAGCTGATCACATGGTAAAGGGCCCGCTGTGATTGGCCATTTACCCTGCTCTGTGATCAGCCGAGTCTGAGGAACTCGGTGATCACAGAGCGTGCCGCGGTGCGATAATGGCGTACATGGATGCCCTCCCGGCATTTGAGGTCCGTGTTGTAGCCGTCTTTCGGCTATAGCGTGGACGTCAAGTGGTTAAGATGCAATTAGCAGCAGATGGTTGTATTTACATGCCACAGCCACGATGCTTCTCGTCCGCAGCAAAGTTGACCCCACTTGTACAAATTGGTGGGCACCAAGTCTGCCAAATGCCACGCATTCAAGTCAGTGGGGAAGAGCAGCAAATGCCCCGCAACCATGTGAAGTGCATGTGGTTACGCTGCGTTTATGAGATAAAACAGGCTGTGAGGAGGTGTTGCATCGCTTCGTCATTGCCTGACAGGAGTCCCTGGAGCGTGATCGGGCTTCAGAGACCAGGGATAAACCAGCCTGTTCACTTTGTGGGTGGCACTATCAGTTCCCTTCTACCCAAAATTCTTTCATTGAAAAATCTAAGTAGCCAGGCAAAACAACTGTCAGCTGAACAGTGGCTGTATCCAATTAGATGCAGCCACTGTTTGGGTATTCTAATAACCCCCGATCCCCGCTGTCAGAATACAATATCCAGCACTACAGATTTGTCCATCCATGCTGTATAGTGTGGATGGAGGAATCTAGAAAAATAGAAGAGTGACAGCAGAAAAAAGACCAAGTGGTCCATCAAGTCTGTCACATGTTTTATGTAAGTTTTTTTTTTTGGGCTAATTATTGTCCCAAGCATATTTGAATCCACCTACTGTTAGATTTTTTTTCCCCTTCATCCTGAAAAAAAAAAAAGAATCATTATATGGCAATTATATGACAAGATTAAGCTGAACGCTATTTTGTGTGCAGACTTCATTTTCTTATGTTTTTTTTTATTTTATTTTTTTATTTTTTTTTAGAAGCAATGTAATATGTGTGTTTATTTCATATATTGCAGTCTTTCGCAAACTTTTAACACAGAGGAACCCTTGAAATAATTTTCAGGTCTCAGGAAATCCCTACTAATATTGTCAGTATCCCAGGGTTAGCATAAACTGCAAGTTAAAGCGGTTGTATACCACAAAACTTTTTTTTTTTTTTTGGTCAACCTGCAAGGCAAAGGTATAATGAGCTAGTATGACTAGCATACTAGCTCATTATCAATCACTTACCTTTGATCGAAGCCCCCGCAGCGGTCCTCGGACGCGTCCTCCGTCTAATCCATGATACCCGGAGTGACTTCCGGGTATCGCCGCTCCGGCGCTGTGATTGGCCGGAGCGGAGATGACGTCACTCCCGCACATGCGCGGGGAACGGCACGTTCCCCGCGCATGCGCGAATTTCCGGCAGTGTCCGGCAGGCTCCCATTCAAGAGCCGCCGCGCTCAGTGCGCCTGCGCCGTTATCTACGGCGCGCATGCGCCGTAGATAGCGGTACAGTCTTTTTTGCAAATATCTCCGAGACTGTGTAGGTCTCGGAGATATTACAAGCACCTACAGGTAAGCCTTAATGTAGGCTTACCTGTAGGTGCTTGTACAAAATTTGGGTATACAACCACTTTAAGACCTAAGAATAAATAATATATATATATATAAAGGAATGTGGCGTACTTACAGTATTTGTCACTAAAGCTGATGTCAGACAGGCAGCTCTGCCACTAGCGATCTAGCTGTTTGTCCCTATGGAAATCGCTCCCTCTCTAGCTGAGGCAGTTTGATGTCGCTCCCATCACTAGCAATCAAGATTCAGCAGTGTTGAGGACAGCAACGTAGCGATATCTCGCTGCATCTGGCTACAGAGGGAGAGGTTCCGCGGGGACTGATAGGTGCGCCATTTGTGACCTGTCTGTAGCAGCAATACAGCCTGTCTGACATCAGCCTTGGCCTAGGTTCGCACTAATGCAATGTATGATCCGTGCAAGTTTCCCCACACCATAAATCGCACTGCGCTTGCAATCCGCTCCGCTGCAGGCATCAGTGCCATCTTAACGACGCCCCAAACACAAGTTGCAAACAGAGTGCATTTGTGGGCAATGGATTGCATGCTTCAAAAAGTGCCATGAGATCTGGTTGCAGTGCGGTTCCAAAATTGCTGCATGCATGACCTTGTTGTGATGCAGTTATTCAAAATGAATAGGCTCAAATCAAACCACACTGAATCGCATGTGAATTGAACAAGAATGCAGTGCAATTCGCATGCAGTTCATAGTGTGAACTAAGGCTTAGGCTACATTTCACAAGAATCTCCTGTGTTTTAGGCTATTTAAAAATGATGGAGAAATAATATGGGTAGTATAAACAAACTTTATGCTTTCCAGATCAAGTTCTCCTGTTTAGGTGCATTCAGAGTATTTAAAGCGGTGTTCCAGCCGCAATTTTTTTTTTTTTAAAGTCAGCAGCTACAAACACTGTAGCTACTGACTTTTAATAAGGACACTTACCTGTCCTAGGTGCCCGTGATTTCGCCCCCCTAGGCCGATTCCTCGATCGTGGCATGTCCCGGCGCCGCCATCCTCACTAAGGGAAACGAAGTGGAGCCTTGCGGCTTCACTGCCCGTTTCCTACTGCGCAGGCGCGCGGCGCTTTATGAATGGGCGGCTGTTCTCTGGGATACACACAGTTCCCAGAAGACAGCACGCCCCATTCCCCAGAAGACAACACGAGGAGGACAAGAATGAAGACCAGCCGCGGACTAGGAAGAGGCAGATTAGGAAGATCTGCCTAGCAACAGCCATTTCTGGTAAGTAAAAAATATATATATTTTCCTATTTTTTTTTTGGAGCATTTTTATGTAATTTTTCATTTTTTTTAGGGTGGACCTCCGCTTTAATCTGCCCCTGGACACACAGAATTCTATAGTTATTAAATGTTTCTAAACACATGTAAATACACAATGTGATTTACCATTAAACGCCATAATATTCTTCTATATGTGATTAAAATTGCTCTATAAACATTTGTAATCATAGGTTTGTTTAGCGAGTAAGAATGAGGCCTTAGGGATGCTCTATATGACAAAATAATTTTATGTAATTATAATAAAATAAAACAAATATTACTTATAATAATGACTAGAATACATACCCCAAGAGATATGGTTTCATTTAATGATTTTACATTGCGTTGCCTATTTATGCATATACTATGGATGTGCAATGTTCATTTTTTACTTGTCCGTCTACCCTCTGCCTCCTTTTCTCCATGTACTGTACTATATTGGTGGTCATTGGGGGAAGGACTCCCTTATACCGGTGATCATTGTGAGAAGGACCCTGTTTATTGGTGGTCATGGTGAGAAGGACACCCTTATATTAGTGATCACTGGGAGAAGACTCCCTTCAATTGGTAGTAATTGTGAAAAGACTCCCTTAAATTGGTGATCACTTGGAGAAGGATCCCCTTTTATTGGTGGTCATTGGGAGAAGGATCCCCTTATATTGGTGGTAATTGGGAGAAGGATCCCCTTATATTGGTGGTCATTGGGAGAAGGATCCCCTTATATTGGTGGTCATTGGGAGAAGAATCCCCTTATATTGGTGGTCATTGGGAGAAGAATCCCCTTATATTGGTGGTCGTTGGGAGAAGAATCCCCTTATATTGGTGGTCGTTGGGAGAAGGATCCCCTTATATTGGTGGTCGTTGGGAGAAGGATCCCCTTATATTGGTGTTCGTTGGGAGAAGGATCCCCTTATATTGGTGTTCATTGGGAGAAGGATCCCCTTATATTGGTGTTCATTGGGAGAAGGATCCCCTTATATTGGTGGTCATTGGGAGAAGGATCCCCTTATATTGGTGGTCATTGGGAGAAGGATCCCCTTATATTGGTGGCCATTGGGAGAAGAATCCCCTTATATTGGTGGCCACTGGGAGAAAGACCCCCTTATATTGGTGTTATTTTGGAAGAAGAACCCCCTTATATTGGTGTTAATTTGGAGAAAGACTCCCCTTATATTGGTTGTCATTGGAAGAATGATCCCCTTATTTTGGTGTTAATTGGAGAAGGTCCCCCTTATCTTGGTTGTCATTGGGAGAAGAACCCCCTTACTGTATAGTGGTGGTTATTTGGGGAAGGAACCCTGTATATTGGTGGTCATTGCAAAAAGGATCCCCTTATATTGGTGGTTATTGGAAAAAGGACATAATTATATTAATGGTCACTGGGAAACAGATCACTTTTTATTGATGGCAATTAAAAGAATGATATATTGGTTGTCCTTATATAGGTTGTGCTTATATTGGTTGTCATTGGGAGAAGGGCCTCCTTCACTGGTGGTCAGTCAGAAGATGCACAGTGGGAAGAATATTCCTTCTATTGGTGGTCAGTGGGAAGAAAGCCTCTTAGACTGGTGGTCTATAGAAAGAATGCCCTTTACATTGGTGGTAAGTGGGACAAATGCCCCAATTGCTGATTGCTCAAGGAACCCTGGTTGAGAATGGCTGATCCATAGTAAAAGGTGGATTCTAAAGATACGTCTTTAAAGCAGACAGAATATTAATAGTGTAAAAACTTTGCCAGTTAAAAATGCTGCATGCATTCAAACTAGAATTAGGCTAGGTTTACACATCCGCTGCAAATTTTCCCTCTGTTTTCACTGCGAATTTCCAAAGCAGCTGTTCAGAAGTTTGGATGCATTTTTTTGTCGGCACCGGCACCTTTAATAATAGTTGGTTGTCAAGGACAGCAAACATTGCCGGCAATAAAAAAAATTAGGCCTGGTACGGATTGTGGGGGGAACCCCCACGACAATTTTTTTTCTAAAAAATGGCATGGGGTCCCCCCCAAAATCCATACCAGACCCTTATTAAATATGCAACCTGGCAGGCCAGGAAAACACCTTATCTCCATGTTGATGGGGACAAGGGCCTCTTCCCCACAACCCTGGTCAGTGGTTGTGAGGGTCTGTGGGCAGGGGCTTGTTGGAATCTGGAAGCCCCCTTTAACAAGGGGGCCCCCAGATCCCAACATTGTACTCATTCATAAAAAGAAAGTGTCAAAAAGAAATTAAAAAAACTGTTTTTTTTTTTTTTAAATAAAGGTATTGTCAAAAACGATGTCCCCTGCAGTAGATCATGCGTCAATCATAAAGAACGCCACCGCAACCTGAAAAAAAAAAAAACTCTGCACCCGTCGCTGGCTCCGCCCTCTGACAGTTCTTAAATAGCTAATGGGCATGGCCACCTGGTGACGTCACCAAATGACCCTGCCCCCCTGTAATGTCATCAACCCAGCATGCACCGGTCGATGATGTCACAAGGAGGCGGATTACCCGGTGATTTCGCCGGGTGGCCCATCCCTTAGCTATTTAAGAACAGTCAGATGGCGGAGCAGGCAGCTGGCGACGGGTGTGGAGCTCTCTTTTTTTTTTTTTCTTTCAGGGCAGCGGCTGTGTTTTTCGTGATTGACACGTGATCTACACCGGAAGACATTGTGTTTTTTTTTTTTTTAATAAAGGATAAGTCAAAAACTGTCTGTTTTTATTTCTTTTTGACACTGTTTTTTCGATTTCACTCTTTCCTGGCCTGCCAGGCTGCATGCTCGATAAGGATCTCGTATGGATTTTTGGGGGGACCCCACGCTGTTTTTTTTTTTCTCATTTGAATTTGTGTCCAAAACTGATGAAATGTGTGATTCAGATACATTCCCACAGAAGGCAATGAGCCTGGAATTAGCATCTGAACCACACCGCAGTGCTCAGAAATTGCACAGGACTCTTCAAATTCATACTGAAATCGCACTGCCGCATCACCGCAGATACACTATATTACCAAAAGTATTTGGACGCCTAGTCCGTAAGGTTCAATATAGAGTTGGCCCACCCTTTGCAGCTATAATTACTTCAACTCTTCTGGGAAGGCTGTCCACAAGGTTTAGGAGTGGGAATGTTTGACCATTCTTCCAGAAGCGCATTTATGAGGTCAGGCACTGATGTGGACAAGAAGGCCTGGCCCGCTCCAACTCATCCCAAATGTTTTCTATTGGGTTGAGATCAGGACTCGTGCAGGCCAGTCAAGTTCCTCCACCCCAAACCCACTCATCCATGTCTTTATGGACCTTGCTTTATGCACTGGTACAAATCATTTGGTGGAGGGGGGATTATGTTGTGGGGTTGTTTTTCAGGGGTTGGGCTTGGCCCCTTAGTTCTAGTGAAGGGAACTCTTAAGGCGTCAGCATACCAAGACATTTTGGACAATTTCATGCTCCCAACTTTGTGGGAACAGTTTGGGGATGGCCCTTCCTGTTCCAATATGACCTCGCACAAAGCAAGGTCCATGAAGATATGGATGAGCGAGTTTGGGGTGGAGGAACTTGACAGGTCTGCACAGAGTCTGACCTCAACCTGATAGAACACCTTTGGGATGAATTAGAGCGGAGACTGCGAGCCAGGCATTCTCGTCCACATCAGTACCTGACCTCACAAACGCACTTTTGGAAGAATGATCAAACATTCCCATAGACACACTCCTAGGGGGCGTGGCCAACAACCGGGATGTGAGGAAGTGCTTAGCCTGAGCTCCGTCCATGCCGCTTACATCCTGACTGAATCCTGCTGATCCGTTCGCCATCCGAGGATCCCGTTTGTCCCTGCAGCATCCAGGGAACCTTGTGCTCACCGGGAGATGGTCAAATACGGCCCACCGATGGAGGAAGCCTCAGGATTCAGCCCGCAGCCCCCGTCCTGCAAACAGAGGCAAGATGGCACCGGTCACCATGCTGCAAACACATGCAGCCAGCCATCCTCATGCTCCTCAGCGCTGACAAAGAAGCCTGCAGGGAATGGTGAGTCACACTGTTCCCCCCCCTGTTCTAAGCCCGGAAGATCCTTTCCTGTTCTCTCCAGCTGAGGACATTGCCCCTGATACTCCCAGCAGGTACACTGCTGATGCAGGCCCTGCAGAGCCATCCCTGTCCCAGATCATGGAGGCCATCCAGCACAGCCATGCTTCCCTGACCACCCAAATGGACTCCATAAAAACTGACCTATCCTTCTTAAAACAGGATGTCCATAACCTCCGCCACAGGGTGTCTAACGCTGAGCAGCGCATTAGTACGCTGGAGGATGAGACCCGTCCATTACAGGGCTCTGTTAAGGAGCTACGCCAGGCCCAGGATTACACAGCAGATAAGCTCACTGAAATGAAGGACCATTTACGGAGGAGCAATTTACGTTTCCTGGGGTTCCCAGAGAGGGGGCTGAGGGTAGAACCCCGGAGGTCTTTATGGAAAGATGGCTAATCACCACATTCGACGCTTCTACCTTTTCACCGTTATTCGCCATTGAACGAGCACACAGGGTTCCCATGTGCCCCCTCCCACCTGGGGCCCAGCCACGTGCCATGATCATCAAACTCCTGCACTTCAGGGACAGGGAGGCAATTCTTGGTGCTGCCAGAGAAAAGGGAAGGGTGTCCTTTAATGGGAGTGGAATTACTATTTTCCCTGACTTCTCTGTAGCTACACAAAAGCAGAGGGCCACTTTCCTGGCTATTAAACGCAGGCTCCGTGAGCATCATCTCTATGGCATGCTATATCCTGCTTGATTGAGGATTGTCTACCAGGGCAAGGCCTACTTCTTCACGGATCCTAAGGAGGCATCTCACTGGGTGGATACCCTGGGACATCCTGAACGCCGGAATCAAAATCAAAGATCCCCTCCGCGCTGACATCGCACCTAACCTGCATTGTTTGATAGCTACACCTTGTGCCTTATGTGGCCTACGTTACCCCTTTCCAGCAAAGGACAGCTGAGGGGGGGTAGGAGTGGGCCTGGAAATCCTTACGCCTGTGATCATCTCACTCCCCTCTTTACAATTATATGAAAGTGGCGAACTACATTCTACTAACTCTGTTTGTTTCCTACTTGTTTGATCTGGATGACTGCTGCATTTTTTCCTTCAGACTCAGGGTCAACTAGCATACTTGTCCTGTGCGGTCACGGACGGTAGCCCGCGTCTAAGGGTCTTTAACGCTCTTCAGGGTTGCTTAGTTTGGGGTCTGTGTCATGACCCCCCTGCTTTGCACTTTTGGTTTTGGGAACAAAGCTCTCATATGTTTGGGTTTGGGAGCCGGGAGGGTTAGGGTGGGTGGGGATGTTGGGGAATTTTGTTTGAAGTTTTTATTTTTATGTGTTTTGGTCTGCAGTGCTGGTATCCATTTGTGCATGTCCATTTACAGGCTGGTATAACTGACCCTTATGATATGCATCTGATCACTTTTATTTCCTATGCTCTTGCCTTATCTTTTTGACCCGTTTTATACCTTGCGCGCTTCCCCTGGTTCGCGGGACTTTGGGCCTTGCTTGTGTCCGGCGGGCCATGGGAAGTGGGTACATTTAATCATGTGCTTTACGCCTCCCTATGTCTAAGCTACGTTTAGTGTCTTGGAATGTACGGGGGCTGAATTCCAAGGTGAAAAGATCTCTGATGTTTGACTACTTGGCACGCCACGATCCACATGTAATCCTACTTCAGGAAACCCACCTCCAAGGCTCTAGAGTCATGGCCCTCAAACGGGCAAAAATAGCCTACGCCCTCCATTCTACATACTCCACATATGCCAGGGGGACCTCCATCCTAATAGCCAAATCAGCCCCGGTTAGTATTAAGCATGGTAAACTGGACCCACAAGGGTGTTTTGTAGTTGTTGTACTCAAACT
Source organism: Rana muscosa (assembly GCA_029206835.1). Lineage (NCBI taxonomy): Eukaryota > Metazoa > Chordata > Amphibia > Anura > Ranidae > Rana > Rana muscosa. The sequence continues at coordinate 996,275,582 of CM055117.1, read as the reverse complement.
TATGGGAAGACCATATACCGTGACTAGCCTGTATGCCCCTCCCCCCTTCACTAAATTGTTCTTTGAAAGAGTTATGACCTCCATTCTGGCAATAGCAAAGGGTTCTTTGCTAATAGCGGGTGACTATAATACAGTACTGGATAATTCCATAGACAGGTTACGTTGCTCTTCATTACCCCCCACTCCCCTGGGTTCCTTCTTAAATCAATTTGACTTGGTGGAGGCCTGGAGGTGGAAGCATGCGAACAGGAGGGAGTATTCGTGTCACTCTGAGTCACACGGTACTCTGTCTTGTATAGATTTGTGTCTGGTCTCGTCGGATCTACTTTCCATGGTATCAGACTTTAAATACCTCCCTAGGGCGATATCCGACCATTCTTCTTTGATGGTGGACCTCGCCCTGGGCCCCTCCTCCTCCTATCGGGTGTGGCGACTGAGCCCACTGTGGTTGGCGGATAAGATCGTGGTGAACCAATGTATGACGGAGATGAAATCATACTGGCTACTTAATAAACAGAGTGCATCCGTTCCAGTGGTATGGGATGCCTTTAAGGCCACTACACGTAGCTCTTTTGCTGCGGCAGTTGGTCAAACACGCAAGGCCTCTATGTCCAAGTTGATGGATGCAGAGGGGGCTCTCAGGGAGGTGGAAGCTGCTTATACCACGACTCCCTCTCCTGAGACACATGCTGCCTGGAAGCATGTGTCCAGAGAATTGGACCTAGTGCTTTTGGAACGCACCCAGAAGAAGCTGTTATACCAGAATCAGCGAATCTTTGAGTTTGGTGACAAGAACAGCCGTTTGTTGGCATATCTTTCTAAACCTGACTATCAGCCATGCAGCATACCCAGAATTAAGAGCGCAGAGGGCATAGTGGTAGAACAGAACAATGAGATCATGGAAGCCTTTATCTCCTTTTACTCCTCCCTATATGCTACTAGAGCTCAATACACGATTGTGGAGTTGGATGACTATCTTGCGGACATTTCGTTGCCCAGACTTCAGACCCAGCAGGCGTCAGATCTTGACGCTCCTCTGACAACTGAGGAAATTGGGGAGGCTATCCAGTCCTTTGCCAGAAACAAAACGCCGGGACTGGATGGGTTCCCCATCGAGTGGTATTTGCAATACAAAGATTTGCTTATACCCCATCTAAGCAGGGTATATGATTTTGCTATGAAAACGGGACAGCTACCCCCCTCTATGTCGGAGGCGCTGATTGTCCTCATTCCTAAGCCACATAAGGATCACCTCCTATGTGAATCTTACAGACCAATATCACTCATCAACACGGATGTTAAGATTTTGGCCAAGGTGCTCGCCCGGCGATTGAACACAGTTATTACTACCATTATTGGTGCGGACCAAACTGGGTTCATCCCTGGGCGATCGACCCCCATCAACCTGCGGAGATTGTTCACCAATCTTCAGGCCACTCATGCGGAGATGGGTTCCAGGGCTGTTCTGGCCTTGGACGCACACAAGGCATTTGATTCAGTCGAATGGCCTTATCTGCTGGAGGTCCTGGCAAAGTTTGGTTTTGGCAGTACCTTCATCAGATGGGTCCAGCTGTTATATTCGAAACCCACTGCTCAACTGAGGGTGAACGCAGCCATGTCTGATCCCTTTCCGATAAAGAGAGGCACCAGACAGGGGTGCCCTCTGTCGCCGTTGCCCTTGGCAGCACTGATAAGATCTTGCGGGGAGGTTGCGGGACTGACGATTGGGGGTCTGGAGGAGAAAGTGTCTCTTTATGCTGACGACATGTTGATCTATTTGTCGGACCCCCAGTCGTCTCTCCCAGTCCTGCTGGAGATTATTGGCAAGTTTGGGCATTTCTCCGGGTTAACTGGGACAAGTCCATCCTATTTTAGATTGACCAGGCAGACCCACCCAGGCTAACTTCCTCTTGCCCACTACAAATAGTCTCCTCCTTCCGATTGTAGCGGCAGCTCGTCACACTCCCCTCTTTGTCTCGTCTTTCTCTTGTCTAGGGGTATCTTAGAGGGGAGGGAGCGGGGACACTACGCCTAGCTTCCACCACAGATGTTAGTTTGGTATAAGCAACAGTTCTGTATTACCTTCGGGTCAGTGTTGTGCACCTGGATCCTCCCTCCAAGAGTCTCCGCGAACCTTGTCTGTCAGAAAATGAGCTCCACACCATCAAAGTTCAACACTCCTTTATTCTCCTTGTCTGAACACAAACAGTTGAAGCTGCCACTTCCCTTCCTAGAAGTGTGTCCTGGTCTCCGCATGAGGGTAGATTTCCTTCCAGGCCGTCTCCGATGAGAGACTCACTTGTCACCGGCAATATGCTGCACCGGGTCTTCAAATGAGGAGCTCCCCCCGGTCCATTGCGCTTTCCGGATTCGGGTACCCAATCCCTGGGTACCCTAGGATGTCCTTCCCTCGCGGAACTCAGTGTTGGGCACTGAGCTCCGGACCTCCATCCAAGTACCTCACCCCAGGCTAAAGGTGCCTGGGATGGAACTCGATCTCCGCTGTCCTCTAGGCCTAAGCCACCCAGAGGAGCGACACGACCCACCGTCCGCAAGCTGAAGGTGCCTGGGACGTCCACCCCGTGACAAAGATGGCCGGCCCCCTTTATACCCTCTCCCAGCAAGCACGGCGGGTTCCCCTCCCCACCATACCGCTGCCGAGAGAGGACAAAAAAAGGAGGCGCAGCACACAGCAATGATTCAACCCCAGCCCAGGGCGACAGCGCCACCCACTGAGCTGCAGGGAATTACACATCACTGATGTCTCTGCCAAATTCAAAATTACACCCGGGAAAGTACATACCCGCTACACGATATTTAGGAGTTATGGTACAGCTCTCTATTACCTCTTACGCTAAACTCAATATAGACCCCCTTATAGGGAAAATGAAGACCACATTCAAAACCTGGGCAAATCTCCCACTTACCTTATTGGGCAGGATTAATATTTTTAAAATTATATTCCTGCCACGATTTCTGTATGTTTTTTCTGAGAATAGTATTGTTTTATGCTAAGAAAGCAATAACCTTCCATTGGAAGTCTCCATCCTTGCCCACTATTGCCTTCTGGCTCACAAATATTAACCATGCTGTATCATTATACAAACTGACGTATGAGGCTAGAGGCTGTCCGAAAAAATTCAGGAAGGTTTGGGGCTACTGGGGTTGATTCTGAGAGCACTGTCTCTCCTGCTCCTTAAAAATGTGACTGAATATTGTCTTCCTGATATATGCCAATTGTTTACCAGCTTTCTAGAAAACATTTTTTGTACTGTACTGGATTGGGCGATGTTCGCTCCATGTGTGTCTGTTTGTTGTGTATTGTATGTCTTGTTCTGAAAAAAAAACTTAATAAAAAATGTACCTTTAAAAAAAAAAAAAAGACACACTCCTAAACCTTGTGGACAGCCTTCCCAGAAGAGTTGAAGTTGTTATAGCTGCAAAATGGTGGGCCAACTCAATATTGAATCCTACGGAATAAGACTGGGATGCCCTTAAAGTGATTGTAAAGGTTTGATTTTTTTTTTTTTAAATAACAAACATGTCATACTTACCTCCACTGTGCAGTTCGTTTTGCACAGAGTGGCCCTGAACACCGTCTTCTGGGGTCCCCCGGTGGCTCTCGCGGCTCCTCCCTGCATCAGAAAACCCCCTAGGAGAATCGCTCTCTCGGGGGGTTACCTTGCGGGCGCACTCCCGTGTCCAGCATTTGGTGTCCATAGCCGCCGAATGCAGGACTCCGCCCCATCCCCCGGCGCCCGCGTCATTGGATTTGATTGACAGCAGCGGGAGCCAATGGCTGCGCTGCTATCAATCTATCCAATCAAGAGCCAAAAAAAACCCCGGGCAGAGAGACAGTGCATCCTCGCCGTGGGACATTCTAGGGTAAGTAAAACGGGGGGGGCTGGAGGGCCGGTGACTGACAGAAGTTCTTTCACCTTAATGCATAGGATGCATTAAGGTGAAAAAACAGGAAGGTTTAGACCCCTTTAACTACTTAAGGACCGGCTCCTGTACATATACGTCGGCAGAATGGCAGGGGCAGGCAAATCGATGTAAATACGTCCCTTTAAATTTACCGCCGTGTGGGCGCACCCCTGCCGCGAGCTCCGTGATCGTGCCCGCAGGACCCGCGGACTCTATGTCCGCCGGTGTCCCGCGATCGTGTGTCACGGAGCTGCAGAACGGGGGATGGCTGTGTAAACAAGCATCTCCCTGTTCTGCCTAGTGACAAGACACGGATCGTCTGCTCCCTCTCATCGCGAGCAGCGATCAGTGTCCTGTCACAGTAAGCCACGCCCCCTAACAGTTAGAATCACTCCCTAGGACACACTTAACCCCTTCCTAGCCCCCTAGTGGTTAACCCCTTCCCCGCCAGTGTAATTTACACAGTAATCAGTGCATTTTTATAGCACTGATCACTGTATAAATGTGAATGTCCCAAAATAGTGCCAAAAGTGTCCGATCTGTCCGCCATAATATCGCAGCCACGATAAAAATTGTTGATCGCCGCCATTACCAGTAAAAAAAAATTATTAATAAAAATGCCATAAAACTATCCCCTATTTTGTAGACGCAAACCAATCAATAAACGCTGATTGCGATTTTTAAAAAAAAATTTTTTTACCAAAAATATGTAGAAGAATACGTATCGGCCTAAACTGAGGAAAAAATTCGTTTTTTTATATATTTTTTGGGGATATTTATTAAAGCAAAAAGTAAAAAATATTGCAATTTTTTCAAAATTGTCACTTTATTTTTGTTTATAGCGCAAAAAATAAAACCCGCACCGGTGATCAAATACCACCAAAATAAAGCTCTATTTGTGGGAAAAAAAGGATGTCAGTTTTGTTTAGGAGCCATGTCGCACGACCGCGCAATTGTCAGTTAAATCGACGTAGTGCCGAATCGCAATAAGTCATTGTGCAGCCAAATGGTCCGGGGCTGAAGTGGTTAAAGTACATGTGAAGGCAGGTGTCCCAATACTTTTGGTATTAGAGTGTATGTGAACCGGCTCCATAGAATGCTGGTTTGGTTCACATGGTATGCTATTCGGATGCAGTTCAAAACGCATCCAATTTGCATATATGTGAACTGAGCCTTACCCATATTTCATATTATCTGGATCAGCTTGCCTAGTTTGTTCATCGGCATTAGAAGAAAGTGATGGAGTGCTGCTATGTAGGGAAGCATGTAATCATTCTTTAATGGGAAGTTCTTTGTAGGAACTTTTTTTGTATTCTTTGCCAGAAGCCCTGCAGGCAATAGGGTGTTTCTATCCCCACCCTAATCTGCCCATTGTTTTATGTGGCTCTATGAGAGATGCATAAAGCAGCCTGCTATTTGTTTTAAAAAATGCAACGCTCAACAATTAGGAAGAGAAAACGCAAGACTGTCCCAACAGCGATGTGTTCTGCTCTGTACAGAAATGTAGGATCATACTGATATACTGAAAGCCTATGACCTCTAAAGCTGGCCATACACTATGTGAATTTTGCTGTCTTGTTGCCACCCTTCCACCCAACATCCTTTGACTGAAAAATCGATAAATATCGAAAAAAGAAAATCTTTGGCCGAGCAGCAGCTGAATCCAATCTGATGCAGCCACTGTTTGGGTATTCTTATGCCGCGTACACACGATCGGAAATTCCGACAACAAATGTTCGATGTGAGCTTTTTGTCGGAAATTACGACCGTGTGTAGGCCCCATCGGACATTTTCTGTCGGAATTTCCCACAACAAAAATTTGAGAGCTGCTTCTCAAATTTTCAGACAAAAAAAGTTCTTGTCGGAAATTCCGATCGTCTGTATGCAATTCCGACGCACAAAAAACCATGCATGCTCACTCAGAATCAAGCAGAAGAGCCTAACTGCCTATTGAATTTAATTGATCTCAGCTCGTCGTACGTCTTGTACGTCACCGCGTTCTTGACATTCGGAATTTCCGATCGTGTGTACGCGGCATAACTAGCCACAGAAACAGCAGGTTTGCCCATCCGTACTGTATAGAATAAATAGAGGAATCTGTTTGATATATTCATTCAGCCTGCAGGCTGCTGTATATGACCAATGTTAGCCCTTATTCACATGGTCCACCTGCATTTGTTTTATTTAACCACTTCCTGCCCGGTCAATAGACAATTGACGTCCGGGAAGTGGTTTCGTTATCCTGACTGGACGTCTATTGACGTCCTGCAGGATAACAGCCGCCGCGCGCCCGGGGGGAACGCATCGCGGCGATCAGTGGAGCGGTGTGTCAGTCTGACACACCACAACACCGATCTCGGTAAAGAGCCTCCGGCGGAGGCTCTTTACCACGTGATCAGCCGTGTCCAATCACGGCTGATCACGATGTAAACAGGAAGAGCCGTTGATCGGCTCTTCCTCACTCGCATCTGACAGACGCAAGTAGAGGAGAGACGATCGGCGGCTCTCCTGACAGGGGGGGTTCGCGCTGATTGTTCACACTGGACCACCAGGATGCCGCCCAGGACCACCAGGGAAGTGGGCAACATGTGGATGGCCAGGTACATCCCCTATGGCCATCCACATGTTTTAAAACATGCCCAACTTGTGCCAATCAGTGCCCACAAATGGGCACTGACTGGCACCATAATAGCATAAAAAAAGTGATGCCCAGCAATACCACTACCAGTAATAACCAGTGTCCCTCAGTGCCACCCATCAGAGCCCATCCGTGCCCACCTATCAGTGACCATCAGTGCCCATTTGTGCCACCCATCAGTGCCACCCAAAAGTACCCATCAGTGCCGCCTATGAGTGCCCATCAGTGCCGTATACCAGTGCCACCTATCAGTGCCCATCATCAGTGCTCATCACTGCCACCTCATCGGTGCCCATCGTTGCCGTCTTATCAGTGCCTGTCAGTGCAGCCATATCAGTGGCCATCATTGAAGAAGAAAACGTATTTATTTACAAAAAAATTTTACAGAAACAAATAAAAACATTTTTTTTTCAAAATTTTCTGTGTTTTCTTTATTCGTTGCGCAAAAAATAAAAATTGCAGAGGTGATCAAATACCACCAAAAGAAAGCTCTATTTGTGGGAACAAAATGATCAATAAATTGTTTGGGTACAGTGTAGCATGACCGCGCAATTGTCATTCAAATTGCGACAGTGCTGAAAGCTGAAAATTGGCATGGGCAGGAAGGTGCGTAAGTGCTTGGTATTGAAGTGTTTAAAGTAGAACTCCAGGCTAAATTTTATATTTAAAAATTTAGCTGTGTGAAAGAAAAAGTTAGTCCCCGTTAGGTTTATGGCATTTTAAGGCGTTCTGTCCTTTTCTTTACTATTTGCATTTTATTCAGTATAGTATAGGTCCTGCTATACTCTTGGCGCTACAACTGGAATGGCTCTCATACATAGAAGCTGTACTGCCATTTGTCTGACCCTCTCCCATTGCCTATTTACAGAATACTAGGGGTCCTATGAATGGGCAAAGGGACAGAAGGGCAGATAAGCCACAGTATAGCCTTTCATGTATCAAAGCCACAGCACTCCAGTCACAGCCCCAGGTATATAGCAAGACATACATTATCTGACCTGAAAAAGAGTTTGAATAGTAAAGAAATGAGAGTGATCTTTAAAACGCTGTATAGCTAATGAGAACTAACTTTTTCTTACACAGCAGATTAAAAAAAGCCTGGAGTCCTACTTTAACTTCTTCAGCCCTGGAAGATTTACCCCCCCTTCACGACAAGGCCATTCATTTAACTGACAATTGCGTAGTCGTGTGATGCTGTACCCAAATAAAATTTATGTCCTTTTTTCCAACAAATAGAGATTTCTTTTGGTGGTATTTGATTACCTCTGCGGTTTTTATTTTTGTGCTATAAACAAAAAAAGACAGACTATTTTGAAAAATAAAAAAAACAATATTTTTTACTTTATGCTATAAAACATACCCAATAAAAAAAATCTAATTTATTCATCAATTTAGGCCAGTATGTATTCTGCTACATATTTTTGGTAGAACAAATCCCAATAAGCTTATATTCATTAGTTTGCCTAAAGTTATAGTGTCTCCCTGGTTAACTTAATGAAGATGTCGGTGTTGCCCAAGTTTACGTACCTCTTCAGACAGGCTCCTGTTTCCATACCTGGAAGGTTTTTTAGACAATTGGATAGTATTATTATCTCCTTCATTTGGAATGGCAAAGTCCCTAGGATAGCGAAGTCTACCTTACCAGGTTTGGCGCTACCCTGTTTCATAAAAAACTATTGGGCAGCAGTTCTGGTAACAGTTAAATGGTGGCTGAGGTCCTGGTTAATCCCGCGTCTACCTTGGAGGCGGCGTTGCTTGGTTCCTATGCGGAACTCAGAAATCTCATACATAGGGGCCCCCAATCTAGCCCGAAAGTGACCCCCCCATGTGTGCAGTGGCGTATCTAGGGTATGGCAGCCATGGCAAGTGCCATGGGCGCCACGTGAAGGGGGCGCTGGTGAGTGGCTGGGCAGCAAGGCACTTACCCGGGTCTGATGGTCTCTTCTTCCCTCCAGGCTCCCGAGCATAGGCTGGAACTTTTTTTCACCTTTGCTAATGGACAATGGCAGCGCTGCCAGTGGGACTATTTCTCTTTTCTTACTCCTGTGAGTGCAGTCACTGGTTGTGGAGTAAGCAGGCAGCCGCATTTTCCGATGCTACCGCTATAGTTCCGGCTACAGCAGCCCTGACAGCTGAATATCACTCCGCCGCCTGCGGTCAGGGATGCTGTAGCCAGGACTATAGCGGTGGCATCGGGGCCGGTGTATTTCTCAACAGGACACCTGGACTGTGGACTCAGTCAGGAGCTAACTCTGGCAGGCCTTCTGGTCAAGGTCCTATCAGTGCAAAAGCAGAGCCCAGCCACCTGCCCAGCAGGAGGGATGGCTGTGCTGCCAGTGCCTTATGTTGAGACTGATCCTCTTGATTAGGCTGCAGGCAAATTTTTCATGCATTCCCCTCTCCCTGCAGGCCATGGCTCCTTTGTAGATGAAATCATATTTTTTTGGGGCCCCATGAGATCAATCACAGGGGCCCAAGAGGCTGTAAAATGGAGGGGATAATTTTTCTAATTCGGCTTGCTGGAATATCAACTCCTCCCCACTTGTATGCAGTTAATGGCAATAAAGTTCCAGGCGGGTGGAGTGATATCAAAATACCACTTCACTGGCTGACTCCTCCAGCAAATAAGTTTGAGAAGACGGCAGGCTCTGACTGAGGGGAAATCAGCAGCAATCATCATCATCGTCGTCAGTGAAGTGTCTGTGTGAACACAGAAAGTAACAGCACAGCACACTGCTTCTACTGAGTGAGGGAACTGAAGTGGGAACCATCAAGACTGCAGAGGATTATTTTTCTCTGAAAAGGTACAGTCACAGTCAAGACTCAGCACACAAACCCCCTTCACCCATGCAATGCCCTGGCTGTTGCCCATGACTGAATTATACACAGCTAAATGTGATCATCTTCATTGATCATGTCGATCACATTTGGCTGCTATATATTTCAATCATTATTATCATGATAGTCACACAGTACAAGTGCTTTAAGCCACACCACCTGTACTGTGTGTGTAATTATCATGATAATGGGGAAGTGAAATGCATCCTTGGCACTCATTTAGGGCTCATTCACACAAGGCACAGACATCCGTCTCCCATGCAGAGACTTTAACTGACACAGTGTTGCGTGCATCCTCATGCCAGTGTCCCATTTATTTATTTAGGACACATGGCTGCATGGACACAGACACCGTGTCCCAATATGTCTTGAGGGTGCATGTCCTAATAGAAATGGAACATCAGCATGAAGACGCACACAACATTGTGCCAGTAAAAGTCTCTGCATGAGACATGGGTGCCTGTGCCCTGTGTCCTGTGTGAATGGGCCCTCACACTTGTGTTTGGGAGGGTGGTAAAAACGTCATGTGTCTCTTTTTACTGTCCCTAACCACTTCCCCTTATTTTGCAAATCAGCCAAGGGTGGATAATATATGCTGTGGCCATGAAGCGTTTTGCACAGCAAAAATTATCCCTACTGCGTTCAGCCACAGCCCTCCCCTCGTTCTCCCAGGCTGTCCCATTCCATCTGGTCAGATTGGCAGCGCACAAAGAAGAAGGAGGAAATCAGTTTCTCCCTCTCCTCTGTGGCAACTGAGGCCATAAGTTATGAAGATTTCATCACTTCCAGTATCGGTTCTGCATTTACCTGTCTGGTACCAGCTAAGAAAGCAGCCAATATGCCTTGGAGGGCAGAGGAGGGATCAGGGGTCTAAAAAACCCCAGATTTCTCCATAAAGAGGATATGTCGCTACCCAAGGTATCACAAGGGATGATAAATATCACTTGAAGACAGCTGAATTATTTTTTGAGGTTGAGGCAGGGTCAGGGATGGGCCTATGGGTGGGGTCAGGGGCTCCATCAGGTAGGCTATAGGGGCCCCATGATATCTAACAGCGGTCCTGGTCTCTGGTAAGGTGGTAGTGGGGGCACAGACTCTGGCAGTGGCTGTGTATGTGCAGCACAGCAGCAGGCAGCTAGAGAGGGTGTCCTCTTCAGTCACACTGTGTGTGTGGGGCACTGGGGATCAGCAGAGAAATAAGAGCACAGCCTACTATGTTGGAATTTGTAGTCCCATGGAGGTGGGGAAATGCTCACACATACTGGGAGGGGGGGGGGGGGGGGTGGTCATATAAAGTAAAAGTCTCTGTGTTGTTAGGGGGCTGCCATGGCTGACCTGACCCCTGTCTAGAAACACTTATTGTCTGGCACACTGCTTTAAGGGGGAACTCTGCAGACTCTGGGGTAAAGGGGAACGCTGATGTAAGTGGGATCTCTGGACTCTGTGATAACCAGAGACCCCCTCACATCAGAGGCCTCCCTACATCCCAGTCCGCAGAGATCCCCTTTGTGTCAGAGTCCCTCCCCCCCTTACAGTGTATATAAAGATGACACTAGAGTCCACAGCATTCTTTAGATCAGTTTTCTCAGTGTAAAGGGGAACTCTGTGGATTTCGATGTAAGGGGGGCTCTCTGGGAACTCTAAGGGGTGAACTGTGATATAGGATGTAACTCTATTGACTCTGGTGTAAGGGGTAATTAAAGAGCTTGACTTGTAGTTTTGTTTAGCTGTTTTTTTTGTTAAGGTTATCTGAAAGATGGGAGTCAAATGTTTTGACAGGGGCGCAATTTCAGTGCTTGCCATAGGCGCCATTTTCACTAGATACGCCTCTGCATGTGTGCAACCCTTAAGGTGTGGGACAGGGTTGGCCGGAGACTCGGAGGTACGAATGCCTGGTCCCCTGTGACCCCGCTCTGGGGCAACCCTCGGTTGCCTCATTTTTGAACCGTTCCGGATCCGGTGGGATGGGCTAGGCATGGGGTTACGACTTTGGGTGATATTGTGAATCGGGGACAGCTGGTGACCTTTGATGATCTCAAGAGGGATAGGGGACTCCTGAACCACATGTTTTTCCGATATCTCCAACTGCGCCACGCATTTTGCTCCCAGTTCCCCTCATCAGTGGTTTTGGAGATGTCGGACGTGGAGACGGTGCTCCGGGCCCCAGACGGTGAGAGAACACTCTTGACCCTCTATAATATGCTCGCCACCTTGGATACGTCTAAGGTCTCACAGCTGTTCGGGTGCTGGCAGCAGGCTATCCCGGAATTGGTGGACGATGACTGGCAGGAGGGAGTTCAGCAATACTTACCCCTTATGATTTCAGCACGTGACAGGTACACTCAATTAAAATTTCTCCACCGGGCCTACTATTCTCCGGTGCGGCTAGCTAGAATTTATCCTGATCGCACGGGGCATTGTCCTAGATGTGCTGCAGATAATGCTGACTTCTTCCATCTGGTCTGGTCCTGCCTGGGGGTGGTTGACTTTTGGAAGGAAATCCTTGCCGACATTAATTCTGTGGGTAATCTTAAAGTGGTTGTAAACCCACTTTGTAAACAAACACCTACAGGTAAGCCTAGATTAAGGCTTACCTGTAGGTGCATGAAATATCTCCTTAACCTACACGGTTAAGGAGATATTTGCATTTAAAAACGGCGCTGTGACGTCACGCGCATGCGCATGGGGTTAACCCCATTCACAAATTCGGCTAGGTCGCAACATTCGACGACGTAGCCGAATTCGACGGATCACGCGCGCATGCGCGGAGTCACGTCTTCGCCGCTCCGGCCAATCACAGCGCCGGAGCGGCGCTGTGATTGGCTGCAGCGGCGATACCCGGAAGTAACATTCCGGCTATCGCCGCAGGGATGGATGCGGCTAGAGGAGGGACACGGATGACTTCGGGGGCCCCGACCTAAGGTAAGTGGTACATAATGAGCTAGTATGCTAGTCATACTAGCTCATTATAGCTTTGTCTTGCAGGTAAGTTAAAAAAAAAAAAATTGTCTACGGGGTTTACAACCACTTTAATGTCCCGTATAGTCCTATACCTCTCCTACTGGGTATCTGTGACTTCCTCGCGGCCCCCCAACAGAAAAAATTGTTTGTCTTCTATGCAGCATTTTATGCGCATAAGGCTGTGCTACTTCAGTGGAATCAACCTTGCGCTACCTACTTAGCAACTTTGGCAATCCTTGGTGAATACAGCCCTCCCGCTTTATAAACTGACCTACCTGGGTAGAAACTGTCCCAAAAAATTTGACAAAATATGGGCGGCCTGGGTGGAGGCGAAACCCCTGACCAACGATTAGACCTGGGTGACTCCTCTTTCCCACCTTGCCATTTACCCTTGCTCCATTCAAATATACCATTTGGGTGATGTGCTGGAATCCGGAATACCTGTTTGGGGCGTTACTGCACCCCTCCCCTAGCCCCCCCCTCCTCCCCTTCTGTCATATGGTGGTTATGTGGAGTATGGTGTATATGACGCTACTGTTGAATTTGCTGATGGTTGCATTTGCTGTATTTTTTTTTTTTGTTTTCTTTTTTCTATACTTGCACTATTATAATTGATGTCTATTTGATATCTGTATGTCTATGAACTCCTTCAGTTCATAATTGTTTGTAAAACTTCAATAAACTTTATGTTAAAAAAAAAAAAGTTATAGCGTCTACAAACTATGTTATATACAGTATCTCACAAAAGTGAGTACACCCCTCACATTTTTGAAAATATTTTATTATATCTTTTCATGTGACAACACTGAAGAAATTATACTTTGCTACAATGTAAATTAGTGAGTGTACAGCTTGTATAACCGTGTAAATTTGCTGTCCCCTCAAAATAACTCCACACACAGCCATTAATGTCTAAACCGCTGGAAACAAAAGTGAGTACACCCCTAAGTGAAAATGTCCAAATTGGGCCCAATTACTCATTTTCCCTCCCCAGTGTCATGTGACTCATTAGTGTTTCAAGGTCTCAGGTGTGAATGGGGAGCAGGTGTGTTAAAGTTGGTATTATCGCTCTCACTCTCTCATACTGATCACTGTTCAACATGGCACCTAATGGCAAAGAACTCTCTGAGATTCTGAAAAAAATAATTGTTGCTCTACATAAAGATGGCCTAGGCCAGGGATGCCCAACCAGTGTCCCGGGGGCCACATGTGGCCCGCGGAGCCCTCTGATGTGGTCCGCGACCTCCTGCTCTGGGATGGAATTAAATAGAATAGAATACTGTTATTAATGGTAAGTTTATTACTAAAATTACAGTTTATATATGGGCATATCTGTTTTGCAGTGGTTATTGGACTGCTTTAAAACTGATCCACAGGTGCAGAGAAGTGCACCTGTGGGTTACCTGCACTGAGCCATAGACTTCTATTACCTGCGAGTTTGTTGTGCTGAAAGTAGAGTGGGCTCTATAGAGCCGAGTGGGCTGCCATCCACCCGCTCCGCTCATTGTGGCCCGCGTCCGGTTACCAAGTCGCTTAAGTAGCCCTTGCTCTTCAAAAGGTTGGGCACCTCTGGCCTAGACTTTAAGAAGATTGCCAAGACCCTGAAACTGAGCTGCAGCACGGTGGCCATGACCATAAAGTGGTTACACAGAACAGGTTCCACTCAGAACAGGCCTCACCATGGTCAATCAAAGAAGTTGAGTGCACGTGCTCAGCATTATATGCAGAGGTTGTCTTTGGGAAATAGACGTATGAGTGCTGCAAACATTGCTGCAGAGGTTGAAGGGGTGGGGGGGTCAGCCTATCAGTGCTCAGACCATACGCCGCACACTGCATCAAATTGGTCTACATGGCTGTCGTCCCGCATGATCCCCTCCCTTCGGAGGCTGGGCCGCAGGGCAGTTTTCCAACATAACGACCCCAACACACACCTCCAAGATGACCACTGCCTTGCTAAAGAAGCTGAGAGTAAAGGTGATGGACTGGCCAAGCATGTCTCCAGACATACTTAAACGGAAGGTGGAGGAGTGCAAGGTCTCTAACATCCACCAACTCTTTGATGTTGTCATGGAGGAGTGGAAGAGGACTCCAGTGGCAACCTGCGACGCTCTAGTGAACTCCATGCCCAAGAGGGTTAAAGGGGTTGTAAAGTGTGACAGGGGTCACTTTGGGCATAGGGCGACTAAGGAAATATATCTTGGAATACCTAAAATGGGATAGTAATATTGATCCACAATATTTACTGTTTGTTGATCCTGAACTCAACAGGTTAATTGAAAGGGCTGATGTGTTCAACTTCAATCACCCACCTGCCTGTTGTGATGTAAATGAATCTAGGATGGCTTCTGAAGATCCTTTCATTGTGAATAGTGATAATTAACTCTGTACTTGTGTGTATTGTAAAGCAGACAGACAGTCTGGTGAATATAAAGGTCACGCATAGTCATTTAAACTGAAAAGGGATTAGCTAATGACCTCACCTGTTGTCTTCTAAGAGATGTCAAAATAATGTGTATTGGGCCTCGTTATGTTGGGGGTGGAGTTGGACCATTGTTCATTTAGATGAATGCAGTATTATTTTGGTGTATAAAAAGAGCCTGCTCTCATTAAAGATTGTCAGACCAGCTGGAAAGCACACGGAGCATTGTCTCGTATGTCTGAAAGGATTATCCCAATGGGAAGAGCTCGCCTGACTGTGGAGTGTCGGTAGCTGATGTGTGTTTGGAGTGGGAATATCCTAAACGGCGTTAACCCCCTTTCATTCCTGGGGACTTGTTACATAAAGGTAAATGTTTTTTCACCTTAATGCATCCTATGCATTAAGGTGAAAAAACATTTGACAGTACCAGCCCCCCCCCCGAGCCCCCGTTTTACTTACCTTACTCCTCGAAAGTCCCGCACTCGTCCCCGTCATCCTCCTCGGTTCTCAGCCTGGCCATCGATTGGCTACACTGGATGGATTGAAAGCAGCGCAGCCATTAGCTGGCGCTGCTGTCAATCACATCCAATGACGCTGTGCGCTGGGGGCGGGGCCGAGTGATACAGTCGGCAGCTATGGCCGCCGCTGTATCACGGGAGCGCGCCCGCAATAACGCCACACCATGCGAGCTCGAGATCTGTCACTGTGGAAGAGGGACTCGGTTCTCAATGTAACACAAGTCCCGTGACCTCTCTGCACTCGTAGTTCATTGATGCTCCCTCCAGCTCTGTAACTAAAGGTCCCTATCACGTTAAGGACCTGAGCTGAAGTCATATTTACAACTGCTGGACACATAAGTACCCTAGCAAAAGAGTGGGCTTTAACAGCCACACGCTGTACATATATGATGCTGGCCGGCCATTTATTTATGTGCTGAAAACGCGCTTCTTGCACACTCTCAGCATTAAGACCAAGCTATATATTAGAAGAGGAGCATTTACGAGCTAAAAAAAAAAAATCACAAGCACGTTCGGGAGCTGAAAAGCAAAACAATTCTAAAAACGCCTAAACATGTTTGAGTATTCATTCCAATGGCCAGATTAAGTTAATATTCTGGCCAATGAAATCCATTCCACGCAAATGCTTGACTTGCATTAATGTGTGTGCAATACACAGCTTTAAGCACATGTTTTTATTTTTTTATTCTTTATTTATGAACATCCATGAGCATGTACATACAAATAGAAAACAATCACATCTTCAAAAGTAAGGCGGTATGTACAATGCATCCAGAAAGTATTTACAGCGCTTCACTTTTTCTACATTTCTTTTTTTATGTTACAGCCTTATTAAATGGATTCAATGGATTATTTTCCTCAAAATTCTAAAAACAATACCCCATAATGACACAAAAAATGTTTGTTTGAAATCTTTGCAAATTAAAAAAAAAAAAAAACGAAAAAAATCCCATGTACATAAGTATTCACAGCCTTTGCTCAAAACTTTGTTAAAGCACTTTTGGCACCAATTGCAGCTTCAAGTCTTTTTTGCGTATGATACTACAAGCTTGGCACACCTATTTTTGGGCAGTTTCTCCCATTTTTCTTTGCAGGACCTCTCAAGCTCCATCAGGTTGGATGGGGAGCGCGTTTGTGCACAGCCTTTTTCAGATCTCTCCAGAGATGTTCAATCGGGTTAAATTCTGGGCTCTGGCTGGGCCACTCCAGGACATTCACAGAGTTGTCCCAGAGCCACTCCTTTGTTATCTTGGCTGTGTGTTTAGGGTTGTTGTCCTGTTGGAAGATGAACCTTCGCCCCAGAGCGCTGTGGAGCAGGTTTCCATCAAGGATGTCTCTGTACATTGCTGCATTCATCTTTTCCTCGATCCTGACTAGTCTCCCAGTTCCGGCCACTGAAAAACATCCCCACAGCATGATGCTGCCACCACCATGCTTCACTGTAGGGATGGTATTGGCCAGGTGATGAGGGGGTGCCTGGTTTCCTTCAGACATTAATCGTTTTATTGCAGGCCAAAGAGTTCAATCTTTGTTTCATTAGACCAGAGAATTTTGTTTCTCATGGTCTGAGAGTCCTTCGGGTGCCTTTTGGCAAATTCCAGACGGCCGGTCATGAGCCTTTTACTGAAGAGTGGCTTCCGTTTGACCACTCTACCATACAGGCCTGACTGGTAGAGTGCTGCAGAGATGGTTGTTCTTCTGGAAGGTTCTCCTCTCTCCACAGAGAAACGCTGGAGCTCTGTCAGACCACCGGGTTCTTGGTCACCTCCCTGACTAAGGCCCTTCTCCCTGATTGCTCAGTTTTGCCAGGTGGCCTACTCTAGGAAGAGTCCTGGTGGTTCCAAACTTCTTACATTTACGAATGATGGTGGCCACTGTGCTCATTGGGACCTTCAATGCCGCAGAAATTTTTCTGTACCCTTCCCCAGATCTGTACCTCGATACAATCCTGTCTCGGAGGTCTACAGACAATTCCTTGGACTTCATGGCTTGGTTTGTGCTCTGACATGCACTGTTAACTTATATAGACAGGTGTGTGCCTTTCCAAATCATGTCCAATCAGCTGAATTTACCACAGGTGGACTCCAATCACGTTGTGGAAACATCTCAAGGATGATCAGTGGAAACAGGATGCACCTGAGCTCAATTTTGAGTGTTAAGGCAAAGGCTGTGAATACTTATGTACATGTGATTATTTTTATTTTTAATAATAGTTACATAGTGGGTGAGGTTGAAAAAAGACACAAGTCCATCAAGTCCAACCTGTGTGTGTGTGATTATATGTCAGTACTGTATTACATTGTATATCCCTGTATGTTGCGGTCGTTCAGGTGCTTATCTGATAGTTTTTTTTAACCATCGATGCCTCCCGCTGAAACCACCGCCTGTGGAAGGGAATTCCACATTCTTGCCAGTCTTACAGTAAAGAACTCTCTACGTAGTTTAAGGTTAAACCTCTTTTCTTCTAATTTTAATGAGTGGCCACGTGTCTTATTAAACTCCCTTCTGCAAAAAAAGTTGTATCCCTTTTGTGGGGTCACCAGTATGGTATTTGTAAATTATCATTAAAAATTATAATCAACATATAATCAATTTGTGAAGATTTCAAACAAACTGCTTTCATGTTGTCATTATGGGGTATTGTTTGTAGAATTTTGAGGAACATAATGAATTTAATATGTTTTGGAATAAGGCTGTAACATAACAAAATGTGGACAAATTGAGGTGCTGTGAATACTTTCCGGATGCACTGTAATTTTAACAAAATAGACTAGTTTGTACAGAAAGTGTAAGGTGTATGTACAACATGTTGTAGATGGGAGGGAAGGTCTCCACCTACTTCGATGCAATAAGCAAGATCCATAATAGATCTGACACATGCACTTTTTTAAGCAGCTTTTCTCCTGCCAGGAAAAAAGGTGTTCAGAGGGGCTAAACAGACTTGTATGAGACCTAAAACTGAAACAGTTTTTTTTTTGTTTTGGATAGAATGGTGAAGTGTTATAACCCCAAATTATTACTCCTGTCTTTGTCCTTAATGGATAGATTTACACTCTGTATTTTTACTGGTGACCGGGGCAGGAAGTGATGGGAAATCTAAACATTTTAACACACTGTCTGCGGATGGGATTGGGGGAATGGATGGAGACAGGGATAGGCTTGGGAGAATGGATGGAGCCGGGATGGGAGTGGGGTGCTAGATGGAGCTAGGATGGGATTGTGGTGGATGGAGCTGGGGTGGCATCGGGGTAGTGTGTGAAGCCGGTGTGTGAAGCCGGGATGGTATCGGGGGAATGGATAGAGCCAGGATGGGAACAGGGTGGTGGATGGAGCTGGGATGGGATCTTGGGAATGGATGGAGCTGGGATGGGGGTCTTTGATTTGAAGGGAATGAGGGTTAGAAGATATGTGCTAGGGGGTGCTTTGGAAGGGGAGAGTGGGGGGTTCAAACCTTAAAGGAACCCATTTAAAAAATAAAAAACAAACCTTTACAACCCCTTTAAATCTGCCCCCCTCCTTCTAGCACAAGTCCTCTCTAACCCAAAACAAAGCACCCACTAGCATATATCCTCTAGCCCCCACCCCCTCTTCCTAAAATCACTAATGGCAGCATAATTGTTACCAGGCCCCCCATAACCCCCCCCTTCTAAATCACCATGTCCCCCAAGACTCCTGTTATTACAGACCTCAGCCCCGGTCCCCAGGCAGATGCTGTAGCGTGGTGTCCCTCCTCCTCGGCTCTTCCTCTCGGCCCGTATACTTGTCATGTCAGAGCCGAGGAGGAGGCGGCTATAGCCCGCTGTGCAGTGAGTCCAGCCAGCATGGAGAGGAATGCGATTGCGGCGTGCATCCCAACTGACATGGACAGAACTGCCTGTATGAGGATGCATGAAAAACCTGTGCATTTCCATGCGAGGCCCTCGTGCTGGTGTACACTGCAGTAGGCCTGCGTGACTGAGGCTTTAACACTTCTAGTTGATGCTCAATACATGGAAAATTATTCACTTTTTGAGTTCAGTTCTACTTTAAAGTGTATCTATACCCCATTTGTTAAGCTTTGGATAGAGTGTAGAAGGATTAGAACCCCAGTCAGATTTCACTGCTGTCAGAGGCTCCATTGAAGAGAGACTTTACCTGTTTATCTGCAGTCTTCTCTTCTCTACATCTGTTCAAATCCACAATTTCTAAAGCTTGCCTGAGCTGTCAAAAAAAAAAAGGGGGACGGAGAGCTGAAATTACACATGGCAGAGCTCAGTGCAGAGAGCTGATTGGAGGGAAGAGACACCCCCCTCCCCCCTTCACACAGCACACAGGAACAGAGATGATGCTGTCAGTCACAGGCTGCATGCTGGAGGTCTCCCCTGTCACCTTTATTCTCATGGTGTCAGGAAAACTTATGAGAAGTGACTCATGCTGATAGCCGGGGCAATGGGCAGCAGACAGAAATTCCACTTAGACCCCTTTTGCACTGAGGCGCTATAGCGCTAAAAATAGCGCCTGCAAAGTGCCTCTCCTGTCACTCTAATGGGCTTTCACACTGGAGCAGTGCGCTGGCAGGACGTCGAAAAAAGTCCTGCAAGCAGCTTCTTTGAGGCGCTTTAGGAGCAGTGTATACCGCTCCTAAAGCGCCCCTGCCCATTGAAATCAATGGGCAGCGACGGTAAAACGTTGCTTTGTGGGCGCTTTTAACCCTTTTTCGTCCGCTAGTGGCCGAAAAGCACGGCTAAAAAATTGAGGCGCTTTACCGCTGGCGCGGCTCAGTGTAAAAGTGCCCTTAGTGCTCTGGATTGAGTAAACACTATAGAAGGGTATGTTTTGTTCATATTTTTATGTCGGAGGTTTACAGCCACTTTACCTGACATTATGACCTGTTAAAGTCAGCTTAGTTTGATAAGCAAGATTTTTGTTTTTTTTGTGCAACCATATAAGAAACTGCACAATATGATCTGTTACTGTGCTTTGTAAAGTTTAGTGATCACATTATCTTGGAATGTTATCTTTGACTTTTTGTGATTTCTTTAGAATACAATGGATGTTCTGGAGGAAGAGTTGAAGTGCCCGATCTGTCACTGTGTCTTTGAGGACCCTCGAGTTTTACCTTGCTCACATAACTTCTGTAAGAAATGCCTAGAAGGTGTCCTTGAAGGCAATTCTAGGCACGTGCTGTGGAGACCTTCCAGCTTTAAATGTCCTACCTGTCGTAAAGAAATTTCAACAATGGGTGGCAACAGCCATCAGGTTAACTATGTGCTAAAAGGAATTGTGGAGAAATATAACAAGATTAAAGCCACTCCAACTATGCCAATATGTAAGGATCACAATGGACAACCCCTGAATATCTTCTGCTCCACAGACCTTAAACTAATCTGTGGTTTCTGTGCTACCAGTGAAGAACACAAAGGCCATGTCTTCTCCTCCTTTGATGATGCCTATAGTCAGGAAAAGCGTTCTTTGGAAACCCTGTGCCATGGGATTGAAAACTGGCGAAACATGGACATCCAAACCCACTTGAATATATTGGAGACCAGCAAGAGAGAAGCTCTTCAGCTGCTGGCAAAGGATTCAGACAAAGTGAAGGCTTATTTTGAAAAGCTGCAGCATGTGCTAGAGCAGAAGAAAAATGAAATCCTCTCAGATTTTGAAACCATGAAACTTGAAGTCATGCAAGCTTATGATCCAGAGATCAACAAGGTGAACTCCATTATGAATGAGAAGAAGAAGGCTTGCGACATTGCTGAGGATTTTAAGAACATTACAGATCCATTTCTTTTTCTTCAAAAAATGGAGGAGTTTCGAGAAAAAGTTGAGCGTATTAAAGCTCCCTTGCCATCTCCTGCAGATATCGCTGCCATTTCTTGTATGAAGAATTTTGATACCAGCATGTGGGATAGCATCCGACTCATAGATGTTGACAAACTAGGTTTACCACAGAAGGGACCCGCCAAACCTCAACCGGTTCATCTGAAGTTGCCCTTCTCCGCTAGAGCTGGATCTGGGGCACTTCTGGTTTTGGTGTTGGTGGCTCTTTACTTTGCTCCATATATCGACTTTACTCAGTTCACTGACAGGTACCTGCAGCCTACAATGGTCTACTTATCAGAAGCATCAACTCTGATTGCAGAAAAAGCTGAGATTTACAAAGACCTGATTATAGAACAGATGTATCTACTTGGTGAAAACATCCATAAATATTCCACAATGTTACTGGAGCAAGCTGCACTTTTTATCTGTAAATACAAACTGTAACATTTATTGCAGGTAAACCATTCAGGTGAGCCTGCTCTTCACATTCTAATGCCGCGCACACACGATCGGAAATTCCAACAAGAAAAGTCCGATGTGAGCTTTTGGTCGGAAATTACGACCGTGTGTATGCTCCATCGCACTTTTCCTGTCGGAATTTCCGCCAGCAAAAATTTGATGCCCCTTACACACGATCGGATTTTTCGTCGGAAAAACCTTGGATGGTTTTTCCGCCGGAATTCCGCTCAAGCTTGGCTTGCATACACACGGTCACACAAAAGTTCTCCTGAACTTTCGACCGTCAAGAACGCGGTGACGTACAACACTACGACGAGCCGAGAAAATTAAGTTCAATGTTTCTGAGCATGCGTCTGAATTTTGCGCGTCGGAATTACTACAGATGATCGGAATTTCCGATTGGAATTTATTCCGTCTGAAAATTTGAGAACCAGCTCTCAAATTTTTGTTGGCAGAAATTCCAACAGGAAAAGTCCGATGGAGCCTACACACGGTCGGAATTTCCAACCAAAAGCTCACATCGGACTTTTCTTGTCGGAATTTCCGACCGTGTGTACGCGGCATTAGAGCTGGTTCTCAAATTTTCCGACGGAAACAATTCCAACCGGAAATTCCGATCGTCTGTAGCAATTCCGACGTATGCTCGGAAACAATTTGACGCATGCTCGGAAGCATTGAACTTAATTTTCTCGGCTCGTCGTAATGTTGTACGTCACTGCGTTCTTGATGAAAAGTTCAGAGAACTTTTGTGTGATCGTGTGTACGCAAGCCAAGCTTGAGCAGAATTCTGTCGGAAAAAGCATCTAAGGTTTTCCCGATGGAAAATCCGATCGTGTGTACAGGGCATATGTCCTAATTTTCCCAGCAGAGATGGATTTGTCATCTGTTGGCCTTCAGCCTGATCTGCAGCGTGACTTTGTTCTACAATATAGTTATAGCCAAAAAGGTGACAAGTACTACCTACTGCACCGTAAATAGCACAACAGGCGGTACATGTACTGTGTACAAATTATCAGCATCCTTCTGTACATTCCCAGATGTAGGAACTACTCTTTCTGTAAGTCATTTGTACCATAAGGATCCATTCACACCAGAGTGATGTGCACAGACAGCTGCTGCAGCTTGTTTTTTTGTTGTTTTTTTTAGCTTCTTTTTTGTTTTTTAGCTGAGCGTTTTTTAGAGCGGCACCATTCATTTGAATGGGCCTCCCTCCGCTCCAAACGAAGCTCATGTAGTAAATCTTGCCACAGAGCCAGGAGCGCTTGCGATTTATGCCACGATTGTCTAATGATTTGTCACTCGACAATTGTGGCAAAATCGCACAGCATTTGGGGTGCCATTAAGAAATAATGGCATCGCAAACGCGTTCTGCGTTTGAGGAATCATGGGCAGAATCACACTGATTCTGCCTGCGATCCAGAACGCTAAGGTGTGAATGGAGCCTTATGCCGCGTACACGCGATCGGAAATTCCGACAACAAAACCGTGGATTTTTTCTGGCGGAATGTTGGCTCAAACTTGTGTTGCATACACACGGTCACACAAATGTTGTCGGAAATTCTGAACGTCAAGAACGCAGTGACATACAACACGTACGACGAGTTGAGATCAACGAAGTTCAATAGGCAGTTGGGTCTTCTGCTTGATGCTGAGCATGCGTGTTTTTTTGTGCGTCGGAATTGCATACAGACAATCGGAATTTCCGACAAGAACTTTTCTTGTCGGAAAATTTGAGAACCAGCTCTCAAATTTTTGTTGTCGGAAATTCCGACAGCAAATGTCCGATGGAGCCTACACACTGTCGGAATTTCCGACCAAAAGCTCTCATTGAAGATTTGTTGTCGGAATTTCCGATCGTGTGTACGCGGCATTAGGCAGCAGTTCCCAAACTTTTATAGTCCACAGACCATCCAGGTCACAATAGAACACTCAGTGCCTAATAATAACTTCATTACTTAATAATGTCTAATACTGAATTCCATTTTATATCAAATACTAAAACTTTTACAAACAGAACTGTAGATTTTACATTTGCATTATACTTACAATTTTAATAAATCAGGACCCTGCATTCATTCTATCTGCTCTCCCACAGTACACAGAACATGGAAATGCAATTATTTTAGTAAATATAAACTGCTAAATACTTTTTCTGATCAGCACTATATAGCAGTCTTGTGACTTCTATCGGTGTCTGTCTGAGCACTGGTTAAAGCTTGTAGGAGGAGTTTTCATTCTCCTTTGACTGTCCTATGTGACTGCAGGACCCCTGAATCTGTCTGGACAGTGCTGATTGGCCCTGTGCTGATCACATGCACCTGCCCAAAAAAAAAACCTCTCTAGCAATACACACCAAACTGAGCATGTGCAGAGTGCCCTCAAGGCTCTGTACTATCAGTAGATGGATTGGGGACTGTGGAAGAAGGGGAGGATCAGAGAAGAAAGAATCAAACAGTCTTTTTACACAATGCAGAGGATTAACCCCTTAGGTTCCACAGTGGGTATAACACGCATGATTTACTGCATAGACAGACTGATTTTACTGTTGTGGGTTTAGTAACACTTTAAGATGGCTCTCATAGGGAAACATTGAATATGAAATGTCATGCGACTTTGGGTCTCACAAGTCGGACACCATGTCGCAGTAGTGTGAACCGAGCCTAAAGAAGTGATATCATTACTCTAACCTTGTTTCTGTTCAGGGTTTTTCTTCCCTACTTTATCGCCACATAAAGTTTAGCCTGAGGGCCTGCCTGTCATACAGGAGCAGAGTACTTGTATATGGCAATTCAGAAATTTGTTTGTCACTATTGTCCGCCTCTACTGAAAGGCATACCAACCCAATACCTTCAAATATCTGCCCCAGCTGGACTATGAATGACCTTCTGTGAGTGAACTGCCTGTGGTTGCTGCAGTTGTAGTGAGTAGCCTACAGCTGCCCACAGATAGTCTCCTGATCCGGTGGGGTTGGGTGGTGATCTCTTGTCTGACATGTCCATAGACTGTGCTTATTGAGGCTTCCTGAGGGCATTAGCAATTGGACAGGTTAGGAAGCCCATGTCCTGTCACTGCTGTTTTTCCCTGATAAGGTGAAGGGTATATGTGCTGCTTCCATCCCCTGTTTCTCGCTATAGATTTTTAAACCCAAAAGCAAAAATGTAATAAATTGCAGCTAAGCATCCTCCCAGGATTGGGCCACGCTAATTTGTGTACCGGGCCTGGGCCAGGCCAGAAAAAAACTTTTGCTCTAAAGCAGCCAACCAGCCCTCAAACGTGGTGCAATCATTTAATTTTTTTCAAGCATTTTCCCCTTTATTTTTACCATGTGATTCTGCCTGTCATAGGCCTGATTCACACCTATGCAATTTTAGTGCTTTTTGCATTTTGCAGATTTGCACTACAGTCCATTTAACATGGTTTCCTATGGAACACGTTCTGTAGTGCAAATATGCAAAAAGCACTAAAAATGCATAGATGTGAATCCAGCCTTAGGGTGACAACACTTAATCACTGTACTCATGTACTGTATCTGTGGTTTTGTAAAATTGTCAACCTAGGCTGCTAGCTCCTGATTTGGACTACAGAACACTCCCCTCATCTTCACAACATAAGGGGGTGGCATTCAGTAGTTGAAGTGAACTATGCAAAACAGCGTTTGAGATTTCAGTCCAGGACAGGCAGACAGCACAGGAAGTTAGGAGCTCACTTGATTCCTGGCAGAGCAACAGGAATTTTCCTGTATTTGCTGCATCCCCCCCCCCCCCCCCCAAAGGCCACATTATCAATGCCGTGGTAATAACTAAACTGTCATAGCCGAAAGGTGGGGGCGGTTTTTATTAAAAGGTTCTAGGTACTCTGTACTTATATTAATGGTTCTAGGTTCACTGTACCACATTATGCCACATACATAAGTATTATTTATAATAAAAAAAAAATATATGTATATAAAATATGAGTAATATTCCAGCACTGTGGAATATTTATAATACTAGGTGATAATACCAGGGCTTTTCTTCAGCGGGAACGCAGGGAAACGCAGTACCGGCACCTCTAGCACCGAATGTATGTGATGTCAAGGGGTGCTGGGTTGTGCTACACTGTCTATTGCTGCTGGGGGTTCTAGTGTTGCTGGAAGGGATTTATTTATGCAGGGGGAGGGTCATTGACGGGGCATCTATTGTTGCTGGGGTGGGTCTTATGTTCCTGGGAGAGTCAGTTGTTACCTGGAGGGATCTACTGTTGAGGGAGAACTCTATTGTAGCTGGCTGCTGGATGGTCTGTCGATACTGTCTGTGGGGAGATGTTTTGTTGCTGCTGGGGGTTTATTTTGTTGAGGGGGATCTATGGTTGCTGGGGGTCTATTGTTGTTGGCTGCAGGGGATCTGTTTTACTGCTTTTCTTGTTATCATTAACAAATTAAAGGGGCAGTACTGGGAGATGGGTAGGGGGTGGAACCAAGGAACAGTGCTCGGAGGTAGGTAGTGGTGAAGACGGGGTAACTCCAAAAGGGAGAGTTCCTGCACCTATTCTCTGAGAAAAAAAGCCCTGGATAATACTGTACATAAATGTGAAAGGGACATGCAGGCTTCTCTGTCACAGTGTAATGTAAATGGTTCTACGTATGTTACATGTTACATGTTACTTGTATTGCCTACTGCACTGTGCAAAAAACAAGAGGCAGTGCGTGTGCGGTCTACAGTACACTTAAAGCGGTAGTAAACTGCATCTTTAAAAAAAGAAAAAAAAAACCTTCAAGACAACGGCATAATGTGCTAGTAAGCATCACATACTAGCACATTATGAAATACTTACCTTAGAATGCAGCCCTCGTGGCGCGCTTTTGCCGCTGACAGGGCTTCCATTCTCACCCGGTCTTCCTTCCGGGTTCGAGTTCTCCGGTCGTTTGATTGACCAAGCTGTGATGACGTCACTATGTGTACACCCCTGGCTGCTGCCTTTCCGGAGGGAGTCACGATCGCAGCACGGGGCTCTGAAGGGATGGCGTGGGTATGCCGTCCCTTCAGAGCGCATGCGCCAGTAACGTTATTGTCTGCATGCAGTGTGAATAACTCCTAAATAGTGTACGTTTATGAGATCTTCACTGTAACCTACAGGCAAACCTTATTATAGGCTTACCTGTAGGTAACAAGTAAAAAAAAAAAAAAAAAAAAAAAAAAAAGGTCTTTACTGCCATTTTAAATGGTTATCACTAATCCTGTGCACACTCAGGCTTGTATGAGCCACTATACTGAACTGTTAGGGCTCGTTTACACTAGCAGGTGAGTGGCGGTAAAACTACATGGTTGAGTTGTGACTGCTCCTCAACCATTCCCCCTTTAACTGGAAAGGCAGCAGCCGAGGGTGTACACATAGCATAGCCTCGCGGCCTCAGGAACTACATCAAAAATGAAAGTTCCAAATAACATGTTTCCAGCTTCAGCTGTCCCTAAGGCCAGCCATACATTATACAATTTTCTTGTACAATTTTCCTTTAGATTAGGGTGACTAGACATCCCCAGTTTCAGGGGACAGTCCCCGGACCAAGTCTGTCCCCCCCCCCCCGCTCCGCCACTCCTACTAGCTTAGGGGGGTGTATTTTTCTGATGATCATGTGCTGGTCGGAGCGGAGGGAATATTTCTTCAGTTTGGGGTGCATGCCCATTCCGCTCAGCTCGCATGTTCTTCTGCCTTGGCTCAAGTCCCGACCAGCCGCCTGCCTGCTTATCTCCTTGCCTTCCCAGGCGGAGTGATCTTCCTCCACTCCCCACCTAGTAGTAGCCGGGGCCCGGAGAGTAAGACTTGACAGGCTGTGAGGCGGGCGGTGATGGGCAGAGAGTCGCTGATTGTCGCCATTACTAGTGAAAAAAAAAATGTCCCCGGATTTCATTTTAAAAATCTGGTCACCTTACTTTAGATATAATATGCGGTCAAACCTAAACACATTTTATTTGTATGCAATCAGTCAGGTCCTTGCACTACATAGTTGAAGGTAGATGTAAAGGAAATTGAACAAAAACGATTTATAATGTATGGCCTGCTTAGGAATTAAAGTGATTGTAAAGTCTCCTTCTTTTTCTATAAAAAGAACAAACATGTTATACTTACCTGCCCTGTGTAGTGGTTTTGCACAGAGCAGTCCAGATCCTCCTCTTCACGGGTTCCTTTTCGGTGCTCTGGCCCCTCCCTCCTGTCGAGTGCCCCCACAGCAAGCACCTTGCTGTGGGGGCACCCGAGCTGAACCGTACCTCCTTGTATCTATTCAGACACAGAGCCTTGGCCTGGCCCCATCCCCTCTCCCTCCTGATTGGCTAGCTGACCTTGATTGTCTTAGCCATGCAGGAGAGAGAGTTTCAGATGGCTGAGACACTCGTGGACATCGCTGGATAGAGATGGGGCTCAGGTAAGTATAAAGGCCCAGACACACGGTCTGACTTTTTGCCAACAAACTTCAAAATGAGCACGTTTTCCAAAAATCCGACCGTGTGTACACTCCATCGGACAAACTTTTTCGGTTTTCATCGGACAAAAGTTCGCTCTGCAAATGGACAAACTTCTCGGCAACAAAAGTCAGATGGTGCAAAGTCCGACTGTGTGTACAGAAATCCATCGGACTTTTTGTTCCTTAGTACAAAAACGCATGCCCAGAACCAATGTTAAAATCAACTAACAATAGCAGAAGTTGACCAAAGGGTGGTGCTAAAGAGCAGAAAAACCACGTGATGTTGGGAAAGTTTGTAGAAATGTCCTGCCGTGTGTATGCTATGGGTGTGCCCGGCCAACTCCCTTCGGACAAAAATCCACAGAAAAGTTTGTTTGAAGTCCGACCGTGTGTACGAGGCTTTAGAGGGGCTGAGGGGGCTGCTCAACACAGAAGGCTTTTTATCTTACTGCATAAATATAAAAAACCTTCTGACTTTACAACCACTTTAAGAGGTTTCCAATAGTATTTGCCTCCTAGGTAAATCCTTAGACACAAAACAACACGGCCATGGCCTTTATTCATCATAGAGTGGGCACTGCGTAAACTGTTGGCGCTATATAAATCCTGTATTATAATAATGGTAAAGCCACCTGTCGGGGTTTTTTTTTATGTCCTATCAAGGAGATTTTTCTTTACTTCCTGCCCCAGAGACATAACAGGAAATAAAAAGGAATCTCTCCAAAACATTGATAAATCATTTCTTAGACAAATGTCCTCATTGGAAGATTTATCCCCAACTTCTGTTCTTATGACATTACCATTTTATCTCTCCAGTGGGGACACAAACAGCAACACTTCCTGATTTCATCCAAAAATAAATGTGTATATATATATAAAAAAGGTTTTGGCCGTACATTCACTTTAGGCCATGCTAAAATGACATTCAATAAAATTTGTTGTAAAAAACACTTTTTCAGACTTTAGTGCGCACCTAAATTCCATGGCAGCTTGAGAATCCTTCACCCTGTCGTCTGAGCACTACGGGGGGGGGGGGGGGGCACATTTATATAGGCTTGACCTGTATATGAAGTATAGGAAGGACCTATACAACAAACGCTCATAAGGATCAAGAATATATCCCCCCTATTTGGTTACTGACATTGCAAAACTTCAATAAGCAGAAATGTGAACCTATGAGCTACACCAGGGGTCTCCAAACTTTCTAAACCAAAGGGCCAGTTTACTGTCCTTCAGACTTTAGGGGGGGCCATACTAGGGCCAGTGGACGTAGAAAATGTCCTGCCGTCCAGTGGGAGTAAGCAATGCACCATCTTTGGTGTCAATGGAAAGAACAGTGCCCCATCATTGGTATCAGTGAAAATAATTCTGCCCCAATGTTGGTGTCAGTGGGAGGAATTGTGCCCTTTTGTTTGTGTCAATGGGAGTAATAGTTGCCTATCATTGGTATCACTAGAATGGATTGTGCCCTATCGTTGGTGTCAGTGGATGGAATAGTGCTCCATTGTTGGTGTCAGCGACAGGAATTATGCCCCATTGTTGGTGTCAGTGGATGGAATAGTGCTCCATTGTTGGTGTCAGCAACAGGAATTATGCCCCATTGTTGGTGTCAGTGGATGGAATAGTACTTCATTGTTGGTGTCAGTGGAGGGAATAGTGCTCCATTGTTGGTGTCAGCGACAGAAATTATGCCCCATTGTTGGTGTCAGTGGATGGAATAGTGCTTCATTGTTGGAGTCAGCGACAGGAATTATGCCCCATTGTTGGTGTCAGTGGATGGAATAGTGCTCCATTGTTGGTGTCAGTGACAGGAATTATGCCCCATTGTTGGTGTCAGTGGATGGAATAGTGCTCCATTGTTGGTGTCAGTGACAGGAATTATGCCCCATTGTTGGTGTCAGTGGATGGAATAAGTACCCCAAGGGCTGGATAAAGGCAAGCAAAGGGCCGCAGTTTGGAGACCGCTGAGCCACACAACCTCTTTTGGTTAATTATAACTTATCTTCAGAAGTTTGCTGCTTTGAAAACAGCTTACCTTGTTGTGCGTTGGCTTAATAGGCTGAGGCAATATTTGCTGTTCATCACTCAGACATCTTGTCATTTCATGCCTTCAAATCGGTTTCAGGTAGGATGATACCATCAAAATTGAGAATACAGGAATCTATTGGTAAATTTTTGACAAATAAACATTAACAAATGTATTATCACTTTTGCATATTGCCTCTGTGACTGTAAACAATTACCAACATAAGAAAAGAAAGAAAAAAGAAAAAGTCTACGCCAGTGAGTGCCACACACCCCCACCAGATGGTAACTCACCAGATAGCCTGTGACTCTTCCGTGTGAATGGACATGCAGAGCCGCGGCTCGGCCCCACCCCCTCTCTCTCCTCATTGGCTGTGATTGACAATGGCTCCCACTGCTGTCTCAGCCAATGAGTAGGGAGAGACCCAGTAGAGCCAAGACTCCTGTGCACAGCTCTCAGGTTGGTATTAGGCGGGGAGGTGGGGCACAGAGAAGTTTTTTTTTTACCTGCGTGAGGGTAAAAAACCTTGAGCCTTTACAGCCACTTTAAAAGGGAATGTATACCTCTAATCAATGCTTTTTAGACAAAAATTTAAGAATTCACATGATGTAAATCGGTTTGCTAATGTTTTAAAAATCCTGCTTCTATGTATGATTGGTAATTGTTTATGTACATGAGGACAACCATTTTTGCTTGTGACATAGTGAGGCTCTTCCTGCTTTAAAGTGTACCTACCTACCTGTGCCTGTGCCGTCTGCTAGTAGCCCACCTCATTGAAGACCATGCATTCCCTGCATTAAGGGAGGTATTCGAAACCCTGTTTTCTTCTCAGGTAAAATATCACCAGCTGGGACAAAGACAGCAATACAAAGTTCATAAAGAGTCCTAACATTCCCATTATATAAAAATGTAAAAAAATTCAATCGCTGCCTGTGCAGAGGAGAGATTTTCTTTCTCTCCCTGTCAGGGTCACTGCACAGGAAGTACATGGGAGACACCCTGCAATGAAAAACATAGGTTGTAAACCTACCCACCTTTTCCAAGCAAAAATAAAAATGGTTTGCCAGAAGTCTAACTCAAATCCCTTATTGCACATTCTAATGAAAAACTTTTTCTTTTAACATACAACAAGCATAATTAAAGCCCAACTCCAAGCCTGCACTGCGCGGGTTAGCTGCTTGTTTTTGTCTAGGGAATTGGAAATGCGAGATATACTTACCTGATCCTCTCCGCACATGACCGGACCCTGCAGCTTCTGCCCCCCCACAGTCTAGCAGTCTTATGCGATGGACTGTTCCTGACATTTACACGCCCCTAGACCTGCTCTGGAGGGGAGGACATCAGGAACAGTCCACCTCTGGATCGCGGGGGAGCACTGTTTGCCGTTGGAGCAGAGGATCGGGAGAGTATATAGCTTTCTCCTCTCCCCTCGCAGTGCAGGCAAAGCCGCACTCCATTTTTTTTTTACCAGAAGTTGGGCTTTAAGTTATTCAAGTCATGTTTTCCCTTTTCTGCTATAGAAGTGTATTAAGTGAAATATTTACAGGTAACACAACATTCAGACTACAGTGCTGTGATATATTTATATTTCTGACAAATAGAGCTGGCCTTCTATCTGCTCTGCAGTTACTGCACATTATTATGTATTGTAATAATTTTATAAAGCTCTTTGTTACACAACAGACATAATCTCTGTTTATTCTGTATTTTGTAAACCAACAACACTATATTGTAGTTCTTCAGTGACAACTGTAAACCACACTCTCTTGTTCACTTACCCTACTGGTCAATAAAAACTGGGGGCCACATCCTACTGCACAGTGACTACTATAGAGCACAGTTCAGTGACTACTCTAGACCTCATACTATTCTTCGGTGACTACTGTAGACCACATCCTACACTTCAATAACTACTGAGGACCACATGCTAATGTTTAGTTACTACTGTAGACCCCATCCTACTCTTCAGTGACTACTGTAGGCTAAATCCTTCTCTTCAGTGACTACTCTAGACATCCTACTCTTCAATAACTACTGAAGACCACATCCTTCTCTTCAATAACTACTGAAGACCACATCCTTCTCTTCAATAACTACTGAAGACCACATCCTTCTCTTCAATAACTACTGAAGGCCACATCCTACTATTAAGTGACTACTACAGACCTTATCCCATTCTT
Source organism: Rana muscosa (assembly GCA_029206835.1). NCBI lineage: Eukaryota > Metazoa > Chordata > Amphibia > Anura > Ranidae > Rana > Rana muscosa. The sequence continues at coordinate 996,243,375 of CM055117.1, read as the reverse complement.
TGGGGACTACTGTAGACCGCATCCTACTCTTCAATAGCTACTGTAAACCATGTTCTACTTTTTAATAACTACGGTAAACCACATCCTACTCTTCAGTGACTACTGTAGGCCACATGCTACTCTTCAGTGACTACTATAAACCACATTCTGCTCTTTATTGACTACTGTAGACCTCATCCTACTCTTCATTAACTACTGTAAACGACGTTCTACGCTTCAATAACTACTGTAAACCACGTTCTACGCTTCAATAACTACTGTAGGCCACGTCCTAATCTTCAGTGACTACTGTAAACAACATCCTACTCTTCAATGACTACTGTAGACCTCATCCTACTGATCAGTGGCTACTGTAGATTACACTTTTTAAGTAAATATTCTGTGATTTTCATTATTGTGAATTTTAAATACTAAAATGTAAAAGTAACTTTCATATAACTGAAGTGTGAAAAGTGTGTTCATTTTAAACTTTACCTGTAATGCTGTATTTATTAAACATAATCTGTCAGTGTGTGTTTTCATAATGCTCTTGCATAACCCAAAATAAAGACTACACCTATTGTCTGTGTATACATTGACTAATGAACTATTTTCAGAAAGACCGAGCTATGTTCCGTAGTCAGGACACAGACTGCACCTGTCACATGATCACAGTCTTGACTCATCACCATATTGTAGTTTGTCAGTTACACACGGCAACCATCTCTCTCCGTAACATTGAAGCATCCTGTGAGTGTTATGGGCTGGGCACACATATATAGTCATGTTGACCCTATTCAGATCCTTTGTGTGTGTACAGCCACAAACATCACATGCGATCGCTCGCTATGCGAAAAGTCGTGGTCACCAATGACCTGTCATTGCACTGTATGGGCTCTGCTATCTGCACACAACTGTCAATCCCAGCTGCAGAATCAGTAGATCTTTGGCACTGGGATTTGCAGTATGCCTGTGTGCATGTAATCTTAAATGCCAGAACTGCTTTATTTCTGATCTGGTTAATCTGACTCATGATTTCAGTAACAGTCACAAATCAATATACAGTATATGCACACATGATTGGATATATTGTACTTATGACTCTTTCCTTCTCATCCTGGTGTCAAATGAAATGTTCCGGCTGGGACACCAAATAAATAATTACCAAAGCAGCGGACACGATTGAGATGTGGGGATAACCATTGCTGACGGTCTTCAGAAATTTCTAGTTGCCTAGCTGTGACAGCAATGACAGCTCTATATATTCCTCTAAACTAAATCCTTCCCTTCCACTTTCTCTGGAGATGTTTGTTGCTGAAGTGAAGGTATTTACATAAGTATTGCTTGCATCACTGTTGCTTACAGTCAGAAAAGACTCACTGAACATAGCTTGATAAAAATGACAAGAAAACAGTTGGGAGAGCTTTCTTGCCGAGAAAACTGTTCATGTGTATGGTTTCTCGTCGAGAAAACTGCCAGGAATCTCGACGAGAAAAATAGAGAATCTGCTCTCTATTTTCTCGTCGGCCTGTTTCCCGACGAGAAAACCGGTCGTATGTATGCTTTTCCGAGTCTTAAAAAATCGCGCATGCTCAGAATCAAGTCTAGCGCACCCACCTATCCCCCTCCTGCATTAAACTTGGCTCCTCGCAGGGGGAGACAGGCACACCGCACCAGCTGCCCGTACCCTCCTGTGTTAAGAGGTTGAGCGGTCTTAATTTTGGGCCTTGTCTGCAGCCAAAGTCTAAAGTCCTCCTGAGTATGATTCTCACCCCTACAGTGGGTAGATGCAAGTCCTTGACTTCCCCAGGAACGTAAATCAGCTGAAAGTCCAACTCAATATTTATTTTCACTTGAATAGAAAATAGTCTCTTGGATAGGAAAAAAGGTTGGAGCAAAGACACAGGACAGCTCAAGGTGTGGAGGAGGTCCAGGCACAAACATAGCTCAAACTCTTCTGACTGTTCAGATTTCTCAAACAGTTTTGGCGCATGGTCTCTGCCACAGACCTTGTGAATAAGGTCACTGCCACTGACCTGGTGAACTAGGTCACTGCCACTGACCTGATGAATCTTGGTTTCTTCCTAGGACATGGCCCTTTCTAGGGAGAAGACATCCCCCCCAGAGAGTCAACAGACCCTTCCTTCACCTTGACCACAGCATCGGTCCCTCGGAACAGATCGTCCCTTCTCTTAGGGCGCGGGTCCCCTCCCAAGGCGGCACCCTGGACTCCTCGATCCCTAGTGGAGCCCAGCCAAAGGTTGCTGGGCCCCGTGCCGTTGCTGCAGCTCCTGGGCCTCCATGCCCAGGTGGACAGAAACGGTGAGGTAGTACCTCACCCCAGAATAAAGGTGCCTGAGGTAGAACCGGAACACGGCCTCTGGGCCTAGGGCACCCGGAGATGACCCACACACGCCCAGGCTGAAGGTGCCTGGGCGTCGACCGACCTCCTCCAGAAGATGTCCGCCCCTTTTATATCCCCTCCCGGCATGCACAGCAGGTTCCCCACCCCACTGTACAGCTGCCAAGAGGGGTCAAAAAAGGCACAGCACTGCACTCGCGGTTCAACCCTGGCCCAGAATGGCAGCGCCACCCACAGGCCACAGGGAACACATCACCAGCATTATCCCCTGAGAACAAAAATGGTCCATAACTCCTAACAATTTAAGGTGTCTGAGCCTGGTTACCACTCAGACACTTCCCCTAAATTGAACACCCCGCTACACAAGTATGAGACGGGAGCGCTCCTTCTAGTAAAACTAGCGTTCGTAATGGAGATAGCACATTCGTCACGCTAAAACGAACTGAAAGCACGGAGACTGAAAAGCGCGAATCGTCTCTCCCCAAACTTTTACTAACACAAGCTCAGCAAAAGCAGCCCAAGGGGTGGCGTCATTGAAATCGAACTTCCCCTTTATACTGCCGTCGTACGTGCTGTACGTGACCGCGCTTTCCAACGACAAGATTTGGAATTGACAGTTTGCATGCAAGGAAAGCTTGACAAGAATATCGTCGAGAAAAACTAGGGGTTTTTTATGACGAGATTCTCGGTCGTGTGTACGAGGCTTAAGATGTGATTTTTGCATTTGTTTTATTTTTTTAGGCATTCTTTTATTTTCACCAGGTGATCTAACCATTAAGTCTGTTGTTTTCCAACAGAACAAGCTGCCCTGCATATGTAGCAAACAGGGGGTTGAGACAGTGATGGAACTACTAGGGTTACAAAGGTCGGGCCCTGGAGTTCTGCCACTGTGGACGGCCCCCACGAGCCTGGACTGTGGCTCCTCAACAGCTGCAGGGCTCTGAGCTAGCAGTGTCTCTCTCAAAGCCTGAAGCCACCAGCTAAGCTGCAATATAGTAAATTTTTGGTTTTGGGTTTGCAGTGAGGGAAAAAAATATTTGATCCCCTGCAGATTTTGTATGTTTGCCCACTGACAAATAAATGACTAGTCTATAATTTTAATTAGGGTTGTCCCGATACCACTTTTTTAAGACCGAGTACAAGTACCGATACTTTTTTTCAAGTACTCGCCGATACCGAATACCGATACTTTTTTTTAATCTCATGTGTCAGTATTTTTTTTTTTTTTACTATATTTTTTTTTTTTTTTACTATTTATTTTATTTATTTATTTTTTACAATGCTTTATTTTTTTAAGGGGGGGGGGGGGGGGTGGACAGTGTCAGTGTGTGTGTGTTTTCTTTTCTTTTCTTTTTTTTACAATTCATTTTTATTTTATTCTTTTTTTTTTATCAGCCCTGTTGTGAGGGGCTTTGGTGAGATATCAGGGGTCTTAACAGACCTCTGACATCTCCCCTTTGAGACAGGGAAAGGGACTAGGGACACAGATTCCCCAGTCCCTTTCTCAGCAGCCTCTGCTGCGCTGAAAATGAATGGAGAGAAGACAGCGGCTCCTCTCCATTCATAAACTGAAACATTGTAAACACAGTTTACGATGTTTCAGTTATGTGAATGGACAGAGTCAGTGATGATTCGGTACATTCAGACAAGTAAGGAGCCGGATTTATCGGCTCCTACCTCCGCTCTCCATCCTGAGATACCAAGGGGGTGGAGGAGGAGCACGGAGGGGGCGGCAGCACGGAGGGGGACGGCGGCATGGAGGTGAAGGGGGAACAGCGGCATGGAAGTGAAGGGGGCACAGCGGCATGGAGGTGAAGGGGGAACAGGTAGCATTTGAGCAGCAGACAGGCAAGGCAATTGGATCAGATTAATTTTACTTACCCGCCTGAAGACTCGCTCTGCTCTCCGCTCTGGTCTCTGCCACGCTCTCCGTCTTGGTCTCCGCCCCCCGCCCCGCTCTCCGCCCCCCGCCGGACACTCTCCGTCCCGCTCTCGGCCCTGGTCTCCGCCCCCCGCCACGCTCTCCGCCCTGCTCTCCGTCCCGCTCTCCGCCCCCCGCCGCACACTCTCCGCCCTGCTCTCCACCCCCCGCTCTGAGAAAAAAAAAAGTATCGGACTGGGCATCGGGAGCATTTGCGAGAGTACAAGTACTCGCGCAAATGCTTGGTATCGGGACAACCCTAATTTTAACCACTTAACGACCGCTCACTGTATATATACGTCGGCACAATGGCACCGACAGGCACAATCACGTAGAGCATACGTGATTGCCTTTGTACAGTTGGGGGGTCCGATCGGACCCCCCTTCTGTACAGTGAGCGGTCGGAATTCGTCTGGGAGCGTTCCGAGATGGGGGGGCGGCCGTTCGATTCCGACCACCCCCCCGCGATCGCTCCCGGCGAATAGAAATGCCCCCTCTGTCTGTGTACTGTTTACACAGATAGAGAAAGCAGGAGGAAGTGATGTCATCTCCTGTGCGGCGCTCACATATACCGAGCGTCGTACAAGAGAAGACACACAGGTCAGTGCACTAACACTACACTAACACCAGCACACATAGGCACATAAATCGCCCCCCCAGATCACCCCCCAGTCACAGTGTCACTGATTGCAGTGACCATTTATTTACTGATCACTGCAATCAGTGACATTTGTGACTGTAAAAGTGTCACTACATTTAGTTTTAGGTCCAGTGTAGCCCCCTAACCCCCCCTAATAAAGGTTTAACCCCTTGATCACCCCCCACATAACCCTTTCACCCCCTAGCACCGCCGTCGCTTGGCGATCATTTTTCTGATCGCTGTCTTGGCGTCGGTGATGCCGATCGGTACCCAGTAATTTTTTTTAGGTTCGCCGCAGGTTTTTATAGCGTCGGGTACCCCCATAAATTATCTAATAAAGGTTTAACCCCCTTGATCGCCCCCCAGGTAACCCTTTCACCCCCTATCACCACTGTCACTAAGCGATCGTTTTTCTGATCGATGTCTTAGCGTCGGTGATGCTGATCGGTAGCCAGTATTTTTTTTTTAGGTTCGCCGCAGGTTTTTATAGCGTCGGGTACCCCCATAAATTATCTAATAAAGGTTTAACCCCCTTGATCGCCCCCCAGGTAACCCTTTCACCCCCTATCACCACTGTCACTAAGCAATTGTTTTTCTGATCGCTGTCTTGGCGTCGGTGATGCAGATCGGTACCCAGTAATTTTTTTAGGTTCGCCGCAGGTTTTTATAGCGTCGGGTACCCCCCGTAAATTATCTAATAAAGGTTTAACCCCCTTGATCGCCCCCCAGGTAACCCTTTCACCCCCTATCACCACTGTCGCTAAGCGATCATTTTTCTGATCGATGTCAGCGTCGGTGATGCAGATCGGTAGCCAGTAATTTTTTTTTAGGTTCGCCGCAGGTTTTTATAGCGTCAGGTACCCCCATATATTATCTAATAAAGGTTTTAACCCCCTAATTGCCCCTAGTTAACCCTTTCACCAGTAATCATCATATAAGTGTTACGGGTGACGCTGGTTAGTTTGCTTTTTATAGCGTCAGGGCACCCGCCGTATATAACCCAATAAAGGTTTAACCCCCTGATCGCCCGGCGGGTGATATCAATTAGGTTTTAGCGTCAGAGAGGATCTGCGTCACACCCCAGGCAGCGTCAGGTTAGTGCCAGTAACGCTAACACCCACGCGTGAAGCATACACCTCCCTTAGTGGTATAGTATCTGAACAGATCAATATCTGATCTGATCAGATCTATACTAGCGTCCCCAGCAGTTTAGGGTTCCCAAAAACGCAGTGTTAGCGGGATCAGCCCAGATATCTGCTAGCACCTGCGTTTTGCCCCTCCGTCCAGCCCAGGCCACCGAAGTGCAGTATCGATCGATCACTGTCACTTACAAAACACAACACACATAACTGCAGCGTTCGCAGAGACAGGCCTGATCCCTGCGACTCCAGTGCTGTAGGAGGTGATTTCACCACCACAGTTAAAAAAAAAAAGAAGCAAATATGCCGAAGCATTGGGGCAGCAGGGGCGGAGGAGCGATTTTGCTCCTAATGCCGCGTACATACGGTCGAAATTCCGACGGAGGCTTGCCCGTGGAAAAGTCCGACCATGTGTGTGCGGCATTACTTTTTTGCGGGAGGATGCCCCCATGCTTCGGCATATATAAATGGTGCATGTATGCCCATCATTGGAAGTGGGTGGATGAAGGGCGGTATTCTAATGGTGGGCATACCCACCGATCAATCTCTTTTTTCGTTCAGCCAACTGGCTGCATGAAAAAAAAAGATTACAATACATGTCCAACAAGGACCAGCAACGTACTGGTATGTTGCTGGACTTTGAATGTTTATACCAGAATGATGCCTGCGGGTTTAGGTATCATCTTGGTATCATTCTTTTCAGCCAGCGGCCGGCTTTAATGTAAAAGCAACCCTAGTGGCTAATTAGCCTCTGGACTGCTTTTACAAGCAGTGGGAGGGAATGTCCCCCCCCCCGGATATAAAAAGCGCCATTGGGAAATTGGGAAAGCATTTTATCACACCGATCTTGGTGTGGTCAGATGCTTTGAGGGCAGAGGAAAGATCTAGGGTCTAGACCCCAGTTTTTTCAAAAAAGAAGTACCTGTCACTACCTATTACTATCATAGGGGATATTTACATTCCCTGAGATAACAATAAAAATGATATAAAAAAAAAAACATGGAAGGAACAATTTAAAAATAAAATAAAAAAGCAAAATTAATAATAATAAAAAAAAAAAAAAAAAAAAAAAAAGCACCCCTGTCCTGCCCTGCTCTTGCCCAATGGCGAACGCAAGCGTCGGTCTGGCGTCATATGTAAACAGCAATTGCACCATGCATGTGAGGTATCACCGCGAAGGTCAGATCGAGGGCAGTAATTTTAGCAGTAGACCTCCTCTGTAAATCTAACGGGGTAACCTGTAAAGGCTTTTAAAGGCTTTTAAAAATGTATGTAGTTTGACGCCAATGCGCGTTTGTGCGAAATTTTAAAGCATGTCGTGTTTGGTATCTATGTACTCGGCCTAAAATCATCTTTTTTATTTCATCAAACATTTGGGCAATATAGTGTGTTTTAGTGCATTAAAATAAAAAAAGTGTATTTTTTCCCCAAAAAATGCGTTTGAAAAATCGCTGCGCAAATACTGTGTAGAAAAAAAAAATGCAACACCCACCATTTTATTCTGTAGGGCCTTTGCTTTAAAAATATATATAAATGTTTGGGGGTTCAACATAATTTTCCTGCAAAAAAAAATATGTTTTCATGTAAACAAAAAGTGTCAGAAAGGGCTTTGTCTTCAAGTGGTTAGAAGAGTGGATGTAAGCTTCCTAATGTTGTGTATAAAATGCCAGAACAGTTCAAAACCCCCCCAAATGACCCCATTTTGGAAAGTAGACACCCCAAGCTATATACTGAGAGGCATGTCGAGTCCATGGAATATTTTATATGTTGACACAAGTTGCGGAAAAAAGACAATTTTTTTTTTTTTTTTGCAAAGTTGTCACTAAATGATATATTGCTCAAACATACCATGGGCATATGTGGAATTACACCCCAAAATACATTCTGTTGCTTCTCCTAAATACGGGGATACCACATGTGTGAGACTTTTTGGGAGCCTAGCCGCGTACGGGACCCCAAAAACCAATCACCGCCTTCAGGCTTTCTAAGGGTGTAAATTTTTGATTTCACTTCTCACTGCCTATCACAGTTTCGGAGGCCATGGAATGCCCAGATGGCACAAAACCCCCCCAAATGACCCCATTTTGGAAAGTAGACACCCCAAGCTATTTGCTGAGAGGTATTGTGAGTATTTTGCAGATCTCGCTTTTTGTCACAAAGTTTTGAAAATTGAAAAAAAAAAAAAAAGAAAAAAAAAAAAATTCTTTCTTCATTTTCAAAAACAAATGAGAGCTGTAAAATACTCACCATGCCTCTCAGCAAACAGCTTGGGGTGTCTACTTTCCAAAATGGGGTCATTTGGGGGGGGGGGTTTGTGCTATTTTGGCATTTTATGGCCTTCAAAACTGTGATAGGTAGTGAGGAGTGAAATCAAAAATTTGCACCCTTAGAAATCCTGAAGGCGGTGCTTGGTTTTCGGGGTCCCGTACGTGGCTAGGCTCCTAAAAAGTCCCACACATGTGGTATTCCCGTACTCAGGAGAAGCAGCAGAATGTATTTTGGGGTGCAATTCCACATATAACCATGGCATGTGTGAGCAATATATCATTTAGTGACAACTTTTTGTAATTTTTTATTTTTTTTTGTCATTATTCAATCACTTGGGACAAAAAAAAAAATATTCAATGGGCTCAACATGCCTCTCAGCAATTTCCTTGGGGTGTCTACTTTCCAAAATGGGGTCATTTGGGGGGGGGGGGTTGTACTGCCCTGCCATTTTAGCACCTCAAGAAATGAGATAGGCAGTCATAAATTTAAAGCTGTGTAAATTCCAGAAAATGTACCCTAGTTTGTAAACGCTATAACTTTTGCGCAAACCGATAAATATACACTTATTGACGTTTTTTTTACTAAAGACATGTGGCTGAATACATTTTGGCCTAAATGTATGACTACAATTGAGTTTATTCGATTTTTCTTATAACAAAAAGTAGAAAATATCATTTTTTTTCAAAATTTTCGGTCTTTTTCCGTTTATATCGCAAAAAATTAAAATCGCAGAGGCAATCAAATACCATTAAAAGAAAGCTCTATTTGTGGGAAGAAAAGGACGCAAATTTAGTTTGGGTACAACATTGCATGTCCGCACAATTTACAGTTAAAGCAGCACAGTGCAAAATTCTGAATTCACCTCTGGTCCTCTAGCTACCAAATGGTCCGGGGCTTAAGTGGTTAATGGTAGGTTTCTTTTAACAGTGAGAGACAGAATAACAACAAAAAAATCCAGAACAACGCATTTCACAAAAGTTATAAAATGATTTGCATTTTAATGAGTAAAATAAGTATTTGACCCCTTTGCAAAACATGACTTAGTATTTGATGGCAAACCCCTTGTTGGCAATCACAGAGGTCAGACTTTCTTGTAGTTTGCCACTAGGTTTGCACACAAATCAGGAGAATTTTTGTTCAGCTCCTCTTTGCAGATCCTCTCCAAATCATTAAAGTGGTTGTATACCCAAAATTTGTACAAGCACCTACAGGTAAGCCTACATTAAGGCTTGCAATATCTCCGAGACCTACACAGTCTCGGAGATATTTGCAAAAAAGACTGTACCGCTATCTACGGCGCATGCGCACCGTAGATAACGGCGCAGGCGCACTGAGCGCGGCGGCTCTTGAATGGGAGCCTGCCGGACACTGCTGGAAATTCGCGCATGCGCGGGGATCGTCAAGGTATCATGGATGCGACGGAGGACGTGTCCGAGGACCGGTGCGGGGGCTTCGATCTAAGGTAAGTGATTGATAATGAGCTAGTATGCTAGTCATACTAGCTCATTATACCTTTGCCTTGCAGGTTGACAAAAAAAAAAAAGTTTTGCGGTATACAACCGCTTTAAAGGTTTTGAGGCTGAACTTTGGTAACTCGAACCTTCAGCTCCCTCCACATATTTTCTTTGGGATTAAGGTCTGCAGACTGGGTAGGTCACTCCAGGACCTTAATGTGCTTCTTCTTGAGCCACTCCTTTGTTTGCTGGAATACCCATCCACAACCCACTTTCAATGCCTTGGCTGAGGGAAGAAGATTCTCACCCAAGATTTGATGGTACATGGCCCCGTCCATCGTCCCTTTGATGCAGTGAAATTGTCCTGTCCCCTTAGCAGAAAAACAACCCCAAAGCATAATGTTTCCACCTCCACGTTTGACAATGGGGATGGTGTTCTTTGGGTCATAGGCAGTATACCTCCTCCTCCTCCAAACACAGCAAGTTGAGTTGATGCCAAAGAGCTTGATTTTGGTCTTATCTGACCACAACACTTTCATCCAGTTCTCCTCTGAATCATTCAGATGTTCATTGGCCGACGTCAGACAGGCCAGTACACGTGCTTTGTTTTGTGCAAGGGGACCTTGCGGCCACTGCAGAATTTCAGTCCTTCACATTGTAGTCTGTTACCAATTGTTTTCTTGGTGACTATGGTCCCGGCTGCATTGAGAACATTGACAAGATTCTCCCGTGTAGTTGTGGGCTGATTCCTCACCATTCTCATGATCATTGAAACTCCATGAAGTGAGATCTTGTATGGAGCCCCAGAGGGAGATTGAAAGTTATTTTGTGTTTCTTCCATTTGCGAATAATCTCACCAACTGTTGTCACCCTCTCACTAAGCTGCTTGGCGATGGTCTTGTAGTCCATTCCATCCTTGTGTAGGTCTACAATCTTGTCACTGACATCTTTGGACAGCTTTTTGGTCTTGGCCATGGTGCAAAGATTGGACCATGATTGATTGCTTCTGTGGACAGGTGTCTTTTATACAGGTAACAGTTGAGTTCATGAGCACTCCCTTTTAGGTCGGGTTCACACTGGTGTGACAAACGCTCCGACATTGGGAGCTCATGTCACATGACGTGTGAAAATCAATGTTTCCCTATGGGAGCCGTCTTAACTGGTCCGACACAAGTCGGTCCGACTTTGAAAATGCTCCCTGTACTACTTTGGTCCGACTTTGATCCTACTTCAGCCCATTGAATATCATTGAAGTCAGATCAAAGTGGGAACGCCGTCTTGCATGCTCCGACTTGTGCTCTGCTGATCTTGAGGGGGAACGCCACGAGCGAGCGCCCCCCTCCTGAAACGTACCAAGCTGCATGCCCTCAACATGGGGGGGTGGGTGCTTTGGGGCAGGTGGCGCCCTGCGGCCCCCCTACCCCCAAAGCACCTTGTCCCCATGTTGATGAGGTCAAGGGCCTCTTCCCGACAACCCTGGCCGTTGGTTGTCGGGGTCTGTGGGCATGGGGCTTATCGGAATCCGGGGGCCCCAAGATCCCGGCCCCCCAACCTAAGTGAATGAGTATGGGGTACATCGTACCCCTACCCATTCACCTGGAGGAAAAGTGTCAATAAAAAAAACACACTAGACAGGTTTTTAAAGTAATTTATTAGACGACTTCGGGGGTCTTCTTCAGACTTCTCAGCTCTCTTCTCCCACTCTCCGGTGCCTTCCGCCGGGCTCCTCCGCTATCTTCTTCCAGCTCTTTCACTAGCGTTGGCCCCGATCTTCTCCGTTGTCTTCTTCCTTGTTCCGATGTTGACATGATGCTCTCTCCCGCTGTAATGCCGTGTGCGCAACGACTTATATAGGCATATTTTTATTATTCTGTCTCTTACTGTTATAATAAATCTACCATTGAAATTATAGACTGATTATTTGTCAGGAAGTCAGCAGGGAATCAAATACTTTTTTCCCCTCACTAAAGTCCCTCAATAGAAAACTGGGATTTCATAGCAAGCAAAAGAAACCAGAGACGTTGTCCATTACAGCTTCAAGCTGTCACTTCTAGTATAGAAGCAAGCACCAGGTTTTTTTTACAATAAGATTTATTTAAGAGGTAGTAAAGTCTGCTTTGTTATTTTTACCTACAGGTGAGCCTATAGTAAGGCTTACCTGTAGGTAAAAATGAATCTCCCAAACGTGCACCATTTAGGAGATATTCACCCTGCATGCAGCCACTGACATCACCGGTGCATGTGCTCTGACAGTCTGGCATACCTCAAGTTTACCCAGGCATTCCCTGAAATCACAGCCAAGTCATGACAGTGTGAATGGGGCCTAAGGCAAGTATTTCATAATGAGCTAGTATACGATGCCTACAAGCACATTATGCCATTGTCTGACAGGTGTTTTTTTTTTTTTAATATTCTGCAGTGGCTTACTACAGCTTTAAGCTCAATTCAGTACGATGAAACACGTTTCTTGCTATGATCACCATTTTCAGCCATGGCACTGCTTCATTCAGCTCTCAGGCTCTTGTTGATTACAATTCAGTTACAGCAAATAATGGTATTTATAGTATGCCAATGTATTATCTCATACATTGCTCATCTGATCCCGCCCCCCTCCGGTGCCACAATTGGCACCTTTTGGGAGGGGGGGGGGGGGACAGGATACCAGTCTTTGACAGGTATTCTTTCCCACTTCCGGGAGTCCGGGCCGCAGCCCGTGACGTCACCGCCGGGCTCCCTCCTCCCCTGGCCGCCGGGCCAGTAGGAGAGAGGGGCGGGCCTCGCGCATGCGCAGTAGGGTTTCCAGCATGAAGCCGAAAGGCTACACTGCCGGGTTCCCTTACCCGCAATGGCGGCGGCAAAACCCGATCGCTGGACTCTAGGACAGGGACAGGTAAGTGTCCTATTATTAAAAGCCAGCAGCTGCAGGCGTTTAATTTTTTTTTGGGCGGAACACCGCTTGAAGCTTACAGAAACACTGTTGATTTGCCATTTTAAGAAAACATGAGTGTCTTGTGACTTTGTAAAGGTGTGTTTTCACCAACACATACTCACCTTACCAGAGCACTGCCTAAAAAAAAAATACTAGGTTCTTCCAGATATGGAGGTAACAAGTGACTACCGCTCATTTCTGGGGTCTAGCAACCACTCAGTAGGCCCAAGCACACATGACAGAGGAAGTGCCATCACTGTTCCCCTAAGTGTCCAATGCCCACAAACACTGGAGCTACTGGTGCCAGTTGCAGTAAGGTAGAAGTGCTGGAAAAGAACTGGTAAGGTATGGGTTGGTGGCCCCTTTATACAGATATTTTCACTTGGCCCTAAATTGGCATGGTGAAAGACGGCTTGATTTACTAAAACTGGAGAGAGCAAAATCTGGTGCAGCAGTGCATGGAAACCAATCAGCTGCCAGATTTCTTTTTTTTTGTCAACGCTTAATTAAACAAGCTAAATTTAGAAGCTAATTGGCTACCATGCACAGCTGCACAAGATTTTACACTCTCCAGTTTTAGTAAATCAACCCCAATGTTTCTTTAAAAAGATTTGTCGATTTTTGTACAACATCCAGAGGAAAAAAAAAAAAAAAGAACTGACAGCCTTTCATAAAATTAACATTTATTACAGTTTTCAGACTGACAGAAAATTCAATAATAAAAACAAACTTCCATTATGAATGATTGAGGATTCCTGATGCTATATAACTGCATGACACTTGACATTAGAGATGAGCTTGGGCATCCCCCAAATTCCCCGGTAGCCAAACTCGCACTCTGTTTTCACTCCAACGAGCTGCGGGTCAGGTTATTTTTGTTCCATAGTCCATACAAACAAGAGAGGAGGGCAGCGGAGCAGGAATGACTAGTTCACAGTTCACTGGAATAAAAATGGAACACAAGGGGGCCCAAGTTCACCTCTACTCCACAGTATTTCTAATTTCAGGAGGAACCAGTCACAAAGAAAGCATATGGAAACGTGCATATGGTATTTGCTTTTCAAACACTATCGCAGGTCAAAAAGGTAGAATTATTTTAAAAGAACATCGCAATTCAAAAACAATTTAACATTTATTTTAACAGATGCTTTTGAACATTTGGAATTTAATATATGGACACCCGTATTCCAAGTGCAGCAAGTTTTTTTTTTTTTTTTCCTGTTTTAATTCAGAACATGCTGAAACACATAAAAGCAGGTATATGTGAACATAGAGGTTTATAAGATGAGAAATAGCACAGTGCAGTATTACTGCCGGCCACCATCCTAAATCACTGCATTAAAAAAGAAAAAAAGAAGTGGGGTAATGTTGTCACTCTCTCCTAAATATTTAGGAGAGGGCGACCACAGTACTTTCGGCAAGAACCTAACAAGTATACCAAATCTCTGGAACACATTTTCTATCGCAGTGCAAGGGCATCCTTTCGCAAAATTTGGTTCCAGGATCTCATCAGAAGGATAACCCTCGCTTGGGCGCTGTGGGCAGAGGCAAAGGATAAGGCAAATATATCTAACTTTTCCATGTTTTTTTTTTTCTTTTTGAGATGGGATAAGTATGTTATATCAGCAATCCAATGTGTCATTCAACAGAAGTATACAGTTAGGCTGGCCATAAACGGCTCTATCTGGACAGAATTCGCTTAATGCATTGTTCATATGAGAATTGTGCCATCTGCCAGTCTATAGCTTACCATCCACATGTTACAATCTGACTGCAAAATTTCCTTTAATACCAAAAGTGCATTTATTGCAAGGGTCTGACTAGGTGCAAATTACATGGATAGGTAGGTCCTCAAAATATATAGTTCGGTAAGCCTAAAGGAGATTGTACAGTCAGATTGTATCTGGTGAGCTTATTGGTTAGCCTTGTCAAGACTTGAAGATAACTCAGATACTATTACCAGCCCCATATATAAAAATCTATACATGCCCACATTATGAATACTGGATCTTGTAGAGAGCTATATTTTTCTACCTCTGTACCAGAAATGGAAAGATGTGTCACTATTACAACATACAGATATGGGATCCTAAATAGACAGAAAGGATTTGTTTACAAGCCAGTATACTCCCTCCAACCCAGATTTGTGAAAAAGGTGGAGATACAGTAGAAGAATCTTCATGCAGAGCAGGTTATTATTTATTAATAATAGTTCTCCGTGTATTTATACACATCACCCACTCATCCTAAAAGGGTGCCCACAGAAAAAATAATCATGGTCTTATCCTACCAGGCTGGAGATATTTCCTAAAAGTGTCTGCAGAGATAAAACGTTCATGATCCCATCCTACCAGGCTGGAGATGAGCTCATGCCTATGCGCATGTGCTTACAGATCTAGGGAGACAAAGTGATGGGACATTGTTTCAGGAAGGGCCCTTTCACACGATCCGTGTCCGTGTGCGGGCTCCGCTTTGCTCAGCAGGGATCGCTACGTCGATCCCAGCTGAGCAGGCAGGTGACAGGTCTGTCTCCGCACACTGTGCATGGACCGACCTGTCAGAGCGCCGCTCTCCCCTATGGGGGATCAGATGACGGGGGACCGTAGAGCCCGTTGTCATACGATCCGATCTGCAGACGGATGGAAAAGTAGGGTTTTCCTCCGTCACACTTTGGCGGATCGGATGTCAGCGGACATGTCACTGCTGACATCCGTGGCTCCATAGGGGTACATGGAGCATCCGTTCAGGTCCGCCTAAAAAACTGACAGGCGGACCTGAACGGTCCGTCCATGTGAAAGAGCCCGAAGAGTTGCAGTTCTCTGTGACCTTTACTGACGAAACATTCAAAGGCTCACAGCAATATGCATAGTATTTCTTCCATTTACATTGACTCTAAAATTGACCTTGGTACCATAATAACAAAAAAATGGACCAAACAGAGTACCATTTTAAAGTGTTCGTTCACCTTTACAGAACATCTGTAAAGGCTATTTAAAGGGGTTGTAAAGCTTCCTGTTTTTTCACCTTAATGCATTAAAGGTGAAAAAACATCAGATGCTTACAAGCTCCCCAGACCCCGTTTACTTACCTGAGCCCTCAAAGTTCCGCGTCGTGAACGCGCTGGCTTCTCGGCTGTTCTTGGCTCTTCATTGGATGATTGATAGCAGTGCAGCCATTGGCTCCCACTGCGGTCAATCAAATCAATGATGCAGCATGCCGGGGCCAAGTGATACACTTGGCGGCTATGGCAGCCACTGTATCACACGGGAGCACGCCCGCAAGCTAACCCCCTTGGGAGAGCGCTTCACAGAAGGGAGTTAGCTCTTGCGTGGAGGAGCCGAGACAGCCGCCGAGGGACCCCAGAAGACGAGGATCAGGGCCACTCTGTGCAAAACAACCTGCACAGTGGAGGTAAGTATGACATGTTTTTTTTTTAAATAACAAAAAGAAAAAATATATAAATTAACTAACTAACTCTAACACCACATTTTCTGCTGTATATACCTCCCACGATCCTGAGCCGTCAGGGCTTCCGCAAGCAGTTCCACCAGTCTGGGGATTTAAAATCCCTGCTGCTTTCTCTCCTTACCATCCAGCACTGCCAGGACAGACCAGACAGATAGATTCTGATTGGTCAGTGCTGTCCATGTGACCAATTACTATCTGGTCTGTTCTTGCAGACCCAAACAGCAATGAGAGAAAGCAGCGGAGGTTTCCAATCTTCAGACTGGTGGAACGGCTTGCGGAAGCCCTGACAGCTCAGGATCACGGGTGGTATATACAGCGGGGGGGCTGGGAAAGGGGTCTGGCGTTAGGTCACCTTTACAGATTTTCCGTAAAGGTGAACTAACCCTTTAAGTAGAGTACCTGTATAGAGTAAAACAACAAATGTAATTTTAACGTGAATCTGTTCCACTTATTCAGCGTATAGAACTATTTTTAAACTCTCAAAATCTTAGATTTCTGAAGAGCTCCCCAGTCCCCAGGCATACTGTCTAGATAAAACTCTGCTCCAGCTCAGCCCCCCGCTCACACCGGTGCGACTTGCCAGATAGAATGCATGAAGGTTAAAAACCTTGTGCCTTTACAACCACTTCAAAGTAATTAATACAGGTGACGTTACAACCACTTTAAGGCAATGCTGTTTATGTCAAGATGGAATGAGGGTCCCCTTGACACACTAACTTGAACACTTCACTCATATCAGAAACCATGAAAACTTTCATACAGCCACTGCTGGCAGAAGTCCAACATTAAATTTTACCTGAAGTAGGCAATATACAGTATATAGTTCCCATATCTAAGGTATGGCAACAGGTGCAGAAAGTTGTTCCATGGAAAGTACTGAAGGGTCCCTTTTGATAGAATATCTGCAGGCAAGTAAACAAACATCCAGTACAATATATCCATTTGTATACATGTCAAACACATGGGAAAGTAGTGGTTTAACAGGCCAGGCTACATCCCTTATATCCAACACTTAAAATATCCAAGTCCCTAGAGTTCTGCATAATAGATCCCATATCTGCATGTGTTGTCGTTTTATAAATCCACAGTTCAGCATTCTAGGTTTACTTCATAGACTTTATATACAACACTAAAGTGCTTTAGGAGGGTTTTGATTCCTTGTAGTGCAAAAAAATTACTGTATGCAAAAAGGACATTAATAACCGTCGTCCTATTAAAAGATAAAACACAGATCAGTCAAGGAGACACTAACAGCAGCAGAGCTGCTTCCTATTTCTGCTGCAGTTTGCTAACCACGAATGTAGGGTCTGCCTAGAAAGGGCAAACTATTTTACATTCCAATGTATGACAGGTCTATTTTACTTCCCTATATACTAAATGCATGTTATTGTGCCTTTGGTTAAATGAGGTAGTGCATGTTCATGTTTTAACTAGAAAGCAATTGTACTGAAATCTGCATACCATTGAGAGGATTTTCCAAGCCGATCGCTACTTCACCCTCAAGGTTTTTGCCAGCTCATCTCTTACTATACACACAAATGAGCTTCATTGCTTCTGTGGCTGATATGATACAAGTAAGGCACAGCTGAGACTTATCAGGGCTGTTATTCATTCTCCCACATATGTAGAAAAAGGATACCAAGCTGAACCCTTCAGATGACCGGACCATGTGATTCATTTCAAATCACGGTGTGCCTGACAGGCAACAGCAGCAATGGGAAGAGCTTGACAGAAAATGTCATATAAAAGAACTCCTATTCTTAAGAACAAAACCAAGAGCAAGGAAGGCAATGACACTCAGCCTAGTACAAGATGAAATCTGATTGATTAACTGCACTGAAAATAATAACTCTTCATTGAATAAGAGTGATAGTGCTAAAGAAGAACTATCATTACAAATGGTTTACACTGTTCTGCCTCCCAAGGGATAAAGTTCATGTAGTACTTTGTACCATGTTGCTGGGACCCAGTCTAGTGTGAGGTCCAATCTGACCCCTGCAGAAAAATTCTGACAACACCTAGGAAGGAGACAGACTCCAGAAGGGAATGCGATATCGTAAGCTTATCTCTGCTTGGAGAAAGCATATGATATCACATTCACAGAGAAACGGAATGCTGACACATACCTGTCTCCTTCCTAGCTGTTGTTGGATTTACGCAGGGAAGGAAGTCAGGCCTCAAACTAGACTTAAGCTAGCCCATAGATGGATTGAAAATTTGACTGATTCAGACCAGCCAAATTTCGATCCATCTATGGCCATTCCTACTCGACAGAAGCAAATATAACCATCAACTTCTGTCAAGCGGGAATGTTGGAAAATCTCCATTTGATCAGCAGGTGCAGCCACTCGGCTGAGGTGCTGATCAGTGTATTCTGACAGGAGTCGTCGTCCTCGCTGTCAGGATACAATGGCACAACAGGTCAAACCTTAAGAGTTTCAATTTGTATGTAATCAGGCAGGCCCTTGCACTACATGGTTTTGGTAAATCTGAAGACAAAAATCTGCAGAAAATCTAATAGTGTGTATGGGGCTTTAGGCAGCACCTAGCAATAGGCGACAAAGTACTACATGTACTTTGTTCCATGGGTGGCAAAACGGTGTAATAAAACATGACAATGTTCTTTTAGTCTATTCTTTACCAGGTAAAGTGCTGAATAATTACACCAGGACTGTACAGGTATGGTATGGTAGGTACATGGCATTAGTAGTGTTGGGTGGGATTCTTTTTAATTAGTAAAGCATGCATTCCAAAAAAACATCTGCTTTTGGTTCAAATATACCTATGCTCCCCATGACTGCATACTACTATATAACAAATGTATACCCGTTTTGCCTTAGCAGGAACTGTCAGTAACATAAGGGCTCATGTACACAGGGCAGCTTAAAACCTTTACTGAACGCTGGAAATGGACAGCTGGAAACAAACGGTGAAAAACATCCATTTTACAGCTTTTGCATCCTGCATTTATGCAACTTTAGCAGCAGTTATGATCACACGTGTGGTTTTAAATATAAAGCAGAACTCTATACAAAACTGTGTGTGTCTGCATACTATTATTCCTGCTAAAATATTTGTTTGCCACTCACACTCCACTGCCACACTGCGTAAGCAAGCGCAGTGACAATTTTTTTTTTCTACAGCAACTTAATGTTTTAACTTTCTGCTTAGTGGACTTTTAGGGATCATTGTCACACTGTTGATACCCTCCCTCCTCCCAGAAGCTTCCTAATCCCCTCCCTGCAGCACCGAAAAATGTGGCATGCTGGCAACATACAAGCAGAATTTATCTCAAGTTTGAGCTGTTAGATCAACAAAATCTACAAAATGTGTAGAGAGGCTCTGATTGGATAGAATATGAATGGTTTGTCTGGTTTGTTTAGGAAGGCCCCAACACTACAATGTTGTAAATACATTATGCTGATCTGAAGGACAAATGTACAAGTAAAGCTGAACAGGACCAGATTGGCTCACAATGCAGGCATTGCATCAGATTAAGCGACCCGTCAGTATGTGTAACGGAAGTGACTTTCCGTCGCCGCCATCTTGGTACACCGCGCACTCCTCCATAGTAAGGATACACTGAGAGGGGGAAAGCGGACATCTTGTAACACCCAGCGGAGTTTTGCATTTTACACTTTTTTTTAACAGTAAAGTGAGTTTATATAGTGAAATACAGTACTTCGAACTCCATATAAACGTTTAGATGTTGAATTTTAAAAGCAGCGAACTTCTGTCAGATTAGCAAACCTATGAGATCAGCAGACTTGCCGCTGCTTTTAAAATTCAACATCTAACCAGTCAGACGGAGGTCTAAGTACTAAATTTCACTATATTAACTCAGTTTACTGAGGGTGTAACAAGATGTCCGCTTTCCCCCTTCTCGGTGTATGCTTACTACTGAGAAGTGTGGGGTGTAGCAAGATGGCGGTGACGAAACATCACTTCCGTTACATATTCTGACGAAACACAGGACTTCCCACTCTGTTTGATCTCTGCTGTGCAGCAAACTGAACCTATAATATAAATAAAGGTTATATCAGGAGCATTTTACAATGCATTTTTAAAGAACAAATATCTGGATTATGTTTACTTTAACATTTGCTGACAAGTCTGCTGCATGTATTCTTTATAAGATTGCATTACATTGTATATTTGGATTTTGCCCTGCTGATCATTTTTGCACAAATATAATGCTACATATTTATTATATTTACAGTACCATCATCACAGCTACAATAGGTCGTCTGCCAACCATGCAATTATTTTATTTTTTTACACAGGATAATAATAATAATAATAATAATAATAATAATAATAATAATCTGCTCATCTTTCTACCAGTTGCCAATTTAACACAAAATGTAATTTACATGTTTTGTGCTTGATGAAAAAACTTGGTCACTATATACTGCACCCCCCCCCCTCCCCCAGATAAAAGAGTGCAGCCAGGCTAAAGTGTTGTTGTCAGCTACAGACAAGGATGCTATACTAACAGATGAAAAAAGATACACATTTTGTGTGTAAAGTGAAATAATTTTCACTTTAAAATAGAAATCGAAATTAGAGATAATTTAAATCCATTATAGAGCTCTTGCAACCATTAACTGTATGAACTCACTGCAGTACTACATTCAGCCAGCATGAGATGCCACAGGTGAACTCTAAATTTACAGTTCACACTCCTAAGAAAGGTGACACGTACTCATACATGCTGCTGTATAATGCTAAAATTGCCATTTTAAAAATGCCAAACTACAGCCTGCCGTACATGGATCAAAACTCAGCCAGGTCAGCCTTGACTGGCTTAATTTCTATCAATGTCTGGGCACCCTGGTTGTACACAAGTCAATCTATCTGGTACCAGTCGGTCTGGTTTTTCCCAAATGATTGGTGCCGCCAGCTATAACTGGCAACACTAATCCCCGCTGGCAGAACACAATAGCTCTGCGGGTGGGAATCCCCCCCATCAAAAATAAATAAATAGCTGGTTGTGCCTATGGGCCCTATTAGATATATTATCAAATCTAGTAGACATTTATGTTTTTTTCTTTCTGATCTGTACTGTTTGAAAATTCTTAATAAAAATTATTCAACATTTCAAAAAAAAAAAAAATTGCTTGATCTGCCAATTTTCTTTCCTCCCACCTGTAGTGGAAGGAAAGGAAATTACATAATCAATGGTCTGCCTTAAGCCCCTGGAACACAAACCGGTCGCCTATATCAACATTACTCTTTGCCTGTTATCCTATTTTTGTATCTCATCTTCAGTGTACTGGCTATTTTTAGTGGTTATTATGAGCCTTAAAATTTTTAAAGAATTTCCTGTAAAAGGCTTAATGTGCTCATAACATTTTTCCTGTACATCATGGCAGTTGGACCCACAATGCAGAAATTAGCAAAAGTGCATAACCTATACAGGACCGGGTCAATCCATAAAATCATATTTTATTCTGGAGCATTCAAACAAGAACCATTTTTTTCCAAAACTCATTTAGAATGTAAGCTCTTGTGAACATGGCTCTCTTTCACACGGTCAATGAATCGCTGTGTGCACAAATTTTCGCTGCTCGACTTTAAAGCGCTGCAAAATATCTCAGCAGTAAAATATAATAAAATCTAGTTAAAGGCCAACCCCCACCCAAAAGTATTCCAGTTTTGCATGGAGGATGACAACCTGAATCAGATATTTCTTATTACAGAGCCAAATGAGCATCGTCGCACTCCATTGATGGATTCTCCAGCCGGTTGAAATTAACTAATATTTGGGGATTGCAGCTCTGTGACCGATAGTGATGCCTACTTATGGCTTTATGGGAGAGGGCAGAGACAAAACGTGGAAATCTCATTACAGCAGGCTTCAGCCAGTGGAGAGTATTCCAGCACATTTGTATTAACACTGGCACTCAGGTATAGTAAAACAACTTCTGTGTTAGGTAAACTTCTGTGTTAGGTATAAAATGTTATAAATTTTACATATTTGGATTATGGTATCCCTCAAAACATGAAACACTTTTCAGTGTCACAGGAGATATAACCTGAGTTTCAGGATCTTTAAACACCCTGGCCCAGTGCTTCTGGATCAGACAGGATATGGATGCCAACCTATCCAAGTCTGTGCGGCATTCATAAATCTGAGTGCGAGATTCCTTTTTTGCTGTACAAGAGTAAAAACTCCATCAGTCTGTATAAACTAATCAAATTATTAAAATAAATAATTAACTGTAAATCTTAAAATAGAACTTTCTGCTGTGCAATAAATAAAATCTATTCTAAAACAACTCCAAAAATAAAACAGTCTGTGGTGAGAAAACCACGTAGCTTATAGGCTTCCCCCAAAATGTATTCTCTTATTCTTAAGGGATAAATCATCTTGTGCATTGTTTTTCAAGGGTCCATCTGCAAAATGAATAACAAAGAAGAGAAATCAGTACAAAATTGGACCATAAAAAAGAAAATGGACTATACAAGAGAGGTCTTGGTGGGTTGGCAAATACTGACTAATACACAGATTAGTGCATACTGGACACCCCTGTATTGAATTGAGGCTAGTAAGAAAAGACAGAAAAGGAAGAAAGTCTAGAAACCCCAGCGAGAAATCAAACCAGTTGTGATTACATTAGTAATGTATATTACAGACATATTTACAAAGAACTGGCAAATCTGGACATGATACCATCTCTGGAATGGACTACATTCACCAGCCGTTGGAAGACATTTGCCCTCTAGACTCAAGCTAGTTATCACAATTTGAGAGGACGAATGCCAACATATGCAAACAAGGCATTTGGCCCCTTTCACAGGGGCTTGTCCATGTACGGATTCCGCTTTACTCAGCAGGGATCGATCCGCCGATACGCGCTAAGCAGGCCAATGACAGGTCCATCTCTACTCACTGTGCGGAGACAGACTTGTCAGAGCCCCGCTGTCCTCTATGGAGATCGGATGAAAAAGGGACCGCCTGTCTGTTATCATCCAATCCTATCCTCCAGACAGATGGAAAAAATTGGATTTTTGTACTCACCGTAAAATCCGTTTCTCTGATGTCCATGGACTGACACACCTCTAATATTGTAAACGTGTGGGTATATGTCCCTGCTCGCAGGAGAAGATCTAGGCAGAATGTTATAAACATACATTCTAGAAAAAAAACAGAGCTGAACAGCCCTGCTCAGGGGGGTGGTCTCTCCAGACATAACCCCCCTACCTGCAGCTAGCAGCCTCAGTTCGTAACAAAGCAGTACAAACCTTAAAGGGTGGGTGCTGTGTCAGTCCATGGACGTCAGAGAAAAGGATTTTACGGAGAGTACAAAAATCCCATTTTCTCTTATCGTCCATCGACTGACACAGCTCTAATACCGAAACACGTGGGACGTCCCAAAGCAGTATCAGAAAAGTGTGGGAGCCGTAGTAAAGGAAAAACTAAACTCGACTCCAAACAAGCAGAACTCCTCAACGGAGGAGTTGCAACTTTAAACAGCGGCCTGCAACCCTTGCGGCCGAAGGAAGCATCCGAAGATGCAGCAACATCAACCTTATAGAACTTAGAAAAGGTATGAACGGACGACCAGGTCGCCGCCCTGCACATATGTGCAACTGATGCTTGATGTCGGAAAGCCCAGGAAACACCAATTGCCCTGGTGGAATGCGCCGTAACCGGAAAGGGAGGCGCCCGCCCCTAAGGGCATAGGCCTGTATAACGGTCTGTCTTATCCACCTAGAAAAGGTGGCAGATGACACCGCTTGGCCCTGTTTTGGACCAGAGAAAGACACAAACAGTGAGTCAGACTTCCGAATGGAAACCGTAGCAGACAGGTACACCCGTAGGGCTCGTACCACATCCAATGTATGAAGCACAAACTCTCAGGGATGCGATGGGTGAGGACACAAGGACGGAAGAACAATGTCCTCATTAAGGTGAAAGGCCGAGACCACCTTTGAAAGGAAAGACGGTCGCAACACCGCCTTATCCTTATGAAGGACCAAGTAAGGCGACTTGCGGGACAAGGCCGCCAACTCAGACACCCGTCGAACAGAAGTAATGGCCACTAAGAAAGCCACCTTCTGGGACAAGGTCAAGAGAGGAATCTCCCTGATATTTTCAAAGGGATGTTCTTGGAGAACCGAGAGCACCAAATTCAGATGCCAAGGAGGGGGAGGAGGCTTGACAGGGGGGGGATCACATGGCGAACCCCCTACACAAAGGTGCTAATCAAGGAATGGCCCGCTAGCGGTCGTTGAAAAAGACTGCCCGGGCCGAAATCCGACCCTCGATGGTACGCAAGGCCAGCTTTTGGGTCACACCACGCTGCAAGAACAGCAAAATCTTGGGAACGTAATACTTCCCTGGACGCCATAAAGCTCCTCGCACATAGCGATTTAAGCCTTCCAGGTACGGTGATAGATCTTTCTGGAGGAAGATGTCCGTGCCACAACATAGATGAGATGACCGAATCCGAGAGACCTCGGTCCCTCAGCACCTGGCTTTAACAGCCGTGCAAAAAGCCAAGGACTGTAAAGCAGGATGAGGTATGGGACCTTGAGACAGAAGGTCCACCCAAATAGGCAGTCACCAAGGAACGTCTGCGACTAGCCGAACTAGATCGGCGTACCAATGTCGCCGTCCCGGAGCAATGAGGATCACTGGAATGGCCTCGACCACTACTCTGCGAAACAGGCGAGGCAACAACAGTAGCGAGGGTAAGCATACATCTGGCGATACTGCCCCCACGGGCCATCAACGCGTCTGACGCGTCTGCCCAGGGATCCCTGGACCTGGTCACAAATCTCTAAATCTTGCGAGTGAGTCGAGAGGCCAAAAGGTCCACATCCGGTGCCCCACCTCCGGCAAAGGAGGTGAAAACACTTCCGGATGCAAGGACCCTTCCCCTGGAATGCACACGGCCAACAGGACCGCCCTGCAGCGAGATGGGTATGATAAACCCAAGGAGACCCCGCAATGTATCGGAGAAGGGAGGCCCCGGCTTACGGGGTGCCTCAATTGTTGGCCAAGAAAGGCAACCTGACAGCTTCCCTAGAAACTCGGTCAGAGGACCAGTACCTCAGCATCTACAGGTGGCGCAGACCCACCCCGGACACAGAGACTCTAGAGGCTAAAGCAGTTGCAGTGCACCTGCTGGTCGACTGATAAATGAAGCAGAGGCTTTTGCCCAGTCATTGAGCTTCAGGAACGCCAGAGACGCAGACACTACCGGGCGTAACGCTAACCTCAGCATGGCGAACCCTGTACAAACACATAGTTTATACTGTGTATTGCATCAAAACGCGCAATTAGAGCGTGGGAGGAAACCCCCTCAGCCCCAAAGAGCATAGTACAACCACATACGGCATATGTAGTTTAGTATGTGTGGATAAACATATTAAACACGTTTATACTGTGCCAGCGATGAAGGCGCGCACATCATTGGGGCGTAGGCGGAAACCAGCCACGCAGACTGCGTACACAACCGTGTAGGCATGTTAGCATGCGAATAAACATAGCACATGTTCATGCCGTGCATAGCGCTGAAAATGCGCACACCATTGGAGCGCGGGGGAAAAACCGGAGAACCCGGATGAAACCCACGCAGACCGCATACGCATACCGTGTAGGTACTATAGTATGTGTGATAATATTTTGAACATGTCTATGTGTGCATAGCGCCGAAGGCGCGCACACCGTCGGCGCGTGGGAGGAAACCGGAGTACCCGGAGGAACCCCACGCAGACCCAGAGAATACAATACATATGTAGCGGGTACTTACTTTCCCGGGGTAATTTTTGAATTTTTCAGTGACACCGGTGGTGTGTTCCCGGCGGCCCACTGGGTGGCGCTGTCACCATGGGCTGACAGACGGATACCGCTGTGTGCTGAGCCTCCTTTTTGTCCTCTCGGCAGCGGTATGGTGGGGCGGGGAACCTGCCGTGCTTGCTGGGAGGGGGTATAAAGGGGCCGGCCATCTTGGTCACGGGGTCGGAGTCCCAGGCACCTTCAGCCTGCGGACGGTGGTTCGTGTCCGTCCTCTAGGCGGCCTAGGCCTAGAGGACCACCGGAGATCGTGTTCCACCTCAGGCACCTTTAGTCCTGGGGTGAGGTACTTGGATGGAGGTCCGGAGCTCAGTGCCCAACACTGAGTTTCGCGAGGGAAGGATCCTAAGGCACTCCGGGGATGGATGCCTGAATCCAAGGTGGGCGTAATGGACCGGGAAGAGCTCCCCATCTGAAGACCCGGTGCAGCATACTGCCGGTGACGGGTGAGTCTCTTGTCGGAGACCGTCCGGAAGGAGAATTTCCCTTGTGCGGAGACCATAGCCCACTCTCAGGGAGGAGAGTGGAGGATCGAATTTGTGTCTGGGCCTATTCGCAACCACACCTCCTTTTCCGTTCTATAGCCAAGGGAGTCCATGTTATGTTCTACAATAAAAGTGTGTTGGACGTTAATGGTGTGGGGCTCAATTTCTGGCAGACGAGGTTCACGGAGACTCTTGGAGGGAGGATCCAGATGCACAGCACAGACCCGAAGGTAAGAACAACAGAGACATTGCTGATACCAGAGGTGGGGGACTTGAGTCACATGACTTGACTTAAGTCAGACTTGAGTCACCTGTTTGAGGACTTGCGACATGCTTGACAGAATTCAACTCGACTTGACTTTGACTTGTCACTAATGACTTGCGACTTGACTTTGACTTGGGCTATATGACCTGCAATGACTTGGCACCACTAACATTAACACCGCCGTCTGCCTACCTGATCAGCGTGTCATGCAGACAGACGGCGGCCATTGCAGTGTTCAAAAGCCGCGCCTCCTCGTCTGTGATAGGCGGAACACTCAATTTCACAGCAGGCAGTGTTCAGCCTATCACGGACATCCTCTTATCCTCGTCTGTGTTATGAGGATGAGCGGATGTCCGTGATAGGCGGAACACTGAATGCTGGGAAATTGAGTGTTCCGCCTATCACAGACGAGGAGGAGGCGCGGCTTTTGAATACTGGAATGGCCACCAGGATGCCGCCGATCAGGTACATGGCTGACGGGCACAGTGAGGCATTGGGCACAGTGAGGCATTGGGCACAGTGAGGCATTGGGCACAGTGAGGCATTGGGCACATAACCAATATTATTTATTGTTATCCCTCCTATTATTTTTCTACAGTATGGGGTAGATCAGTATTTTGACTTGATTTGTGACGACCAAAATAAATGACTTGACTTGCTTGACTTCTAGCAGGGACTTGACTTGACTTGCTTGCTTTTCGTCACAGTAACTTGGGACTTGAAGGTTAATACTTGAGACTTGCTTGTGACTTGCACATGTGTGACTTACTCCCATGTCTGGCTGATACCACATCACACCTGTGGTGGAAGCCTGGCGTAGCTCACCCTCTCCCTCCCCTATCATACCCCTAGACCAGAGATGGTGCGAGATGGACTTTAATAGAGGGGACTGGGAGAGGGGTCCGCTACACGTGGGGGCTCGGGTCCGGGATTGTGTTGTGCATCACTGTATGGAACGTGTCTGCTGGAAGAGTTAAATGAATAGGCCGAAGTGCAGCCCTACTCGAAGTCGTGGAAATGACCCCAAGAAGGGAAAGGCCCGCGCAGGAAGAGTGGTGAACGGGGGGGGGAGCTCAGCCATGTGAAGCAGTACACGTGGGGGCTTCTAATTGCACTGCGCCACCAGACACAACCCCTGCCGCTTGGTTCGTGGGCGTGGCTCAACCAAGAAAAGTGAAGAAAGCCTGCGAACTGGAGCAAAGGGGAGGAGTCCAATACGTGTGAAGGGACTACACGTGGGACATTGGCGCGAAAACTCTGCAGTGTGCGATGGATCAGCAACAGGTCACCATGTTTGGACATACCTCGTGGATTCCGGTTCATCCTTCCACCATGACATTGACTGCTGCTGCTCCGTTAACGGATACGGGGATCCGACTGAAGCCAAGGGGTCAATTCGCCCTATATTGTGTATGGACGTTGAGGCCCTGGGTATGATTTGTCCCGGGTGTTCGGGACTGGTGTGCCTGTTGAAGCTGTTCGGACGATGTGAGGCCTGTGGGGAGTTCACGTTTGAGGTGGATCCGGCAGTTGAGAGGCCGAGAACCATCTACCCAGGCCGGGCTTCAGGTACCACCACTCAGAGAGGAGAAATCACTGCTGTGAGAGTCACCCCTGCGCACACTGCAGCGACCGCGGAGGAGGTCGTTAAAACTCTACGGGAGAAATCCAAGGATGCTGACTCGGTCGCCACTGTCTCGCAGCATCCGCCACCGAAGAAAAGAATCAGCGTGGTATAAAATGAGAAAAAAACTCTAGTTTGTGGGATTTTGGAGGCAATATAAAAACAATATGAGAAAAACTCAATTAAAATATCTAAATATTTATTTGTACAAATGCCACGTGAAGCGGACACATATGAAAAAAGAACAAATGGTACAAAAAAGCACATATATATGAAAATTGTACAGAAACTACATAGATCTGACATAATACAAATCTTCCGAAGATGAATACAATAGCCTGAGTTGACCGCTCCAGCCAGAAGCAGATCAAAAGAGGCTTGTCCAACGCGTTTCAAACTGTAAACGTCCTTCTTCAGGGAATTCAAATGCATTCACTTCTACGAGAATAAATTTTCTATTAAATACAGAAACAATAAAATAAGTTTCCACTTTAATTTCAACTGTTATATGGAATACAACGAAACAGCAAAAAAACTTACACAAAAAACTCATATGAAAAATTATTCCATCAATGCTCCCATATGTGCATCTCAGGTTCCAGTAACACTGTGTTGTGGATTCCCCGATGCCCTCAAAGTTCCAGGAAACCTTTCCATCAAAAACAAGTCCATATAAGAAGTATGGACATATGAAAAAATTGGTCCAAGATAGGTGCCTTAAACAAAAAATATAACATACATAAGTATGAAAGTAATTCCATTGGGGAGTAAAAATAAATAAATCTCCCTAAAGAAAATGGATATGGTACCTGTAGATGGAAAGTGGAGATCTAAAATTCGGATTCCCACAAACTAGAGGTTTTTTCTCATTTTATACATATTTGGGATGATGGCAATTACATGTTGGGTTGCATGAGGTGCTACATCTTTTCAGAATCAGCGTGGTAGCCCCGACCAGCGGTGGTGGTGGACCGTTTCGCACGCTTACGACAGGCCCGGATGGATCCGTTGACGAGGGTTCCGGACGTCCCGCTTCAAGGAAAGGCCGAGGTAAGCCAGGCGAAGAGACTTGGTGTGTGGGAGGAGGTGTCGGGAAGGCATGGCCTAGCAAGTCCGCGGAGTGTGGAGGCTCCAGTTCCACAAAGGGCTACATACCCGCGGAGGAGTGTGACACCTCCGACCTGGAATCGTTCTCGGATCTGGGAGATGATGCCATCATAGATCTGTTTGCCAAGAAAGGCTGGGACAAGGTACCACTTGCTTCATTCCGTAGACCTCGGAATTCACCCATGTCAACAGGGGAAAGTACACCCCGGGTGGAGGCGTCAGTGCCTGAAGAAGGGTCCCGTCCCCAGCTTGTCCCTGGATCCCCGGCGCAACCTGCATCTGATGCTGGGGTACAGAGACTGTTGCTGCGGGCACCGATGCCCAGATTGGAGGTGGTTAGGGCGCCTCGTCATCCAGAATCAATAGTTTTGCCTGGTGAAGGAGACAGAGCTATCATGCCTCCTTTGGCGAGACTACAACGCTTATTTGGCCAAAAGGTTGCAGAGGAGTAGGGATGGGAGTATCCCTACTTATCAAAGGACTTGCTTTATGAGGTGGAGGTGTACAGGGAGCGCTGGTACAATGACTTTGTGTGGACCCATATTAAGGTTCCGCACACCCGCAGGTACCTGGCATGCTCTTCTACTGCTTCACAACGTTTCAGATTGCAAGGCCGAATGGATGATGGGACGACACATCCATGCAGATAAAGTGTTGATGCGACGCAAAGAAGGCAAAGATGTGGAGTATCATCTGGAGACCGTGGATCAGCACTTGAAGCCCCTGATTCTGCCGCATCCCCCCTTTTACTTATAGGAGAGAAAGACTCCGTTCTTATGTTGCTGAAGTTTTTGGGGCAGTTGTTGTGTGTGCCCAAAGGAATGAGGAACTATTCCTGTTTTTTTTTCATCTTCCTGCAAAGAGATCACAGACTCTGGGGTAGATAGGGCCAAAGAAGAAGCTCCACGAGTGCAGTACCGCGAGGCTGTCACCAGGTGGCAGTCTTGCGCAACGTTTTTTTTACACTTTTCATGCACTCACTCTTTGGAGAAAAGGAATTTCTTTTCGGAGAAGTTTCTTTCCTTCACTACACGAATACATGTGTCAGGGTTTGTGTGTTGGTTTTGTTTTTTTTTCCCCTCTGCAGGAGAGCATCCCGGCAAGATTATGGAACCTGGGGGTTGGTTCTTAGTCAGGATGGGAGGGAAAAGTATAATGTTGAATGTGTTGTTCTTCACTCCTCTTTTGTTACAGGGGCTCAGACACAACTTCTTTGTTAGGATAGTTTTCCTAAAAATTTTTGTTTTTCAATTTGTTAGTTGGTTCCTGGACTGGATTATGTCAGCCGGAGAGGGCATGATTCACTCCAGACACTGGGGACCAGTGTCAAATGACAGGGGGGAGAATGTAGCGGGTACTTACTTTCCCGGGGTAATTTTTTCATTTTTCAGTGACACCAGTGGTGTGTTCCCGGCGGCCCACTGGTTGGCGCTGTCACCATGGGCTGACGGACGGATACCGCTGTGTGCCGAGCCTCCTTTTTGTCCTCTCTCGGCAGCAGTATGGTGGGGCGGGGAACCCGCCGTGCTTGCTGGGAGGGGGTATAAAGGGGTCGGCCATCTTGGTCACGGGGTCGGAGTCCCAGGCACCTTCAGCCTGCGGACAGTGGTTCGTGTCCGTCCTCTAGGCGGCCTAGGCCTAGAGGACCACCGGAGATCGTGTTCCACCTCAGGCACCTTTAGTCCTGGGGTGAGATACTTGGATGGAGGTCCGGAGCTCAGTGCCCAACACTGAGTTTCACGAGGGAAGGATCCTAAGGCACTCCGGGGATGGATGCCTGAATCCAAGGTGGGCGTAATGGACCGGGAAGAGCTCCTCATCTGAAGACCCGGTGCAGCATACTGCCGGTGACGGGTGAGACTCTTGTCGGAGACCGTCCGGAAGGAGAATTTCCCTCGTGCGGAGACCATAGCCCACTCTCAAGGAGGAGAGTGGAGGATCGAATTTGTGTCTGGGCCTATTCGCACCCACACCTCCTTTTCCGTTCTATAGCCAAGGGAGTCCATGTTATGTTCTACAATAAAAGTGTGTTGGACGTTAATGATGTGGGGCTCAATTTCTGGCAGACGAGGTTCACGGAGACTCTTGGAGGGAGGATCCAGATGCACAGCACAGACCCGAAGGTAAGAACAACAGAGACATTGCTGATACCACATCACACCTGTGGTGGAAGCCTGGCGTAGCTCACCCTCTCCCTCCCCTATCATACCCCTAGACCAGAGACAGTGTGAGCTGAACTTTAATAGAGGGGACTGGGAGAGGGGTCCGCTACACATACATCTACTGTGAATGTATTTAGTGTTGTGTATAAACATAATGTGTATGTTTATACTGTGTATGGCACCGAAGGCGCGCATGTCATGTAGCGTGGGCGGATACCGGAGGAAACCCCCGCAGACTGCACACACATACCGTGTAGGTATGTTAGCATGTGGATAATCAAATCGCACAGGTTTCAGACTGCATACACCTACCGCGTAGGTATTATAGTATGCGTGATAAACATATTTAAACTGCGCAGAGAGCCAAAGGCGCCCATACCGTCAGAGCGAGGGAGGAAACCGGAACACCCAAAAGAAACCCACGCAGAGAGCACACAGATACTGTGTAGGAATGATAGCATGTGAATAAACATATTGCACATGGTTATGCTGTGCATTACCTTTGGAGCGTGGGAGGAAACCGGAGCACCCGGGAGGAAACCCACGCAGACAGCATACACATACTGTAAGTATTTATAGCATGTGCAATAAACATATTGAACATGTTTATACTGTGCAGAGAGCCGAAGCGCACATACCGTGAGAGGACACCGGAGCACCCGGAGGACACCCACGCCGACCCAGAGAGTATAATACATACATATACTGTGATTGTATTTAGAGTCGTGTATAAACATATTGTGTATGTTTATATCGTGTATGGCACTGAAGACACAGCATTGGAACGTGGGAGGAAACCCATGCAGACACAGAGATCAATAACACATACATACACTGTGAATGTATCCAGGGTAGAGTTATAGGAAAAGTTTTAATTATGGCGCCGAGGCGCATAATCTTCTCTGTTATCATCCCAACCTGTTTACATGTGCTGCCGAAGCAGCATGCAGGTAAAAAGGTAACCCCTGACACCGCAGACCGTGGTCCTGTCAGAGTTCAGAGCGTTCCCCAAGAAATGGCGGGAAACCACAGGTGCAGAGACCCTGTTGTTGCCTCAGAGACATCACACAGAAGGCTCACAGGGATTATAGAAATAAATGAATAAAGTGCCATCCCACCATGCTGCACCGACCGGGGTATCAACCATGCTGCTCTCGAAGCAGCGTGTGAGAAAACAGTGAGGAAGCTGTGTAATAGAAAAGCTTTAAAAGAACCAAAGGAGAAAGTGTCCGCCTGAGGTACCACAGCCACAGCATCAATGAGTTCACTTAAAAGCGCCCTGTCATTTACTGACTCAGAACTGGAGTCTTCCTCACAAGGAATGTCCTGTTCAAAAACATTAAAATATTCAGAGCTAGGGTCCTGAGCAGCAGCAGCTAGGCCCATATCTGAATCAGAGCACTCCCCATGTGTGAGATTGTGTGGGGAGAGGGCGTTTTATAGCTCCCTTGCTCGCACACCGCTTCCACCCTGACAAGAATTTTTTTTCCAGGACTGCCGACAACTGGTCCATACTGGTACGACATGACTGGTCCATACTGGTACGACATGACTGGTCCATACGACACTGGTGCAGGAGCACTGCCAGTTGCCTCTGACAAGTGTGGGGAAACAGGTGAACCAGACTCCATACTGCCACCCTCTGAGACCTTATACACAATTACAGTGAATAATACAGTCCACCCACTGGCTGCGCTGAGGCTGAGGAGGGGATGCCAAGAGGACTCACCAACCCATATAAGGACCGCTCAGTTCTGCTGTATGTAACCGCGCCGCAGCGCGAGTGAAGCCTGAGGAGAGTGTGAGGAGGAGAGTGTGAGGAGGAGAGTGTGAGGAGGAGAGTGTGAGGAGGAGAGTGTGAGGAGGAGAGTGTGAGGAGGAGAGTGTGAGGAGGAGAGTGTGAGGAGGAGAGTGTGGAGTTTCGCGCCGCAGCAGCGGTGATAGAGGCCAAAACCAAAAGTGAAAGCGCCGCGGCTCCAAGAAAATAGCCGCCGGCCACATGCATTACTGCACGATTGAACCACGGCAAGATCGCCGCCGAGCGCGGTTTAAAAGACCACACAGCGCTAATGGCGTCTCCAAACACACACACGGTGTCTCCAAACACTCACACAGGGCAGTACAGACATGAGCGCCCCCCGCCAGGCCAGAGTGACCCCCAAGTACCCCCACACAGCACAGCACCAGTACAGGATGCAGAGAGCAGCATAACAGGGGGGAGACAGGGAGAAACCCCCCATATAAAGAAACAAAGCCAGCATGTACTCACCTGCAGCTGGAGAGACTACTTACCCGTCTCAGAGGAACCCACTGGCTTGTTTAAGACAGACCTATCACAGAGTAGTACTGAGTAGCTGTCGGCCCGGTCCACCGCGAAAGATACAGCATGGTACTGTTCAATCTTGAGAGGACAGCGGGAGCATAAAAGCCACCCGGCCACCCCTGGAGTCATGGAGCATGTCGTGAACTGAGTCTCACGCACACAAGGCGAGGATCAGCACGCTCGATGGTCGGACAGGGAAGACTATGAGGATACATACCAGTGTACCCAACCTGTTGCCCAGCCGACAGTTGATTGAAGGTCTCAAAAATAAAATTCCCAAAGGAATAAAATTTAAAAATAAAATCTTCCAGGAGACTGGCTCCTGAGAGAGCCACGTCTTCTCCTTCTGCTAGGCAGAAAAAAAATGGAGGTTGCTAGCTGCAGGTAGGAGGGTTATGTCTGGAGGTACCGTCCCCCTGGGCGGGGCTGTTCAGCTCTGTTTTTTTTTCTAGAATGTATGTTTCTAACATCCAACATTCTGCCTAGATATTCTCCTGCGAGCAGGGACATATACCCACGTGTTTCAGTATTAGAGCTGTGTCAGTCCATGGCCGATAAGAGAAATAGGGTTTCCATCCGTCTGGATTTCAAAGGACATGATGGGATCTAATACTGGTGGTTGTCAGTGGACATGTGACTGCTGACATCCGCAGCTCCATATGAGGTGCATAGAGCATTCGTTCAGGTCCGCCTGAAAAAAATTACAGGCGGACCCGATCGGAAAGCCCGTGTGAAATGGGCCTTAAGCCTTGTACACACACGGCCGGTTTTCTCGGTGAGAAAACTGCCGGGAATCCCGACGAGAAAAATAGAGAACCTGCTCTCTATTTTCTCCTCAGGATTCTCAGCAGAGTGTTTCCTGCCGAGAAAACTGGCGGGACGGCATCGAATGTGACGAGTGCATGCTCGTCGTAGTCGATGACGTCACCGCGTTCTTGCCATTCAAAAGAATGGCGGTTCTTTTGAATGGCCGTGTGTACACTCGGCGAGCAAGGAAAGCTTGCCAGGAATCCCGTCAGGAAAACCGTTTTTTTTCCTGACGGGATTCCTGGCCATGTGTACGAGGCTTTAGGCTGAAATCCTTATCTGCAATCCACAGAAAGTGGGGCAAAGTGTACGGCAATGAACAAGTGATATTACAATGAATGATGAATCATAATGCCCTAAACAGCTGTTTATCAACAGCTTGTCTACAGAGTGACTCCGATCATGCAGATAGGATTATACATTATTATACAGGATTTATATAGCACCAACAGTTTACGCAGCGCTTTACAATATAAAAATTAGCCGTATTAGTTTAAGTGGCCATGCACAGCCCCACGAATGCAGATCTGAGCCTTTGTGACAATTTGGCTGTTCGGAGCTTAAAGCGGTATTAAACCCAAAAGCAAACATTTATTTTATTGCAGCTTACCAATTCTTAGATGTGATGACTGCATTAGCTTCATTTTTACCTGAATGATCCTGCCAGTAAGTCTGTTTTTAACAGAACAAGCTCAATTGCAAATGCAGCAGTTAAAGTGTTAAAGAAAACCATTTAACACTGACAGGGGTGTTTACAATGGTCAGCTTTTATTTATTCATGTAAAACCTTTATCTCAAAAGAAGAAAAAAAAAACTGTTGCCTTAACTGCAGTGTGAGCTGTTGGCTTCAATTGTTAATGCATCTAAAATCGACATCTAACATTACCCTCCACCCAATGCTGTTGTTCAAAGGTGCACCCTCTGTGCTCCTTCATTCAAAGTGGGGGAACTAACACAGGAAGTGTGTTACTGGCCAGATCACCGGGTGAAAACAGAGGGGGGGAAAAAAGCCTAATGTAGCCACCACATTAAAGTGATTGTAAAGGAAACATTTTTAATAAAAATAAATAAAAAATAAACATGGCATACTTACCTGCTTTGTGCAGTGGTTTTGCACAGAGCAGCCCCTTTCCTTTTCTCAGGTTCCCCGAGCCACTTGCTGTGGGGCCACTCCCGTATGCTCATTTCGGAAGCGGCTATCTGCATCTATAAGACACAGAGAGCGTGGCTCAGCCCTGCCCCCTGCTCACGCCTCTCTGGCTGTGATTGACAGTAGTGGCAGCCAATGGCTCCTGCATGTCAGCCAATCAGGAGGGAGAGACTCGGGAGAGCCTCGGGTCTCGTGCACATCGCTGGATTGAGATCGGGCTTAGGTAAGTATTGGGGGGGCTGAGGGGGGAGCTGCTCACTGAAGTTTTTTTTACCTTGATGCATAGAATGCATCAAGGTAAAAAACCTTCACAACCACTGTAACAATTGGTAAGCTGCAATACATTACATTTTTGGTTTTGAGTTTAATACTGCTTTAAAAACACAACAGTGAGCTAGGTAGCAGGTTGTAGGGCCGGAAAGCTACAAGCAATTTAGGGCATACTCACTCTCTCCTCATAGCTGGAATCAGATGAATTATCAAAATAAGAGCTTTGAGGGTTTTTCTGCCACTGTTGAAATAAAACAAGATTTATTAAGATAGCCACAAAAACTTTTCAAAAAAACTTAGTTTATAGAGACATTGTCACTTTGCCCATTCAGGACAGTAACAGTTTCTGTGTCACCCACCCCCATTCCACTTTGAAGTTTTAGTTTTGAAGTTTTAAGCCGATTTAAAAAACGACTGAGCTGGGTGGAAAATGATTGGCTAGCCTATCATATGCAGTCACTATTTGGCAGCGACACTACTCCGGCAGCCAAGGGTGCCACAGCTGACTGAATACAATAGCCGTCAGTGAAGACTCCTCCATCCACATTGTTTGGTGTGATGCTGCAGCTGTCCCTCGCTGGCTCTAAAGCCTCGTACACATGATCGGATTATCCGATGGGAATTTTGTGATGGGCTGTTGTCGGAAAATCTGACCGTTTGTATGCTCCATCGGACAATTGTTGTCGGACTTTCCACCAACAAATGTGGGATAGCATGCTTTAAAATTGTCCACCAACAAATGTGTGTTGTCGGATTATCTGATTGTGTGTACACAAGTCCTTCGGAAAAAACTCCAAAGTACAAACACGCACGCTCGGAAGCAATGATCACCATAACACAACATTAGCAGAAGTAGCCCAAAGGGTGGCGCTAAAGAGCAGAAAAACTACGTAGTTTTGGGTTTGTTGGCCGACAAGTCTTTGCTGTTTGTATGCAATACAAGTTCACAGCCAACACCCTTTGGACAAAAGTCCTACGCTTTGTCCGCAGAAAATCAAATCGGGTGTACGAGGCTTTAGACTCAGAACTAAGCAATCACGTGACCACTGATCACTCAGTTCCTAGTATTCCTAAAGCAGAAAGTGGTGACTTACAATCATTGTTCTCTGCTCTGCCTCTCCAGTTCCAGGCTTACGAAGGCACAGGTGCAGCTAGCTTCAGCTGTGAGCCAAAAGGCAGCTATTAGGCAGCTGGGTGAAGGTGGATTCCAACATTATTGTCAGGATCCTTCCAGAGCCTGAAGTGGCTCTGTGATGTCAGCTGACATAAAGCATGCTGTCGGCTATTTCTGGGTCATGGGAGAGCAAAATAAGTGCACTCCTATGACCCAAAAGAGAAGTATAACCAAAAAAGCTTTTGCCATACTTCTCTTTTAACTCTCCACTGTTTAACCTTCCTCCACTGCTGCCAGCACACAATACACAGGGTTTTCGTGTAGTGGGAGAAATTTTAACTCTTCCCTTGAAATAGAGCTCAGGCCTAGAGACCTATTGCTAGGCCGAAGCATTGCCACATGACTTTCATCACTCCATTAGGCTACTTTCACACAAAGCGCCGGCCGTTAGCGGTAAAGCACCGTTTGTTTTAGCAGCACTTTACTGCCGCCTTTCGGCCGCTAGCTGAGCGCTTTTAACCCCAAAAAAAGGGTTGAGAACTCCCATTTTACAGCGCTTTGAAAGCGATGCCCATTCAACCCTCCCAACTCACCGCAAAGATGCTGCTTGAAGGATTTTTTTTTCCCGTCCCACAAGCGCACCGCCCCAGTGTGAAAAAAGACACTCAAATAAATGGGAGGCGTTTTTCAGGCACTAAGCAGAGGCTTTTCTAGCACTAAAGCACCTGAAAACCACCCCAGTGTGAAAGGGGTCTCAGGCTTTGAAACCAGCTGGCACATTTTGGCACTGGACAAGTATCAGTGTGTTGGTAATGCCTAAACACAGACAGTGACTATGTCTCTTTAAAAAGACCTGCATAGGGGAGGCAAATGTAACTTGCTATTGGTGACCATTGATTCTAAAAATAATACAATTATTAGATAATCCAGGATAACACTTTCTCTGTTAGGGGGCCAGAATAGGAATGCAGTGCAGGAGTTCTGACTTTACTTCTAACTTTCCTTATCTCTAGGGCTGTGGGAAATAAACCAGGCAATACTAAAGCCAGTGACAGCAAGGTACCTGTGTTTTCAAAAGGTGGTCATACATAACAGCCTATACGTTTCTCCAGTCCAGCTTCTCTTTAACTTTTAGAGAGGCAGCAGAAAATGACCCTATGCATCATACTGTACTTGTACATATCCTATAATCTCCAGGTTTTGGTTGCACATTGTATTCCTATTCTAAAATAACCTTACATGTCATTTAGTAAATATTATTCAAAATTCATCCTAGCCCATGTTGACAAAACAGAACTTTGCTACTGTTTGTTTTGTAAACTGGAGAGATTACTATCTTATATCATTTTGGAACTGTTAGCAAGCACATTTTTTTGGTCCAGTTAGGCTCTCAACACACAGAGCAGACTCAGCCAGGAATCCACCTGCTTAGCTCATTTCTGCTGAGCAGGTGGATGGCTGGTCCGTTCCCACTCTTTTTATGAAGAACAGACACAGCCCGCTCTCCTCTATGGGGCGGTCGGATGTAAATGGACCGCCTGTCTGTTTACACCTGACTGCCATCCAATCTGCTAGACGGATGGAGAACGGATCCTCATCTGTCTGTTTTTTGTGGATCAGATTGGATGTCGGCGGGTGTAAATAAACACATGTCTGCTTAAATCTGCCACTCCATAGAGGATAATGAATGTTCTG
This sequence comes from Rana muscosa, assembly GCA_029206835.1. NCBI lineage: Eukaryota > Metazoa > Chordata > Amphibia > Anura > Ranidae > Rana > Rana muscosa. Next base: position 996,204,405 of record CM055117.1, on the reverse strand, counting down.
ACTGGGTTCGCTTAAAGTGGAAGTAAACCCTCCTATCATTTTCAGGCAAGGAAGCTGCCATCTTGGCCTCTGTTTAATCTTCAACTGCCATGATGCTGCACATGTGATCAGTTATGACACCAGCCATTGGATGGTTTGACAGTTTGGTTGAGAGCACAACCAATGTGACAGTTAGCATTCCCGGCATGCCGGGAATGTAACTGCTTTTTGAAACTGTTAAATCGATGGGTTTACTTCCGCTTTAAAAAAAACTGACAGGCAGACCTGATCAGTTCGCCCATGTAAAAAGGGCCTTATAAAACTAGCACTACTTATATAACCGTACCTTTCATGCAATCAGTTTTTTGTTTTGTTTGGTTTTTTATAGACAATTGCACACACTTGCCATATACAAAGAAAAATACTTTTGGTAAAGAACAAAAATGAGCTTGAAAAGGAAAAAGGAACTGCACAAGGTAAACGCATCACGAGCTGCCCCTGATGGCTAAAGTGACAGGTTCACATTCTTCAACACTTACTACATATTTAGTGACTCCCTTGAGTTCTGCAAACTTCATGTATGAAATGTCAGCCTTCTTCTTTCCAATATCCACATCTCCAGCATAGATCTGTTTGATGCCGGAGCCTTTAATCAGGGGGACACATTCGTCACATGGGCATTTTGTCACAAAGATCATGCTGTTTTCATCCGGTTTAATCTCATTGTATCTGCAAAGAGATTAGGAATACAGTGACATGATGAAAGCTGAACAGGAAATATAAGGAATAAGAAAAGCTGGGTATTCACTAGTAGAATTTGGCTTAACATTTTGCATTGTAAGAACATTGTAAAAAGGTTTGTTGATTATTCTATTAGTGGGGTCAAATCGAAATGCAATTTCAAAACGGACTGATGAGAAAATTTGAAGGAGCAGTGTGGAAATTTTTTCTCGAATGTATGAATTTCTAACAGTGCATGTGGTTTGGTAAAGTCTATTCATTCCAAAATTGAATCTTAAAATCAAATGAAATCTTGAACTACTTTTGAACATACTGAGAATTTTCATTCAAAATTCTATCAGTGTATACCAAGCTTTACTTATGCTTCACACTTTACAAACAGCGAGGTGCTTATCAGGAAGTGGTATTTCTTTACTTTTCGCAAAGTGGAGTTCCACCCACTCTTCAATGTCCACATCATCCGCTTCAGACTTTGCCATCCGCACTGCAATGGGCATTTATTTTTTACACACATTCCTTACCTTGTTTATAAGGCATTCTTCACGACTTCCTGTCTCTTCCACCCACGGCTATGTGCATGATATCCGGCTGCGCACTGGCTCCTGGGAGATGGTTGTCAAAATTCCCAGGGGTCAGTGGGCATCGCCGCTGTTCTATCGCTATGTGACCTCCATCGAAAAGTGCCCGCACATGCGCAGTACAGAGCCACGTGGGCACTTTTCGACTGAGGCCACATATCAATAGAACCCCGTCGCTCAGCAGCGCTTCGAGGTGTCTATACTGCGCATGCGCGAGAACCGGCAGTGCATGCTGGTTATTCAGCAGCACTGTTTCCCAGAAGAGTATCCTTCATATGCCCACAAGCGAGATGGAACTGCACTAGACAGGGAAATATAAGGTCAGTTTAAAAAAAAAAACAACAACACATATAGCGGCACTATTAGTGAGAATAGTGATTGCAGCATTGCATTAGGATCATCTTAACAGATGGCTTTAGAAAAAATAAATAAAAAATGTCGGTGGAACTCCGCTTTAATCTAAATCTGGTGTTTCTCTCTGCTCAAAATACCTTTGTAAAAGATTCTTATCAGGATTAGCTATGTGGCTGAATTCCTATTATTATAATACAGGCTTTATACAGTATAGCGACAACAGTTTGCGCATCGCTTTACAACATGAGGGCAGACAGTACAGTTACAATAGAGGAATCAGAGGGCCCTGCTCACCATTTTCTATGAAATTGTTCAAGGCTGTCCCCATTCTAACCAGCCATAGATGGATCAAAATTTGGCTGGTTCAGCAAGGATCCACTGAATTTCGATCCATCTATGGCCAGCTTAACCTTGGGTGGGATATAAACTTTATGACCAAAAGTTTGTGAACACTTGACCATTGCATCCAACTATAATGGGAAAAAGTATGTGGACATTCCACCAACATACTGGGTGTGCAGGTGTTTTCAGTAAAGTGTACTGTTAATGCTAAAGAATACAAAGACATTTTAGACAACTGCGGGCTTTCAACTTTGTGCAAGAGTTGGGGGGGGGGGGGTTTAAGACCCTTTTCTGTGCTAGAACGGCTGCTGTGCACAAAGCCAGCTCCATA